>OX456525.1:16597269-17797269 GCA_949748255.1 Eustalomyia histrio | reverse complement strand
TTTATCCCATCCTTATAATGGTTTTCCGGAAGCTCTGCAAAATAACCGTCTACGGCTGCTATGGCCTCTTCATTCGACGAAAAATGCTTTCCACAAAGGAATTGTTTGAGATTTCTGAAGAGATAGTAGTCACTGGGAGCCAAATCTGGTGAATACGGTGGATGTTCAAGCAATTCGTACTTTAATTCTTTGAATTTAGCCATCGTCAAAACACTTTTGTGAGCAGGTGCATTGTCTTGATGAAAAATGATTTTTTTCTTCTTTAAACCAAGTCTTTTCTCACGAATTTTTTCATCCAGCTGATCCAAAACGCTGCAATAATATTCAAAGTTGATTGTTTTACATTTCTGAAGATAATCAATCAATAAAATTCCTTTTTCATCCCAAAAAACTGATGCCATAGCCGTCTTTGCTGATCGTTGTGACTTCAGCTGCTTTGGAGCTGAACAACCAGCTTCAGTCCACTGCAAACGTTCTTAATTTAATTTAGGTTCATGGTGGTAGATCCAAGTCTCATCCATAGTTATAAAACGACGCAAGAAGTCGGTTTTATTCGGCTTAAAACGCTCCAAATTACGCTGAGAAATTTGTTTTCGATCCAGTTTTTGTTGAATTGTTAACGTGTGCGGCACTAACTTTCCAAACAGTTTTTTCATACGTAATTCTTCATTAAAATATGGAGTACTCGTTCGTCTGAGATGCCTATGGCATTAGCAATTTCACGCTTAGTCAAACTTGGATCTTCACTAACCATATTATGTACCTGCTCAATGATTTCTTCTGTGGTTGCAATTTTTGGTCGTCCTTCGCGTGGATCGTCTTTAAGGCTGGTACGACCACGTTTAAATTCACCAGCCTAAAATTCAACGGTGCATTTTGAAGGTGAGGGAGGACTCCTTATACACTTCTAACAATTGTTCATGAATTTCCTTTGCTTTTAAACCCTTCAAAAAAAAGAATCTAATGACTGCACGATATTAAATTTTTTCCATATTAAAAAAAATCAATGACACGTCAACTTCAAATGGCTTGTAAACAAAGAAAGAATTGACAGAATCACTTGTAACTTTGCATGTGTTCTCAAGACAGTTATACCAACTTGAGAAAAAAAAAGTTTGGAGCCAACAGTGCCATCTCTTGGTGAGCGCAGGAACTTTTCAACCAACCTGTATATCTTATCATTTATTATAGTTATTTAAACTGCAAAATTGCATCTCAAATCCCTAAAAAAAAACAACCAACAAAAAAATGTAAATTAAAAATATTTTTAATATTACGCGTATAATTAAAAGCGTCAATTTGATTGATTCTATAAAAAGAATCAACAAAAATCAAATTGATTCCCTGAATTTGATATTAATTGATTAAAGTAGAAAATTATTTAAATAATGAACTGAATTTTGCAAATCGATTCGTTGAAATTGGATTCAGATTTAAAAATTAAATCAAGGAATCATATTTTTAAAGGTCTAATTAATTTTTTTTCTTTTATGAGGACGCTCTTTATTCTACAATATTTTTTTTAAATTTTTAGCAAACGAAGTCTGCGAAAAATCATTTTAGAAAAAAGTACAATTTGGTTATTCAACAATTTGAATTTTTGGATATTTTAACTTTGAAAACGCGAAAATAAAAACAAATTTTTTTGGTAATACTGTGGATACGCAGGCACCAATTATGATAAAGTTCGTTCCATTGTATTTTTTGTGGTGCTATTGCAACCTCGGAAGTACTATGGTACTCCTAGGAACTATTTTGTACAAAGCATTTAAAAATTTTCATGAGTTGATGAATTACACACAAAAAAATATTGAAATATTAACAAATATTGAAATATTGACAAAAAAAAAGTATTGAAAATTTGATTAAAATTTTAATAGATGTGATGCTAGAATTTCAATTAAAAATTTAATTAAAATTTATATTGATTTGATGCTGGAATTTCGATTAAAAATTTGATTAAAATTTTGATTGATTTTTGGTAGAACTTTAATTGAAGTTTTCATTGATATAATTAAATTTTAATTGAAAATTTTAAAGATTTTTGATTAAAAAATTACTTGAAATGAGTAAAATAAATAATTGATAATAAAATAAATAAATAATTGATAATTAAATAAAATAATTTTAACAAAAAAAAAAAAAATAATTGATATGACAAATTCTTTTGCTGGTCCAAACTCAATTAAATTTTTAATTATATTTACAAATATTTGATTGAAACTCGATAATAGTTATTTCTGTGTATAGATTCACCTATCGTCGGCCACCATACATGTTTGTTCTTGCAAAAAGTGGAATTGTTTAATTCCATGCACTAACTAAGCGAAATAATAGATTGAAAATATAAGAAAAGAACACTTACAAAATAAAATCATTAAAGAAAATCCTGTTGTAATTAAAAATTTTTATTTATTAAAAAGCTCAAATCTTTTATTAAAATTCATTACAATTTTGTCGATCTAAATATGTTCAGTACCATACATTTCCTTGCAAACATCATCGACTATGCAACGCTTAAGATTTTTGATTTCTTCTCTACGAGTTCTGGACATTATAATATAATTAATAACTTTGTGCATTTCCTCAAAATACAATAGACCAGCTGTGCCACAAGATAAATCCAAAAATCGAAAACGATTAACGTTGCAAGTGCAACCATCAAACAGAAAATAAGTCATTTTAGTACCGTTATGAGCACGAAATGTAACATAGTTGCCCCAAGGAACCATAGTGTAAATACGATCGGCACAACGAAAGGCAGAATGTAGTAATTTACAAAGGCTGTCGTAGCTGCCACATTCCGAACCCACAACTGCCATTGTTTTGGGATAAGGTAAAAGACCAGGATAGGAATTAGGACGAAAAGTAACTGTTTCTTGGGCACAATTGAACAAACATGGTTCTTCGATTTGTTTTTCTACTTTCTTTTCCACAACTTTTTCTTCTATCTTTTCCTCCTTTTTCTGTTCAATTATTACTTCCTCTTTCTTTTCTTCTACCTTTGGCTGCGGTTTGGCTCCTTTACCTTTTTTATCTTTGCCTTTTGCTTTATTAGCACCACCTTTTTTGCCCATTATAAGGAATTTTAAATAGAAGATTTGGTTTGTTTAATGTGGCGATATTATTGTTTTTTATAACTTTTAATTTTGCGGACGAATTTTTATGTTTTTTTTGTCGAAATTATTTTCATTTAAATTATTGCCAAATTAGTAATTTAAAACATTTATATGTTAATTTTGTTTAACTGCTAAATTTTGTTAATTTTTTTTAACTGCTAAATTTGTTAAATTTTTGATGTCGAAAAATATTTGAGTAATTTTATATAAAGACTGACACAAAACTTCAAAAGTTCTACAAAAATTTATTAAGAAAGTATAAAGTATTTGAAAAAAAAAATCAAAGTACAAAGACAAAATGTCCCACAGGTACGATAATATCAATAATATTGACAATAGTTTTAAAAGTAAACCAATTTTAATATAATAGAATTGTTGAATTCTATTTGCAACTAAATAGTAATTTATAACTACATTTTCAAACTTTTTTATATTAAAACAGCCATATTTAGTAATTACATGATAATATATATCAATATCATTTTATTGAAGTACTATTTGTTAAGATTTCAAACTAGCTTAGCCTTAAAATAAATTTGTTTAAAACGTCAACAATTGCGAAAATATATAAAATGACAAATATTTAATTTAAAAATTGCTCTAAGCATACAGATTCATATTAAATCTTCACATGCTACACATATATGAATATTAAATGAAGTTTAACACACACAGAAGTAATAACTTGAATTTAGCGTGATCAATGTTCATACTGCAAGTACTTGCTTTAACAAAAATTTTGTTATTGATAAACAAAATATAAATATTTTTGCGAAATTTTTGTTGGTTTTTTTTTTTTTGTATGTCTTTCATCAACCAAAATTATTGCAACAGTTATAATACGTTTAAATTTCAAAAACCACAAACATAAACTCAAAAGTGAATGGATTAAAAATTGACTATATTCTAATGCTATTGTATGAAGTTTTTTTGAATGTTTTATTTTTTCAAGTCTAAACAACCAAAAAATGCATAAATGTTTTAACATCAGGAAGACATGCATATAGAATTATAATCAGATAAAAGAAAAACAAAACAGAATAGTGACTAAGTCAGATTTTATGAAATTCTGTTTCCACTGAGACAATTGCACATAGGGGCAAATATTTATTTTTTTCATACTTAACTTCCTTACATGTGTCTGTTCCAGAACGTATACATCCAGAAAACAGATTTGTGCTAAAAGCACAGTTCAACACAAAAAAAAAATTACGGGGTTTCAACGATTGATTCTTGTTAAGGAAACCAAAAAACAATATACGTGTGTCGGCGTTTTGATAGTTTACATCGGAATTTCATTTTAGGGGCGGTTAAAGTTTCCCAACTCTGACCTGTTCTTGCAGCATATCGGTATATAAAACTATGTTTTCGTTGCATCTGAAGAGTAGGGTATAGATAATGGTATGGCAAATATTTTTGTAGAACATATAAACTCTCTAAATCCCCCTCATAATGGCATTTTTTGGCTTTATTCTAATAAATTGTAAAATACACCCCGAAAAAGGGGAATGGAGGAGATGATATGTTCTGCAGAAATGTTGCCCATAAAATTCTACTGTATATTTCAGAACACACCCAAACCCAAAACAACACAAACACCAAAAACCAATCAAATTCCAGACTGCTCATCAGATTTCTAGTCAGATTTTGGGATGACCTACATATTATGTAAGTGATCCTAAAATCTGACTTATAATATGTAGGTCATCCCAAAATCTGACTAGAAATCTGATGAGCAGTCTGGAATTTGATTGGTTTTTGGTGTTTGTGTTAAGTTTTGGGTTTGGGTGTAACCCAATGCGGTGGCCACATTGGGTTACCTGCTTGGACAGTACTTGTGTAAATGCATGGAAATTGCTTTGCATGATGGCTAAAAAACCAAACAGAAATCCATGAGTCAAATTGATTTTAAGAACCCTTTAGCCAAAGCCCTGTTGTTATCTGTCAAACCGGTAACAAATGACGAATTGATCAAATTGATCAAAATGCATATCGTGCACTTCGTGATTTTTTCGGTCAATTTAATTGTCCAAATGTGCGTACATACGGAAAAATCGTGCAAAAATTTGAGGAAACTGGGTCTGTAGAAGATGTGAAAACACCAGTACATGCTCGTACTGCAGAAAATATTGCTGCTGTTTGCGATAGTGTGCCTCAACTCGTCGTCGTGCCCAACAAGTGCACCTCTCACGCTGGTCGTTGATGAACATTATGCATAAAGACTTGCAATTACACGCTTACAAGGTGCAATTGACTCAAGAACTAAAGCCTCTTGACCATTCCAAACGTCGTCAATGGTCAGAATGGTGGCAAGAAATGACAACAGTGGATGATCAATTTTCGAAGAAAATCATCTTCAGTGATGAGGCACATTTTCACCACAGTGGATTCGTCAATATGCAAAATTGCCTCATTTTGGCGAATGATAATCCAAGAGTTATTGTCGAAAAACCAATGCACCCACAAAGAGTGACTACTTGGTGCGGTTTATGGGCTGCCGGCATCATCGGGCCGTATTTTTTCCAAAATGGCGCTGGTCAGACAGTTTCTGTGAATGGTGTTCCCTATCGTAAGACGATAACGAACTTTTTATGGTCCGAATTGGAAGATATGGATGTACACGTATGTGGTTTCAACCGGACGGTGCCACTTACCACACAGCTAACGAAACAATGGCTCTTTTGCGCGACAAATTCAATGGCCGTGTTATCCCACGTGGTGGCGATGTCAATTGGCCGCCAAGATCATGTGATTTGACACCGTTGGACTTCTTTCTTTGGGGTTATTTGAAAGAAAAGCCAGCAACAATTCAAGAGCTAAAGGATGAGATAATTCGACACATTAACGGCATAGAACTTCAATTAAGCCTCAGTGTCATCGAAAATTTGGAACATAGGATGGAGGTGTGCCGACGAGGTCGCGGCGGCCATTTGGCCGATATTTCTTCCATACATAATTGAACCATACCATATTATCATAATAAAAAGAAATGACAATAATTTCCTAAATAATTTGTGTTTTATTCAAAATCAACATCGGCTCTTGAAATTTATCAACCCTTTTACTTAACGTGCGCTAAATGTAAAGTAAATTTACATGTGGGTAAATACTTCAAGGCTTACCACAAAAATTTGAAATAATACGATTATTTTAACTTAACTTAAAATATATTTGTTTGACCTGCCATTTTTAAATATTCAATAAATGGAAATAAATAAAATTCATATATAACTTTTTAAAATAAACTTTATTTATCAGTCGAGATCTCGACCAGCCAATTTTCGGTAAAATCTCAGGCAATAAAAAAGGGTCCAAAATTTATATTTGGATATTTAAACATTTATGCGTTAATTTTTTTTTAACTATTTATTATTTTATATTTTTGTAAAGCAGGGGCTAAGCAGGTGCACAAATTTTTTGTGTTCTTTTCCTGCAGCGAACATGTTCAACTACTTACACAACTTACATTGTCAAATAAAATTAAAGATTTTTGACCCCAAATTATATGCAGCAGAACCTTTTCTACTGTAATGAGCACTGATTACTGAGATTTTGCTAGGTATACAAGTTATAGAGAATTTAATAAAGCAAAAAGGATTTATTCAAAATTGGATGTCATCGTTCAGTTTGTGAATATGACCATCCATTTTCAAGCTAACTCATGAGAATAAACATAAATATATTTTTTTTTGGCCAACATAGTTTGACTTATATAAATAACTTTAAAGCATATTATTGTTCCTATTGTGCACCTATCTGAATTTATATTAATTCCTATTAAAAATATATACAATTTACGTGTGATTGCCATATTTTTTATTTTTATCTTGTAAAAATGAAAACAAATAAAAACATTTGTTTTTAGTAACAACATATTGTTTGTCTCAAAATCATCGGTTTTCTTAAGTTAATTCTAGATGAGAAGAGAATCTGAAAACTCATCGTTATAATAACATGTACTATGTCCATATATTCATTGTATGATTTCGCATTAACTAAAACTACTTTCCTGACTCTTAGTTACCAAAACAAACAAAAAGTGTCTACTTCTTGTCTAGACTTCTTTTGTTCACTTATAGTCGAAGAGTTTTTAATGCAAGACATAACAAAACGTACAATAACCCTCATCATCATCATTATTTACATCATTGGCCATTATCTTGTGATGAAAAAACAATGCTTGTATTTCAATTATAAATTGGTTAAAATGGCAAGACTATAAAGAAATATAATTACAAAAATATGGTAAGAATCGATTATAGATTTACCAATATAATTAATGTTTCTATGGTAAATAGTGTTGTAAACTTAAGAAAAGACTGAGAAGACTTCAAATTCACACCATTCTTTAAGATTTTGATTTTTTTTTTCTAACATATAAATGACAAGTTACGAAATACATACATAAATTCAATAACAAAGTGCTTTAAAACGATATACGAGGGCAATTCAATAAGTTCTTAGAGAGCGTTGTGGGTTCGATCGCATGGAAGTCCAATACCTTATATCACAAGTCCTCCTTACCTTATATCACAAGTCCAGCCTTACCAGTTTCCTTCGAGGCAGATTCACCCGGTAAAATCTATTGATTTGACTCTTGTTTAATTTTTGTTGTATAGTAGTGAATCCATTATTATGTATCGGCGAAGGATTAGCTACAGAATCAGGTAAACAATTGCGTTTATGCGGCGCCCATCTTTTCGAAAAAAAATATAAAATCGAGTTTCAATTAAAATATTTGTAAATACAATTAAAAATTTAATTGAATTTGGACCAGTAAAAGAACTTGTTTTCAATTATTTTTTTAATCATATCAATTAAATTTGTCTTCAAAAATTTTCAACATTGTCAATTAAAGTTTTAATTATATCAATTATTTAATATCAAATATAATCAATATCAATTATAACTTTTATTAAAGTTCTAACCAAAAATCAATTCAAATTTTTAATTGAAATTCTAGCATTAAATCAAAAAAAATTTTAATAAAACTTTTGATTCCAGTTTCAGATTTAAATCAATTAAAATTTTAACCAAATTTTCAATACTTTTTTTATCAAATATACATATGTTCATCAACGCATGAATATTTGTAAATACTTTGTATCAAATTATTCATAGCAGTACCATAGTACTTTTGAGGTTCCAATAGCACCACAAAAAATACTATGGTACCAACTTTATCGTAACTGGTGCATGCCTATCCGCAGTGTTGTCAAAAAAGTATTTTCTCATGTTCCTATTTTTCAAAGTTGAATATCAAATTGTTAAATAATTAAATTTTCCTTTTTGCTAAAATGATTTTTCGATGATTTTGTTTGCTAATAATTAAAAAAAATATATTCTAGAAAAAAGGGTGGCCTCATAAATGAATTCAAAATTTAACAAATTCAAATTCAAACAATTTTTTAAATTTTAAAACAGACCTTTAAAACCTTGATTTAATTTTTAAATATGATTTAATTTTTAACAAATCGATTTGCAACATTTTGTTCATTGTTCGAATAACTTTCTATATTATTCAATTAATATCAAATTCAGTGAATCAATTTGATTTTTGTTGATTCTTTTCCTAGAATTAATCAAATTGATTAAATTTTAATAAATCAAATAAACAAAAATCGTTCCCGAACAGAATCAGAAAACAAACAATTCAATCGAGTTAAAATTGAATTATTGATATGAAGTGATTATAATTTATTCATAGATTCATAAAATTAATAATATGAAATAAAATGAGTTATCAAGCTCTGCATTGAAACTAATACATCATTAATTTAGCTGAAATAGCTTTCGATTATCTATATGAAAAATCTATCCAAATTTTATTTTTTTTTTCAATAAATTTTCAAATCTAAAGCCAAATCCCCTTATCTGACGACACTGATGTGTATATACACAACATAGAATATGTTGTTTTTGTAAATTTAAAAAATTAATGGGGTTCCCTATCTTAAATAATATATAATGACGTTTTATTAATACGCGTAATATTAAAAATACTTTTTATATCGAGCGCTCCGGTAGGCTAGTTGGTAGCGTGCTGGTCTGTTTTCGCTACAACGAGCCGATGGCCTTAGTTGCTAGTGCTCGGTTAGGGTATTAACATATAATTGGTAATTATATGATTAATATAAATAAAATTAAAAAAATTAAAAAAAAAAACTTTTTATATCATTTTATTTTTAATTTGTTGTTTAGGGATTTCAGATGCAATTTGAATAACTGTAATAAAAGTTAAGATATAAATAAATCAAATTTGTTTTTACAATATTTTTTACACCACCTTCATTATTAATTAAAAATTTAATTGATAAAATTAATTAAACTTTTTATTGAAAATGAACAAAAAATCAAAAAAAAGCTAATTGAAATTTTTTGGCAATCATTTTTTTTGTGATAGCTGTTTCATACCCAATTTATGGTGAAAAATGGAAACCACTGAACCGTGTGATATGGCCGTGGCCTTAAATAGTTCACGCTCTTTAAATCGCCGATCACACAAAAACATGTGTAGGATCGATGATTTCCAAAGTAACAGCCTCAACTCGAACGAGGTTTATCATTTGTGGCTGGTAGGGCCACGTTTTAATTCATTTACCCAATTGTAGACAATCTTAAACACTTGTGCAGATATTCTCCGGACTTTGTCTAAGTCATCTTTAAATTTCTTATGTGCTTCTTTTCAAGGTTACAGCACGAAATATCTTTTCTTTTTCCATTTTTCAAAATAACAATATTTGGGTCAAATAATCGATTTAAAAAAAACATATCTGAATGACTGGTTTTCCTAAAATTTTACCAGTTGTCTCTGACAATTTTAAATTTTTCAAAAACCTACTTTATTTTAAATTCCTTTCGCTCCTTATCTGATTTTGTTAAGATTTATTGAGCTGCCCTCATATAAACTTGTAGATTGTTTATATAAAAAAGTTAATTTTTAGGGCTTAAGGTCCTGAAAATTATTCTCAATTATATTCTAAAGCAAATTTTGTAAGTTCTTAATGATGATCAGATTCTATTTATATTAAAAAAACTTTATGACATTTCCTTTTTGCACAATTTCTACACTGTCAACCTTATAAAATAAGTAATTGAAAATAATTATAGTATTTTTTCATGTTTCTAAGTTAAAATTCACTTTAATTGTTTTTTTTTATTTAAACATAAAATCAAATTAACTATCATGTAGTTACTACTTCTATCATCATTTACAACTCGTGCCTCATAAAGTCAAGTAATACAAACATTTGCCATTAAGGTTTTTTATGGTGTGTACCTTACCCAAAACCCAACAATCAGCCAAAATATTTATTTACAAAAAAAAAAAAAAACATATAATATGAAGCAATTTCTATGATGATAGTAATAATGATTATCTTTAAGAAATATAAAAATAAATATAAAAACTAAATAAATTGTATGTCAGCAACAAGGGAAAGCCTCCAACGTCTACACAATGATTTCGATGAAACTTAAGGATTCCTGATGGAGAATAAAAATCTTATTTTCACCAGTTTATTTTATCTTAGATGTTAAGGTGAGAAAAACTAAAAATTTTTCCATTCTGTAAAATATATTAAAAAGAAGAAATATTAATGGGTAGAGATTTTCAAGTGTCATATACTGGTATTGGTACCAGCAAAAATGAAACTGCCAAAGAAGCAATAAAATCATTACTACTATCGCAAAGGCATCACTTCTTTTCTGATGGTTTCATCGATGAATTTAACATTGACGCATCATAGGATGGAAGTATTCAAATATAGCTGCTACCATTACTTATAGTTTACTCTAAGGAAGCAATTGCAATGCAATATTTATACACGCAGAGAAAAAACATGGTTGCAACATGACCACTGCTACTATATTGTACTTGCTGCAATCGGGTATGGTTGTCACAACCATATTATTGGTTGTCTAACCATCAACATGGTCGCTACCATTATTATTATAGTAAATATTTCACTATTTTATGATTGACACCTTGTATTTTATAACATGATTGGCTTTAACCATGCTGTGGTAACAAAAATTTTGACTATGAAAAAAATATGATAATTATGTAACCATAAAATGCTGTCAACAATCAATGAATAATTATACATCAAATAAAACATGACTTTGACATTTACAGTCCTAATACGAGTATTGTCTTGTTTTCATAAAAACCAAAATGTCTTAAAAAACAATCATATATTGTTTACTAAAACTGGACAGAAAATACCTTGTATTTGGCATTAAAACATTTCATCAATTGACCTATTTAGATCCAGTTTATTTATTTTTTTTAACTTTAGAAGATTTTTTTTGAGGGTTTTTTCGAAAATTCCTTATACATGTAATATAATTTACAATAATCAATTCATTGTCAAAAAGATTCTATATAAAGATTTTATATGGATCATATTATGATAATACAGAAATCATAATATAGTTATGGAGACCATAATGTAATAATATTTTGAACATACTATGATTACATGCAATCATATTATGATAAATTCAACATCATTATATATTCATACAGAATCAAAATATTGTAATATTTGAATCATAATATAACTGTAGGGACCATATTATAGTTAAATTATGGATATTTTATTATCATAATATGATAACCATAATAAAGTACGACTATGGTTGGCACAATCATAAACCCAAAAATATATGATGCTCTTCGAATATGATTCTCCCAACCATGTTTTTTCTTTGCGTGTATACTCTGATGTATTATTGGAAAATGTTCATATACTTCGTAGTATTTAAGTTTTGATGAAAATTTAATTCATAAAAATGCAGAAAAATCAGTTTAAAGAAGCGAACTTTATTTTAAAACCTTTTTGGACAATTTGAAATAATTTTAACACAATTTTAAAACAATTTTCGATAATTTTTAAAATATTTTTAAACAATTTTAAAATTATTTTGGAAATTTCTAAAGCTGGAAATATTTCTTAGAATAGCACCAAAAATCGTAAAATAATGTTAACTGAAGTTTAGGAAGCAATGAAAGAAGTTATATCTACAGAATGACTACCATTTTTTTTGCTGGGTAAAAGAGGTATACAATTTTTGGTACTTAATATAGGATAGTATGCCCCAAATAAGGCACAGGGTGTGCCATCTTTTTTTGTGAATATTGGCCCAAAAAAAATTTATATTTCCAACAATTTTCTTGAGAAGACCTTTTCATTTATTTAAATAAAAATTTGTACATTATATTATTATTAACTATATTTTATTTATTTTAAATTTGGAAAAATAATTATTTTAAAAACAGCTGTAACTGAGGTCTGGGAGCAGCTCAAAAAAGACGTCTTTTCGTAAGCACGATATCTCTGGACTGAACCTTCTTAAATGAAAAAAGCAAAAATAACATATATTGTTAAACTAATGTAATATTTTGTAGTTGATCGAAAAATAAGCAAAATAATAATATTTGATAATATGGCGGCTTGTAAAATAAAAAATTCATTTATGACATAAATTTAGGCTAAATGTTTATAAAATGGAAAATTTTTATAAGTGAGAAAAAAAACCTTCGACTAATTACAAAAAAAAAAAAGTAATTCAAAATCTTGTGTTCAAGTTTGAAACTGATCGGTTCAACCGTTTCCGAAAAATCTTGCTCACCGACTTTAAAAAGTTTCAAAAGAACTTTACTTTAGAATGTCCTTGCAAATATGCGTGTAACTTGGAAAATATTCGCCAGATTGACTTGAATATGTGTAAACTAAAAAAAAAAAATAAAAAAATAAAAAATTGTTTTTACATCACACGTCCAGGTAATGTTTTTTGCAGAATATTTGTTGTTGAAAACAGTCCAGACCTTTTTCACGCATTTTCGGAAATATATAATGAGCCAACGTCCAGCGATTTCCAACGACAGTCTCGCTTTCCCTTAGAAAAATAACCATACTGTGGTAACAAAAATTCTATGAAAAAATATGATAATTATGCAACGATAAAATGTTGGCAACAATCAATAAATAATTATACAATCAAAGAAAGAAAAGTTTTTAAAGTCTGTGATTTTTTCCCTAACAATTTTTCTTCAAAAAGTCCTTAATATTATTTTTTTTTATAGAAAAAACATTTCTAAAGGAAATATTCTTAAATTTAAAAAGCTTTTTCATAGCTTCTAAAAACTTTTCCTTTAAGATTATCCAGAAATCATAATATAGTTATGAGGAGCCATAATATGATAACATTTTGAGCATACTATGATTACGTGCGATCATATTATGATAAATTCAATTTAACATGTTTATTTAGGACAATAATATGGTAATTTTTGAATCATAATATAACTGTAGGGACCATATTATGGTAAAAATATGGTTATTTTATTATCATAATATGATAACCATAATATAGTAAGATTATGGTTGGTACAACCATAAACCCAAAAATATATGATCCTCTTAGAATATGATTGACCCAACCATGTTTTTCTTTGCGTGTATGATCGTTTCGGCGCAAACTCCAGCACAAACAGTCACTTTTTGTTTATGCACTAGTTTTTCCTGGATCACGTTTGGATTCTTTATTTCCGAATTGCAGAAAATTTTGCTTGTTAACGCCGCCACAGAGAGTGAGATGGGCCCCGTCGTTGCCATGCCGACATAAATGATAATGTAAACTGTATTTTTTCGTTTTTTATTGCATCTCAAATTTTATTTTATTAATTTCAAAAACTTTCGACATGACTTTTCTAGCAGACCAAACGATATATATTTAATACTGACATTTTCGGAATTGACAAATCCAGAATCTCAGGATTCTTTGATAATAATCCCGGGATTCAGGATTTTTCATTATTTATTATTATCAAAAAAGCTAAAAAAATATTGGCAAAAAATCAAAAAACATGCAATAGTAATAAATAAGGAAAAAGCTTTAAAAAAAAATTTGCAGAAAAAATATCTTTTTTTTTATTATAAAAAAGCACTGAGATAAAAAATGTGATAAAGCTACTTTAAAGCTGAATACTGCAAAATTCGAAAAAGCAGGTCTAAACTGATTAAACTAAATTCAGGTTTACAAATTTCACGTTTGCAAATTTTCTGTTGGTTTTTTTTTCAATTTTCTAAACCCAACGGTTAAAAACCACTCTTTAATAGCTAAGCGGACATGGAAATATGACTAAAAATTTGTTTTATAAACTAATAATGTTAATAAATAAGCAAAAAGCTTTATTTACAGAATCGCGTTATACAGTTAAACCACGAGATTCAAAGAAATCCCGTAGTCCTAAAAATTTCGGGATCCATTCTTTTAAATATCTATTCCGTTTTGCACGCGTACATGCTACCGAACAAAAAATTTCCAAAAATTTCTGTTTTCTATCCTCTTTTTAACCCCCTAAACAGAGATTTGTATTCTCTATCATATGTCAGAGTTTAATGAAATACGGCAAGTAAGCATTGGCGGGCTTCCCTTGTAAATAAAATAACAAGCATGAGACATGAACAAAAATAAAACATGAAATGAAGATTCAAAATTGCAATATAAAAGTTTGCCAAAAATAATGGTAAAATAAAAATCAGATATCAGACAAAAATAAAATAGAAACTAAATTAAACACCAACAAACAAATATATATAGTATTTCCCAATTTTTGCGAATGTATACAATTTTTGGGTTGATTAGACGATGATGTTCATTTACAGCTAACATACTTAGATGATGTAACAAATATATATTTTTTTTAGTTAAATGTTAGAATTATAAATGCTTGAATCCGAATATGTGATACACTATACTTTTAATAGTTATAGATGGAAAAACTGTTTGTGGTCAATTTGTAAATTTAAAGTAATATTCGTATTTTTGTTGGGTAAACGGAAAATTTGTTAATTTAACAAAAAATTTCACGTCTTTTGACGTGGAGCCAGATTTGTTTATTTTAACACAATTTATGTTAAATTTAACAAATCTGAATGTAACATAAAAAACAACTAGATCAACAGCGCTTTTATTTGTAATGTAGTGTAAAATTGATAAAAATTTTAGGGTCTCGGCAACCTTCACACATGATTGCAATATGATCACTGCTACTATATTATGCTTACTGAATTCGGGTATGGTTGTCACAATCAAGTTATTGATTTATAAATAGATTACAACCATCAATATGATAGCTACCATAATTATTATAGTAAATAATTCACTATTCCATGATTGTTGTAACAAATATTCTGTGTATGAAAAAAATATGATAATTATGGAACTATAAAATGCTCAAAACAATCATTGCATAATTATAAATTTCAATAAAACATGACTTTGACATTTATAAACAAAAATGTATCAGTTCAGTCACCCATGTAAAAATGATAATAGGGCATATGAAAATGTTCACCTGGGACGTTTTATTCTCGAAAATACCTTATATTCAAATAAATTTTTTTTCTGGAATTAAAGATAAAATCAAGTGTAATTCAAGTCATACTTTCCAATTTCAAGCCTTGATTTATACTTTAATTCAATATCATATTCCAGCAAAACGGACACTGGAATTTAAGTTGAACATTACAGTGAGAATATACTTTAATTCAAGTTTGGAACATAGTTAAATTCAAGTTCAAACAACACAATAATAACACTTATTTTCAAGCCCAAGTCTAAACAAAGCCATAAAAACACGGCAATGATTGATTTTGGTACAATACAATTTATTAACAATCGCATATTCTTTTTTCTGTATTTGATCTTGATTTTTGATGTTTTTTTCACTAATCCTTTTTCATCTGGAAACGTAGAGTTTTGTAGAACCTTTCTGAAATAAGAAAAAAAGATAATGCAATGACAGGGCTTAGCTTCAAATAAATGTGGCTTATCATTTCGTTAAAATCCATGGAAGAAATTTAGGCAAACATAAAACAAAATATTTTTGTTTGTATGAACTGGATTTTGACTGTAAAAAACACTTAAAATAAAGGACAAAACAAGCAATATTTAAAGCACTTAAATTTTAAAATTTTCAATGTTTATTAGGTACATTAACATTACAAATTACAGCAATCAATTTACTATCAAACATTCACTGTCAAAAAGATTCTATAAAAATACTTTTTATTTTTTAATTCCTTTCAATAAAAACAATAATAAATTTTATTTAAAAAATATGCTTATTAATTCATTTCTTGTTAAATAACAATTTTTTTTTTGGAAAAAGTATTTAATTTATATAATTTTATATAAGAAAAAGTATTTGCCAAGAGTTATTTTGTACAAAAAGACTTCTTATACCAAATAATAGTTTTTAGAAATAGAAACAGATTGCAGAATGTTTTCTGGATAAAAATTCATATATTCTTAAAAATCTTAAAATCTCAAAACTACTTAGATTCTGAAAACTTTTCACCATGACAAATACTTAGATTCTAAGAACTTTTTCTAAAAAAAAAAAATCTGAGTCTCTAAGGACTATCCAGAAAATTTTAAAAAATGTCCTTAGAATCTAAGAATTTTTTTTTATTAAAAGAAGCCCATAGGACATATGTTGCTGTATTAAAAAAAGTGCTTAGAAATTAAACATTGTTTTGATGTACACATTTTTCTTCAAAAGTCCACAGAATCAAAGAAATTTTGTTAGGAAAAACATTTCTTAAAGAAATATTCTTAAATTAAACAAACTTTTTCATATTTTTTAATTATAATATAACTGTAGGTACCATATTATGGTAAAAGTATGGATATTTTATTATCATAATAACTATGATTGCCATAATGATAATGCCAATCGAATATGATTGCCCCAACCATGTCTTTTCTCTGCATGCGGATCTAGTTCTTATACACAATGTTTAGATTTTTAATAATTTCATATCGGTAACGCGGAAGTCTGAATATAAAGTGTGGTTCAATTTTAAAGGCCGATGTTGAATGTGAACTACACCTAAACGTCAAGTTTTTTTCTGCATTTGATTTGATATTTCTCAATTTCAGACTAACTCAATTTGAACTATGGAAAGATCGAGCACAATCGAGCAATGCGTTAAAGTCATTCAGGCTTATTATGAAAATGGGCGTTCAAATCAATATACATTTCGTGCACTTCGTGATTTTTTTGTCAGCATAATCGACCAAATGTGTCCACAATCGTTAGAATTTTGGGAAAATTTCAGCAAACTGGGTCTGTGAAAACACCTGTGCATGCTCGCCCAGTTCGTTCTGCGGAAAACATGCTGTTGTTCGTGATAGTGTGTCATGAGGTCGGCCAAGCAATTACCGTGAATGGTGTTCGCTATCGCGAGTTGATAACGAACTTATTTGGGCCAGTAATTGAGGATATGACCCTGGAAGATATGTGGTTTCAAGAGGACGGTGCCACTTGCCACACAGCTAAAAAAACAATGGCTCTTTTGCGCGACAAATTCAATGGAGTCATGCCGCCGCGGCGGCCATTTGGCCGATATTTTCTCCATACATACTTGAACCATACCATATTATCATAATAAAAAAAATGACAATAATTTCCTAATAATTTCTGTTTTATTCAAAATAAACATTGGCCCTTAAAATTTAACCAGCCTTTATTTATAGATTCAAAAGAATTGTTAATTATTTTTAAAATCACACGAAAAAAGAAAATAAGTTTTCTAAAAATAATTTAACAAATAATTTAACTAAGATACAATTTTTCCACTAATTATTTGATTTTTTTTTCAGTTTACTATTACTCAGCAAGCATATTTTTATTTATAATCGCCTAGATGTTAGCACAAATTTTTCTGAATCTTTAATGTTTTTGCTAAAACTCAGTTCGCTGATTTTCGCCAACACAATTTTGCTGACATTAGTAAATTTTCCAGCAAAAATTTTGCTGATTTAGCAACTATTTGTGCTGACTGTAGTATTTTTTCTTTTGAGTGTTAAAGCTATTATTGGAATATATATAACTATAGTGTTCTTAAATTTTTCAGTTTCGATTTAGTGATTTAATACGATTTAGAAAATAGAAAAATGAGCAAAGTTTCAAGGATGTCGTACATCCTTCGCCTAATTGAAATAAATTGAAATACTGTTAAATTTTAATTCATATTCGTGATCAGGTACAAATTTGGATTAATGAGAAATTTTAATAATTTACCGAAATTTGCAAATTTGGTATTCATATTCGAGATCTACATCACAAATTCTATTAGAATTTAAATTATTGTTACTTTAGTCTAACAGCAGAATTTCGATTGCCTGTAAAAAATGGGTAAATCAGATTGATAACCTATCTTTGCTTTGCATAATTTTAAATTTGTGATAATCAAATAATGAATTCTTGATTTTTAATGGAAGCATCACCAGTGGTTTCCGTATGATTTCATAGCTAAAAACATAAACACTTTGTTACACGCAGAGAAAAAACATGGTTGCAACATGATCACTGCCACTATATTGTGCCTTCTGCAATCGGGTATGGTTGTCACAACCATATTATTGGTTGTCTAACCATCAATATGGTTATAGTAAATTTTCACTATTTCATGATTGACACCTTGTATTTAATAACATGATTGGCTGTAAGCATACTGTGGTAACAAAAATTCTGACTATGAAAAAAATATGATAATTATGTAACCATAAAATGCTGTCAATAATCTATGAATAATTATACATCAAATAAAACATGACTTTGACATTTACAGTCCTAATACAAGTATTGTCTTGTTTTCATAAAAACCAAAATGTCTTAAAAAAACAATCATATATTGTTTACTAAAACTGGACAGAAAATACCTTTCATGTGACATTAAAACATTTCATAAATTGACTATTAAGATCCAGTTTATTTTTTTTTTTAACTTTAGAGGAAGGGTTTTTTCGAAATTTCCTTATACATGTAATATTATTTAGAATAATCAATTCATTGTCAAAAAGATTCTATATAAATATTTTATATGGATCATATTATGATAATCCAGAAATCATAATATAGTTATGGGGACCATAATGTAATAACATTTTGAGCATACTATGAGTACATGCAATCATATTATGATAAATTCAACATTATAATATGTTTATACAGAATCATAATATTGTAATATTTGAATAATAATATAACTGTAGGGACCATATTATGGTAAAATTTTGGATATTTTATTATCATAATATGATAACCATAATATAGTACGACTATTGTTGGCACAATCATAAACCCAAAAATATATGATGCTCTTCGAATATGATTCTCCCAACCATGTTTTTTCTTTGCGTGTATCAAACGATTGTCAAATACCATGACAAATCTAAAACTCTAACCCCTTTTGTAGAATATTTAAAAGCAGCACACGAAAAAGACACAAAACATATCATGCCACAATAAAACTAAACAAATAAAAAAAATTTTTTTTCTGGGTATCTTCTCTGTAAGCAAAACTGAAGATGATGCCTGAATGCTGCTTCCAAGAAAAAAATTTTTATCCAACATATAACTCCAGCAAATAACAAAACCGCATTTTAAGTGGTTTTGGTTGTAAACAAAAAGCATAGAAATCCAGTATTATTTACCTAAAATAACAAATGATAGTGTAAAATATTTAAGCAGCGCGCAAATCATTTATCCAGTACCATTTGCGGAAGCTTTAATGCCACCAAGCAATAAAAAACATTTTACAGATGGGTTTAGTTATTACATCTACACTGCTCTGTCGATTTACATGATTAAATTTTTGAGGGATGTTTATCATAAATTTAAAATAATAATATATTTATTAATTTGGGTTTCATTTGGAGAAAAAAAAAACATTATAATTGAAAAAAATTTTATTTTTCATATTGGAATTAACGGACATTTTGTTACGAACATTTTAAATTAAATATAATACAAATTAAACAACATTTTGTTGTTTAAATTGATTTTACACCTGTTGCTATTTAATTCAATATGGTTTCTGCTCGATTTTCACATTTTTTTTGTGAGTCTAATTTTATTCTAATTTTAAATTGTTCGCTTGGTAAAATATTATCGTATCTTTCTGTAAGATATATCTCGTGTAAACCGAGGAATAGCTATAAAGTGGTGTATAGTCCCAGTTAAAGTAAGAATTATTTAACATTGTTTTTTTTTTTTTTTTTTTGATTATTTGTTAAGCTCTTAGACTTAATGTTGTTTTGCTGCCTAAGCATCTGTTGAATATTGTTGCTGCTGTATCCCTTTCGGTTTTCTACTCATCTGCCTTAATGTTCAAGTATAATGTGGATTAACAACTATTGTCTGGATTCTGTTGTTGAATCATTTATTGAGTCATGTCTGTTGTCTGGATGCTTTTAAGAAAAACTTATTTATTAAGGCCTATTCATGGAATACTCCACTCTACAGAGAAGACTTTATTCTCTTCTCCTTAGCACTTACAAATTTCATGCTATCGCTATTTAAGTACACTTCACTCTGCAGCTTGGAGTACTCTATCATTGTAAATCTAGCTTTAGTTATTTTATTTTTTAAGTGAGAATATTTTTGAGGTTTTGTTAGTAATATAAAATTTTATTGGGGATAGAGTTACTTTAATTTATTAATGTTGATTAAAAATTATGCTCATGTTGAATGGTTTTAATGGATAAACATTTGTTAAGAAAAATTATATTTACATAGTTTAAATTTTATTATTTACAAGTATTATAGAATTGCGTTGATGTAATAATAATGTAAACTCATAGATCATTTTTTAATGTAAAAGTTAAAATTTGGTATATAGGTTGCTTATGCGCCGCAGATATCTGATAAGGAGCGATTTTTGGACTGGGAGGGGCAAAAAGCAAAAAGTCAAAAATTAAAAGCCTAAAACTAAAAACATGTTTTCTTGGAGTATACACACAGAAAAATAAATTATAAGTGTGTTTTGGTTGCTACAACAAAAAAAAATATTCGGTTTACACAAACATATTCAAAGACGATTCCTGAATATGTTGGGTGTGGCAAGTTTCAGTTTTTTTTTCAGAGAATTGAGAAAACTAATGTGTAGTTACATTAACCGATTCTAGTTGATGTTAAAGTATTTGAGTTGAATGCTGACAAATTTTTTCTCTTTCAAATTCATTGATGAGATTCATTTTGGAGTTTTCTTTAGGATTTTGGTAATTCTAGTTGGAATTAATAAAATTCCAACAGGAATTAATAAAATACAACTGAAATTAATTAAATTCTAACAAGAATTAATTAAATTCCAACCAGAATTGATTAATAGGAATAGATTAAATTCCAACTGGAATTACTAAAATTCCAGGAAATAAAATTCCAGTTGGAATTTATAAAATTTCAACTATAATACATAAAATTCCGGTTGGATCTAATAAAATTCCAGTTGGAGCTAATAAAATTCCATATTCCATTAATAAAATTAATTATTAATTGGAATTATTAAAATTTTAAATGGAAATTCCAATTAACCAACTGAGATTCCAAAAATTCCAGTTGGAATTAATAAAATTAATAAAATTAATAGTTAATTGGAATTATTTAAATTTTAAACAGAATTAATTAAATTCCAGTTAGAATTAACTCCAACTGTTATTCCGAAAATTCCAGTTGGAATTAATAAAATTCCAACTGTAATTAATAAAATTCCAACTGTAATTAATAAAATTCCAACTGTAATTAATAAAATTCCAATAAAATTCCAGTTAGAATTAAAAACTCCAACTGTAATTAATAAAATTCCAACTGCAATTAATTAAATTCCAACTGGAATAAAATAAATTAAACTGCCACTGGAGTTAATAAAATTAATTCAATTCCGATTAGAATTAATTAAATTTTAGTAAGAATTTAAATCAATTCCAAATAGAATTAAATTCAATTCTAGTTGGAATGAATTTAATTCCAATTAAACTTAAATTTAATTGCAATTGGATTCAATTTAAATTTAATCCAATTGGAATAAAATTGCATTCCAAATGAAATTGAAACGGAATCACAATTGAATTGGAATTGAAAATGAATTAAATTGAATTGGAATTGAATTCAATTGGAATTCAATTACTGTTCTAAACAATATTTTTTTTTATCAAGCAACATTTTTTTATGTTATTTATTTTTTTTCAAAAAATACTTTAGACAAAATAAAAAAATCAAAAGCTAAAAAAGAGGAACAACATTAACGATTTTTCAATTTTGTTTTAATTTGCAAATTATTGTTTTGAAAAATCGTTTTAGTAAATTTTCTGGTTTTTTAAGTCAAATTTTAATTATTTTAAGGGCTGATTTTTAGAACTAAAAAAGTTTTTAGTTCTGTTTTAAGTGGATGTCCTACTTTTGGACATGAGTCGGATGTGAAAAGTTTCTTCACTTCCGATACTTTTTTCTCAACCCATATAATATTTTAAGGCAATTTTAGTTTTTATGTATAAGTTTTAATTATTAGAAATAACATTTCCTTCAATAACTACTTTTTTAAAATTAGTAATTTTTTTTTGCTAATTTTAGCAAATCGGTTAGCAGCTTCTGTAATTTGTAAAATGAAAATAGCAAAATAGTTTACTAAATAATGATTTTTTTTACTATAAATCAGTACAAAAATAGTAAAGTGGGATTGAAAACCTTTCACAAATTTTTGACTAACATTCCTTCCGAGTGTATCATGTTTTTGGGCTGATATTTCTAACTATCTAAAATATCAGATCTTGACACTTACAGTATACTGATACCAATCGACTCGGATTCATTTCTAGGAAAATAAAAAATAAATAACACTACTAATATAAAAATTTTTTGCTAAACAAAAAAATATTGCTAAAATCAACAAAATAAATTTTTCTAATGACAATTTGCTATAAAAATTACAAAAATTTTAAAATTTGGAATTTGAATAACAGTTGTTTGACTGTTTTCAACGACTAGTAATTTTTTTTGGCAGATTTTAATAGAGTAAATTATCATATTCAAATTACTAAAATTTAACTCAGTTATAACTTAAATTTTGTGTTTTACAGTTTTGTTATAGCTTTTATTATCTTACTAATATTTAATAAAGAATATGCTAATTTGAGCGATTTTCTGCAGAATATTTTTTTAACTAACAGTGACTTGGCTAGAATTTTCTGATGCACCTTTTTCGATCAAAAGCTAAAGTTGACAACGACGGAATTGTATATGTATTGAAAAAGTAACTGTCAAGCCCAATTACTTCTTTTTTTTTACTACATATACAACAGGGTGTTTTTATATATATAAACATAACTGCTGTTATTATATCTTAAACAAGAACCTTGTCTATAAGAATAATAGCTTTCAATAAGCTAATCTGCTTAAAAGTTATTTTAAAGCTTTTAGAAAACAATTGTTAACTGCTGCTGAATAAGTTTTGTGTTAAAGAGTATGGTAATAATACAAGTTTTCTCTCTTAAATTATTTAAAAAAAAAGTTTAATTGTGGTTTAAGTTAAAGTTTTTACATAGTTACTTTAAAAATTTTGGATTTAAACATTTAATACACCTTAAAGTTAAGCAATAAGCAATAAAGAGATAAGAAATTCAAAATGACTTTTATTCACAACATAAAGAAAGAGCTCTACGATATTTACAACTATCAATAAAGTATACTTTGTTGGTTTAATCTGTAAATGCACAGTCCAACCAAAAATGGTGTTATAATTTTATGAATTTGTATACAAGCAGAGGTAAATTGTTCTATACAAAAGTAAGTTATTTCCTTTTTAAATTATTTACTTTTATTTTTTTAGTATACACAACTATTTAACATTAATATCAATTATCGTATTTTGGAAGTTTTAATAAATATGATAGAAAATGTCTGTAATGGCAACTGAAAATCTTGTTGTTATTACTGAAAATTTTTCTTATTTGAGCCCAGCGGAATTTTTTGCTAATCTTAGCAACACGTGTCTGCTGACGTGTTGTACAATGAAATTAGTATAAAAATTAGTAATCGCTAATAAATTTAGTAAACTTTTTGTAAATTGGAATTTAAAATCGGTTTGCTAAAATCAGCAAAAGCAATTACTAAATATTATTAATATTTGTACACTTAAAAAAGTTTGTAAGTTAAAATAACTGAAAATATCATTTAAAAGAAATGATATTTCATTTAAAAACCGGTCTACTTAATTTTCATTTAAATTAACTGCCATTTGTTATTTATTTTTAAATGTTGATTAATCAACTGACACATCCGTAAGAAACAACTGATATAATCAGTTAAAATAAATGTCAAAATTTTACCCACCAATCCTTAAAAAATAAATGTTTTTTTCATTTATTTGAAATTATTTCCGTTTTTGTATTTTTTGTTTTTTTTTTTAATATACTCGTACAATACAAAATGTATGTATGCATATGAAGCTATTAATACTTTTTGTGTGAATGTTTTGTGTTTTTTGTCTCTTTCATACTCACGTTTACCATTGTTTTGTATGTTGTCTTAAGCAAAAAAAAAAATAAAATATCCATTTGTTTGTTATAATAATAACTAATATTGTGTTTTTGTTGAATGTTAGGAAAAAAAATTCAAACATGTATACATTCACAAAACAATCACTGTACTTGCGGTTGTACCATTGCAAGTGGCTAAATGTTGCTGTAAATCGCGTAAGAATTTCATGGTGTGGCCTAAGAATTTTTTGTAGTTTCGTCATTTGACATCATGGCACCATGGCACCATGGCATCATGCATGGCTAAAAAAAATGTAGTTTGTTCATCCTGGTTTCAAGGGTCCTTGTTTTTAATATTCTAATAAAGTTTTTTTTTCATAAAAATTAGATAGAAAGAACTAAAAACTTAGTAAAATGTTACTAGTTCTGTAAATTGTTTGAGATACAATACTTTCAGTTGAAATTTTCCTCATAACTTGGCAACGAAATGCATTTACCATTTTAAAAATATGCAGTTTTCAATATTATCATTATTAAACATTATTTTTTTTATTGGTTGTATAAAAATTGCTTTAAATATGGAAAATTATAATGAATCGCCATCAGAAAATTTAGTAACATTTATAAGTTACAATATATATTCCTTCTTAATAAAATTTATAAATTGTACAAAAACGCAATTTTTAGTAAACTATCAATACTAAACATGCATTTAAGCAAAATATTAAAAAAATATTTTCCATATTTCAAGAATTTTTCTCCAGAAGACCTTTTAATAAAAGACCTTAATAAAAAATTTGTATATTATGGAAACTATGAACAATATTTAAACTATGTATAATATGTAAAAATATATATTTTAAAAGCCAATAAAGCTGATGTCCGGAAGAACCTCTAAAAAAGTGTCTTGCTGTTAGCAGACTATATGATCTAAAATGAAAAAAAAATATTTCTTTAATAAATACTTTAAACTTAAATTGTTGACAAATAGAAAATATTTATCAGTGAGAAAAAATCTTTTATTAATTACTAAAAAATTTACTTAGAAAGCTTGTGTTTAAATTTAGGAATGATCGATGCAGCCGTTTTCAATAAATCTTGCTCAACTTAAACACACTGTTTTAAGAAAAATGTGTTTAAAGTATCAAAAGCACTTTACTCTGCCACATGATCTATGTGTGTACTTGAATATATATTTTCTGAGCTTATAGATAAATACACTCAGAAAAAAGTTAGTAGAAAAATCTGTAAATGCTTCTTAATAGCACATTACTATTTTTGTACTAATTTTAAGTCAAAAAATTATAATTTAGTAAATTTTTTTGCTATTTACATTTTACAAATTACAAAATTTTTATAGAATATTTACAAATTTTTGTTGCGAATTACAGAAAACATTTTACAAATTTTTGAAAATCGAATAACACTAAAAATTTTTTAGTTCTAAAAATCAGCCTTTAAAACAATTAAAATTTGACTTTGAAATCCAAAAAAATTCACTAAAAATATTTTTCAAACAAAAATTAGCAAATAAAACATAAGGTTAAATTCGTTTATGTTTTTACTAATTTTAAAGCCTTTGATTTTTCTTTTTTTAATTTTGTCTAAAATATTTTTTTTTTTGCAAAATTATATAAAATAAAAAAATTTTGCTCGATAAAAAAAATATAATTTTGAACATTCGAATTCGTAAGGCAATTTTAAAGAAAAATTAGCAACTTTAAGGTGTATCTAAAAAAATTGAGTTAATATTTTTTTATAATATTTCTATATTTTACAATTCATTGAGTTTAGTTCACGAATATTTATCAACACTTTTTCTTAATTCGACATAATTTATTTTAATAACATTTGTACGTAATTTTACCAATCTTTAGTAGCGGCTATTAACTTTCCTGCTATTTCCATTTCACTAACATTTAGTAAAATTTGTTATTGATTTTAGCAAATCTATTTTATATTGCAGTTTACAGAAATTTACTAAAATTTAGTAGAGCTTACTAATTTTTTATACTAATTTGATTAATAATAAATTTTTTTTGCTGATTTTAATAGCCTGTTCCTCGATCTCGAACGAAAAACTAGTCGAACGATAGCAAGTCACTCGAATTCGAATCAATTTGGGTTTCTCTATTTCGAAAGCCTTCGATCGACTTGACTTACGTGTGTCAATTTTTGTTTCTTACGCATTTACAAATCACAGAGATGCCAGATCATATATTTTGAGCATTTGTTACAATTTTCTTTAAAAGTAGCAAAAATACTACTAAACTGCTTAAAGACAAAAACAACCCTGTTTAACAGTGATCAGCTGTATATGACAAATAAAATAAAAAAATAACAATAAACAAATCAATTTTTATTTGGAAAGTGTGTTTATTTGTAAAAATTTTTGTTATCGATCGGTTGTGGGTGAAATTGTTGTTTGGAGAGCTTTTCTGTTGCATGTTGTCTGTTCGGTGCGGTCACTGCTAAAGTCCTTGTAAAATAAAGTTGTAAAATAAAAAATGTAAATATGAGCTTCTTGGGCAAACGTAAGCCACAAACAACACACACATACCTCTTACCACTCAGCAACAGCGTAATAGGGGGTGAAATGGAGTTTAGTTTTCTGGTAAAATTTTCCTCCTCTGCGGAAAATTTGTTTGCTCCGAACACTAGACTCCTTCTGGCAAATCAGGCCTTTCTTCCATACAAAATACAAGCATCTTCGGATGGTCCATTGTTGATTTTTTTTAACCTAAAATTTAAAATTCTTAATAAACTATAAATATTTGTATTATTTTGTACTTACTTTTTGTTATCCATTGCTTTTTTACTTCATTTTGCTTTTAAAAATATCAAATATATATTTACTCGACAAAAAAAATAGCAAGTGACTGATTTTGACATTTGCGTTCGAGCTGTTCGAAATAGAGAAACCAAATTTTGTATGAAAACAGTTACGTTTTCATTCGACTTGTCGTTCGAATCATCGTTCGCATAGAAATAGAGTTAGTGAAACCCAAATCTGTTTTCTTTCGACTAGAAAGCGAAGGAACGTGTTCTTTCGAAATAGAGGAACAGGCTATAAATTCCACTTTACAAAATGTTTACTAAAATTGGTAGCGGCTACTTTATTTTCTTCTAATTTCATTGTACTACACATCAGCAGATATATATTGCTAAGATTAAAAAAAATACCGCTGGGCTCAAATTAGCAAAATTTCCCGTAACAGCAAAATTTTCAGTTGCCATTACAGACTTTTTTTGGTGAGTGCACAAGATAAATAACTTGTTATCATTTTGGACGCGCGGAGGTTTCGGGTTTGATCCCCAGCTACGGAAATATCTATTTAAAAAAATACTACGTAAGAGTTTTCTATACCAACGTCCTTCCTTTGTGTTCCCAAAGAAAACTTTACCAATTTCGCCAACTCTCCATCAGATGGGATGGCAAAGGATGCTTCATCCTTCACCACCCAGCAAAACCACACAATACCAAATAATGGGTAAAGTAATGTAAAGCCATAGGGGCCTATGGATTACTTTACACCTTAGTTCATTGATGAATTTTACAGGCGATGAGCCTCAAAGTAATGGATTGATTCTTTCAATTATACTTATTAAAAAATCAAAAGTAATGGGATACCTTTTTGCAGGTAGAGGGTAAAAAAATAATTAGTTACCTAAATGATTACGAACAGGTTAACAATAATTGGTTACTTTGACTTTTGACTTCTTAACTTAAACTTTCCACCTAAAATCTTTAATTTTTCATACCAATTTAGGCTTTTCTACAAAAAAAAACAAACTATGTAATAAAAACACGAACGCTAGAATTTCTGAAGCTAAAATTGCTTGTTATCAATAGATGGCAGTAGTTTTTAGATTGTACAGTAGTGTGCAATATACATAAATACACGTCCCGTGGTCTTGAATGGATACAAATATGTGGACATTTATTGCAGCAAACGTCAAAATTATATTATATTCTGTGTGGACCAGTCGTTTTCGTAAATATTTATTGCCGGCAATTCATGCTGCAATAATTCTCCGGCAATATTCGTTATCAATTATTGCTATTACGTAAAAGTAACAATTATAAAACAATAATAAAAAAGGCGACACAAAAACAAATCAAACAAAACATCATAAAATTTAAAAGCATTAAATAAATTTTAACAAATTATGAGAAAAACCAAAAAAATTTAATATAAGCTTGGCGAGTAGCAATTTTCTGCCGTTATTCTGCCGACGCTTTGTACTTATTGCTAAGATTTTTTTCTCTAATATAGATGGGATGGGATAAAAATTATTTATCAAATATTGATTTTTATACTACGTATGATTTCAATTAATTTATCAGTTTTAAGAGTCATTATTTTATGTTAAATTGTAATACATTGCGTGACCAACAGTCGGTAACTTATTACTTTATGTTTCAAAATAATGCTGAGGGTAAGGAGTATACATTATAAAGTAATGCACTATTTAACCAACTATTGATAACTCATTACCTTATATTTCAAAATAATGCTGAAGGTAAGGAGTATACATTACAAAGTAATGCATTATGTATTCAATTATCGGTAACTCATTACTATTTGTTGAAAAATAATCATATAGGTAAGGAGTACACATTACAAGGTAATGCATGAGTTTATCGCATTCATTACCAAAGTTTTCCTTGGCACCTCCCATCTCTCATCAATCCCCTTTCCAAAAAAAGCAACACATTAATTAATAGAAAGTATTTCCAGTGTTGCTTCCCTAAAAAAATTGTAAACTACAAAAAAAAATATAAATTTAATTGATTTTTTGAAATTCTTAAAATATGCATTTATAGCACAGAATGCATTTATAGCAAAACATTCAAACATTTGCATTAAAAAATCAATGATATTTTTATTTATATTTGTTAATTCGCAAATATATTTGATTACCGCTGTTCCCCAGCTAACGACACCAACCATTTATTTACATGAACTTCCTAGCCCTATTGGCCCTACTAGTAAAACAAAACACACACAGATATAAAAGCAACAAAAGCCAGTAAATATAAATATAGGACCTTATACGCACTATGGTATAAAATCGAACACAATTGCCTATACATATATACACAAACGCACGTACACAATGCACGTACACACCCAAAACACAGGTCAGGGAATTTCATTTTAACCTTTGTTGTGGGGTTCTATACTGCGTTGAAAGAAGATTTGTGCAAAGAAAATTTTCAAAGAAACTTTACTGTAGTATTTATACAACAACAAGAAGAAGAAGAAGAATAAGACGACAACGTTGAAATATAATAACCAGATAAATTGTATGGAAAAATAACTTGCCACAGTTTCAAATATCAGCCTCAACACCTTTTAAAAATTGTACACCCAGAACAAAAACTGTGTTGCGGCAAAAAAAATTTGGATTCAACCGAAACGTTCAGTTGCTGAAAACAAAAATTCATATGTCACAACCCTATTTAAGTTGAATCATAACAAACAAGGGTTGGATAAACAAAATAAAATTTGGGCCAAGAAATTTTCGTTTGGATACATATTTGGTTGGTGCAAAACAATTTGTTTTCTGGGTGTACCTACTGCACACAAAGAGAAAAGAATGAAAAAAGCAAAATAAGACTTTATTTCAATGCGGTTGATAAGGATAAAAAAAGGTAAATGTTACATGTAGTATGAATGACAATGTCTGAAGGGGCTTAGTTGTATTGCTTTGTTATGTGGTTTTCTCAACGATTGAAATTTGTGGTATTAATGAAAAAGACACAAATTTTAAAATTGCTTTTAAAGCAATAGCAATGAGTGTTTACAGAAAGAAGTAAAATAGAATAGTAAAATAAATTACTTAAAAAAAATTTAAAATTCTGTATTCTGGAAATTGTAAAATTTGCTCTATGATTCTAAAGCTACTTTTACACATGAACAAAATTTCGTGAGAATATTTAAAAATATAGCTCCGTACAAGACGGCGTAAGAAAATCTCTAGAGCATTGACATTTTTTCTGTCTTACACAATTTATTTAATTAGCATAAATTTTGAAAATATTTTGATAAATTATTAAACATGCACCTTTTTCCATATTACTGTTTGAAAAAATAATAATAATAGAAATCCAAGTAAAAAAAATGTATATATAATTGATGTAGCCTTATCTGATAATATGCCTGTTTTTTAATCATTGGATTTATTTTTGGATTTGTTTAATTCAAATTATATATTTATCTAAATTAAACACTTACTCGCTTGTAGTAGTAGTAAATCTTTATTTTAAATAGTTATTTTATTTATATTATAATTTATACAATCTTACACTCAGAATATTATATAGTTAACTGTTTGTAGTTTAATAAAAAAGTTTTCCGTTCCATTTAAAAATAAAGGAACATACATTTATTTTTCAAAGAAATATCTATATTAACTTTTTTATACATTTATTCGAAATAATTTACTATCATTTAACATTTTTTTTTAGTTTTATTTATTTTTTTCATTTGTTTGAAATTAAATAAAAATTTACCAACAAAACGGAAACTTGTGGTTATTTGTGTCCGTAACAGTTTTGCTGTCTGTTTCAAAAAAAAAAAACATTAAAAAAATTTCAATTTGTTTTTTTATTTAAATTGGTTGTATATATACAAAATTTTTCAATACAAATTACAATAACTTCATAAACACACATACATACACAAACACATTAACACGAAAAGTGTTTATAGCTTCATATGCATACATACATTTTGTATTGTACGAGTATATTAAAAAAAAAACAAAAAATACAAAAACGGAAATAATTTCATATAAATGAAAAAAACATTTATTTTTTAAGGATTGGTAGGTAAAATTTTGACATTTATTTTAACTGATTATATCAGTTGATTAATCAACATTTAAAAATAAATAAAAAATGGCATTTTCTTTAAATGAAAATTAAGTAGACCGGTTTTTTAATGAAATATCATTTATTTTAAATGATATTTTCAGTTATTTTAACTTACAAACTTCTTTAAGTGTATATTTTATAAATATTATACAGCTATGACAAATAGTCGTCAGCTGGATATATTGCAAAAATAGATACCACTTAACAAAATTTTATTCAAATTCCTTTATTATAAGTTTTCGGTAATAAAGGTAGACTTTAAAGTAACTAACTAAGTTTTCCCAATCTGAAGGCAACCGCGAATTATTTTGACTTCAAATTTAAATTTTTTTCTTTCACATTATATTAGCGATGAAAACATAATTTATTTCAAATTATGAAATCCAAAAATAAATACACTTATCAAAAATGTCTGTAAAGTATATAATTTTCTATAGAGTATTCTTCCCGCTCTACCAGAAATTCAACATGGTACAGAGTTCAGCGGCAACATTTTTAAATAAGAGGGCAAGATTTTCAAAGTTGCTAAAGTGTTGAAAAAACATTAAATTTGGTGTATGCAGTGTTGCCACATAAACAGTGTAATTTTTTATCCCAGTTTTTGGGATTCTTAACTGTTTACCAGTTTTTTCATGAAAACAATTTTTTTTTTTTCAAATTATTACATTTTTTAGTTAGTTATATGTTGCAACAATTAATAGCATATTTATTCTCTTCATTATATATTTTTACCATAGAAATGGGAAATAATGGATATGAATAGACATAGTTGGTCAATGTGTGTGTACACACATAAATACTTTTCATGTCACAATGTTATGTTTGAATTCGTAACTATTTTTTAACACAATTGCAAATTTTTGTTGTATTTTTTTACTTTATTAGACATGTCTAATTTTATTAAAAATAAATAGTATATTGAACAAATATTATATTTTTATATGAAAAATCTGAAAAAATACATGAATAAAATAAAAAAAACATATTTTTTTATGAAATAATCTGAAAAATCTCTAGCATCCCAAAAAACGGCAAAAAAATAGTTAAAATTGGTTATATGGCAGCACCGTTAAACACTACTAAAAGTTTCCGACCAAAACTCACCATTGTTGTCGCCAAACTATGTTCGTGTTCGAAGAGAGTACTAAAGAGTTCGTGAGAGGGAAACATACTCTATACAAAATTATATACTTTTTGTCGCAACTGAAAATTTTGCTGTCTATACGGGAAATTTTGCTAATTTAAGCCCAGAAGTATTTTTTGCTAATCTTAGCAACACATGTCTGCTGAACGGTAGTACAATGAAATAAGTACATAATTAAGTAGCCGCTACAAAATTTTATCACACTTTTTGTACAGTGGAATTTGCAAAAATCACTAAAAAAATTTACTAAATATTATTATTATTAGTACAAAATTTCAAATTTAGTTTTTTTATCGAGCATCAAAACATCGAGCATAAGTACATAATTTAGTAATCGCTACAAAATTTGAGTACACTTTTTGCACAGTGGAATTTGCTAAAATCACTAAACAAATTTACTAAATATTATTATTAGTACAAAATTTCAAATTTAGTTTTTTTTATCGAGCATCAAAACTTTTTTATTTTATTTATTTTTTTCAAAAAATATTATAGACAAAATTAAAAAAAAAACTAAAATAAAAAAATCAAAGCCTTCTGCAATAAAAATTATTGCTTACAATCGTGCATGTTTTGGAATTAGTGACTAATTCCAAAAACGGTGTTCTTCTTGAGTTTGTACAATTAAGAGTTTATGTAAGAAAAATATTTTAGTTGTCAAAAACAAAAAAAAAACTTTTGTTATTACAACATTCCATTCAGTTTAATGCGAACAATAAATTCCAGTTTATTTATTTTTTAGCAAAAAATTAACTTTTCCCTTTTTTACTACCCTAAATTTTACTAAAATAGACCTAACGCGAATTCTGTTTTCCGTTTCTTAAAACGAAATGCATATTTGGAAACGTGGGAAAACTTCCTTTAATTTAAGATGTGTATTTCGGTTTTTTTTGGACCTAGCGGGTCCCAGGGACCCCAGTCCCCTTAACACCATATAGAATTTTTTTTTTTATAATTCCAAGGGATTCATATATTTTTTTATTTTTGAGGGGTGCCCGAAAAAGTAAACTTTTGCCAAAAAAAAATTGAAGCATTTTAGATATTTTTTTAAAACTCATTTGTTAGTATTAATAAATGTTAAAATGGTAAAAATACGCTTGAAATTAATAAAAATAATTCCAAGTTATATGAGAACACAACATATATGTGATAACAAAAAAACAACACCTACTAATTGAATTCCATTGCTAACCATCTGGCGAATTCACTGAAAGTGAATTCAAGAACACCAAAATATTTGAATTCGTTTTATTTTTTGCGTAATGGGATTCCAGAACATACACAAATATTATTAAGTAAAATTTAGACAAAACTCTAGGAGATGTTTATCACATGTAAATGTGTCCTATTAATTCAAATCATTGTTGTTCTCGAAGTCCCAGAAGCAAATAATTACAATAACATCGAAAATTCTGCCGTCTTTTGAATAAAAATAGTAACGCTTTAAAATGTGCTTCTATTTCTGCCTTGCTTCTAAAATCGTGTCTTTTTTATCTTTATTTACTCTGCAACTATTTAATTATAACTATAAGCAGCTGTTTTCTATTACTTACAAAATTTAAATACTTAAAGATATTAAACTAAGATTAAATTTAGAAATAGTTGGATCCCACTACACGCAAAGAAAAAAAATGGTTGGGGCAATCATATTCGAAAAGCATCATATATTTTTGGGTTTAAGGTTGTGCCAACCATAGTCGTACTATAATATGGTTATCATATTATGATAATAAAATAACTATATTTTTACCATAATATGGTCCCTAAAGTTTTATTATGATTCAAAAATTACCATATTATGGTCCTAAATAAACATGTTATATTGAATTTATCATATTATGCTCAAAATATTATCATATCATAACTATATTATGATTCAAGGATTATCATTATATAATCCATAATCCAAGAAAATTTCTTAAAGAAAACGTTCTTAGAAACTACGAAAAAAACTCTTTAAATTTAAGAATTTTTCCTTTAGAAATGTTTTTCTAAAAAAATTAATAATATGGACTTTTTGAAGAAAAATTGTTAAGGAAAAAATCATAACTTCTAAGAACTTTTCTTTCAAAAAAACTTTGATTCTGTGGACTTTTTTTAAGAAAAATACTTAAAACTTTTTTTTAATATTAATGAGTTTTTTAATAAAAAAAATTTTAGATATTTTTAAGATTTTTTAGAAATTTTCCTTTAGAATCTAATAATATTTCTACTAGAATCAAAGTATTTTCTTCAGAATCTATGAATTTTTCTTTCAAAGAAAGGCTATGAATTTATTAGTGTAAATAATATTATATGTATAAGGAATTTTCGAAAAAACCCCTTTAAAAAAATCTTCTTAATGAGTCAATTGATGAAATGTTTTAATGCTGCCAGCATTTTATCGTTGCTTAATTATCATATTTATTTCATTGTCAGAATTTTTGTTACCACAGTATGGTTACAGCCAATCATGATATAAAATAGAAGGTGACAATCATAAAATAGTCAAATATTTACTAAATAATGATGGTAGCAACCATGCTTGGTTGTGACAACCATACCCGATCATATTGCAACCATGTTTTTTCTCTGCGTGTAGAATACTAAATAGTGACATAAAAAAAAAAATTGTTAATGCCAAGCTATAAATTTTAAATTTTTTGCACTACTAAAAGTGAACGATGAATGTCCGAATAACAGCCGATGCAAATAATTACAATTTTATCGCTTTCTTTATTTTACTATTTTCACACCTCTAAAAAACATAAATCTTTTACTTGTTTAGTTTAAAAACTATCACAAACATAAATGACAATTTGAAATTACAATACTAAATAAAATACCGGTATCTTTCAAAATACTAAATAATAATGTTATTATTTTAACAACACTTTAAAGTTGTTGCAAAGTTGTAAAAAAAAATTTTAACAATTTAATATTTATTTTATTACTAAAGGTCTGCTATAGCACAACTGCTGAACAAGGAAACAGCTGCAACAACAGGATGAACAAAAAATTGAAATACAATGAAAAAGAAAATATAAATATAAATATACACAGAACAGATATCAGTAACTGAAAAAGAATTTTAATATGCGTAACTAAACAACTGATATAATACTTTTAATAGAGATTAAAATATATGTACACAGATTATTGCTTGTTAGTGTATTTGCCCATTAAGAAAAATAGGGCATTTAATATAATAAAAAAGTATAATACAATAACTACACGGCGAGACAAAAACCTCCTTTTTTAACAGTTAAATTTTTAGTGGCATCGCTTGTTCAATGGCGCACTGTGGGCATTTCGCGGAAAAAAGTCTAGTTGTCAACTTACCATTAATACAATATGCAATGGAAATTTTAAATTTCTAAATAATTGTTACAATCAAATCAAAAATAATTACTTTGATCTGACTATTAGTTTTTTTAACCATTTATTATATTTATTTTATTGCTTGAGCTGACGTCTTCCTTTTCATTTTTATACCCTCCACCATATATGGTGAGGGTATAACATATATAAGTTTATCATTCCGTTTGTAACATGTCGAAATATAGGTTAACGACCCCATAAAGTATATTTATTCGTGATCCTTATGCAATTTTAAGTCGATTTAGCGATGTCCGTCTGTCTGTCTGTTGAAATGGCGATCACGACGGGGTGTCTATTTTTACCCAGGTTATTGAACATCCTCTTTAGTATCGAAAAAGAGCAAAAGCGGTCCAGCGGCTCAAAAGTTATGAGTGAAAATGTGAAGGTACCTCTAAATTTTCAATACAAATTGGTACAATCTTTCTGTATCTATTTTTTTCTGTTAAGCTTTGTTGGTTTTTCGTTTCATTCAATAAAATGTATTTTTAGTTTTTGTAACCAAAGACATTTATATATAAAGAAACAGCAAAATGCATAATTTCTTTAGTGCCGCTTCTTTTGAATAGGTAGCGCATAATTGCATTAAAACAATACCCTGCCCCATGGCTAGGTCGACATAGCCTTGGATTAGCCTCTCAATTAATTTATTTACCAAAAATATTATATTAACTACAAACGTCAAATTCTAATGCATTAAGATGTTACTATTAGACTTATTATATAATTTTCAAGTAAATTTTGCAAATTTTTGACGTAATAAAAGCATTTGTTTCACATTTTTAAGTCAAAAAAGAAATTTTCATAGAGCAAAATAGTATTTTTTTTTATTCCATTTGTATTTTTGAGAATTGAGAGATTGGCAAATGTATATTCATGTTAACTTTTTCTTTTATAAAAAAAATACCCATGAATAAAGTGCAATATTGTGCTCTTAAACATCTAAATGAATATTTATTTTAAAAATTAAGGTATAATATGCACATAAAACATATATTTTTCATAGTTTTTGGCAAATATTCATTTATGTTACGAAGAAAATAGAAAATCAATAATACTCTACTGCATATTGTAGCACAATATAGCTAATGAAGACTAGCTCTGTAGTAAAATATGTCTAAGAGAGAGAATGCACCTTCAGATGGGCCATCTATTGACAAATAGTTATAACTCATGTTCTTTCTTTAACAAATTAATTTCTTTTTTGTTTTCTCTCCATTAGGCATATGGTCCTACAAACACAATTTTTTAAAAAAATAACATTCGTTGCAACTATTTATCAATACGTGGCGCATCAGAGCTAGTCCCAATTAGCCAGTAACAAAATTGAGTATTTGCCAAAAACTATGCTTTAAAATGTGTTTTTTGTGTAGTCCATGGTTAAAAAAACTTACAAATTTAGTACAATTTCATAGTAGCGACTGGTACATAACATATTTTCTCATATTATTTTCACCAGTCGCTAAGAAGTAAATTATATTTTGTATTCGCCTCAAATCACCACTAAATTTTTTTTTCACCACAAAAAATTTTTCTCCTCAAAAAAATTTTTTCACCTCTAAATTTTTCCACCAAAAAAGTTCTTTTTACATCTAAAAAGTTTTTCACCTCAAAAAAATTTGGTTACCTACATAATTTTACTTCAAAAGTTTTTTATGTTATTTGTATCAAAAACAGTAGAGAACATCTTTTTAGGATATTGGTGAAGGGTATCAAAAGATTCGGCACAGCCGAATTTGGACTTTTTTTAAATGTTTTATCTGTTTGATTTCATTAACTAATGGTAATCTTTTTTTTTTTAATTCCATTGTAATTAATAAAATATATATAATTTCATATTGCTACTTCACTAGAGCAAAATTTTTTCCATTTTACTGTGCCCCGCTTAGTTTTCAAGATACCGATCATTTTACAAGAAGGTGAATTATACGAAAAAAAAATCGAAATAGGGCAAAACGGGCAAAATTTTTGCTCTTCCAGAGTGCTAATATACTGCGATAATAAATATAGGCCAGGTGCGGGAAAGACCCCTAGGGATTCATTTAATAGCCTATGTAGAGCAATTTTTATTTCTTTTGTAAATAAATGCTTTTCTGGTCAAATGTAAATAGATTTTGAATAGTAAAGAATTTTTTTTGGCATTAGCATTACTCAACTAATGCTTATGAAATATTAGTGCCAATGAAAAAATACCAAGTATCATACTGTTAAGCAAGGCTCTGGTACGACAAATTCACGAAATAGTATGTCACAAAGATTCTTTGCTAATCCAACTTTATAATTATTCTCGAAGCTATAACCATCTTTGAGGTAGAGGACCGAAAAAAATTTATGATTTTTGTCTGGAGACAGGAAAATACTTTGTTACACTGTACGAGTGGTAAAATGTGACAACTACACTCCACAAAATTCTTACTAGCGGAAAAGATATAATTGGAAAGTGTATTTTTCCGGTAGGCTTACTGTCCGAAGAGGCTCAAGAAAGTCGTAAGAAAGACAAAAAAAAATATATCGACTCTGACACTCCAGGAAATGCTGTCGAATTGCCACGATCAAAGATGTTGTGCACCAAATGATGGTAACATCAGACCCGATGAAGTCACATTTAACAACTTCGTTTAGCACGAAAAAGCGTAGGTATACGTGTAAGTTAAAATAACCGAAAATTCCATTTACAAGAAATAATATTTTATTTAAAACCCGGTGTACTTAATTTTTATTTAAACCAAATGGCTTTTGTTATTTATTTTAAAATGTTGTTTAATCAAATTACACATCCGTAAGAAACAAATGCTAAAATCAGTTAAAATGAATGTTAAAATTTTACCTACCAATTCCTTAAAAAATAAATGATTATGTCATTTATTTGAAAATGTATCTGTTTTTGTATTGATGATAAACGAATTATCCCTGTATTTTTCATTTCCTAGAAAAGAGAGTTTTTCTTATTGACGTGTCCACTGGGATCAATTTTGATGCAATCATTGCACGCATACATAGCGATTCATTGATATTCACTATAAATTTTGAATTTATTTATTTCACGAATGTCAAAACCATACTGACAAGCAATGCTTTTTGCAAATATGACAGTATTCTAAAAAGAGTGATACTTATTGCTCCACCCTGTATTACCATGGTGTTTTACTTCCATATAAATAATATTTAAGTTTTCATTGTTACATTGGTAGATTAGATATATGTTGTTGCATAAAGAATACGGATGAAAGGACTTTGTCAACCATACCATGCATCTTGTATTTTTGAATTTTAAACTGTTTTAGAATGTAGAAAAATCTATAGAGAGCTAGCCGGCGTATTCAGTTTTTAATCTTCTAATGTTTTATCATCTTTTATCCTTTTTTTAATGACTTTAAATTTTCGAAGGATGCAAAAAATTTCAATAGAAATGAAAGCGTAGACGCCCTGAAAGAATTCGTTAGCTACATAGTTGCCAAACTCATATTTTAAATATCAGCGCTAAAAGTCAGAAAACTTTGACTAAAACCATTATCATTTCTTAAGATGTTGCAAAGTTTTTGTAATATTTATCATAGTAATTTTAAATAATATAAATTCATATTAATTTTCTTCTAAAATATTGAAATAATTTCATTAGAACAATTTATTGTAACCCCTTCCTTATTTTTTTCCTAACCGAATAAATGACAAAAAAAATTAGATTTACTTCTGAATATTGAAACGACTTTATAACGAAGGTTCTTCGAAATCTTTCCCCTGATAGGTTTTCTACTCCAACAGCTGGCAAACTATATACCATTAACTTCTAACCAGACAATTTCAAGCATTGTGAATATGTTAAACAATAAGGATAAGCTATTGTGCTTTGTATTTCGATTATAGTACTACAAAAAAAAAAAATTTACACACCGAGAATACAGATTCATTGTGACAACAGAGTTTATTGCCAACTGAATAATTTAGTCGCAGCAACAGAATTACTCAGTTGTCGCAACCAAATGTATTCCTTATCCTGATTGATACTTGACAACTTTGAATGTAATTTGTAAACGCACTATTTCACTGATCATCTAACTGTTACATTCCTTTTTCAGTAAACTCAACAAATTATAAAAATGTACTACTGAAATTCGGAGTCGGTGACCGCAACTTTAAGAGCAAAATTATCTTCAGTGACGAAGCTCATTTTTTGTTCAATGGGTTCGTCTATAAGCAAAATATACGTTACAATCGATTTATTGAAGAGTAAGTTTGGTGAGCGTGTTATCTCAAGAAATAGATCAATCAATTGGCCGCCTCTTTCGCGCGATTTAACGCCTCTAGGCTTTTTTCTTTGGCGCTACGTCAAATCATTAGTCTATTCCAACAAGACGACGACGTAGAACGCGAAATAGCGGCCGTTACGGCCGAAATGTGTGGCCGAGTCATCGAAAATTGGGTCCAAATAATCGACCGCTGCCGACGTGCCCGCGATGACCATATGAACGAAGTAAAGTTACACTCATAAATGTTTTGATTGTATTTCAAGTCGATCATAAAGTTTTGGAATTATCTCAAATGGTTTGCGTTTTATATAAAAAAGTTGTCAAGTCCTTATTGGAAAACCCTATATATATTATTAGAAAAAAATCTATAAACTGTATCGAAAGGCCGAATTAAATCCGTTTTGTAGATCTTCTCATAATTTGTTGCTCCACATTTTTCTTTCCTTAGGCGCAACCACGATATGATATGAATAAAACATGCAGCAAATTTTGCAATTTTCCAAAAAAGTAGGTGAACTAGAACTGCTAAAATATTTACAACCTTAAATTTATATTTAATTACATTGTTGTTATAATTTATTGAAATTTAGAAAATGCTGAAAAATTGCCTAAATCAAAAGAGGACAATTTAACAAAAAAAATCTTTAAAATTCAGAAAAATTTAGCAATTTTTAGTGTAATAAAAGTAACTCAATCAACCAAAAAGTTTATTTACTTCTGAAAAATTTCAGATATTTTTCCATCAATTCGTAAAGTTTCTGCGTAGTTTTCGGTTTCATTTTCGAAAAACTATTCGCTGAATATTTAATTAAAATATTAATATTATATACCTCAAATATACAAAAAAAAAAATAGTAATAACATTTGTTGTTCTATATAAAGGGTGTCCCAAGAAGAACGCTATTTTTAAATTTAAAAAAAAAATCGTGAAACTTTATTATATCGTAAAGTAGACAGAATGAGGTTATGTATGGAACAATATATCGTGCAGATGGCCGCCGCGGCTTTGCTGGCATGCACGCGATCTTTTAATGACCGTTTTGCATGAATGCTGCGGTATTTCATTAACGCAGCGTCCAATTTCCTCTTTTAAGGCTTGAGTCGTCGTCGGCTTATTCGCGTAAACCATCGACTTCAAAAAACCCCAAAGAAAAAAATCTAATGGTGTTAAATCGCACGATTAGGCGGCCAATTCTGATCTCCAAAACGCGAAATAACACGACCGGGAAATGACTGATGCAGCAATTGAATTGTTTCTCTGGCTGTATGACATGTGGCGCCGTCTTGTTGGAACCACATGCCCTCCACATTCATTTCTTCAATTCTAGGCAAGAAAAAACTGGTTATCATTTTACGATACCGAACACCATTGACTGTTTGCGCTTGACCTGCCTCATTTTCATAAAAAAAAGGTCCAATGATGCCTCCAGCCCAAAAACCACACCACACAGTGACACGTTGAGGATGCATTTGCTTCTCGTGAATCACTCGAGGATTTTCCTCACCCCAAATGCGACAATTCTGCCTATTGACAAAGCCATCAAGATGAAAATGGGCCTCGTCACTGAAGATGATTTTATCGGCAAAATCAGCATTTTCATGTTGTCTCTCCAATACCCAATTAACGAACTCCCTTCGCTGTCCATGGCCAGCTGGCTTCAGTTCCTGAGTCAATTGAACTTTGTATGCATAAAGATGCAAATCTTTCGTCAAAATTCGCTGCAAAGTGGATTTGGAGACACCAATTTGCTGAGCTCGGTGTCGAATTGAGGTGGATGGAGTTTGAGCGACATCATCGACATTTTCGGTCGATCGACCTGGTCGATGGCGCGTTGTTGTTTTTACATCACTAACAGACCCAGTTTCGGCAAATTTATCCATTAATCTCTTTACAGTTGACTCTTTTGGAGCATTATTGTGACCCCAAATTGATCGCAATTTGCGAACTGTAGCCGCAAAACTTTCACCATTTTGGTAAAACAATTTCACAATGAGAATGCGTTGTTCATTCGTGTAGCGCTCCATTTTTACTAACCTCGTACCTTCTACTAGCAAACAATAACAATTGTTCAAATGTCAAACAATGACACTTCGAATGTTGCCAGATTTAAAAATTGCGTTCTTCTTGGGACACCGTTTATAAGGGACTCCTAGACGTATACATAATATAATTAATAATACGTATACGTTCTGATGTACTTACTGATATACAGGCACAAGTTTTTATCCGTTTTCAAAGAGTTTATAAACTCTTTGAAAACGGATTTTTTTTTTGGCGATAGTATTTCTATAATTTCTTTATCTAAGAAAAACGACATATTAATATAAATTATTTAACATTCATACCACATTTGTGCAGATGTATATTGTGGTAGAGTAGTGAATGAATGTGCATGAAATTATGTGTGTGTTTGTGTACATCTAATATTATTGCAAGATACATAATAATAATTTAAAAATTCAAATATTAATTAAATAGTAAAATTAGAAAATTAAATAAATAAAATTTAGCGAATTAAAGTAAAGGAAATAAGAAAAATTATAGCGATATTAAATTATAAGAAAAATGAAACTTAAAAATCATAATTAATAACTAAAAAAAAAAAAAACCCAAGGGTTATACTAAAGTATCATAAAACAATATTTTATAATTAAAATCAATCCAACTCTGTTAAAAACAATTACTAACTATTTTTTCGGAGAATGAATTTTTCTGTTTTTTTAATCCTTTGAATATTTTTCTTAACTCTACTGAATATACAGACGAATGACGATAATTCGTATTCTCAAGGAACCAGCAGCCTTTTACGAATTAGAGGGCTTTACGATTTGTTGAGATTATGATTTATAGAGGTAAATTAAAAAAATACAAATTAAAGGGTTTTTTTAATATTAAAGATGTCATTGGCATCATAATCTTTTATTAATTCCCTTAGTTATTCTCTATATTCCGCGCAAATACCATCATCAACAGCAGCACTTTCACCGTAAATTTTAATGAAACAATTTCAATGAAATATAGTTGCGCTGTTTGAAAACGGTCCAATCTCTGCTTGCCTTGTAATTGTTTAAGTTTAATTTTTTGCCAAAAAAACTACCATTAAAATAGGCCGCCCACAAGAATATCAGAATGACGACGATTCGTAAACCATAATAGAAGTATTAAATTAGATTATAAAAGTTGTGTACAAAGTACACTACTACTCGGAGATCCATAGGATCCATTGTGATACTCTTTGGAAAGATCTAATAAGATAATAGAAGGGACTTCTCTATATCTGTGAATTCAAGCGTTTTGGCGCTTTATTTTACTTTTCGAATGTGCTTGCAATATAAGTTCTCTCTTGTGCTGTATTGAAGTAAGTTTTGATGGTCGGATTTCAAATTCCTTAGACACATATTTTTTTTTGCTCCATTATCAAAGCTAACATAATTTGTTGCTTTTTCAACACAGACTGTTTTGTATGACTTCGCTTGCTTAACAGAAAGCACAACAACATTTGTTGTTTAAGGCAGCTAATGGTGTTTTCGAAGCGTTATTCTAAAAAATTTTGCTCTAGGATTACGGATTATAAGTGATTTTAAACAATAAATTACGATTTATAAGAGGTTTTGTATTGATAGTTTTTCAAAAAAAAATACGAAATATCGAAGGGACCAAAATGTAATGCAAATAAAAACTACAATGTTATGCTATTTTGTGCATATTCAATAGGGTTTAAAAAAATATTCAATAGATTTTAGAAGAAAAATTTATTTCGGAACAAAAAATTTCGCGAAAGGAAATTTTTCCGCGAAAAAATAGCGAATAATTGTATTGCAAGGAGTTGGATTGATTTGATTTTAAAAATGATCCCAAAAATATATAAAATATCGTTTTTTAGTATTGCGTTGAATTCAGCGTACTCGAATAAGATTTGCCAGTTAGGTGCCCACAGTGCACAGTGTAATCAAATTTTAACTTGACGATGGTAAATTTTTTAGAAAAACTCACACCTGGTTGAGAATATTTTAACTTTTAAATTGCTCATATAAAATATGGATGCGACATACCAAATTTTAGCTCATAAACATGGTTTAAATCTAATAAATACTGTTGCACGTTGTTGTAAAAAAATTTATAACACAAATTGTTTAGCATTACTTTTAATGCTTTAAATCCCAATTATTCCATTGATATTTAAATATTATTTTTTCAAAGCTTGCCAATGCAACTCTAAAAAAGTATTTTTTAAGAGTTTTTTTTTTTTTGATTTTTAAATTTTTGAGCTTAAGGATGGTTTTTTTATAAATAAAAATATTGTGTAGCATCTTCAGGAAATAATAATAATATTTATAAAAAAAAAAGTTTAAATAAAAGTTAAAAATAATTTAAAGATTTTTTATTAGTAAACCACACAGCAGATATTTCTTGTGAGATTGCCCTTTTGGGGCGTTTTTCAGCCCACCCTGTCGACTTCCTCTGTCGCAAGAAAAAACCTAGCGTCAGAAGTCTTCAAAAATATTTTTTTTATGCTTCTAAAATAAACAATAGAGAAATTTTGTTCATGGATATAAACGACGAAAGGATTCTTAGTTACTGCAGATGTAGCCGGCTGTACATTTTTAACTAAGTGAAATCAAAAACTTGAATTTTATACATTTTCATTTTTAAATTAATGAAAATAATTGTTTATCTTTCGATTAATTCTTTCGCTATAATATAAAATTATATACTTCTTAGTGAAGTTTTTATTTTATAGTCGATTTTTTAATACTTATATGTACGAGTTTGAAAATAAATTTTTATTCTGGTTCACGATCAGAGAAAAAATTTTTTCCAAATCAAAATATTATTCTTATTTTTATTTAGGAATTATGGAGAATACACAGAAAAAGTTTTTTAGCCACTAGCCGAATGGAATGTATTTTCTAGTCAGCTACGACCTTTATCAACATTCTTCTTGCTCTTGAAAGTTCTAATTGTAAATATCTCTATTTAACTCACAAATCAAAGGAAAACATTTTTTCTCTGATTTCAAACCAGCGAAAAAATATATTTTCATGCCTATAATTATATATTTATTTTAGATTTTATATTTCACAACTTTAAAAAATGTTATTCAAATGGTTAAGTACTCAAGAAATCGTGTTCCACGATGTAAAGCAAAATTTTAAATTGTGACCAGCTTTCAAAAAAAAAATTCCTGATTTTTAGTATAAAAAACATGTACAGTTAACTGTATAAATGGTCATAAGACGAAAAATTATTTTTTTAAACACAACTGCAGTTGTTTGAAAAATTTTCAGTAGGCAGAACATGGGGAACGTAGAGGGTAAATTATCATAACATTTTTTTTTTATTTAAAAAGTTTTATTATTAGTTTTTAATAAAACATTCCTTTAAAATCAATAAATTTTTTGTTTATTCTATAAAGAAAATTTTTATTAAACTGATTAAAAAGTTTCATTAGCTCAAATTAAGAAATATTCTCTCTATGCTAATCACTAACTATAATTAGTTTTAACTGTTAAGTCATTGCACTGATAAAGCCCTTAAATAATAAAAATATTAATTATAAGTTTAATTCTTCCATCCCTGCTATGCTAAGGTTTTCACTAAATTGTATTTGATTACCATATCGTACATATTTGAAATAAATTTGTTTAATTCAAAAAACTTTCAGGTACAATTGAAACATTTTCAACTTAACCTTTACATTAGAGATATTAGAAATAAGTCCTTTAAAATTAATATTTGATAAAAAAAACACCAAAAAACAACGTACATAAATATTTCTTTCAACTATGTATTGTACACTTGCATTTTATAAAACTTTTTTCTGCTTTAAATTTTCGGATCAAGTCAAACAAGTCTAATGCATCTGTAATATTCATAAATCAAAAATGAAAAATAAATAAAATTAAATTTCATAAAGTTAATTTTGGCAAGACAAAAAATTATTAAATGAATGAAGAAATAATATAAATTTATTACAATTTATTATAATAATATAAAAGAATATGCCTGTTTTATAGTGAAATATGTAAAGACACATACTCAAATATAATTTCACTTACTTATCGTAAACAATGACAACACGTTCTTTGATCGTATATTTCACGACACTCTAAGGTGCAGGATGTGCAGAGCCAGACATTAAACAACCAAGTCATCAAGCTAAGCCAAAGCCTTCACGTCCGACACAAGTTTGCACCCATGAGCAAATCTAATATAAAATTCATGTTTGCGTTTTTTCTCCCAATCAGTTTGGTATGAAAAATGGGCAAAATCGATTCAGCGTTGGTGAAAAAGTCATGAGTCAAAATTTGAAGCTACCTCTAAACTTGCGATATAAATTGTGAATTTTAGTATAGTTTTATATAAGCAACTGGTGAATTAAGCACAGACCTGGGCTATCTTCATTACATTTGGTAATTATTCACTTGTGTAATTTGTTTATATTAATTATTTTATCAGACCTTGGCTCATATTTGTGGGATTAAACGTTCACTGGGAAAGTTTTAAAATTTTTTAGTCCCAGACTTTTGAAAAAATAAATATATTTGTGTTTTTAAATATCATATAATTGAATTTAATTTCCTCATTTACATGTAATGGCTGTAATTGTGTAACTGCCCAGGAATTAGGGAAACAGAAATACTTTTTATTCCCCATGTCTGGTATTGGACTATTTTTAAATCTTTCAAGGAAATGCTAAATTCTACCAATAACAGCATATTAATATGAAGAAATTATACAAGCAAATAATTAACAAATCTAATTGAAGACGCCAAGATCAAGTTCAACATTTTTTCATATTTTTTTCAAGAGAAACATAGAAGATAATATTTCACCTCAAAAAAATTTTTTAGTAAAAATTGTTTCACCTTAAAATTTTTTTTTCACCACAAACAATTTTTCAACTTTAAAAACGTTTTCACCTCAAATAATTTTTTTTTCCACCTCATTTATGTATTCTCATTTTTTTATTTTTTTAACAAAACACGAATTTAATTATTTTACTTGTTTACCCTCTACCATATATGGTGAGTCATTCCATTTGTAACATGTTGAAATACAGGTTTAAGACCCTCGTTGCGACTGGCAACTAAAATATTTTCTCTGGTTTTTTATCAGTCGTTTATAATTGAATAATAGTTTTTATTCACCTCAAACAATTTTTTTCAACACTAAAATTTGTTCTCACCACAAAAAAAATTTTCATCTCAAACAATTTTTTCACATAAAAAAATATGTTTCGCCTCAAAAGTTTTTTCCCACCACAAAAAAATTTCACCTCAAATATTTTTTTTATCTCCATAATTTTTACATTATTTATATTGGTGGAGGGTATTCAAAGATTAGGCACAACCGAAATAAAGCATTTTTTTTTTCTTGTTTTTCATCAAAATCAATTTTGAATTTGTTACAAACCATAAACCGTTAAATTGCTTGAAAATTTTTTCAAAATTTATTTATAAATTTTTTGTAATGAAAAAATATAAATATAAATATACTGTTCAATAAAATCGCTGTGCTTGACTCTTAGAAGTTTCTGTTGCGGTTTTTCCATCTTATTGTTAGAGGCTCGGTGCCTTGATGGCTCCCCGATGACTTTCATTCTGCACATTCTCTACTATAAAGCGTCTTTGGTATATTAAGATTTAAAGTAATAACACCCATAAACAGCAAAAAGACACATACGTGTATGTAGTTTAATATTTACCAACTGCTTGTTTGATAATGGTATAGTGTTGACAGTAAATGCATACATATACCTTAGTTGTGGTAGTCAGTATTAACATTCTTGAATACACACACACACACACACACATATAACAATAATGCCTGGTGTTCTTTTGGCAGTCTGTAAACAATTCACTTGAGTTGTTAAGCAATAATAACAAAAACACAAGTTACGTGTCAAATACGCGCAGCAGGATAACAGCTTAGCACAGTATTGGCATACCTTCAAATATATAAAGGTATATACATACGATACCTTCTTTTTTCAAGAAATAAATTGGCTCTTTTAAAATTTACCATATACCTATATACAGACAAAAAAAAATTCTTAGAATCAATTCGATTAGACGATTTTTTTTTTTTTATTTTGTGAGAATTTTCGAGGGGAATACATGGAATTTTCATTACTAAATTAAACACTTCACTTTTATTAGAAGCATTTCCATTATACAAGTTTTTCAGCAAATTAAAATAAATAAATATGATTTATATGCCGGGACCAAACTGAGTCACTTTACACTGTATGGTAATGCATATTGACATAAGACCAGACACGAATAATATCCTGGGAGTCCCGGTTAATAAATTTTTCATTCCCATCATAAAACCTCAGTGGTCATATTTTAAAAATTGTTTGACCACTGTAGTGCACAACGATAGGTTTAATCGTACCATAGTCGGGACAACTTTATTGAAGCTAAAGTTAAGATAGTCAATCACATTTTTCATCAATATATAAATACATTATATGTATGTATATGTGACAAAGAAAATAAATATTAAGGACAAATATTTGCAAAGAATGTAGCTGAATGCAATTGAGAGTTTTATGAACAAGAACGCAAATTTAGCCGTTATACCAAATGACATTCTCACTTAAGCTTTTGTTGATATTGTTTTCCTTTTTGTATTTTTTTTTAAAGTTGCCACAAGGAAGATTCAAATATACCCTCAAGTGTAGAGAAAATTATACAAAAACTATGAAATTACCCATGATTTCAGGTAACAGTTTTTTTACAATTTGAGTTGCAAAAATAATGGTAGGTATATTATATAACACCTAGATAAAAAATATATATTTTTCCTATTTAATTAATTCATAATTTTGGGCATTACATAATTTCATCTTAACTCAGTAAATCAACGTGAGTTACCAGCTTATTCTTTTTTAGGTTAAAACACAACTAAAAACAAGTAAGAGCGGCTAAATTCGGCTATGCCGAATCTTATATACCCTTCACCATGGTTGGGAAAAAACTGAAGTTTATATATGGAATGGACAGATTTATATACGGACGCCTTGAAGAGGAAATTAACCATTTAGTTTGGTGATAAAACTTGGACTCGAGAAGATTTATGGTTCCAGAAAATAGGTATTTAAAAAAAATTATGTTTTGGGCATAACTTTTTTGTATCTGAACAGATATTTCCGAGTTTTTTCAGCAAATATGTTATATTAAAGATTTTCGATATTTAATTCTTTAGCTTAATTTTAAAAATTTGAAGGAAAATAGTTTATAATTTTATTTTTATAAATTATTATAAGTTATGACCTAAAATAGTTGCACTCAAAAGGAAATTATGTATAAAATTTTCTTAATATACGAGAAACAAAATGGTTTAAAAATCTTTTTATAAATTTTTTTAAATCGGAGCAAAAAATATAATTAAAACCGTTTGTATTTTGTTTGTATCAGAGGATTTTTATAAAAATTTTGAAGTTTTTAGCCTATTTATGGATTATTTAATTATTAATATAAAATTTTATTTAAATTAATTATTAAATTTTGAAAAAAACAAAAAAAAAATCTTAAGAAAATAAAAAAAAATGTACAAAAAAAAGTGAATTGACCGGGATTCGAACCCGCGACCCTTCTACCTGTGGTGAAGGGTATAAAAACGTTTATATATTTTTTTTGTATCAGAGGGTTTTTATAAAAATTTTGATGTTTTTAGCCTATTTATGGATTATTTAAATATTAATATAAAATTTTATTTAAATTAATTATTAAATGTTAAAAAAAAACAAAAAATAAACAAAAAAAAAACATCTTAAGAAAATAAAAAAAAAATGTACAAAAAAATGAATTGACCGGGATTCGAACCCGCGGCCCTTCCACCTGTGGTGAAGGGTATAAAAACGTTTGTATTTTGTTTGTATCAGATGGTTTTTATAAAAATTTTGATGTTTTTAGCCTATTTATGGATTATTTAATTATTAATATAAAATTTTATATAAATTAATTATTAAATGTTAAAAAAACCAAAAATAAACAAAAAAAAGTCTTAAGAATATAATAAAAAAAATGTAAAAAAAAAGTGAATTGACCGGGATTCGAACCCGCGGCCTTAGAGAAAAAAAGTATTTTTGACATAGCGTCTAGACAACTGAGCTATTGAAGCTCACACAAAATCATCGTCAATAGAGGTACATATATAAAAGTCTACGTTCATTAGAGATTTGTTTAGTTTTTATTTAAATGACAAATCTTTGTATGTGTGTTGTTTGTGTATAAAAGGTGGAGATGGAAGAAAAGAATTTTAACACATGGATGTGTTTGTTATGCGTAAAATTCTACATACATATTAAACAAAGGGATTTTACGGAAAAAATTAAAGGTAGTCCTGGTTTTTTGTTAATATCTCAGCCATGTATTAACCGATCTGTCTGATTTTTAATAGCAAACAGAAATGGATCACATGTAACAGAAATAAAAAACAATCAAGTCCTCATCATGTCTGGGTTCTTCGGAAAACCCATTTCAACACACAGACGGACAGACGGACATCGTTAAATCAACTTCGCTCTTCATAAGGACCCAGAATATATATACTTTATAGGGTCTAAGATCAATATTGTAGAAATTACAAACGGAATGACAAATTTATATATACCCTTCCACCTGTGGTGAAGGGTATAAAAACTATAAGGCGAGAAGAATGTTAATGAAGGTTGAAGCTGATTACAAAATTCATTCTATTCGGCTGGTGTCTAATAACTACCCAGCAAAACAAAATGGTAGACATTCAGTGACTATAACTTCTTTCATTGTTTCCTAAACTTCAGTTGGCATTCTTTTATGATTTGTTGGTGTTATTCCAAAAAATTCATGTATGCATATTTGAAATGCAGTGATCTGGATATAAACCCGATGCATATCTTAAAATATCACTCTTCATTACTTCTAAAGTATAAGTTATAGTATATCGTATATTTATTTTTTTTTTTTAATCTAAAGCATTTATTCAAATTGAGAAAATAGTTCTGAAGAACTTTTTTAATTTTTTTTATTAAATCATTTTTTATATTTTAGTTTAAAAGTGCATGAGGGTTAGAATTTATGCAGTTTTGCAATTTTTATAAAAGTTTTGAAAAATCAAGAAAAACAGATTTTTTGTTTACCTTTAATTGAAACTGGCTGGCCTGTCATTTGCAATTTTTCAGCCTTAAATATTTATGACGACGCAATCTGTGCATTTTTGCATTATGTATTTGATTTAACACTACATCATTTCCAGTTTTAATTCAGAATTTACCAAAATAATTTTAAAATTGTGTAAAAATTATTTCAAATTTCCCAAAAATGTTTTAAAATTGTGCAAAAATTATTTAAAATTGTTCAAAAATATTTTCAAATTGTTCAAAAATGTTTCCAAATTGTACAACCAGTTTTTAAATTATCCAAAAATATTTTAAAATTTGTCAAATAATTCATTAAAATTTTTGAAAAATGTTTCAAAAATGCTTTTTTACTAATGCAGAATTATTTATTTGTTTTGATAAAGAGTATGTGTATATCAATGCATTAATTTCGCTTCTTTAAACTTATTTTTCTGCATTCTTATGAATTAAATTTTCATCAAAGCTTAAATATTATATGAAAATTTTCTACTCATGCATCAGAATATCTAATCATTGTATTATCATCATTGCTTCCTTAAAGTAAAGTATAAGTAATTTAAATACTTTCATCCTATGACACGCAAATGTTAAATTCATCGATGAAACCATCAGAAAAGAAGTGATGCCTTTGCCATAGTAGTGATGCTTTTATTGCTTCTTTGGCAGCTTAATTTTTGCTGGGTAATAAAAGCAAAAATGACAAAAATAACATTTTCTTAAATACACGCAGCGAAAAATGTGCTTGCACCATGATCATTGCTACCATATTATTCCTGATGCATTCGGGTATGGTTGCCATAATCAAGTTATTGGCTTTAACCATCATATGGTATCGATCATCATAATTGTTATAGATAATATTTTATTATTTCATGATTGCCACCTTCTATTTTGTAACATGATTGGCTGTAACCATACTGTGGTAACAAATATTCTGAATATGAAAAAAATATTATAATTATTGAACTATAAAATGCTGACCATAATCAATGAATAAATATAACTCAAATAAAAATTGCATCACTTCAGTCACAAAATGCGAAAATGCCTTATACTTATAATATTAAATTTACATTAATCGATTCATTGTTGAAAAAAATTCATTGTCAAAAAGATTCTATAAAAATATTTTATATTTTTTCAATAAAAACAATAATAAATTTAAAAAAAAAATAGGTTTATTAAATCACTTCTTGTAAAATAACAACTTTCTTGTAGGAAAAGTATTCAGAATTGTGATAAAATAAATTTTATTAAGAAAAAGTCTGTATAATTTCAAAGTTGTTTTGTACGAAAAGATTTCTTATACACCCAGAAAACAGTATCAGTTTTGGCCACCGAATTTGTTGCCAATCGTTTTCTGGTGGTTACGACAACTGTCTTCGTATTAAATTCTAGTTTTTGTTGTGAAATCCAATATTCAGTTGTACAATTTAATATTTATATTCCACAGTAATATTATTACGTTCCACAAAATTTTATTTTTAGTATTCTTCGGTGTCGAACCTGGGCAATCAGATTCATAGCTTACACTCTTGCTTACTAATTTAATTTTTTTTTTGATATATTTGCGCTTTAAACATTTGAATGCTTTATTTTAATTAAAAAAATAATTTTTTTAATGTTTGCCTTTTCCGGGATTTGAACTCGGAAATTCGGAGTACTGACCTACGTCCCTACCCACCACACCACAAATATTTATAAATTTTGATGGGTAATTTTGAATTTAAACAATTTGTAAGGAAAACAAATATTAGTATTAAATTTGTTTAACAATACCAATCATTAGTGACGTCTATTATCAATACAATCCACAATTCGGTTGCTTGTACTGAAACCCTAATTAAATGATATATTTGATCAGAATAACCGTACTTGTAGTTACCACTTTTGAATATCGACAAATTTTAAATAATTTTGATAGATTGTACCAAATTTTTAATAAATTCTCTAAATAAATGGTTTCTTTCACCGCACACAAAAATAAATTAATTTTATTTTTAAAGATTATTGGAAACACCAATAATTGAAAAATAGGATTGATTTTAAGTTTCTTTTCCCTTTTTTTAATTCCCATTACAACATTTTTTCTTTATTAATGAATTTTAGGTTATTCCAAGTAAAATTAAATTCTCACAAGTAAATGTTAATGGTTTTGATCTAATTGCAATAAATTTTTTCTCTGGGTGTACAAATCCTAGATTTTGAGAAATTTTTCTGATAGAAGCATTTTAGATTCAATCTGTCGACATTTCCTCACAGTAAATTTCTTAAATTCTGCAAATTGTTTCTTCGATAAAAGTTCATATAGTCTTAAAAATTCGGTGTCCACAACTGATACTGTTTTCTTGGTGTATGGTTGGCACAATCATAATCCCAAAAATATATGATGCTCTTCAAATGTGATTGCTTCAACCATGTCTTTTCTCTGGATGTATAAATAATTTTTAACTATAATTCAATTATAATTCATACACACGCTCTACCCACAAAGTTAGATATTATCGCTATTTGGGTAATATCCCACAATATGGCAACACTATTTTATATTGAATTGTTTGTTATTATAAAATACATACACACTAACTACACTTGCGGCATAAAAATAAACACATGATGTTGTTTGTTTCCGAAACAAACAACTTGGTTATTGTTATGGTTCTTATATTCTTTTGAATGTGGCGCAGTGAAAACCATCAAACAACAACAAAAAGAAAAACCCCTCAACAACAACAACTCCTAGAAATACAATATGTATATGAAAAAAAATCCTAGGTTAACTAGACTCTATGTATTACGCACTTAAGCACCATGTTTAACTATCAGCACACATTAAGAATATGTATTAGGGTTTGGGATTTCCCGAGCATTTTCATTTCCCGTGAAAAGGGAGTAAATAAAAAATGTAATATAAAGGCAGTTCGAAATGTTCTTAGGCTAATAATTAAAAACAACAGTTAGATTTTTAAAATTATGTTTAATTTTCTATATAATCTCCTGAAACTTAAATATACTTAGTTCTGACAATTCTTTCCCTTGATTAAAATAATTTTTCTGAAGCTCTGAAAAATAATCGTTCAAGATATAGTGCTTGCCTGAAAGGAATTTTTTTATATTTAGGAACATTTACAAGTTAAAAGTAGCCAATTTAGAAGAATAAGGTGGATTTTGCCATTGGTAAAGCACTCTTGTGTGCTGGTGAGTTCACTTAATAAAAAAAAATATATTTTTTTTGTGTTGTAATTTTTCTCGAATTTTCGCATTAAATTGATCCAAATTGTTACTATAATATTCTGAATTTATTGTTTTACCTTTTTGAAGTTGGTTGATCTTTAAAATACCTTTATAATCACAGAAAACCGTTGTCATAACCTTACCAGCCAATTGAACTGATTTTTGCCATCTTTAATGCACTTCTACCAGCTTTAGCCCATTATTTTGATTGGATTCATGTTTCATCAATAGTTATAGAAAGACGCTTTAATTTTGTTAGATGCTTAAAATTAATGATAAACTAGTACAAAAATTTTGTTGGGGCATGCCGACTATATGATACCCTGTGTAATTTGGATTCTATTCCTAAAAGCGGTTCAAATACCGGCAAGGAGACCGGATTATTATTTAATGGTCAGGGCACAAAATATGTATATCGAAAAATCTAAATGAAATTACCTAAAGAGGGCATTTCAGAAAATACCGGTAAGGTCTTTTGTATGCACAGAAAAAAGTATCAACAAATTTTAAGATATTAATAGCCTGTCACTCGAATTCGAATCAATTTGGATTTCTCTATTTCGAAAGCCTTCGATCGACTTGACTTACGTGTGTCAATTTTTGTTTCTTACGCATTTACAAATCACAGCGTTGCCAGATCAATTATTTTGAGCATTTGTTACAATTTTCTTCAAAAGTACCAAAAATACTACTAAACTGCTTAAAGATAAAAACAACTCTGTTTAACAAGAATCAGCTGTATATGACAAATGAAATAAAAAAATAGCAATAAAAAAATCAATTTTTATTTGAGAATGTGTTTATTTTTGAAAATTTTTGTTATCGATTGGTTGTGGGTGAGATTGTTAATCGGAAAGCTTTTCTGTTGCCCGTTGCTGTTGTCTGTTCGTTGCGGTCACTGCTACAATCCTGTCAGCTCTTATAAAATAAAAGATGTAAATAAAAAATATGAGCTGCTTGGTAAGCCACAAACAACACACTTTTGCCTTTAACCACTCATAAACAGCGTAATAGGGGGTGAAAGGAGTTTAGTTTTCTGGTCAAATTTTCCTCCTCTGCAGAAAATTTGTTTGCTCCGAACACCAGTCCATTGTCTGGTCCATTGTTGATTTTTTAAACTAAAATTTAAAATTTTTAATAAACTATAAATGATTGTATTATTTTGTACTTACCTTTTGCTATCGATTGCTTTTTTTACTTCATTTTGTTTTTAAAAATATCAAATATACATTTACTCGACAAAAAATAATAGCAAGTGACTGATTTTGACATTTGCGTTCGCGCTGTTTGAAATAGAGAAACCATTTTGTATGAAAACAGTTACGTTTTCATTCGACTTGTATTTCGAGTCATCGTTCGCATAAAAATAGAGTTAGTAAAACCAAAATCAGTTTTATTTCGCCTAGAAAGCGAACAAACGTGTTCTTTTGAAATAAAGGAATAGGCTATAAATTCAAATTCGATTTCTAACAATTTTTTGTTTGAATTATTTGTAAATTGTTATTTTTCATATAAAAATCCTGGAAAATAAAAATTGAAGTTACTAAAAAATAACAAAAACTTTTTTGTATTTACAAATTCCATTATTGGTGCCTTTTTAGAAAATATTTTTTTTTTTGTATTTACAAAAATGTTCTATGGAAAATATTTAATATTACAAACAGAATTTTGTAATTTTATTCTGTGTGTGAGCTAGGTAAAAATATCGTCCAATTTGTATCAAGTTTTAAGACGTACTTAGAGTCCCAAGCAATATTTACAGCCAAAATTTCAACCAGATATAAACGGTACATTTGCAACAATTTTGCGTACCAATTCCTGAAATATCTAGACTGTAATCATTCAGAATTTAAATAATTTTTGGTTAAGTTCCAGTTCAGGGTCCATATACTGAACGTCGGGTTCTTATATATCAGCTCAACTATGGAAAGAGTGCTTGACAAGTACGAAGTGATAACACATCCTCTTCTTGAAAATTCGGATCATTGCACCATTTCCGCATTATTTTCGTTCTCAGGACCTCATAATGTTTCAACATTAGCTACTTCACACTAAAAGGCACGTAGGGCCGTGGGAACTATATTTCCTCAACGAATATTGATGCTTCGTAAATGGTTGAAAGTTTTACATTGATTGGAATAAAATTGTGAAAAGCATCTTTATGAAGAGCGTCTTCGTACTAAAGTTCTTTCTGGTCCTTGTGGCAGTAAGAACTTTTGGTCGTTCGTTTAAAAATAAAGAACAGTGAAAGTTCAGCTATTCCAACTCTTTTAAAGAAGATCAAATCTTTACTGACCCGGTCCAAACGGCTAATATTTTAGCTGAAATTTTTGCCAGAAATTTTTTTTGAGGGAAAGTAAAAAACCACTGCGATAACTCCAAAGAGTATCGCATACCAAGGACCCTATAAACCAGGATGAACAAACTACCAAAATTTTAGCCACTTATGATGCCATGCTGCCATGAAGGCACATGGTGCGACTACAAAAAAATTCCAAGCCGAGACCACGAAATTCTTAGCCGATTTACAGAAACATGTAATCATTCACATCACAATCACTGTACTTGCGCTACAACACCTGCTAGCGGCTAAATTTTTCTGTAAATCGGCTAAGAATTTTGTGGTCTCGGCTTAGAATTTTTTTGTAGTCGCAACATTTGGCATCATGGCAGCATGACATCATGGGTGGCTAAAAATTTGGTAGTTTGTTCATCCTGGTTTATAGGGTCCTTGTCGCATACTATGCCTAAGATATATACCAGCACTGAAGCTAAATGGTCCATTGGCAAACCACTATAGCTATTCGTTCTGAAGGGGAATCTTCCCCTAATACTTCCCCTCAAGCAATTCCTAAGCATAGTGCTGCCGCTTATAAGTACAAAGCTTTTTCAGAAATAATACCGCTTAAAAATTACTTAAATTTTCGTTTTAATAATTTTATATTAGAACATTGATGGAGGGTACTCAAAGATTCGGCATATAAGCCTTTTCGAATATAAGCCTTTTTTCTTTGTTTTCTTTGAAATATTTGAGAATTGTTAATTTTTATATAAAAATTCTTTAAAAACAAAAATTTAAGTTTCAAAAAAAAAATAACAAAAGTTTTTTTGTATTTACACATCCCATTTTTAGAGCCTTTTAAAAAAATTATTCGTATTTACAAAAAATAATCTATGAAAGATGTTTAATATTACAAACGGAAATTTGTAATGTTTTTTTGTGTAATCAAAAGATATGGAAAAACTTGATTTTTTAAGTCTTAAGTACAGATGTGGAGGCAAGTAGAACATAAAGAATCAATAAGCTCATAAACCCGCAATATTTTATGAATCACCAACCAATACACATTTATGGGGCAACGCTACCCCATATTACTCGTTAAATCTATTGACAGGCATTTAAATACTATTAAACTTATTTTCAAAGTAATTTGTTACTTTCAAAGTAATTAATTACTACTACTTAATTTACATGATTAGAGACGACAAATTAACCGACCTTGTGTTCCAAGTTGTAATTCAAACATTTTTTTGATTAAGAAAATTTTAGTGAAAATGTTACAAGAAAATGTTACAAAATTCTATTTTTAATAATTATCCGAATATCCGAACCACAAACCCTAATAAGTATGTACTTGCATAACGAAATACAGTGGTGCCGAACAAGCAACAACTGTAACTACAAATCTAATCGGGAGAAGTATTCACAACAATTTAATAGGAAGGCCTAAGACGGAAAGTACCCTAACTTAAAAACTACGAATTTGATGAAATTTGAATATGTGATAGAAAATAAAAATCTCACTTTTTCTGACAACCTGTTACTTTTTTTGCAGCATATTGCAAACGTTTGAAGTTCTACATTCTAATTAATTCCTGTTGAAATTTGCCCAACTTATAGTGGGAATCTGTACCCCTACCAATAGTTGGCTAAATTGCGTAAAGAATCCCGTTTTATATGTATATATGCACTTACAATATTGTTACGATTTTACCCTTTATAAAATCGTTGATTTATTTACCTTTTAAATAAATCGAGTTCTTTCTAAATTGCAAATAATAAACACTGCTTAAAATTGTCTATAGCTCTGTTTTTTTATAACTGTCACTAAAAATTACAGAAATACACTTTAATAGCACACTTTATTTACACGATATAGATAGACTAAACGTTAGCCACACTTTAGTTCTTCACACTGCGTTTTACTGAACTACTGCGTCACTGAGTACCAGTATTTATATGAGTAATCAGGTATTCTAATTATTTCCAGTTTATTACGACACTAGAATCTTCCAGCTGTCAAAATTTGTGTAAAGAAATTTCTAGTGATAGAAATTTCTTGTAACAATATATTTTCCGTTACCGACTGCAGTTTATTTAAAAATAAATACGTAGAGTTTGTTTTTAATTTAAGAATCAATTGAAATTCAGAGAAATATATTTGTTAGCTATTTGAATCAGTCATTTAAAAAACAAACTACAAAAATTTACAGACATCCAGTAGGAGTTGATATTTTTTGTTAAATGTAAAGTTTTATGTTTTCTGTTTCTAAAAATAGAAATTCAAATAACTTCTTCTTATTTTTTATCAAAATACATAGAATAACATTACAAATTTCTGTATGTAATATTGAACATCTTCCACAGAATATTGATGTAAATCCAAAAAAAATATTTTTTAAAAAGGCACCAACAACGGAATTTGTAAATACAAAAAACTTTTTGTTATTTTTTTGTAACCTTAATTTTTATTTTCAAAGAAATTTTATATGAAAAGTAACAATTTATAAACATTTCAAACAATAAATTGTTAGAAAATGAATATGAATTTTAACAATGTTTTTAATTACTTAAAATTTTGTGATATTTTTTTCTGTGTAGTTTAAATACAAAATTATTTCAAAAAAATTACAAGAAAATATTTAAATATAAATGCACACATAGAAAATAAAAATATATACATCTGTGTGTGTTGTGTTTTGTAAAATTACATACAAATAAAAAAAAATATCAATTTGAAAAATAAACCACAAAAATGTTTTTTTTTTCTACGTTTTGTCAGTTAAAAATTAATGTTTACTTTAAACTACTTTTGATTGTTTTTACTAATATTGTCGATTATTAAATAATGATTGAAAATAAACAACAAAATTGGCTGAATTTAAAAAAAATCAGTAGTTCTGTTCTTGATTGTATTTTCGTTAATCAACAATATGTATTTAAGATTATTTTTAACAAAATAATTTTAAAAATAAAGGAACATACATTTATTTTTCAAAAAAATATCTATATTAACTTTTTTATACATTTGTTCGAAATGATTTACTATCATTTACCAATTTTTTTCAGTTTTATTTATTTCTTCATTTATTTGAAATATAATGAAAATTTACCTACAACAAGGAAATTCGTGTTTTTTTTTTGTGTCCGTAACAGTAATTACAAATTTAAATTTTGTTTGCTGTCTGTTTCAAAAAAATATTCATTCCAATTCATTTTTTATTTAAATTTTTTGCTTATATACAAAATTATTTCAATTCAAATTACCAGAACTTCATAAGCACACAATCGCATTCACACAAAAAGTGTCTATAGCCATACATACACACATTTTGTAGATTAAAAAATAAATAAAAATTACAAAAACGGAAACAAGTTTAAATAAATGACTAAATCATTTATTTTTTAAGGAATTGGTAGGTACAATTTTAACATTTATTTTAACTGATTAGTCATTTGTTTCTTACGGATGTGTCAGTCGTGTAAACAACGTTTAAAAATAAATAACAAAGTGTATTTGATTTAAATGAAAATTAAGTTGACCGGTTTTTAAATGTAAATAGTAAATAGTATTTTCTGTTATATTAACATACAAAATATTTTGAGCGTATTTGTAGGTAAGAATATTTGTAAGTAAGGCGCGCCTAGAGGACTAGATGCCTCCTTAATGGGAGTTAGTCCGAGGTCAGTATGATGGTACGTATCCTGACTGGTCATGCAGGATTACGGGCACAACTGTACCGGATTTGACGGGCAGATTCTGACGAGTGTAGAGCATATGGCGAGGAGAGCGAGACGCTGGAGCACTTTCTCTGACAGTGGTCAGGTATTTGCAGAATTAAGATCCAGGCACCTCGGGAGCGATGTTATATCGGACCTAGAATCCCTGAGGAACGTCGACTGGAAAACCTTGAGGAGCTAAGTTCCGGAAACCAGGTTTCTGAATACCGGACGTTAACAATGGATCTCCATGTTCTTAAGGAGCGCAAAACAGGCCCAGCAGAGACCTAGGTGTATATGGTTGCGATATGAGGTTGCATTTCGATGCTTCATCCTCCTTTCGACCTAACCTAACCTAAGGCGCGCCCTGTGTTGGAAAAGAGTTACAGAAAAAATAATTTCCTATATGCTCTTTTGTGTGCACTTTAAAGGATTGGATAAGTGGTTAAGGTGATATATTTATTACCAACTATTTTTTTTTATGCCATTTAATACCACTGTGCAATGCTGCACTTAACAAATGGTGTCATAATTTTTCACTTTAATGCTAACTTACTCATGCAAACAATTTGTGCGATTATGAGTAAGTTTAAGAAATAATGTTGTTTGCATGCATTAGTAGTTTGTTGTGTTCATATTACATGACATTAATGATGACAACATTTATTACCACTAACAGCAATACAAACAATGTCGGCCGCAATAATGACCTATTGCAGTGCTATGAAACATAAAAGTCATTTGTATAAGGACTAAGGTTAAAGTGCAGAAAACATGCAATATTTAAAACATGCTACAAACTGCTTTAAATAACTAAGGATTTATTCGAGACTTATCCAGAAAAGTAACAGATAGTATAAAAAAAAGTTTACATGAAACTTTTTCAGGATACATATTTAGATTTCTGAAATATTTCTTTCTGAACTTTTAGTTTTAAAAAATTAGGCTTGACCCATTTCAAACAAAAATCATGTCATTTTAGGGACGTTGTTAAAACTTTTCATAGCTGGCCTTAATTAATGTAATATTTCTCATCAAGCTAAAAATCTTTTATTTATAAAAAATTAATTATAAATATTTATTTATCCCAATATTTCGTCACCACATTGAGTGACTGCTTCAGGGGAAATTGTTTTTTTTTATAATTAATAAATTAAAATTATTAATTGAAAATTAATTATAATTAAAAAATTAAAATTATAAATTGAAAAAAAAAACAATTTCCCATGAAGAAGTCACCCAATGTGGTGACGAAATATTGGGATAAATTAATATTTATAATTAATTTTTTATAAATAAAAGATCTTTAGCTCGATGAGGAATTTTACACAAATCAAGAAGATCGAAGAGAACTAAAATAATTATCAGGCGTTAATTAAGCATAAGCGAATCTAAAGAAGGTTTATAATAAAATTGTATTTAATAATATCAAAACTAAGTTACAATTTAAATAGGTCTAGTTATTCAAATAGTTTCAAGGTCCACTGATGTGTTTTTTTTTATTAAATCAAATATGCAAAATATTAATTAGTTTTAAATAAACTTAATAAATTCGTCTAACAAATTCCCAACATTTATACCTTTTATTGATGGATTAACATAATACTGTACAATAGAAAAAAATAACAATGTTCCAACAACGGAATATACGTGTATCTGCGTTCTGAAAGTTGAAGTGGGGGTTAAACTTTCCTCCTTTTTGCAGATTCTTATGGTGAATCGACACAAGAAACCATGTGACCTTTACATTTTAGGTATAAAATATGCTTAACAAATTTATGAAAAAAATTACAAGAAACAAATTTGTAGAATATTTTAACCCTCTAACTCTTCAACGTGAAAAAGTGGGAGTTAAAATTTTCCGTAAAAATAGTTTTCAAAAAATTATACTATTAGCCTCTGAATACACTAAGGCCGAAATTTTCGGTTGTGACAACTGAAAATCAATTGAGGGATGAGTAATTTGACTATGACAACAGTATTTCAAGTTGCCTCAATAACAACTCGGTAGTCACAACCAAAAAATTCGGTTGCTGCAACTGAACCATTCGATTGGCAACAAATTCGGTTGTCAGCAGAAATGGTAATAGGCTTGGTCAGGTGCCGTGAGAAGGAGATGGTAAGTCATTTCAACTGTGATTTCCCAGTTCTGCAGAGCATCCGACACAGAAGTTTATGCGATCTTATACTGGACGACCTGTCGGCTGCCTTATCAAAAATCGGTTGTAGCAACAACACGCAGGCAGAGCAAAAACAACATTGAGCCAAGAAATTCGAAGAGCTATATATATTTTTGGGATTATGATTGTGTCAATTATAGTATTATGATTGTGGCAACCATAGTATTATTATTGTGTCAACCATAGTATGATAATGAAATAACCATTATTCTATATTATGATTCGATACTGTATGAAAAAGTTCATTAAATTTAAAAATATTTTTTAAGTATTTTCCTTAAAAAAAAAAATTATTAAAGAATTTTTAAAGAAAACTTCTTTGACTCTATGGTATTTTTTGAAGAAAAATACATCAACAAAATCTTTAAATTCTAAGGACATGAAAAACATGATTCAATGCACTTTTTCTACTAGAATAATTCTTATACTCTACAAACATTTTTTAAAATTTTATGCAAATCCAACCAAACCATTCGGTTGGCAAAAAAATTTGGTTGTCACAATGAATATGTTTTCTCTGTGTAGGATCTAAAAATATTTCTACTACATAGGAAAAGTTCTTAGAATCTAAATATTTTTTATGATAAAAAAAGTCTACAGAATCTAAGAATTTTTTTAAATCTTTTTTTTTAATTAAATTCTGCATTATCTGAGAATCTATAAATGTTTCCATTAAAAATATTTTTTAAAAGCTAGTATTTTGTATAAGAAACCTATTTGTAGAAAACAGTTCCTGGGTTCAATAAAATTTTTCTTATAAAAAATTATTTTTTTACTATTCTGAGAATTTTTTTCAACAAGAAATTTGTTATTTCACAACAAAATGAATTTAACATATTTAAAAAAAACTCTATTATTTTTTTTTATTGAAAAGAACTAAAAATATAAAAACTTTATATATAGAATAGTTTTGTCAATGAATTTCTATGATTATGAATTGATTAGTGTAAATTATAATGTTATATGTATAAGACATTTAAAAAAAAAACCCCTCTGATGAAAATAATTGTATAATCCCGTGTAAAAAAGATCTGAACAGATCTTATTAGATATAATTGTTCCAGATCAATTTAGATCTCAATATTGGGTACAAATTTCAGATGTAATTCTGTAAATCTGATCTAGACAGTTTTGGCGCTCCGTATATAACCGGCTCCAATTTACTCTAGAAATTATTTTAAATATGTCCATCCGATTTAATTTATTTTTGTGCTTTTGCAAATGGCTACGATCTTGTACTAGTATAGATCTGACCAAATTTGTTCATATGTGGCCACAAAAATTACGAACCCAGAACCATTTAGATATAAACAGATCTTATCACATATGATTAGATCTGACACCAAAACCAAATAGAGTCAAACATATCTTATTAGATTTAAACAGATCTGATCAGAACTTATCTTTTTTACGCGGGTTATAATTTTTACATGAGTGACTGAACTGATACAATTTTGTTGTGTTATTTGATTTATAATTATTTATTGAAGCAGTATTTTATAATTCCAAAATTATCAAATTTTTTACATACCCATCTAAAAATCGAAATATATATGAGCATACATGATCATACATGGGCCTGTATATGATCATACATGAGCATACATCGTCATATACGTCTATACATGATCTCATATATGACCATATATCTTCGGATCTGAAATTTGAGGGTATATGGTGATATATGTGCATATATTATCATACATGCTCATATATTATTCATGTATGCTCATATATGATCATATACGTCCATATAGCCTCAAATTTCGGATCCGAAGATATATGATCGTATATGAGATCATGTATGGTCATATATTGAACAATGTATGGACGCATATGACCATGTATGCCCATGTATGATCATATACAGGCCCATGTATGATCATGTATGCTCATATATATTTCTATTTTTAGATGGGTAGGTAAAATTTTTGTTACCACAGTATGGTTACAGCCAATCATGTTACAAAATAGAAGGTGATAATCATGAAGTAATAAAATATTTACTATAATACAGAGGGTAGGGACCTTATTGATAGTTAGAACCTATTTATAAACTAATTACTTGATTGTGACAAGCATACCTGCAGCAAGCATAATATAGTAGCAGTATTTATATTGCAACTAAGAAAAAGACAAAAGAATACGATTGACAATAAATTCGGTTATCAGCTACAATTATGCAACCTTAAATTTTTATATGGTGTTGTTCTAGACCCACGCTACATGTTCTAGGTCTACTTGAGGCTTACAATGGAAAATAGACAAAGCAACTTGATACTAGAATTTTGACTGTCAGAACTATATAACCATTTGATTGGCAATAAATTTTGTGGTCTGCACACATCACTTTTCTATGCCACCTTTTACTTTCATATAATGTTGTCTTGGGCCCAGGCAACATGATCCAGGTCAGTTACGTAACATATCACCAGGAGTCTTTAAATCTCCTTCTAGAGAAGTTTATCAAATTTAGTAACGACCCTACGGGAAATGGACCAGTCACAGAGTTAGTCACGTGACCGGAACTTCGTGGCAGAAACCGGTTCTCGAGTTGGTTCTCTTATATGAAAGTAACCGGTAACTTTAACATGGGCTTGTCATAGGAGGTGGCAATTTCTACCTTTTAAGCTACTTGCGACATATCGCTGACCTTGTGTATGGTACCATATCACTTCATTGGTGTAAGTGAATGCGCAACGGAACAGGTTAAAATTATCTTACACATAACTAGTCTCATGACTGGCTCAAATGTACATACCACAGGACTGAGGACAAGTAATTAATAAAAAACTATTTACAGAATGTGTTATGTTGCAGAAGTTGTAGGGAATGAATAGTTTCATAATATATCACTTGACTGTTGCAAGTGAACATGTCACAGAGCAAACGAAAATTAGTTAGCATGTAACCTGTCAATATTTCTTCCGCGTGTCTCATATTAAGAACATGTTTCTGAAAGATTCCATTAGGTCCAGTCACTGAATTTACCTGCAAAGTTTATTACAAAAGTTTTTACAATTTTTTATATTTTGCGACTAAACTATTTTTTCAAAAAAAAAAAAACATAACAGAATGTGAATATTTTTCAAATTTCATCTGAATTGAAGAACAAAAAATTGTTTGCTATTTTATTAAGCAAAAAATGAATTAAAAATTTTCAAATTATGAGTGGGGTTAAAAGCAGGTCTTTGGAGGCAAGTCTGCCCCAGATTTGGAGGCCAGTCTGCCTCAGCCCCACAAATTAATAATAAACATTTCGCAAATCCCACCGATTGACATTATTTTATACACAGCAAAACTTGTTGAACCAATTCCGTGTTCTGTCATTACATAGTGTCATTATAATAGTATTTACAAATAACTAGTCAAGGTTCTGCCACCATTTTAATAGTTGGGGCGCTGGTAATTTTACAGTTATTACCACTTATTCAGACACTGAATTATATTTTACACCAGTATTGTGACATGTCCCTCATTCAGCTATCACAGATTTATCACCTTGGATCAATCGACCCTTCATTTCCCGTAGGGGAGACTCATTCTATATTATCCCATAGTGAAAAATTAACTACAAATTTAAGTAACAATTAATTAGTTAATGTTAATGGTTTTTAGTATTAAAATTCTAATAATTACTATTTCATGCTGCCTTGTACAAACATGCAAACATTTGAATAAATTGTTTCCTTTTGACATTTTATATTCAATAAAGGACCATTAAAACAAGAACAAAATGAAATGTAATAAAACAAAACCCATAACGTCAGCTCATCATTATAGTCAACGGTTTTAATTGTCCTTTCAACACATTGTCGCCAATTTATCATGTACATTGTGCTGCCATAGTGATTTGCTGCTGTTGCTGTTGTTTTTATTAATGTTGGCTGGTCATAAAAATTTAACTTAAGTACACCTGTTGTGTAGACTTCAAAAGCAAACAAAAATTTAAACAATGTCAAAAATGTGTAAGTTGGAAAAAACAAAATATGGCGACGATTTGTTAAATAAATAAGGTATTTAGGATGGGTGCGATCTGACTAAATAAAGTTGAAACAAAATTCAGTTTTACAGAATTCTATGAAATTTTAAAACTTTTGCAAATATTTTTTAAAGAAATTCTAAACCCTTTGGTCAAGTTATATTTAGTTTAGAATTTATTTAGCCACCTCGCACAGGGCCTTAATATAATTAAAATATTATCTTGATATTCAGGTTGACTTTATAATTACTTATTTGTTGAAATTTATAAAGGTCGTTAATTTAGAAATTAATTTTATTTGCAATCACTGTTAAATTGTATTTACAACGTTTTTAAATTTTACTCAAATTATGTTTAAGGGAAAAATCTTAAATTGGTATAAACATTACTATTTTGTTACTTTAATGTATTACAGATATCAGTTGTACTTCTTTAAATAAATGTAGCAGATTTTTAATCTTTGTACGTAAATGCTTTGAATATAGATAACTTGTCTTTTTGTTTATAGCCCAATCATTTATTCTATATAGAGACCCCTTAGCGTATGATGAATATTAATATAAATAATAAATATAACTTATACGTTCGACAGGAAAATATTTCATTATGGATTTTTTGTTTTACCGAATTATAGAGTTTTTTAACAAATGTTAAAGTCCTTAACACATATTTTTTTTATCCCTTTTAGGTTGGCTATCATATCTAAAAGTAAGCTTATACAATTTTTTGTTACGGTAGCGAGGTTGGCCCTTCAACTTAGCTTGCATGAAACGGACTCTAAATAGTGTTAAATTGAGCATACTTTTAGATAAGTTAGCCAACCAGAATTTATAAACAGAATTTTCAACAAGTTTTCCTTTTTTTCGTTTTTCCCTCAATCGTCAACATATGAATTTTTATGTCTTTCATGACAATAGTAATAACCACAAATTGTTGCTCTAACTCAAAATCTCAACACTCAAAATACAAAACATAAACAAAATAAAAAATACCATCGTAATAGAATATTTGTACAATAATCCAAATCAAATTGTCATTGTCCTTTGTTTTATTTAATCTGTTTCAATATAGAAAACAATAATAAAGAATGAGGACATTTCAAAAATGCCATACACTCAAAACAAAAACGTAGTAATGTCAGCAAAAAATATTGCTGAGTCAGCAAAATTTTAGTTAGAAGGGTGCTTGCTGATAAATTGCTAATGTCATCAAAATCGTGTTGGTGAAAATCACTGAGCAAAATAATCGGTAAATTTAGGAAAAAGTGGTGCTACCACTAAGTCGATTGTAAATAAAAAAAAAATTTTTTGCTAAAACCAATAAAATTTTTTACCGAATATTAGTGGAATGAAAAAAAGATTCTGTAAAAATTATATTTAAATAAATTAATTTGCTGAATATTTCGCCCAACACATTGTTTTTTTTTTTTTTTTTTGTGAAAATAATTTTCAAAAGTTTGTAGAATATAAAAATATTTTTTCAATATGATTTATTTGAAAATATAAAAATAATTATAAATAAAATAGAAACAAAATTATCTTAATTATTTACATGCTACATATTTGTTCTATTTTCCCTTAATTCCATAAAGGGTCACTATTTATAAAAATTTTGTTTATAAATACACCTTTAGACTTTGTATTTATTAAATTTAAATATTTTATATTGTCTATTATTTAAATCAGAAACAACCACTGAAATAAATCACAGAATTTTATTTACTATATTGATTCACATTTTCTAAATACCTATGTAAAAATTAAAATATATGTGAACATGCATGATCATACATGAGATTGTAAAGGGTGGTTAAATTTTAAGGGCCAATGTTGAATGTGAACCACCCCTAAACGTCAACTTTTTGACTCTTTGACTTTTTGAGTTTTTAACTCAATTTGAACCATGGAAAGATACACAATCGAGCAGTTATTTAGGCTAACTATGAAAATGGGTGTTCAAATCAAAATGCATTTCGTGCACTTCGTAATTTTTTTTGGTCAGCATAATCGACCAAATGAGTCCACAATCGTGAGAATTGCAAACCGGGTCTGTGAAAACACCTGTGCATGCTCGCCCAGTTCGTTCTGCGGAAAACATTGCTGTTGTTCGCGATTGTCTGTCATGAGGTCGGCCAAGCATTTACCGTGAATGGTGTCCGCTATGGCGAGATGATACCGAACTTGTAGTGGCCAGGAATTGAGGATATGACCCTGGACGATATGTGCTTTCAACAGCAGGGTGCTACTTGCCACACAGCTAACGAAACAATGGCTCTTTTGCGCGACAAGTTCAATTGCCGTGTTATCTCACATGGTGGCGATGTCAATTGGCCCCCAAGATCATGTGATTTGACATCGTTGGACTTCTTTCTTTGGGGATATTTGAAAGTAAAGATGTACTTCGATCAGCCAGCAACAATTAAAGAGCTAAAGGAGATAATTAGGCGCATTAACGGCATAGAACCTCTATTATGCCTCAGCGTCATCGAAAATTTGGACCATCGGATGGAGGTGTGCCGCCGAGGTTACGGCGGCCATTTGTTCGATATTTTGCTCCATACATAATTGAATCATACCATGTTTTCATAATAAAAAGAAATTACAATAATTTCCTAAATAATTTGTGTTTTATTCAAAATCAATATCGGCCCTTAAAATTTAACCAACCTTTATATGTGACCATATAGGTTGGTTGAAAAGTTCCTGCGCTCGAAATGAAAGAATACTGTTTTTGTTACGAAATATATTTTTTTATTCAATATAATCTCCTAGAAGTTTAATACACTTGTTTCAATGATCTTCCAATAATTTTATCCCATACTTATAATGGTTTTCCGGAAGCTCTGCAAAATAACCGTCTATGGCTGCTATGGCCTCTTCGTGCTTTCCACGAAGGAATTGTTTGAGATTTCTGAAGAGATAGTAGTCACTGGGAGCCAAATCGGGTGAATACGGCGGATGTTCAAGCAATTCGTACTTTAATTCTTTGAATTTAGCCATCGTCAAAACACTTTTGTGAGCAGGTGCATTGTCTTGATGAAAAATGATTTTTTTCTTCTTTAAACCAGGTCTTTTCTCACGAATTTTTTCATCCAGCTGATCCAAAAGGCTGCAATAATATTCAGAGTTGATTGTTTTATCTTTCTGAAGATAATCAATCAACAAAATTGTTTTTGCATCCCAAAAAACTGATGCCATAACCTTCTTTGCTGATCGTTGTGACTTCACCTGCTTTGGAGCTGAACAACCAGCTTCAGTCCACTGTAAACGTTCTTGTTTCATTTTAGGATCATGGTGGTAGATCTAAGTCTCATCCATAGTTACAAAACGATGCAAGTAGACGGTTTTATACGGCTTAAAACGCTCCAAATTACGCTGAGAAATTTGTTTTCGATTCAGTTTTTGTTGAATTGTTAATGTGTGCGGCACTAACTTTCCAAAAATTTTTTTCATACATAATTCTTCAAGTAAAATATGGAGTACTCGTTCGTCTGAGATGCCTATGGCATTAGCAATTTCACGCTTAGTCAAACTTGGATCTTCACTAACCATATTATGTACCTGCTAAATGATTTCTGCTGTGGTTGCAGTTTTTGGTCGTCCTTCGCGTACGACCACGTTGAAATTCACCAGCCCAAAATTCAACGGTGCGTTTTGAAGGTGAGGACTCCTTATACACTTCTAACAATTGTTCATAAATTTCCTTTGCTTTTAAACCCTTCAAAACAAAGAATCTAATGACTGCACGATATTCAATTTTTTCCATATTAAAAAAAATCAATGACACGTCAACTTCAAATGGCTTGTAAACAAAGAAAGAATTGACAGAATGACTTGCAACTTTGCATTTGTTCTCAGGACAGTTATACCAACTTGAGAAAAAAAAAGTTTGGAGCTAGCCAACCGTACACGATCAATGACAATATGTGTGGTCAATATATGACCACACAATATCTCATATATGACCATATATTTTCTATCCCAAATTTGAAGGCGTGCACGGTCATTCAAATACGATAATATTTGGTTGATACATGATTATGTATGACCATACACCCTTATATTTTGTATCCGAATATACATGGTCATATATAAAATGTATGGTCCTATATAAAACCATGCATGTGTATACATACATGGACATGTATGCTTATGTATAATCATATACAAATCCATGTATTCTCATACGTGATTTGATTTTAACATGGGTATACACATTTTTGGCGTCCTTTTGAGATATATACAGTGTACAGCATAAGTCTTGGTACCCCTGTCAAAATAAAAAATCTCCTCAAATTTCTCAAAAATTACGTAATTGAAAAATGTGATACTTATTTTTATTGTCGGAAAAAAATTTGAAATAAAAGAGCTAAAAATATTAATTAATAGTCACGAAATACACCGAAACTGCTAAAATTATAAATATGAACAAATTAACAGCGCAAAAAGTTATAAATCTTTTTCAATGATGAAAAAGAATTGAAAATTAGCCACGAACAGGCCACTAAAGCTCAATAATTAAGATGGACGAAAAATTTAAGCCATGATTAAAAAAGACCCACTTAGGAGTGCACTTAAAATATCTTCATTGCACAAGCTGTTTCTGCAGACACAGTACGTGGTTGCATTCTGTGGGCCGGTTAAAATGCTCGTACTGATCGCAAGAAGCTGCACTTTAGTCTAACAAATAAAAAAAAGCTTTTGGATTTGCAACGGAATATAAAACTAAAGCAAACGACTCTTGGGAAAATTAATTTTCTCGGCCAAATCAAAATTTAACATTTTTGGATCGAACGGACGCGAATTGGTGTGGCGCAAAAAGTGCGACAAAGAATATTATGAAAACTTTGACGTATGGAGACAATGGAGTAATAGTATGAGGTTGCATGATTAGTGATCATTGAGGAAACAATGGACATTCTGATAGAAAATCTTAATCAGAATCCTGAAAACTGATTATTCGAGATATTTATTATTTTGATCAGGACAATCATCCTAAGGATACACTAGCTGACGTTAATATATGGATCGCAAATAACACACCACATATGCTAAAAACCCCTGCTCAAAGTCTCGATATGAATCCTATTGACTACTTTTGGGATAAAAACGCATACAAAATCACACTTTTTCTAGTAAAGCCCAGCTAAAGAAAATACTTTTGACTGAATGGGGCCAAATATACGAAAACTACACAAAAAAGTTTGTGCCCTCAATGCCGACGTGGTTGATTGAAGATCAACGACTTAAGGCATATCCTACTTAGTATTAGGTAAAGCAATCCAGTTTAAAAATCACAAATTTTAATAAAGTTTTGTTATTTTTTCAGGGGTACCATTACTATTGATAATTTCATTTCCATTATATGATATAAATTTCATTAGCATTGTTTGAATTAATGGTAATGATTTAAGGAGCTGATTTCATTGATCAATGATAATGTTTTTGAATTTCATTACTATTACTAATGTACCAATGAAAAAATAAAACATTATTAACCGTCATTTTATGTGTTAATATTTATGCTAATATTTATCTATGCGGGTTAATAATTGCATATTTTATATCTTGTTTTATTATTTTCTGTATAAAGCTACTTTGATAATTTTGAAATCGTATAAACTTTTTGAAACAAGTGATTTTTCAATCAATTATAATTAGTTTTTCTAAGTATTTGTGCTATTTCATTAGCATTAGTAATGAAATTTAATGTTAATGAAATTTTTTTCATTTGCATTAGTGTCAACTAATGGTAATGAATTTTCAGTGGTAATGAAAAATTCCCAAGTATGCACTGTATGTATGTTATGTATGAAAGATAGATAGATACAACAATCTTCCACGATTGTTTTTTTTTAAGTCTTGGAAGAGTTGCATTTTTAGTGTTATTTTTTGTACTACATTCCTTCAAGCTGCCTGACTTCTACCTCTTGTCAATCTGATTGTTGTTCTCACTATAAATATACAATTTTGTCAAATTAGTTCGAAGTTATAAATATAAAGGTTTTGCTAAAAACACAATTTCAGCAAAAAAAAAAAATCTGAAAATTGGTATACTTGATATATAATCCCTTTTTCTAAATTTTTCTACTAACTTATTTTTTTGAGTGAACCAGTAGCAATAACAAATACCTTTAATACGAAAAAATGTCTTTTTTTCTACATCATCATCAATATAAAAGTTTATCCCTAAACACACGTACGCAGACCCACATAGTAACAATATAAAGACAATAAAAAAATAAAGCTAAAATCGAGCATGCTGACTAGAGTATACCCTACACCAGTCCAAACAAAAACATCCATTAGTGTTTGGGTTCGAATTTTGAAACTTTAAAGGATTAAAATGGACTGTGTCAATATTTGTTTACAAATATTAAAATAATTAAAGACCAGCTAGAAATTTAAATTTTTTCTGATATTAGGAATATTAATAAGAAAATCGGGAATATGGATTACGGGGTACTATGTCCAAATATGCTGTAAATATATTTTGGAAATATAAAACAGATATTTAGACTGGTAATTTAATCTATTAAAAATGTGGATTTGCTGATTAATTTAATGCAACTTGTAATTCGAGAGATATCGGCAGCAATGCTGCCGGTATCTCGAGTAATCTTCTGTTATTGTGCTTCTGCGAGGTTTTATTGAGTAATAGAAAAATGGGCCTTTATACATTGATTACCTACAGTCGCGCCTAACAATTAAATAAAATTATCTTTAAAAAGTTAATGTCAGAGATTGTTCCATTATGTCATAATAAAGATTGCGACATCCAAATATATTTTAAATCAAGGGTGCCCAAGCCCTATGCGCTTGGTGCTCATTTGTTTTTGTAAAAGCACTTAGCTTAAGGCTGTGTGTTTTAATTCACACATAGTGCACTCAGCACATACAAAATACACAAACAACTTTGTCTTATTAGTTTGTTTTTGCAAGGCAACAACACTTTCGTATGCTTTGCTGGTAAACATTGACGACAGCGATCATCAATGTAGATTTTGTTTTTGTTTAACGTATGATATCAAATATTTTTTTCTTTTTGTATTGGTTTTTACAATAAAAAATATTGAATCAAAATTAGTTATTCTTTAAATGTATTGGTGTTTGCTCTTCCATAAAGAAATTTTGGGCACCCTGTTTTAAATATTTCATTTAAAATTAAAAAAGGTCTAAATGAATAACCCTTTATTTATATTACAAAAAGCCCTGGCAAATAATTAGCTTAGACCACAGTGCCAGTGCTTGCTGAAAAAAAGTTTTACCAGTACTGTCCATTAATATTTTGCCAACGGTACAAGGATGGCTGAGCATTGAATTTATGAAAACATGATCACTGCTACTATATTATGCTTGCTGCATTCGGGTATGAGTGTCACCATCAAGTTATAATAATTATTGGTTTATAAATAGATTATAACCATCAATATGGTTGCTATTATTATAGTAACTATTTTATTATATCATGATTGCTACTTCCTATTATATAACATGATTGGCTGTAACCATAATGTGGTAATGAAAACTTTTCTTTAATAATAATTTCTTAAATAATAATTCATAAATTTAAAAAAAAAAAATGAGTTCTAAAGCCTTTTTTTAAATAAAAAGTTCTGAGATTCAGAGAATTTTTCATCATGAAATACACTTAGATTCTAATAATTTCTTCTGATAGAAATATTAATAAATTCTATGGACTTTTTCTAAAAAAAAAAATTATGAGACTCTAAGGACTATCTAAAAAAATCTTAAAAATCTCCTTAGAATCAAAGAATTTTTCTGTTAGAAAAGTTCATAGAATCTTTGTCTTTGCTATTAAAAAAAGTCCTTAGAATTTAATATTTTTTTGAAGTATTATGCTTTTAAAAAGTCTGCACAATCAAAGGAGATTTCTCGAAAAAGTATTTAATCAAATTTTTTCTTAAGGAAAAACTTTTCTTATAGAAATATTGTTAAATTTAAAGTTTGTCATAGTTTCGAATCATAATAAAACTGTAGGTAGCATATTATGGTATAATTACTTTATTATCATAATATTATGGTTGGCACAATCATAATACCAAAAATATGTGATACTCTTCGAATATGGTTGCCCCTACCATGTTTTTGCTCTGAGAGTGGTACATTTATTTGGTCACTTTTTGCTTTTAATATTTGCTGTGTAAGAGTTTCAAAAAATTTGGCAACTTTTCATGGAAAAGTACACTACTTTGACTGTTTAATTTACATTTTTTATTTCTTAGTAAATTTCTGCGGACATATATTTTTTTGTTTTTTTAATATTTTCGATATTTTGGGTTTTATCGAAAGTTTTTTAATATAATTTTGATCGTTTCCCACATGATATCCAACAAAGTATTACCTAACATGTACAAATTTCATCCCCCTTTATCACGCCCTATATTCTCGGGGTGATAAAAAAGTCGGAAAGCTTTTTTTTTTAGAGATTTTTTCTATCTTCTATCCAAATTTCATCAAGTCAACTGTAGGTTGGGGTCAAGTAGTCTGAAAGCCTTTGATTGATAAATACATTGATTGATTTGATAAATACAAATTCATTGCTTTTATTAATTTTATTTAAGAAAATTTATTTCAAGACCACATATTTCCCCAAAGCTTTTATGACGCTCTTCGAACAGACGGACCTTTTGTCTAATGATGCAGTTTTTCCAGCATTTGTACTTCCTGTTAAGTTACCACCCATCCCCACGCACCCTCCTCAGTTCCTTCGCTTTTAGATATTTCTGACAGGCCGGATCTAAGCAAGGACATATTTAATCTAAAATCTCTAGGCTTTGTCCTTAATACAGAGCCGATGGCCTTTGTTGGGTTAGGGTATTAGGATATAATTTGTAATTATATGATAAATATTAAATAAATAAATAAATCTTTACATGCACCGGGCGAAATCAACCCAAAAAGTGATTTTAAAGTGGTTCAAACTTTTTTATTGCTACAAACATCAGCACAAACTTAGTACACCCTATGCACGTAGTGGTGTCAGGTATAAAAAAGGAAGATACATTTCATTATCTCAATTTGTGTCAGTGCTATTATCATTTCCAATACACAATTATGAGCAGTATTGCCAATTTAGCCATTATATGGCTATAAATAACCATTATTTATTTAATACCTTTAGCCGAACTTAGCCATTTAAAAAAAAAATGTTAGCAATTTTTAAACATTTTCCTGTTTAATTTTTCCTGGGTAGGCACAAAGGAAGAATATTGATTGTGGACATTTGACTTGAATTTTTCTATATTGTAAGTAATAGAGAAGACCTCTTTGGGAAATTCATTCCGCATACGATTTGGAAGACTGATGATTGAATTTTCCCCATAAAACGTTGTCCAATTCATGGGACAGTCGACTACAAATGGATGTACTCTACTTTGTTCGCTTTATAGTGAAAAAAATCCTCCAAAATAAAAAAAAAACAGTACGTACTTAAGTGTCCGGGTATCATGGAGAGAGATTTCACTGATTGAAATATTTCATTTAAGCAAGTTTTTAGCTTATTCAATAAGGCGTTATTATTAGGCTTCACTGTATTGAATAATTGTTTGATTTAGCGATATTTGATAATCAAATTCTGGCAACACTGTTTATAAAATATACAAACCTATTTACTTACGTATAATGCAAAGGGAAGAAAAAAATTGATTTAAACAGTACGGAAAAACGTTTTCAATGTTTTGTCATACGTGCGTAAAATTGTCTCTGTACAGCACATGTTTTCAAAAATCAATAATTTCCAAAATATATTATTGTAAGACAACTGAATCATAATTTTAAATAAAACCAACAAAATTTTAAAACTTAATATATCACATTTAAAATTAAAACTTAAATTTCTTGACTATGAATTATTTTAGGGTTGTGCTTGCGACCCAAAAAATAAGCTGCGCCCTTTTTGAGCCCTTGCATAGTATATTTTTTATATTCTAAAGCATACCTAGCAGTCCCAGTTCTGGGCTTCTTTGCCCAATATTTTATAATTGCCCATTTGTTTTTCTATTGCGTAAACTTTGGGTAAATTTTGAGCTAATTTGGTAGACTAAGATTTCAGTATAATATCAACCTTCTTGCCGATATGCCACCTCATGGCATTGCAGCGCGCCCCATCTCCCGGGTTTCGATCTACCCGGTATCACACCCGGTCTTATGGTCTACCCGGTCTGCCTGGTCTTAATGTCTACTGTCTGACTGGGTAGACCGAAAATCGGGTAATAGCGGCCGAACCGTTAAACTTTGTCAGTGCGTTATTTTTTAAAATTACAAAATATTTAAAAAAAAAATACTTAAATATTTTTTCATAAATTAAAGTACTTTTTCAAAAACAGTGCCTTTTTAAAATTTTTTATTAAAAAAGTTACCTTCCCACATTTTTTTTTAAATTTTTTTAAGAAAAAATACTTTTTTAAAAAAAGTACTATTTTTTAAAAAATATTATTTTCAAAAACAAGTCCTTTTTTAAAAAAAGTACTTTTCTCATATCAAAGTATTTTTTGAAAATGGTCCTTTTGAAAAAAGTACTTTTCCCAAAACAAATTACTCTTTGAAAAGTGTACTTTTTTCAAAAAGTACTTTTTTTAAATTACTTTTTTAAAATGTACTTTTTAAAAAAAAAGGTAACATAAAAATCCTAAAAAACAATTGCTTTTATATGACTTGTGTTTTTCTAATACAACAAAAAACTATAATAAGTTGAATTTTCATTTAGAAATTTCAAGGTCTTCTTGGAGTAGTATTTGGGGCATTTTTGCACCAAAGCTCCAAATGGGTTAAAACTTTGAGAAATAGTGTAGACATAAATTCGACCAAGAGCAATAGAAACTTTTGCTGGTCGTGGAACTAAAATGTTCCGAATAACAAAATAGAATTCAGAAAGTATATTTACAAGTATTTTCTTTAAAAAATTTTTTTCAGAAAAACTAGAACGTACTTTTTTACAAAAAAAAACATTTTTTAAAACGGCACTATTTTTGCAAAATTGCTTTTATAATGGAAAAAATTTGAAAACTATTTTTTTAATCTATTTTTACAAAAGTATGCACTGACTAGTTTTTACGGGTAGACCGGTCTACTCGGTTAGACAGAAAAACCGGGTAAATCGTAAGACCGGGTATGATAACCGGCCTCGACCGTAGGCCATATTTCAAACCACTATCCTGTTTATCTAAACCTAGAGATCCATTGCCATATCAGCAGCTTTTTAGAAAACTTTTCCATTTTTGACACATTTTAATGTGCTTTTGGTTTTTATATATAAGCTTATGTCAAGTTTTGAAGTTAGTACTTCATATTTATTTCACGCGAGCCTTTTTCTATGGCATAAATATTTTTTAAAGTATATTTGAAAAAAATTTTATTTTGTATACGCTGCAATACCATCAAAGTTGAGTTAAAATTTGAACTGAATCGTTCCTTATTTATTTAAATAAGGATTAACCTTTGTCCGGCGGAAGAGGTACAATTGTACCTTTTTCGTTTTTGAATTGCAATAACTTTTTTTTTGTTAATACTAGATATCTAAAATTTTCTGACATCTCTAAACTTTTATATACTTTTTAGCCACGGGCCTGTTCTATCATTTGTTTATTAAATAAGAACAGAATAATTTAATTATATAAATAGGAAAAGCCATACATATCGTGTTAAGTATATAAGGGTACAATTGTACCCATACCGCCTTTTAACGTTGTAAAATTTTTCCGCTGGACAAAGGTTAATCAATACGCAACATGTCCTATCAAAATTATCTGTTTCATTAAATTGTGGAACAACAGTATATTTGTCCCTACAAACAAATATATCGGTCCCTGCAAAAAGATCATAAAATTGCCACAAAAAAAAAATACAGTGATCATAATAAATTCGTTTTCTCTGTATATTTAAAACTTTATAGCTACTATTTGTGGTGTATTTATGATTTCAGATCACCTGTGATAAAGTTATTAGATAAGATAAAAAGTAGTATAGCATGCACTTACCCATTATTAAGTGTTTTTACATAAAAAAAAAATATTTTTTTTTAAAGTACCTTCAAGAATTGAATTTAATACTACACACAGAGAATTTTATTTGAGTTTCCAACGAAATAGCTTCAATGCTTTCCAATTCGGTTGGCACTTTATTTTTACGTGTATACGTTTAGACTCAACTCTAAAATACGAATTTTCGTTTTTTTTTTTTCAAATCATCGTTTTGAAATTTGTATGGAATTTTAAATTTAAAAACTTGATAAATAACAGAAATACGTTCACAGAGTAAACAGATTCGAGCTGACATACACTTAAAATAGTTTGTAAGTTAAAATAACAGAAAATCAAATTTAAACGAAATGCTATTTCATTTAAAAACCGGTCTACTTACATTTGGTTTTTGATTTTTGGTATTTTTTTTTTTTTTTTAAATGTTGTTCAAACAACTAACACGGCAGTAAAAAACAAATTATTTATCAGCTAAAAATAAATGTTAAAATTTGACCGACCAATTCTCTAAAAAAAAACTGATTATTAATTTATTTTAAGAGCGCCCCGGTAGGCTAGTTGGTAGCGTGCTAGCTTATCAGTGAGGGGGGTCTTGGGTTCGATTCCCACAAGAGGCTCTGGTCTGTTTATTTTAAATTAAATTTATTTTAAATTGTTTCGCTTTTTTTTGTATTTTTCTTTGTTTTCTAATCTACGAAATGTATACTGACAAAATTTATAGACATATTTTATGAAGTTCATGTAATTTGAATTAAAATAATTTTGTATATAAACAAATAATTTAAATAAATAAACAAATTCGATTTTTTAAATATTTTTTTTTTTTTAAATATAAATGATATTCTTAATGATGACTTCAAATATAAAATATTGACAAAAGATCCAACGATTAAGCTACAACAGAAAAATAATGATATAGTAGGAAACCTTTTCAAATTGGAAATAATAACACCTTTTCAAAAGAAAAATTTTAAAACAACAACTGCTACGGCACCCAAATTATTTGGAGTTCCAAAAATCCATAAGGAAACATTTCCATTAAGACCAATTTGTTCAAGCATCAATTCTCCATTTCATGAACTTAGCAGATAAAGGGTGTCCCAAGAAGAACGCAATTTTTAAATCTGGCAACATTCGAAGTGTCATTGTTTGACATTTGAACAATTGTTATTGTTTGCTAGTAGAAGGTACGAGGTTAGTAAAAATGGAGCGCTACACGAATGAACAACGCATTCTCATTGTGAAATTGTTTTACCAAAATGGTGAAAGTTTTGCGGCTACAGTTCGCAAATTGCGATCAATTTGGGGTCACAATAATGCTCCAAAAGAGTCAACTGTAAAGAGATTAATGGATAAATTTGCCGAAACTGGGTCTGTTAGTGATGTAAAGACAACAACGCGCCATCGACCAGGTCGATCGACCGAAAATGTCGCAGCTGTACGTGATGATGTCGCTCAAACTCCATCCACCTCAATTCGACACCGAGCTCAGCAAATTGGTGTCTCCAAATCCACTTTGCAGCGAATTTTGACGAAAGATTTGCATCTTCATGCATACAAAGTTCAATTGACTCAGGAACTGAAGCCAGCTGACCATGGACAGCGAAGGGAGTTCGTTAATTGGGTATTGGAGAGACAACATGAAAATGCTGATTTTGCCGATAAAATCATCTTCAGTGACGAGGCCCATTTTCATCTTGATGGCTTCGTCAATAGGCAGAATTGTCGCATTTGGGGTGAGGAAAATCCTCGAGTGATTCACGAGAACCAAATGCATCCTCAACGTGTCACTGTGTGGTGTGGTTTTTGGGCTGGAGGAATCATTGGACCTTTTTTTTTATGAAAATGAGGCAGGTCAAGCGCAAACAGTCAATGGTGTTCGGTATCGTGAAATGATAACCAGTTTTTTCTTGCCTAGAATTGAAGAAATGAATGTGGAGGGCATGTGGTTCCAACAAGACGGCGCCACATGTCATACAGCCAGAGAAACAATTCAATTGCTACATCAGTCATTTCCCGGTCGTTCTATTTCGCGTTTTGGAGATCAGAATTGGCCGCCTAGATCGTGCGATTTAACACCATTAGATTTTTTTCTTTGGGGTTTTTTGAAGTCGATGGTTTACGCAAATAAGCCGACGACGACTCAAGCCTTAAAAGAGGAAATTGGACGCTGCATTAATGAAATACCGCAGCATTCATGCAAAACGGTCATTGAAAATTTCATTAAAAGATCGCGTGCATGCCAGCAAAGCCGCGGCGGTCATCTGCACGATATATTGTTCCATACATAACCTCATTCTGTCTACTTTACGATATAATAAAGTTTCACGATTTTTTTTTTTAAATATCTGTGTTTTATTTAAAATTTAAAAATTGCGTTCTTCATATAACAGAAATTCTTAGAAAGATAACAGAAAATTCAGTATATAATGTAAAGTCCTCATTACAATTTAAAGATAAAATGAAGGGAATCACAATACAAAATGAGGAAAACATAATTTTTTTAGATGTAGTATCTTCTTTCTCTAGTATACCTATAAGATGTAGCCTTAAGTATTATAGAGAAAAAATGAAATATAATTAGAGAGAAAACGACTATTAAAAAAGAATTATTTTTAAGAATTCTTAAATTTTGCATAGATGATAGTAGATATTTTCAATATAATAACAAAATATATTCTCAACAAAAAGGATTACCTATGGATTCTCCAGCTTTTTCAGTTGTAGCAGATATAGTTATGGAGGAACTACTTGTTATTATGTATTTGAAGATTATCTATTAAACCAAAGATTATAACGAAATATGTATATGATTTATTTTGTATTATTTCAGAATGTGAAATGGAAAATATTTTAAACATATTTAATTCATTTCACCAGGATATTAAATTTACAATTGAAAGGGAATGTGATCATAAACTTCAATATTTAGACACATTAGTAATAAGAAAGCAGAATAACTTGTTAGTAGATTGGTACCAAAAACCAATTTCTTCGGGTAGAATTATTAACTATTATTCAAAGCATCTGAGAAGGGTTATTAATAATAATGCCAAAAATCTTATAGATCAAGTTTAAAATATTAGTGATATAGTTTTTCATAGAAATAATAAAATAAGAATCGAAAATATTTTAGAGGATAATAATTTCCCAAGAGAATTGATTTATAAATTGATTGAACAGTACAATGGACATTGGGAAGGTAGTGTGATTATAGTTACTGAACCTAGGATTAACTTATGTACCAATAATTTGTGAACGATTGGAAAATTATAATATTCATGATATCAATAATTATAGGATGGCTCATAGAACATATAATACATTACATAGATTATTTAGTAAAATGAAGGATAGGACAGAGAAATTAGATAAATCTTATATTATTTACAAGATACCTTGCAGGGGTAAAGATAATGAAATATGTAGTAAAGTATATATAGGTACCACAAAGAACAAATTAAAAATTAGATTAGCAGGACACAAATCTGATCAGAAATATGGAAATACACCTTCTCAGAAAACTGCATTATCATCACATTGCGCCACTCTTAATCATTTTGAAAATACAATCGTTTTAAATACAGAAACTAACTACAAACGACGCTTTATGTTAGAAATGTTACAAATTATCAACATACCAATAGAACAAAGAATTAATTTTAAAACAGATACAGACAATGTAAAGGATTTTTCAATAAGAGCGCTACAAAAGTTTTTTTTAAACAAAACAAAAACGGTTTTGGACATCAATGAAATTCTTTATTCCTGTAAAATTACGTTCGATGCCATTATGTATGGAACTCGATTTCTTTTGCATGGGCACCACGGGCACGCTTGCAGAAGTCCAGACGCTGAACACAATTTTCGACGGTTTTCAAGCATAAATCGGCCGATACTGCTGCAATTTCACGTTCGATATTTGTACGAAGTTCATCAATCGTCGCTGGCTTGTTGGCATAGACCATAGACTTGACGTAACCCCACAGGAAATAGTCTAACGGCGTTAAATCGCACGACCGAGGTGGCCAATCGACTGGACCATTTCGTTCTCCACACTTGGTTTTACAGTAAATTGATTGTGAAATTCACTGTGTGGCTTGTGGCGCCATCCCGTTGGAACCACTTGTCCTCCAAGTCCATATCATACAATTGGGGCCAAAAATATTAGGTTATCATTGAACGGTAGCGATTCCCATTCACAGTAACGTGCCGGTCTGGATCATCACGGAAGAAGTACGGCCCCATGACGCCGCCGGCCCATAAACCGCACCAAACCGTAATTTTTTCGGGATGCAATGATGACTTATGGAGTACGTGTGGATTGCTGTCTGACCAATAACGCATATTTTGTTTATTGCCGAAGCCATTCAGCCAGAAATGCGCCTCATCGCTGAAAATGATTTTTCGATGAAAATCCGAATCATTTTCAAGTTGTTGCTCAGCCCAATTCACGAACATACGACGCTTCTGGTGGTCAAGCGGCTTCAGTTCTTGCGTCAATTTGATTTTGTAAGCATGTAAGCCAAGATATTTTCGCAAAATTCGCCACAACGACGTCACAGAGATGCCCAACGCTTTAGAACGACGTGTGAGAGACACATTTGGGCTCTCTTCAACTGAAGCCTCTGCGGCAGCAATATTCTTGACACTACGGGCACTTCTTTGTCTCACTGGCACGGGAACATTTTGTACTGTGCCTGTGGATTCAAATTTGTTCACTAGACGCTCAATTGTTGGTCTGCTAAGAAGATTATGACGACTATAAATTGGACGCAGCGCTCTTAACGTTGAGGCCACTAACCCCGAATTTCGGTAGTAAATTTTAATAATTTCGACTCGTTGTTGGCTCGTATATATTTCCATCATGAAATGGCAAACCTTACTGAAGAGAAATGTCAAAAGAGCGGCAAGAAATATGGTGTCATTTGCTGTTGCTCTACTTTTGTAGCGTCCCTGTTGAAAAACCCTTTAGCTCAGAATTACAGACATTTATTTTATAAGAATAAGATAGGAAATTAAATATGTTTATAAAAATGTAATAAAATAATTTTTGTTTCCTGTGTTTCATTTTTAATATTTTTTAAAATTGACAATTTTGTAGTTTCATGAATTTTGATTTTTTAAAAAATTTGTTTTAAATTGAAAAAAAAACAAAAAATCCCTAAAGAAGATATCCATTGAGATAGCGAAACATTGGATAAAAAATAAATAATTTTGTATAAAATAAATCTTGAGCTTGACTACTTATTACCTGGAAATTGTATTAAAAAGGTCGAAGAAATTAAAGTGAATAATTAATTTATAAAGGGTGTCCCAAGAAGAACGCAATTTTTAAATTTTAAATAAAACACAGATATTTAAAAAAAAATCGTGAAACTTTATTATATCGTAAAGTAGACAGAATGAGGTTATGTATGGAACAATATATCGTGCAGATGGCCGCCGCGGCTTTGCTGGCATGCACGCGATCTTTTAATGAAATTTTCAATGACCGTTTTGCATGAATGCTGCGGTATTTCATTAATGCAGCGTCCAATTTCCTCTTTTAAGGCTTGAGTCGTCGTCGGCTTATTCGCGTGAACCATCGACTTCAAAAAACCCCAAAGAAAAAAATCTAATGGTGTTAAATCGTACGATCTAGGCGGCCAATTCTGATTTCCAAAACGCGAAATAACACGACCGGGAAATGACTGATGCAGCAATTGAATTGTTTCTCTGGCTGTATGACATGTGGCGCCGTCTTGTTGGAACCACATGCCCTCCACATTCATTTCTTCAATTCTAGGCAAGAAAAAACTGGTTATCATTTCACGATACCGAACACCATTGACTGTTTGCGCTTGACCTGCCTCATTTTCATAAAAAAGGGTCCAATGATTCCTCCAGCCCAAAAACCACACCACACAGTGACACGTTGAGGATGCATTTGCTTCTCGTGAATCACTCGAGGATTTTCCTCACCCGAAATGTGACAATGCTGCCTATTGACGAAGCCATCAAGATGAAAATGGGCCTCGTCACTGAAGATGATTTTATCGGCAAAATCAGCATTTTCATGTTGTCTCTCCAATACGCAATTAACGAACTCCCTTCGCTGTCCATGGTCAGCTGGCTTCAGTTCCTGAGTCAATTGAACTTTTTATGCATGAAGATGCAAATCTTTCGTCAAAATTCGCTGCAAAGTGGATTTGGAGACACCAATTTGCTGAGCTCGGTGTCGAATTGAGGTGGATGGAGTTTGAGCGACATCATCACGTACAGCTGCGACATTTTCGGTCGATCGACCTGGTCGATGGCGCGTTGTTGTCTTTACATCACTAACAGACCCAGTTTCGGCAAATTTATTCATTAATCTCTTTACAGTTGACTCTTTTGGAGCATTATTGTGACCCCTAATTGATCGCAATTTGCGAACTGTAGCCGCAAAACTTTCACCATTTTGGTAAAACAATTTCACAATGAGAATGCGTTGTTCATTCGTGTAGCGCTCCATTTTTACTAACCTCGTACCTTCTACTAGCAAACAATAACAATTTTTCAAATGTCAAACAATGACACTTCGAATGTTGCCAGATTTAAAAATTGCGTTCTTCTTGGGACACCCTTTATTTGTAATAACTGTCCCGGAAACAAATAAGCCACAAAATTGTGTTTTGTGTGTAAATTTTTATTAAATTTTCAAACAAATGGAAAAATTAAAATAAAACTGATAAAACCGGTAAATAATTTTGATCAAATGTATAAAAAAGTTAAAATAAATATTTCTTTTAATTAAAAAATATATGTTCCTTTATTTCTAACTGAGGTGAAATAAATAATATACCTAGTGTATGAAAATAAATGTGTATACGAAAATTAATACATAAGTTTAACCTAAAAGACATTGTTTCACCTAAAAGACATTGTTTAATACTTTAAAGCGAAACTACACCTAATGAAATTTTTGAAGAAATGAACGCTCCAACAAAATAAAATATAAAAAAGAAGCAACAGTTTTTTTGGAGCATTTACTCTCTACCCTCCTTCAACTTTAGAATTTTGTAAATTTCTCAAAATAAATAAACAAATATTAACTTTTGCCCTAAACCAATATTGTGATAATGTTAAAAAAAAAAACACAACAGCCTTTTTTGTTATAAACATTTACTTTATTCGAATATCTCATTAAGAATTGTCTCTGTTTTTATTCTTACTTTATTTTCTGCAATTTAGTTTCAATAATGTCAAGAAAATAAAGCAATATATTTTTATCCCTCAGCTTTACTTATTTGACAGTTTTCTCTTTCTTTTATTATACACATGTAGTTGTATTAGTAAGATGTGTATGTGTGTATGTCTGCTTTTTGTTTTTTTTTTTTTGTTTCTTTGTGTATATTTTCGGTTAAAATTAATGAGGATTCATACTGTTCATGTTCCTCCTGTTGTTATGGTGGTATTGTATATAAATGTTAGTGACTTGATGTTGTTAGATTTCCAGTTTTATTACTTTAAATATTGCTTAGGCAAGCAAATGTTTTAAAATTCATAGTTAAGCTGGCAAAGAAAAATGTAATATAAAGAAAAAATCTGATCAAAATAAAAATTTTCTATTTGATTAATGATGTAGGTTAGTTATTTGGTTTCAAATGTTGTTAAGTATGTTGTATATGTGTGTCATGTGGCTTAGGAAGATATCAAACACTTGGAGGTAGACGACAGTCGTATTTTATGTACACATTTTAAATAGACCGCATATACACCCACCTAATCTTTACCTTAAAGTATTTGCTTTTTAATTTTCCTTTCATATTTGTTGGGAAAACTTTTTTGGTTATACAACGGGATTTAGTTTTTCTAAATTGTTGCTGTATTGCTTATCACGAGCATAGAAAAAAAAGGACCGTTTCTTGGTTTTTCATATTCTGCTGTTTTTGGTTTTTCTTTTCTTATATTTTTCATCAAGAAAGGTCTTTTTTTTTGTAATTTAAACCCCAAAAAGTTATGTCGTTAGTATAGTTAAAAAAGTTGAGTGTAAGAAAATACAAATAAAAAATGAAAACTTTCTTAATATTTGATTGGCTTTATATAGATTCAAATTAGTGTAAACTGAAAAGACAAAGTTAAAAACTTTTAACAATTTTTTTTTTTTTTTGTTATATGAATTTTGGTATTAAAAGAAACAAAAAGGTTTCTTGTTATTAAAAGTAAGTTCAAATAAAGAATATTTTTATTAATAATTTGACGAAAGTTCTATACGTGACATGAGTTAATATTGAATTTTGAATGCTTTAATCATATAAAAATAAATAGGAAATTTTCGGATTTTGAGATAAAAACAATTGTATATAACTTGCTTAGAGGTTTGGAGCAATTAACCTTAAAAAATTTAAGATCGCTGGATTTATATAAAAAAAGGTTTGAAAAGAAACATTTTACTCAAATCAAAATATACTTATACTAGCACGCAACGTTTTTCGCGTAGAAACAGTATTTCCCTGGCTAAAATGGTTTTAAAAGTACCTAAGGTGAGGAAAAGCATACGCGCAAGGGGACACATGATTCAAATTTCAGAGTACACATATTTTATATTGCAAATTCCTATCCAAAAGTCGTTTGTGTAGGACGTCAAAGGGGAGACTTTTCCCTTCCTCGTAGGAATTTCTAAAATTTAGTACACTCACCAAAAAAAGTCTGTAATGGCAACTGAAAACTTTGCTGTTATTACGGGATATTCTGCTAATTTGAGCCCAGCGGTATTTTTTACTAATCTTAGCAACACATGTCTGCTGACGTGTAGTACAATGAAATTAGTAGAAAAATTAGTAGCCGCTACTAAATTTTAGTACACTTTTTGTAAAGTGGAATTTAAAATCTGTTTGCTAAAATCAGCAAAAAAAAAATTACTAAATACTATTAATATTAGTACAAAGTTTTAGATTTCTTTTTTTTATCGAGCAACAAAAATTTTGATTATATTTTTTAAAAAATGTTTTATACAAAATTAAAAAAAAAATCAAAGGCTTTTAAAATCTTAAAAATTGTTAAAACATAAACGAATTTATCATTTTGTTTTAATTTGGTAATTTCTGTTTTGAAAAATATTTTAGTCAATTTTTTTTTTACTTTTAAGGTTAAATTTAATTGTTTTTAGGGCTGGTTTTTAGAACTAAAAACCCTTTTTAGTGATATTTTAAGTGGATGTCCTCTTTTTAGACATGAGTCGGTATCTTCACTTCCGATCCCTTTTTTAATCCAATGTAACATTTTAGGGCTATTTAAGTTTGTATGTATGAGTTTAAATTATTAGAAATAACATTTCCTTCAATATCTACTTTTTAAAATTAGTTTTTTTTTTGCTTATTTTAGCAAATCGGTTTTCAAAAATTTGTAAAATGATTTCTGAAATTAGCAACAAAAATTTGTAAATATTCTGTAAAAATTCTGTAATTTGTAAAATGTAAATAGCAAAAAGATTTGCTAAATAATAATTTCTTTACTAAAAATAGTAAAGTGGGATTGAAAACCGTTTACAAATTTTTCTACTAACTTTTTTTTCTGAGTGTAGTTACGCCATACTCCAAGGAACAGGTATATTAAATTTCAAGCTATTAGCCAAATTGGTTTTTTCAGGCCCTCAAGAGGAGGTTCCCCATTTTGGCTCCTTCCCATATGAATGTCCAAAAAATCCGCATCACCACCCTAGGGGAAATAGATCTATCCCAGGACACGTCACATAGCCGGTGCATTGTGATAGGGACCAGTCACCAGACCGATCACTTTAACATGGCCTTGTCCTAGGAGGGGGTCAATTTCCCTTTGTGACATGTCACAGGACTGGTCTAAAAGGACAAGTCGTGACTTTTAAACCGTTCACGTGGTAGGTACTTTAGGAACCGGTGCTCTTTTAACTTATCCCGTGATATGTTTTTTTCGGAACCGGTTCAGTTTTAACCTATCTCGGGACAGGTTTCACTTCCCCTTTTTCCCGCAGGGCAGTTAGAGTATTGGCAAACTGTAGCAAACCTGTATTTTAAATATATTGTTTTTAGCCAAAGGCTTTAGGCAAGCTTTCAAATCGAATACTTTTCGCCTTTGGCGCTCCCCGCAGGCCGTCAACGGGAAGATTTACCCCTTCTCGTCTACGTGGAAGTCTAAGCTGGAGGACAAATAAACACAGAGAAAACATATTCAGTGTAACATCCAAATTTTTTGCCAACTGAATGGTTTGATTAGAGCCATCGATATATTTGTGTGTGGCAATCGAAATTCGGTTATTGAAACAGAAATTTCGGTTGAAACCAAATATTTCAATTGTATCCGGAAAACATTTGGTTGGGAAAACTAAAAAATTCGTCTGCTGCAATTTTGTTGTCACGATGAATCTATTTTCTTTGTATATTCAATTCAATTCAATTTATTCAGATCTTTATCATTTTACATTTCAGTTATAATATAATTTATGTACATTGTAAAGAGTTCAAGACTTTGCCTTTTTCTACTTAATAATTAATTATTAGCTACTAAATTAATGAATATTTATATTAACAGTGTTATCGGAGGGAAAAATTTACAAAACCTATTTGACTTTTTATAAAAACAACCTAACCTACTTAACTACCTACAATGATGCCAGCTCATTAATATGGGTATAATCAGAATTGGAACATCTAATGTTAAAATTTTGGGACAACCTTTCGATCTTAACTTTAACTAATTCTACACCTGCAGGAGCATGCAGACGCTCTGTATAGAAGAACCATGGCAAGTTGTATATTAGTTTTAATAACTTATTTTGCAAGACTTGCAATTTTTTTATATGACACTTTGCACTTGTGGACCAGACAGGAGCTGCATAAAATATGACAGCATGAAATATAGTCTTTAAGATCAATTTCTTGTTATCAATGCTGAGTTTTGAATTTCGATTTATAAACGGATACAATATGCGAGTTAGTACGTTTACTTTATTTGTTATATATGCTACATGGCTCTGAAACTTCATCTTGGGATCAAGAACAACGCCCAAATATTTAACTTCTTTTTTCCATTGAATTAGATTGTTATTGAAATGTATGTTTTCTTGTGGTAAATAACATGGTTTATTTCTTTGTATATATATTAAATTTCAACTTGCTAGTTCCCGTGGTTTTGGCACGCCGTGAAAAGGACAGAATTTTCCTCCTTTTTGCCTCTCCCCATAGGATTTTCTAAAAATGCCGTCTTGGCTGATGTATACATGAGAGTAGTATTCAACTTTTTATCTCCAGAGGTTTGGATAGGGAGACTTTTTGCCCTTTAAACCCCATCTTATCCAGGTACCTGTAGAAAATTTCAAAATATAATATATCCGAGATTTATGCCATTCTCCAGGGAACGCATATTTTAAATTTTAGGGGGATATTCACACTTTTTTGCCCCTCCCCGTCGGAATTTCCAAAAATCTCGTTTATCGGAGAAATGATTTTAGCTTTCTAGCTTCAGCAGGTTGGGCTGGGCGCTGTTGAGTGAGTGAGAAAATTTTATTTTGCCGAAACATTTTAAAAATTTTCTATTATTAATTTTAGTTTGGAATTTGGTGCAATGAATTTTATACTGGTATAAAAATTTAATTTGGGCATGCCGACTATATGATAGCCTACATCAAGTATAATAAGGTTAAGTTTCGATAAGCGGTCCCAATTTCGGGAATGTTCCCGATCCTTTTTATACTGAAACGTAAATTTGTTTACACATATAATAAGGATCAGGTCCATTCCCAGAATATGTCTCAAATTGTACTGTGGTGATACCCTACACCCCTCATAATCGGACTCAATTAACCATTATTTTTTTACTTGTTTTTTTATATGTAAAACATCATAAAACATTTCATAACCAAATATTTATTGAACGGTGATGTTAGCTGTAACAGGTAGTGAGTGACACATGGCGTATGAGCAATATTTTATTACTACATAAAAATCACTCATACGCCATGACATTTAAATGAGTCTTATTAGTTAAGTGATTCGAATTCGGAGAAATAGTTGCCACATTTTAAACTAAGAAATTGCCAGCTTAAGGCCATTTACCCTTTTTCGTAGAAGTCCAGAAATGGAAAAAATTATTTTGCATTAATTTTGTTTTACAAAAATAACTAAAACTTTTAAATTTTTGCACTTTTTTTGAAAGAAAAATTGTTAAAAATTCTATCGGAACCACCAATCAAAACTTTCAATTGTAAGTATACATCATCAGAGTACTTCCAATTTATTATAAATAGAAAATTTATAAAATTTATCAACTTCAGCAACTTTGTAAAAAATATTAACGCAAATATTTTTGTGGAACATATTAACGGTGGTATGCATAAAAATTTCTTAATTTTAAGTTTAAGGTATATATTTGTTTATAAAAAATCGCAAGCATAATCGTTTTATTCTGGCAACACTCTTATTTAATTTCTCTTCACTGTCAAATAAATTGATAGTGATTCGTAAACTTAGTAAACGATTGACCCGTTAATTGTAAAAGATTACGATTTTTTGCAGATTTTATGAATAAAATTAATTTATGATAAATCAAAATATAATAAAAAAAAACAATTTTTAAACATAACTAAGTATTGGCGGGAACGCAATACTCAAAATACACTTTATTACTACCAATAATGAGAGTATACACCCACAGAAAATATTGGTTGCAATTCGATTTAATGAGGATTTAATTTTATTTGCAATAACCTAAAATCCATTAATAAAGCAAAAATGTTGTATGGGGAATTTAAACAGGGAGAAGAAACTAAAAATCAATCCTATTATTCAATTATTGGTATTTCCAATTATCTTTAAAAATAAAATTTGTTTAGTATTTTTGTGCGGTGGAAGCAATAATTTATTAAGTGAATTTATTAGGAAATTGCTTCAATCTATCAAATTATTAAAAAAATCTTCGATATTTAAAAGAGGTAACTACAAGTACGGTTATTCTGATCAAGTATATCATTTAATTAGGGTTTCAGTAAAAGCAACCGAATTGTGGATTTTATTGATAATAGACGTCACTAATGATTGGTATTGATAAACAAATTTAATACTAACACATCTTTCCTACAAAATTGTTTAAATTCAAAATTAGCCATAGAAATTCATAAATGTTTGTGGTGTAGTAGGTAGAGAGGTAACTCAGTACTCAGAATTACCGAGTTCATATTCCGGAAATGGCAAACATTTAAAAAATTATTTTTTAATTCAAATAAAATATTCAAAACTTTAAATGGCAAATATATCAAAGAAAATTAAAATGAGTTGTGGTGCAGTAAGCAAGAGTGTGGACTATGAATCTGATTGCCCAGGTTCGATACGAGAAAAATCTAAATATAAATTTTTTTAAATAAAATTTTGTGAAAAGTAATAATATTTCTGTGGTATACAAATAATTAATTGTACAACTACATACAAGGTGGCGCAAAAGTAATCCTCCTATCAGAAAATGCTATAAATTTTGCGATTGGCCCCTAATGTCAGTTCTGTTTTGACATTTGTGTAGTAAACACATGCGAAATACACGTTAATAAACAATGTTACGCTACACTGCTCCAGAACGCGGAATATTGGTGACTATTTATTTGAGCAATAATGAAGATGATTTTTCATCAAAAATAATCATGAGGCCCATTTCCATCTTAGCGGGTACGTAAATAATCCGCGTGTAACCCACGAAGAGCCATTATACCCGCTGAAAGTCACTGTATGGTGTGCTGTTTTCGCTGGAGGAGTCATCGGACCTTTTTTCTTCGAAGACGTCGCGGGCCAAACGGTTACTGTGAATGGTGAGCGCTACAGAGCAATGATCAACGAGTTCTTTTTGCCGCAACTTGATGAATTGGGATTGGAAAACATGTGGTTCCAACAGGACGGTGCAACGGCACACACTGCACGTGCCACAACCGATATGCTGAAGGATGCATTTCCCGTGCGCCTAATCTCCCGTTTTGGCGATTTGCACTGGCCAGCAAGATCGCCTGATTTGACTGCTCCAGACTTCTTTTTGTGGGGCTTTTTAAAGTCGCGGGTTTATGTCATCAAGCCTTAGACTCTTGCAGCTCTTAAATACAATATCCGTCAAGAATGTAAGGACCTATCGCCGGAAGTTTTGGCCAAAGTGATGGGCGGCGGCCATTTACATGACATCATATTCTTGACTTGATTTAAAAAAAATTTAAAGACCAAATAAAAATAATCCACAAGAAGAATCAAAGTTTTTCATTTTTTTTTTAAATTACAGCCAAAAAACATCGGAAGGTTATTTTTGCGCCACCCTGTAGATATTAGCTTTCATAACAAAATATATAATATAATATGAAAACAGTTGTCGTAACCGCCAGAATTCTATTGGCAAGAAATTCGTTGGCCACAACTGATACTGTTTTCTGGGTGTAGTAGAAAATTAGTACAATCTATGAAATTTATTAAAAAACTATTGATATTCGAAAGCGGTAACTGCAAATACGGTTATCGTGATCAAATATGTCATTAAATTAGGATTTCAGTCGAACCAACCGAATTGTGGATTGTATTGATTATAGAAGCCACTAAAGATTGGTATTTGTAAACGAATTTTCTGCTATATTTATTTTCCTAAAAAATTATTTAAATTCAAAATTAGTCAATAAAATTTATAAGTGTTTGTGGGCTAATGGATAGGCCTAGTCCTGCTAATTTCGGAGTTCAAATCCCGGTAAAGGCAAACATTTAAAAAAAAATTATTTTTTTAATAAAATAAAATATTCAAATGGTTAAATAACAAATATATATTAAAGAAAATTAAATCAAATCGTGGTGCAGTTAGTAAGAGTGTGAGTTATGAAGATAAAATTTTTCTTAAAATAAAATTTTGTAGAATGTAATAATATCCATGTGGATTATACATATAAAATTAGAAAATTGAATGTTGGCTTTCACAACTAAAAATATAATTTAATATGAAGATAGTTGTCGCAGCCGCCAGAATTCGATTGGCAACAGATTTGGTGGCCACAACTGATACTGTTTTTTTGGGTGTAGCAGCAATTTGAGAAATTTTGTGAAAAGAGGAGTAAATGATGCAATTGCAGAAGATTTTTGTAATTTTTTGGATAGAAAATGCTCAATTGTAAATACTTGGGTGAATCGAGTCGAATCAAAAAATCAGTAAATAATTGCAAACGCCGTTTTTCTGGTTTTAAAAATGATTTTCACTTTCCAAACTTTATTATTTGCTTATTTTAGTCTTAAACTTACTTTAACAAATTAAAACTTTTTTCATAATTAAACAATTTTTGCATACTGTTTTTGCCAAATTAGCTTAAAAACATTTTATTGCATTGTTTTAAAACTTTATGCATTCCACGTTAAGCCTATAACTTCCCCACATAATGGTAATTTTTGGCTTTATTCTAACAAATCGTAAAAAGCTCCCCTAAGAAGGGGGAAGGCGAGATTTATACGTTCTACAAAAATGTTGGCCATAAAATTTTGCTACATACGTTTAATTGCTCATAAGATTTCTAATCAGATTTTGGGATGACCTACATATTATAAGTCAGATTTATGTATGATCTACTTGTACACGTATATTTTTGTATCTCCTCTACTCTAATAAATTATAGGGTAATGTTAAATTATTTATCATCAATATTGCAATCAACTAATAAATTCCTCAAAGTTGGTAATTATAACAAAATATTGAAATTAGCAAACGAAATTTTTATTAATATAACATATTTATATTCCAAATTAGATAACGACTACTTGAACGTTCTGGACGGCCAATTGAGGTCAAAACACCCGAAAATGTCTTAAAAATCCATGATATGGTGTTGGCCGATCGAAGAGTAAAATTGCGTGAGATTGTTGATGCCATAGGCATTTCATATGGCAGTGTGGTTTCGATTTTAAATGATCAGTTGGATTTAAGAAAGCTGTCGTGTGACAACTTCAAAGGATTGTTTGGAGTTGTTTAACCTTAATTCGAATAAGTTTTTGCAGCGTTTTGTATCTGTGGATGAAATATGGATCCGCAGAGCAAGCAGCAGTCTAAGCAATGGGATTTCCGGATGAACCCGCTCCGAAGAAGGCCAACGTTAGTTTATCGGCCAAAAATGTGATGGCAACAGTTTTTTGGGATGCACGCGGGATAATCCACATCGATTACCTTCAAAAGGCAAAAACAATAAATGGCGAATATTATGCAAACTTATTGGACCGATTTAACGAGGATTTAAAAAAACGACCCCATATGGCCAAGAAAAAAGTTCTGTTTCATCAAGATAATGCACGGGTGCACACGTGAGTAGTCTCAATGGCAAAATTCCATGAATTGGGCTACGAATTGGTACCTCATCCGCCATATTCTCCGGATATAGCCACTAGTGACAATTTCATATTTCCAAACCTAAGAAATGGAAAGAGATTTAGCTCCAACGATGAAATTATTGATCATACAAATGTCTATTTTAGGGACCTCGAAAAATCCTATTTTTGAAAGGGATACAAAAATTTGAGAAACGTTGGACTAAGTGTATTGAGGTAAAAAAAAATTATGTTGAAAAATAATTTAATAATTGCAAAAAAAACTGTGTTTCATTCAATAAGTCCGCCCTCGTACCTTTACATTTTCACTCATACCATTTTAACCGCTGGGCCAATTTTGCTCATTTTCAATACCAAACTGCTCGGAAGGATGTACATTCATCTAGGTAAAAATGAGCAGCCCTGCTGACACTAATATTATTTTCCTCTAACTATACTTTTACAACCTCTATCGTATGGAAGTCCTTGAAAGTGGCATTTTCCATTCAGCATATGGAAGCATAACTGAGCTCTATATATTTTGGCCGTCATTGTTTTAGTAATCCGGTGAATTGGGCAAATCCTATTTCCCGAAAAACACCCCCACACGATAATGTTTCCACCTTCGTGCTCCACTGTGGCGGTTGTGTATCTAGGATTAAACATTTTGCCTCGTGGTCGTCGAATGTAGGCTCTTCGGACAATAGTACGTTCTTCCATTGCTGTTGAGTCCAATTTAAATGATTGCGGAAAAAGTTAAGCCGAGCTTTTTCACTTTTTTTCCGACACAAAGGGTTTTTTTGTGCATCTAAAACTTCTAAGACCATATTCTCGGGCTCTTCTTTTAATGGTGCAAAGACTGGCATCTATGAAAAGTTCAGTTTTAACTTCCCTAGGAACTGCTTTAGGATATTTCGTGATGCAGTGGGTAGAGGGACAACGTAATAACATAGTCTTAAGATTCTGAGTTCCAATCACACAAAAGACATAAGCATTATCTTTGTTGATTTAAAAAAGACACAATTTATTTGTTAGTACAACTGCAATGTTATTTTTAAAGGAATATATTCAAATTTTTAATTTTCAAATTTATAATTTTACTAAATAAATTTGAATAGAATTCAGCTTAGAGGAAAATCAATGACCTGGCACCGGTTTTAGCTCAGTTTGCGGCATAAAAAAGTTTTATTTTGAAAATAAATTTTGTGGAACACAGGTTTTTTTTTTATTTTTCTTTTTTATTAGTCCTTTTCCTTTAGCTAATGTAATTTTAAAATAATATTTTTCCTAAAGGTTTTTTAACTATTTTTTGATTAGTTTCTTTAAAGATTATAAATTTACACATATTTATTTGCATTTAAGTATAAATAAATTGTGATACCAGTAAATGTTCAAATATACTCAACTGCCACTGCCAAGGATATAAATAGTTTTGCTTTCTTAAATGTAACAGTTGTTAAACAAATTCGCAATATTTAAAATTTGTTTTAACTAAATTATATTTTTATATAAGTATAGAGCAATTCCATATGAAAACGATCAAAATTGGCAAATTTTTGGACGACCCCTCTCCGATTTTAAAATAAAAAGTCTCAATTGATTGCCCAGCAAAAAATAATGTACCTACATATTTTTTTTTTTTTTTTATAGTGACTGGTTTAGTGGTGGTGCACACCACTGTCATGTGACAAAATTGAAGAATTCTTCATAAGGGACCTCATTGAAAGTTGTTTAAAAAAAAACTACTAAAGCGATCGCAACGAGTGATAGCTCGTTGGAAAGGTATTGTCAGGCTTTAATTGGAAAATAATTTTAGGCGAAATATTTATTACCTGGTAATTAAAAAAATTTACAAAACATTTTATGACCTGTAGCCTCAGTCGGGTTTGGTGTGCCATTACATGCCACTGCTGCTATTATCCATGGATTTATGGCCGATCTTGTGAAGGCAGGCAGACCATATTCACTACACACTCAACTTGGGGCTCTTAAAAAAAATATATTTTTTCTTCATAAATGTATTTTTAACTGTAAAATAAGTTTTAAAATGTATTTTTAATAATAAAATAAAATAATGTTAAATAATTAAAAATAATTCAATTATAAAAAATATAAAAACAATGAGAACAAGGTGGTCTCTTAAATGCTCTTCTCCTGTCCAAACAAGGAGTCGGGGCCCATTTTTTTATTGCTGATTCTTAAAGCAAAAATTATGAGGAATCCAAAAAAAATTAAATTAGCCGGAAAATTTAGGAGCTTCTGTGGAAAATCGGAAAATTTAATTTTCATGGGAAAATTTAATTTTCATGGGAAAAAAGGTAAATTTCTGAAACAAATTAGGAAAATTTTATTTTTCAATTAAAGCCTGATTTAATACCTTTCCAACGAGCTATCACTCGTTGCGATCGCTTTAGTAGTTTTTTTTTAAAACAACTTTCAATGAGGTCCCTTATGAAGAATTCTTCAATTTTGTCACATGACAGTGGTGTACACCACCACTAAACCAGTCACTATAAAAAAAAAAAAAATATGTAGGTACATTATTTTTTGCTGGGCAATCGATTGAGACTATTTATTTTAAAATCGGAGAGGGGTCGTCCAAAAGGTGATCGCTTTCATATGGAATTGCTCTATATTGTCTTTTTTACTCTTTTTTTCAACAAACTTATTCTTAAAACTGTAAGTTTTCAGAAAATAAAATTCATTAGAAAAGATGCTTTGCAGCAGAAGGTAGTTAAGACTGTTGTTCTGATACGCTGTATTACATTAAAATTTTTACTACAGTCATATATTTACATGTTTTTGTGTAATTACAAAGAATTTTGAATAATTTTTATATCTCTTGTTACATCTGCTATTTTTACATAGACTTACTTTTTGCATATTATTACACCTTAATGTGTGTTAATGTAGGAAAATCACATATAAACGTGATAACTCATTCATACGTGACAATATACACACAGAGCAAACATATTTATCATGACAACCGAATTTTTCGCCAACTAAATAGTTTGGTCGCAGCAACCTAATTATTTAGTTATCCCAACCAAAGGTTTTCCCGATACAATTGAAATATTTGGTTTTTAGCGAAATTCTATTGCATTAACCGAATTTCGGTTGCGACAAACAAATATATCGGTGGCTACATCCAAACCATTCGGTAAGTAAGAAATTCTTTTTTTACAGTGAATTTGTTTTTTTTTTCTGTGTAGATGGTGTTAGTCACTCATTCATACATATTTTTGCTTAAGCAAAAAAAAATATTCAAACAAATCAATAATAAGATTTTTCTACAATTTTTTAACACTCTTTACTTTGAAAATATAAAATTTTGCATACATTATTTGATTTATTCTTTTTTATTTTGTCATTTCAGGTGCAGCATATGAATATAATTCTTTTGTGATTATCTGATAGAGCCTCATAAGTCACAAGATCAAATTTTTTGGGAAGGTCAAAAACGTTCCACAAAGGGGGCAATAAGTATCACTCTTTTGAAAAGTACTGCAATTTTTACAAATGACATCGTATGTCAGTTTGATTTTCATATTCTTGAAGTGGATATGTGAGAAATTTATACTGAAAAGCAATGCGTGGCTTTACACCTCAACAACAGAAACTCCATGCAACATTCACGAAGCGTCATTACACTCCTTTGGATTGGAGCTTATTTTTTTTGAAAGAGTTAACGATGATGCTTTAACGGTTTATGGCAACCTTTTTAAATGCTATGCTGACTGAATTTTTCTTACCGGAAATTGACGATGGGGATTTGGAGGACATGCAGTTTCAACCAAACGGAGCCACTTGTTATACTACACGTGACACAATGCATATTTTGAAGAATGTCTTTCCAGCGCGTGTAATCTCGTACCCTCTGGGCACTTTTTTACGGACAATAGTTATTATACACTACAAAAGCATACCATAAGAAGATGCCCTCTGTTGGAAAGCATCATCACATTTTGTCATATAGCAAACAAGTCTGACAAACCTGTCGTTACCTTTAATCATCCATTTAAAATGCTTTTATTTTAGTTTTATGTGTCTGTATTTTACTTTTTTTTTCCACGAAGTATCGTTGCATGTTGAGGAGTAGTAGATAAATATTCGTGTTGAATTGTAAGCACAAATGTCTGAAGGATATGTAAAAGTTACATGAAGAAAAGCAGCTGGGAAAATCCCTGGCATCATTAAATTGTGCATTGCATGATGACATTATGTTAAGTTTTTTTTTTTTCTTTGTATTTATTTAATGATACACAGAGTTGCGATATCGTGTGTTTTTACCATTTTTATCATCCTCGTATTTATTTTGTTGATTTTTATTATAGTAATGATTTTTTTTTCCTTAGAAAACTGGTATTGTTCACATGGGAGTTTAATAGTGCTACATTTTGTTGTTTTGTTGAACTTTATTTTTCGTAAAATTTTCCATTGTTGTTTGGCATTAAACATACATATTTCTCAGTATACTGATACTTTTCTTTTCGCCTTAAAGGACCGGTTTAATTTAGCGTTTGTTTTTTTATTTTATTAAATTTTCATCTTGTTTATCTTCATGTGTCTTTTATGTTTGGCATTTAAGTTACATTGTTTTATAAGATTTTTTCTTCAAGTTTTTTTTTTTTGTTTTGTTTTGAATAAAATACTTTGTTTGGTGTATTAATTATTTTAAAATAAACCCTGTTTAAATTAGTTTTACCACAAGAGAAAAATTGTTGTTTGTTTACGATTTAATTACAAAGTTTTCTAAAAAATATTTTTTGAGGCTTAATTACGTTAGGAAGTACTGGTTGTTTAGGAAAAAAATTTTAGGTTGTTTATTCTGCCACCAGATATTAGCTGCAAGAAATTTATTTAAAATTATTATAAAGTCAACTTTGGATAAGTAAAATTTTGTTTTTAACAAAAATATTTGCACATAAAATACATCCATCCCTACCATAATTTAGTTAATTCGTTCCGAAACCAACTTGCAGGCAATTGATTAAATACTGTAATTCAGCAAAAAGGGGTTTATTTGGGAAGTAGTACAAGTCCATTTGTTCGCATTTTATTTTAAAAAAAAATTGTTAGTGCCAATATTTGTAATTTTTCTTTACAGTTGTCATCATTAAAAGCTTAATTTATTCTGTTTCTCCAAAATACTCATTCGATTCAAAAAATTGTCTTTTTTTAAAACATTTGTTTTATGAGAAATTCATTTGGAAAAAAACAAATTTTATTATAACAAGTAAAAAAAGAATTTAATTCAGCTGTGCCGAATCTTTGAATATCCTCCACTAATATGCCAAAAAAATGTTCTCTGAATTAAAATTATGGAGGTGAAAAACATTTTTTAAGGTTAAAAACTTTTTTGGATGCGAAAACAAATTTTTTGGTGAAAAAAAAAATTGAGGTGAAAAAAAATTTTTGTGGTGAAAAAAAAATTTGTGGTGAAAAAAATTTTTTGAGGTGAATACAAAATATTATTCATTTATAAGCGACTTAAAAAAAAATATGAGAAAATATATTATGTATCAGTCGCTAGCTACTATGAAATAGTACTAAAATACACCAATTTGTATGGAAAATTTAGAGGTTGCTTCACATTTTCACTCATAACTTTTTAACCGCTGGACCGATTCTGCTCATTTTCAATACCAAACTGCTCGAGAGGATTTCCAATAAACTGAGTAAAATAGGCACCCCCGCTTGCGTCTTCGCGTCGTGATCGCCATTTCAACAGACAGACAGAGAGACGGACATCGCTAAATCAACTTAAAATTGCTTAAGAATCACGAATATATATACATACTTTATGGGATCTTAGACCTATATTTCGACATGATACAAACGGAATGACAAACTGATTTATACCCTCACCATATATGGTGGAGGGTATAATAGTCAGATATTGTTCAAAAGCAAATTAAATTAATATTAATTGGTAAATGCATTAATTTAAATCAGGGTGGGCAAAAACCCTCATCTAATTTTCTTGCGCTATAACTTTTGTTTAAAGCGAAAACTCATTTGATTTTTAACTAATTATCATTACTTGCACTTATGAAATTTATTTCTTAAATTTCAAAAATTTGTAAAATTATTTCTGAAATTACCAAGAAATATTTGTAAATATTCTGTAAAACTCTGTAATGTAAATAAAATGTAAATAACAAAACGATTTGTCAAATAATAGTTTTTTTTTTAATAAAAATTTGTAAAAATTTTGTAATTTGTAAAATTTAAATAGCAAAAAGATTTGCAAAATAATAATTCTTTTACTAAAAATCAGTATAAAAATAGTAAAGTGGGATTGTAAACCGTTTACAAATTTTTCTATTAACTTTTTTTTCTAAAAACTTTTTTTTAGCTCTAAAAATCAGCCCTAAAAACAATTAAAATTTGACCTTAAAAATAAAAAAAAGTTGGCCTTAAAAGTAAAAAAAAAAAAGTTTCAAAACAGAAATTACCAAATTAAAACAAAATAATAACTTCGTTAATGTGCCTTTAATTTTTTGTTTAAAATATTTTTTGAAAAAAATAAATTATATAAAAAAAATTTCGTACTAATATTAATAATATATAGTAAAATTTTTTGCTGATTTTAGCAAACATATATTATAAATTTCGCTTTACAAAAAGTTTACAAATTTTTTCTTCAAACTTCATTGTCAGCAGACATGTGTTGCTAAGATTAACCCTCGAAGTGGCACATGGTTCTGGCCAGACATATTTAATTCAATTGCTTCAATTTAGCATACTTCTATTTTAGGTACATGGCTGTAATTTCTGGTAATCTCGCAAAATATTGTTGGCTTTCGATGTATAAATTAATAATTGAAAAAAAGTCCTTGGAACAGGACAAAAAAGCCAAATAAAAAATCTTCACCTTACTTTTGGTACATGGTGTCTGTCCAGACCCCTATGCATTTTGTATGAACGCATAGGCAAAGCACATGGCACGAGTTGGAAATTTGTATTTACTTTATTCTTTTATGCTTCTTTCTTTCTTCTGATTTTGTTTGTGAGTTAGTTATTCATTGAACGTTGAACAGTGAAGAAGTAATCTAGTTTTTGTGCGGTAATTTTGAACTTGTGAATAATTTTACGCAGGTAGATTTGTTGCGTTGTTAGTATATTATGGCTGATGAACTGGAATTTATTTTACACGCTTGCGTAGCGCGAATTTGCAACCCCAATTGTCAGAGGCATTAGTGCGTGATTTTCAAAGTCAGGTAGAAGCTGATGAAAATTATGATGTTTTTGAAAACGATGGTGACGACACTGCTGATTATGTGCCAGAAGATGATGCATCAGACATAGAAAATGATTTGGAAATTGAACCTAACGAACTTTATGATAGTGATGAAGACGTAGATGAAGAAGAAGAAAGTAGAAATGATGCTGAAGCAGCAAATAAAGTCGACTCAGGCTGTTTCTATGGTAAAGACGGTACTAAATGGAACGAAACTGAACCCCCTGCATCTCGTTTGCGCCAGCATAATATCATGCGTTTTCGATCTGGAAGGCTCACCAATCCAGTTGAGGTATTCAAGCTATTTTTCTCAACCAATATTACGTTCGTGATCATTAGTGAAACAAATCGGCATGGGCGAGAATCAATTAGAAAATGGAATGAAGAACATCCAGAGTCTACCCAAAGAAAATGGATTGATTTGACAAGCTCTGAGCTAGATGCATTCATTGGGATTTTGTTGGCTTCTGGTCTCAGCCATAATAATATGCAAGACTCCAGTATATTGTGGCGTTCTGATTCGCTGCCCATATTCCGTGCGGCTATGTCGCACAAATGATTCATTACTCTGTCCAGATATATTCGTTTCGATAATAGTCGTACGCGGGCATTCCGACAGCAAACAGATAAAGCAGCTCCTATCCGGGACCTTAGGAATTTTCTCAATGAAAATCTGCAAAATTATTATGAACCTTATGAAAATATCACCATCGATGAGCAGTTGTTTCCGTATCGTGGGCGCACAAAGTTCACCCAATATATCCCATCAAAACCTGCAAGGTATGGGATCAAAGTTTGGTGGGCATGCGATGCTAAGACTAAATTTCCATTGAAAGGAAAACTATACACTGGAAAGGAAGGAGACAATCGGGAGATAAATCAAGGTCAATAATTATATAAATTTATTGAAAGTACTGGACATCATAAGGTATGACCTTTTCCTATCTTTTTGGCAAAATAAGGGTTCCACGCCAAAAGAACTGCTCATTTTTTAAGGCCAAAAACGAATTAAGCCAATTTCGGATACCATGTTCTGAAGTCAAGCTTATTCCAGTGACAGCATTATGAATCAATCGAAACAAATAGTAGTTGGAAGGGGCAAAGTCTAGTCTCTAAAGCAGGTGAGGCAAAACTTCCTAAACACTATTTTAAAAACAATTTTAAACAGGCCTTGTAACATGTGGGCGAGCGTTTCCATAATGGAATATTACGACTTCATGTCTGATGGCATATTCCGAACATTTTCCGGCCAATGCTCGTTTCAAACGAATCAATTGTGCTCATAATGGATGGGAACCTTCTGATACCAAAAAATACAGAGCGTTACTTTGGCATCATGGATATTCGGCTTTGGCGCTAATTTCTATCTCCTCGGAATGTCGAAACAGATCCGATTCAGATTAATTCGTATGATACCCAAATTCCTTGCTTTTGGATCAATTCCGCTGCTTGCAAACATTTTGAAATTGCTGCTTGAGTGACTGCCAATGATTTTGCAAGTTCTTAGTTCGACAATAATTTTCATTCATGATCTTCGAACTTTTTTGGCTGGCCGTGCCAAAATCACCATATCTGAATCTCACAAACCATTTCTCGCATGATGAAATCGATGAAAAATATTCAGGATAAGCTTCGGTGAGCAATCGATGTGCTTTAGCCTCACTTTTTTTAAATTAAAGAAGTCAAGCAAAATTTCCCCAAAATGATGGCACAAAGTTTGCAATTTTCGTAAAATCAAAAACATTGTTGTTTTGCACTATTTCGTTCAATGACGGAGTTAAAATGAATATAAGATGTTTATCTTCCCAAATGCAATATAAGTTACTAAAGACATCAACCATGTGTTAAAGATACGCCATCCGTTGAAAATGCCCCATTTTTAAGTTATACACCCAATATTTAAACCTTTTTCATCGGTTGCCCTTTTCTTATGTTCTAAAACTTCACATTACATAGCATTAATTTATGCGATTGTCATATATGCTATTGAGATTTCAATTTGCTTGCCAAAAATATATAAATATATTTATATTTTCTCACCAAAATATCTGCAAAACTTCAAGTGCCAAATGCTAGAAAGTAGGTTAAATTAATTCTTTATGAGATAACAAAATTAGAAATTTTACTAATTTTATTTATAATTTTTCAACAACATAATTATGAATTTATTTTTCTTACTAAATACATTCGCACTTGGTTTTTACTTAAAAGCACTTTAATTTTTTTATTTTTTTAATGTATTTGAAAGTTTTAAGTGTTAAGTATGTGTGTTGTTGATGGTGTGACTGTATGTGAATATAAATGTGATGTTTTAAGCAAACAACTGCTGTTAAGCAGTCACTTCATGGTGACATACTTTTTCATAACCCAGCAAAAATTGTAAAACATTCAAATGAAATTATTGGTAATTAATGTATTTTTAAATTTCATTAATTGAGGATAGGAGGTAGTTTCTTAAAATAATTTTACAATTTTAAAAATTTTAAATGCAAATATTTTAAAACATAAATTTTACTGTGTTACTTTAAAAAATCTATCACAACATACACATAGATGGAATAGACGGAAGTTAAATGATGATATAAAATATATAATAACATACAGATACAAGTGGTTATACATACATAAATACATATTTTAAAACATCACACTTTATGTGAATATATTTCTGAAGGTATGTGTATATATCGTACATTAAATGTAACAACTTTTACAAATACAATTACAACCTACATGCATATGAAAATGCATAAATAGATATAATGCAAACGACATGAAAAATTAAGGATATAGTACACTTGAATTTTTCTGCCAACAGAAATGAATATACAATTTGTACTTTTATATACTCCCAAGGAAATGACTTTAGGGCATACTCTCAGCTTTTAATGTGGAATAGGAAGTAAAAAAAACAAAAATGTAGCCTATTATAAAAATGACTTTCAAAACTCTATAATACTTTTAGCTTACCATTGACTTGATCATTCAAATACCTTTTTTATGCCTACTTTTGTCTAAATTCATTTGGAAAAATAAGAAAAAAATCAACTTAATAAATGAAAAATGGATACATTTTGACCTCATTTTTAACCCTGCAAAAGTACCTTGTTCAATCTATTTGAAAATTAAATTTAATCGAAATCTAAAAGTTCGCCCTAAAATATTTTTCTTGTTAGTTATTTGGTTGAATGTTGCGTATGTTAGTTTGAAATTTTCAAAAGTTCATTTACTTGGGAAATATCAATATGACAGACATTTCAATGTTATTTCTTTTTTGTTTTCTTTTCTTCTGTTTTAACAATAAGTGCTTATAAATCATATGTATCTGAATATAAGTACGTACTGTGTTATGCCTCATTATTATCACACGGTAATATAAACTTTTACTTGGAATTAAAGGGTGTCCCAAGAAGAACGCAATTTTTAAATCTGGCAACATTCTAAGTGTCATTGTTTGACATTTGAACAATTGTTATTGTTTGCTAGTAGAAGGTACGAGGTTAGTAAAAATGGAGCGCTACACGAATGAACAACGCATTCTCATTGTGAAATTGTTTTACCAAAATGGTGAAAGTTTTGCGGCTACAGTTCGCAAATTGCGATCAATTTGGGGTCACAATAATGCTCCAAAAGAGTCAACTGTAAAGAGATTAATGGATAAATTTGCCGAAACTGGGTCTGTTAGTGATGTAAAGACAACAACGCGCCATCGACCAGGTCGATCGACCGAAAATGTCGCAGCTGTACGTGATGATGTCGCTCAAACTCCATCCACCTCAATTCGACACCGAACTCAGCAAATTGGTGTCTCCAAATCCACTTTGCAGCGAATTTTGACGAAAGATTTGCATCTTCATGCATACAAAGTTCAATTGACTCAGGAACTGAAGCCAGCTGACCATGGACAGCGAAGGGAGTTCGTTAATTGGGTATTCGAGAGACAACATGAAAATGCTGATTTTGCCGATAAAATCATCTTCAGTGACGAGGCCCATTTTCATCTTGATGGCTTCGTCAATAGGCAGAATTGTCGCATTTGGGGTGAGGAAAATCCTCAAGTGATTCACGAGAAGCAAATGCATCCTCAACGTGTCACTGTGTGGTGTGGTTTTTGGGCTGGAGGAATGATTGAAAATGAGGCAGGTCAAGCGCAAACAGTCAATGGTGTTCGGTATCGTGAAATGATAACCAGTTTTTTCTTGCCTAGAATTGAAGAAATGAATGTGGAGGGCATGTGGTTCCAACAAGACGGCGCCACATGTCATACAGCCAGAGAAACAATTCAATTGCTGCATCAGTCATTTCCCGGTCGTGTTATTTCGCGTTTTGGAGATCAGAATTGGCCGCCTAGATCGTGCGATTTAACACCATTAGATTTTTTTCTTTGGGATTTTTTGAAGTCGATGGTTTACGCGAATAAGCCGACGACGACTCAAGCCTTAAAAGAGGAAATTGGACGCTGCATTAATGAAATACCGCAGCATTTATGCAAAACGGTCATTGAAAATTTCATTAAAAGATCGCGTGCATGCCAGCAAAGCCGCGGCGGCCATCTGCACGATATATTGTTCCATACATAACCTCATTCTGTCTACTTTACGATATAATAAAGTTTCACGATTTTTTTTAAATATCTGTGTTTTATTTAAAATTTAAAAATTGCGTTCTTCTTGGGACACCCTTTAGTTATGTTGATATGTGTAGACACATGCATTCAAAGAAATATGCCTGCTGTTATGTATCATTTAAGGATTTAAAATTATTTATGTTTGATATGAATTCTGTTGTGCTTTTTGATTTCTATGAATGCACTCAATGCTTTGGACAGGTCCATGAGATTTTAAATTTCAATTAAGTTTATTATTCAGATGTAGGTTATTAGGCTAATATACTGTGAGCGTCAAAAGAAACTGTACAGCTTAAGCATTTATTATGATAAAGAATTTTAAAGGAAAAAAAATTGCCGTATTTTTAATGATTTGTTTTTTTTTATTTATTTAGATCTACTGATTTACATCTTACAGACTTATGTACGAAATGTATTAATTAAATACAATACTGTTAAATTATATTCTTAATCCTAACTTCTGGCCTGAAAATACTCTGGTTCGAGAATATATTTATAAGGAGAGACCACGATCTAATAATATTGGCGTTCTTCCATAACGTGAAAGGAGTAACGCAAAAAACTAAATAGTGCTACTGTTAACACATTGTCTTTAGTTTACCAAAATGTTCGTGGTTTAAGGACAAAACTGTCGAATTTGTATTTAGAAAGCTTTAATATTAATCATCAAGTCATTGTATTTACTGAAACATGGCTTAATGATACTTATTTTAATACCGAAATTCTTTGCAACAAATATAATATTTTTCGTCGAGATCGTGGTACTTTTGGTGACGGTGTTCTTATTGCTGTCTCCAGTTGTTTGCCTGCTGAACATTTAATTACTCAATCATCTGTTGATATTGAATTTATATCTGTCATCATTAAACTAAAACATAAAAGGGTAGTTGTAACATGTTCCTATATTCCTCCATCATCCCCGCAGTCTTTATATATTCAACATGCCGAAGCTATTAGATCTGTTTCGAGTTCGGTTAAGAGAAATGATTCTCTTATAATTATGGGAGATTTTAACATGCCATCAATATCCTGGAATTTTTTGGATGATGATAAATATTATGTCCAAACCAATATACACGAGAATTGGAAAGATTTTTTTAATATCTTATATGACATGAGTCTTTTTCAAATAAACGGCATACTGAATGATTATTCTTGAATTCTGGATTTAGTATTTGTAAACGAGTGAGAAGATTGTTATATAAACCGTAAAACACCGATTACAATTCCTGAAGACCGGCATCACCCTGCTTTTGAATTAATTATATCTATCCCATCAGCCGTAAAATCCTTTTGTTTTAAGCAAGCTAACTACTATGGGTTAAACGAACTTATTACAAATACAAGTTGGAGTAATATTTTATCATTTTCCTCTGATTCATACGTTGCTATGTCTTATATATTTGATGTTTTTTACAATAAAATGTTTTCTTTTATGGATTCCTGTATTCCTTAAAAGATGATTAAGCCATTATCTGGACCGCCATGGAATAAGAAAGTACTGTCCCACGCTAAAAATAAAAAGAGTAAATATTACCATAAATTTAAACGATCTAGATCTTCTGTAGATCATCTAAGATATTCTGTGAGTCGTGCTGAATATACGAGATTAAATAAAGTTTGTTACACACGTTATTAAAATAAAATTAAAATCAATTTAAAACACAATCCAAGGTCCTTCTATAAATTCATTAACTCGAAGAAAAAGACATCTGGTTATCCTGCTACGATAACATTTCAACAAACACAATCTAGTGATGATGCATCTATAAGTAACATGTTTGCTGAGTTTTTTTCTACCACCTACTCAAATGCAACGTATGATAATTCAATCGCGTACCCGTTTGCTTTAGTCGAAAATCAATCGATATCCTTACCGTTATTGGATACGTACACAGTTTCAAATGAAATAAGACGACTTAAATTTTCATTTGATTTTGGTCCTGATAAAGTTCCTAGTTGCATCTTAATTAACTGCGCTGAAGCCTTAGCCATCCCTCTGACACTTATGTTTAATATATCAATTAAATATGGGTTTTTTACAAAAATTTTGAAAGAATCTTATATTGTGCCACTGTTTAAATCAGGCAACAAATCAGAAATTGAAAATTACAGGGGTATTGCAAAGCTGAGTATAATACCCAAGCTTTTTGAAAAACTGGTTACTGAACATTTACGTTATCAAGTTTCGAATCTAATATCTCCTTATCAACATGGATTTAAAAAACATTGTTCTACAACTTCAAATATTCTTCAACTTACGACCATCATAAATCGCGGCTTTTTTCAAAGAAAGCAAACTGATGTTATCTACACCGACTTCAATAAAGCATTCGATAAAGTTAATCATTCTCTTCTTATAAATAAACTACAATTAATGGGATTTACAAATCATAGCATAAAGTGGATATATTCGTATTTGTCAAATAGGTCACAAACTGTTCGATTTAGCAAATTGTTTTCGAAAAAAATAAATGTACTGTCTGGTGTACCACAGGGAAGTCACCTTGGGCCGCTACTATTTTCATTGTTTATTAATGACTTGCCAAACGTAATAAAGTTTTCAAATGTTTTAATGTACGCTGATGACGTCAAGATTTTTTTAAGTTATAACCAATTTTTGGATCACCATCGCCTTCAAGAGGATTTGGATTCATTTTACAAATGGTGCAACGTGAATTTAATGGAGCTTAATTTGAAAAAATGCAAACTTATGCGATTTGTAAGAATTAATCAAATTACCGTAAACTATTTTCTGGGAGGTCATCAACTTGATTTGGTCGACAGTTTCCTAGATCTAGGTATTTTGCTTGACCCTAAGCTAAATTTTATTGCACACACTACAAGTGCAATAAACAAGGCTAGGGGTACACTTGGTTATATAAAACGCTGGTCAAAAGAGTTTAATGATCCGTACATTGCGAAAACATTGTACATGTCTCTTGTGCGCCCGATTCTGGAATATGGTTCGGTAATATGGGATCCAATTTACCAAACGCATTCTGATGCAATTGAATCCGTGCAAAAGCAGTTCCTGTTGTTTTGTCTTCCAGGATTACAGTTTAGCCCGTATAATTTGCCTTCATACACCGCTCGACTTGCTCTTATTAAGCTTCCTACTTTAAAAAGCCGTAGAACTATGCTGAATGTGTCATTTATTTTGAATATAATTAATGGTGATATCTGCTCTGGATTTTTGATTAATGAAATTTCATTTAACATTCCCCAACGTGCATCCCGTAATTTTTTACCATTGTCGGTAAATTTTTTTAGAGCTAATTATGCTGATGCTGACCCTCTCAGGAGAATGTGTAATACATTTAATCAATTATATAGATTTATAGATTTTTCACTTAATCCTAGAGTAATAAAAAACGCAATTATAATTTTTTTAAACTCTTAGTTAAGTTATTTTAATAATAATATTTTTAAAATGTCTGTAAGGAATAAAATTCCATAGATAAATAATAATAAATAAATAAATCTTAAATAAATTTAATTTAAATTTATACCTATCTAATTTAAAATTCAATAATGGTGAAAAAGTATTTAGACATCTATTTATTGGTTCATTAATACCATAATTAGCCAGAAAAAATAGATGGAATTGATTCTTTATGAAGTATTGATTCCAAAGTATCATTCACAGACAACCGAATTTGTAGCCAATCGAATGGTTCGGTTATGGTAATCGAATTTTTCGCTTGGTATTTTTTTTTTTACCAAATATTTCAAATTTGTTCACGTTGCTAAAGACCACATTGTTGTAGCAAAATCCCGACATATACGGTTTTATTTTTGAATCTCGATCATTTGCATGTAGAGCTTCTCTACATATTGTGTTGGCGCTAACGTTAATATTTGAGAACTCTGAAATGTTCTTAAATATTTTTACAGGATTAAATGTTTTTTCTGATTTATAATATTTTAACACCACATCCACCCGCATTCAGCAACTTTTGTTGAAGTTGGTTACGCAGATTTAAAGTGATCATGACGATATCAAGTCAATTTATAATTATTTATTTATTATAATTAGTTAATAATATCTATTATTACCAGAGAACACAAAAAATAGCAGAATTAAATGTATTTAGTATGTTAAAGCAAAAAAATTGTAGAAAAAAGGTAAAAATAAACAAAAGTGAAAAAGTTGAAAAAAAAAACACAAAATCTAGCAGAAAAATATTTTTTTTATTAGAAAAAAACACTGAGGCAAAAATAAAAAAGCAATGTAAAGCTCAAAAATCTTAAGAAAATTACTTTAGAGCTCAAAACTGGAAAATCAAAAAAAAGCAAAAAAAAAGCAAATATGAGTAAAAAATTCTTATCTTCTTTGATTATTACAGTTTTAGTATTATTGTTAAAGTATTTACATGTATAAAATGAGTTCTCCGCAAAAAACTATGTGCGTGAAATGCTTTAAATCGGTAAAAAAAAAAAATAATTATCATATCATATCTCTAAAGCAAAATTTCATTTGATATGTACCTAAATTGATGTCAGTGTGTAATTTGTTTGAAATCTATAAAAATATAATTTTCAATTGCAATGATTGCCTGGTATAATTTAAAAATGCGGGATTTCCAACAGATGCCTTATCTTTTAAAAATGGTTTGTGTCTTTAACAACTCATATGGTATTTTGCAGGGTAAACATATGTCATTCATTTTCACTTGCTTATTGAAAGAAATAGTGTAAACAACAAAGTTTTTTTTGTGCTTTGAAAATGTCGAATTTTGTGCCAACAAACCATCATTTGCGGGAAATTTTGCTTTACTTCTTCAATTTGAAAAACAGTGCAGCTGAAGCACATCAATTACTCACCAAAGCTTTCACGGAAGAAAAAAACCGCTTTGTTAAGCTAAAAAAGTTCGAAGATCATGAATGGTAGGCATATCTTAATGAAGATTATTGTCAAGCTCAAAAAGAACTGGCAAAATCATTGACAGTACTCAAGCAGCCATTTCAAAACGTTTGCAAGCATCAAAACTCATTCAAAAACAAAGAAATTGGGTACCAAACGAGTTGTGGCGAAAAGACGTTGAAAGGCGATTTAGCATGTCCGAATTTGCGATTTTGCAAAGCCGAATATCCATGTCGCCAAGGTAATGCTCTATATTTGGGCGGTACCAGAAGATTTCCATCTATTCTGAGCTACTGAAATCGGGCGAAATGATCACAAGAGACTTCTATCGCACACAATTGAATCGCTTGAAACGTGCATTCGCCGAAAAACGCTCGGAATATGCGACCCAACATGAAGCCGTAATATTCTATCATGACAACGCTCGGCCACATGTTACAAGGCCTGTTAAAAACTCTTTAAAAAATAGTGTTTGGGAAGTTTTGCCTCACGCACCTTATAGCCCCGTCCAGCTACACTCACCAAAAAAAGTCTGTAATGGCAACTGAAAATTTTGCTGTTATTACGGAAAATTCTGCTAATTTGAGCCCAGCGGTATTTTTTGCTAATCTTAGCAACACATGTCTGCTGACGTGTAGAACAATGAAATTAGAAGAAAAATTAGTAGCCGCTACTAAATTTTAGTAGATTTTTTGTAAAGTGGAATTTAAAATCTGTTTGCTAAAATCAGCAAAAAAAAAATAGTAAAAATATTAGAACAAAGTTTTAGATTTATTTTTTTTATCGAGCATCAAAAATTTTGATATTTTTTAAAAGATGTTTTATACAAAATGAAAAAAATCAAAGGCTTAAAAATGTTAAAAATTGTTAAAACATAAACGAATTTATCATTTTGTTTTAATTTGGTAATTTCTGTTTTGAAAAATATTTTAGTCAATTTTTTTTTTACTTTTAAGGTTAAATTTAATTGTTTTTAGGGCTGATTCTAAAAACCCCTTTTTAGTGCTATTTTAAGTGGATGTCCTCTTTTTAGACATGAGTCGATATCTTCAATTCCGATCCCTTTTTTAATCCTATGTAAGATTTTAGGGCAATTTAAGTGTGTATGCATAAGTTTAAATTATTAGAAATAACATTTTCTTCAATATCGACTTTTTTAAATTTAGTAATTTTTTTTGCTAATTTTAGCAAATCGGTTTTCAAAAATTTGTAAAATGATTTCTGAAATTAGCAACAAAAATTTGTAGATATTCTCTAAAAATTCTGTAATTTGTAAAATGTAAATAGCAAACAGATTTGCTAAATAATAATTTTTTTACTAAAAATCAGTACGAAAATAGTAAAGTGGGATTGAAAACCGTTTACAAATTTTTCTACTAACTTTTTTTTCTGAGTGTACCATTTGTTGCGATCGATGCAGAACGCTCTCTTCACTCCAAAACAGGGTAACCCAAATTGGCTTGATTCGTTCTTGGCCTCCAAAAAATTAGCGGTTCTTCTGACAGGAAAACCATATGTTGCCAGAAAGATGGGAAAGATCAAAGTTAACGTTGGACAGTACTTTAAATACATTTATATTTTACAAATATTTTACAATAAACACCCAAAGTTCTCGTATGTTTAAGTTATACACCCAATATTTTATTGAAACTTTCTTGCCTGAAAAATTAATTTTTATTTGGCGTTAGGCCTGTTAAAACTTCTGAATGTTTGTGCGTGTGTGTTTCTTTTACATATATTGATCGTTCAAACTGTAGTGTGTTTAATTTTTCTTCAACAGACGACACTGTTTACAGTCTTGAATTACATATACATATACAGGGTGGTCCAATGACAGGTATCTTTTTACTTCATATTTTTTTTTTGACACTGATAGATTTTTTTTTTGTTCGAAGTGTTGACTATCAGCCAGCATCATTCCTTTACGGACGTAAATGATTCACATTACTCTTGAACATATTTGGAAAATATTGCAAACTTATGTGAGTACTGTGTTGCCGAAACTGTTCGTTTGTTGGAAAGAAATTTTTGGCCCAAATGAAGCATTCACCGCGCTTGCTGTAACCAAGTGTGTGCAAATAGTTCGTGAGACTGAACCATGAATATTAAGCACTAGCAAGCAAGTCTAACGAACTTTTTGCACAAACTTGCGTACAGCATTTTAGTGCTACGGTAAAAAATTCTTAAATTTCTTAAAAAAATTTAACTGTTGAACTTTCTATGCATTATCATTTTTTATGCATTTTTCTTATTATTCAAAAATATATTATTGTTAACTCTAGTCATATTGTCTTAATAACCAATATACAATTCTTAATGCAACAACTATTCTCAAATGCATTCATGCAAAGTCTCTGCTGTCTTACTTTCAAAGTTGTTGTTAAAGAACAGCAGCGCAAAAGTCTCTTGATGACGTTATTTGTTATGTAGTATCAAACAAATAAAAACTTATACAAAAAAAATATTACTTTTGTTCTAGTAGTTTATCTCAGGGTTTCTAGGGTTTTATAATTGTAACTTATAATTCAGTTGGGCATGCATGACTTAAATATTTAATATATAAACTTTTTATTTGAAAATGATTTTTAGGTTATCTGTTATCAACTGATTTTTGTTTTCAAATTTAAAATGCATGATTTTTCAGTAATACTACAAAAGAATATTTGAAAACAAAAAAAAAAAAATATATATAGCAACTTCCAAGTTAAAATAATGTAGTAAAAATTTTAGTCGTAGTTACTTTCCAAATTTCTCTTATTAAACAGAGAATATTTATAAATATTTTTCTGATGTAAATTGTCCAAAAAAAAATGTAATGATAGTTACCGTCAATGGTCCAAAACTAAACAATATCCTAAATTAGCTAAACAACATTTTATATTGTTGTCATGTCATTTAAATACTCATGTTTTTACCCTACAACACTGCGTAGACAATGTATAATATGTTTGTGCTGATGTTTTTAGCAACAAAAATATCGGACCTAGACCCACATTATAGTATACCGATCGACTCAAAGTCATTTTCTGAAACGATTTATAAATGCTTGTTTCATATTTGGTAAATGATGTACTAAAAATAATTACACAGCATATAAATAGTATAGATATATCTGTGGAACATACTCACCACAGGTCGAAGGGTATATATAAGTTTGTCATTCCGTTTGTAATTTCTACAATATTGATCTTAGACCCTATAAAGTATATATATTATGGGTCCTTATGAAGAGGGTTTTCCGAAGACCCCAGACATGATGAGGACTTGATTGTTATATATTTCTGTTACATGTGATCCATTTCTATTTGCTATTAAAAATCAGACAGATCGGTTAATAAATAACTGAGATATTAGCAAAAAACCACGACTACCTCTAATTTTTTCCGTAAAATCCCTTTGTTTTTATATGTATGTTGAATATTACGCATAACAAACACATCCATTTGTTGAAATTCTTTTCTTTCACCTCTTCACCTTTTATACACAAACAACAAACACATACAAAGTTTTGTCATTTAAATAAATACCAAACAAATCTCTAATGAACGAAAACTTTTTATATACCTCTATTAACGATGATTTTATATGAGCTTCAATAGCGCAGTTGTCTAAACGCTATGTCACAAATACTTTTTTTCTCTTAGGCGCGGGTTTGATTCCCCGTCTATTCAACTTTTTTTTACAATTTTTTTATATTTTCTTAAGACTTTTTTTTGTTTTTTTTAACATTAAATAATTAATTTAAATAAAATTTTAAAATAATAATTAAATAATCCATAAATAGGCTAAAAACATCAAAATTTTTATAAAAACCCTCTGATACAAACAAAATACAAACGGTTTTATTTCTATTTTTTGCTCCGATTTAAAAGAATTTATAAAAAGATTTTTAAACCATTTTATTTCTCATATATTATTTTATTTCTCATATATTATTTTATTTCTCATATGTTATTTTAGAGCTGTAATATGATCTATGGATACGACTTATATAGCAAAAGATCGAAAATCTTTAGTATAACATATTTGCTGAAAAACTCTGAAATATCGGTTCAGATACAAAAAAGTTATGCCCAAAACATAAATTTTTTTTAAATACCTATTTTCTGGAACCATAAATCTTCCCAAGTCTAAGTTTAATCACCAAACTAAATGGTTAATTTCCTCTTAAGGGCGTCCGTATATAAATCTGTCCATTCCATATATGTCCATATATAAACTTCAGTTATTTCCCAACCATGGTGAAGGGTATATTAGATTCGGCATAGCCGAATTTAGCCGCTCTTACTTGTTTTTTCCTTAGGTTTCTCTAATTATCCCAGCAAAAATAAATGGAAGTAATTCTAAGGAATTAATTTTTCATTGATTCCAAAGTATCATTTAGCCCTGATATTCCCATTCTAAGGCAGTTCTCTTTCTCAACTTCCAAACATATGATTTTTAATGAAATTTAACACTTTTCAAATCTATGATGGGTAACTTATTTTAAAAACAAGTAAATAAAGGCTTAAATCCGGCTGTGCCAAATCTTTCAATATTCTCCACAAATATCATAAAAAATATCATAAAATAATGTAAAAAACTTTTGAAGTACAATTATGGAGATGAAAATTTTTTTTTAAGTTAAAAACTCTTTTGGATTTAAGAACACATTTTTTGTAGGAAAAAAAATTTTGTGGTGAAAAAAAATTAGTGGTGAAAAAAATTTTTTGAGGTGAATACAAAGTATTATTCACCTCTAAGTGGGTGGTGAAAAAATATGAAAAAATATATTATGTACCAGTCGCTACTATGAAATTGTACTAAAATACACTCACCAAAAAAAGTCTGTAATGGCAACTGAAAATTTTGCTGTTATTACGAGAAATTCTGCTAATTTGAGCCCAGCGGTATTTTTTGCTAATCTTAGCAACACATGTCTGCTGACGCGTAGTACAATGAAATTAGTAGAAAAATTAGTAGCCGCTACTAACTTTTAGTCGACTTTTTGTAAAGTGGAATTTAATATCTGTTTGCTAAAATCAGCAAAAAAAATTACTAAATATTATTAATATTAGTAAAAAGCTTTGAATTTATTTTTTTTATCGAGCATCAAAAATTTTGATTATATTTTTTAAATAACGAATTAATCATTTTGTTTTAATTTGGTTATTTCTGTTTTGAAAAATATTTTGGTCAGTTTTTTTTACTTTTAAGGTCAAATTTTAATTGCTTTTAGGGCTGATTTTTAGAACTAAAATAACTCTTTAGTGCTATTTTAAGTGGATGTCCTATTTTTAGACAGGAGACGGTACCTTCACTTCTGATACTTTTTTTATCAATGTAACATTTTAAGTCAATTTAACTTTTAATTATTAGAAATAACATTTACTTCAATATCCACTTTTTTAAAATTAGTAAATTTTTTTGCTAATTTTAGAAAATTGGTTTTCAAAAATTTGTAAAATGAATTCTGAAATTAGCAACAAAAAACTGTAAATGTAAAATGTAAATAACAAAAAGATTTGCTAAGTAATAATTTTTTTACTAAAAATCAGTACAAAAATGGTAAAGTGGGATTGAAAATTATTTAAAAATTTTTCTACTAACTTTTTTTCGCTGAGTGTAATTGTTCTTTGTCTTGATGTGGGTTGATGTCGAGTAACTGGGGATGGGGAATGATCACCTGTTTGGGAGTGATATTTTAGCGGTAAGCTAGGGATCATTGTCTTTTGACTATCCCAGCAAAACCACACATTACCAAACAATGTGTAAAGTAATGTGTAGCCTTACTTCACTGATGATTTTTACAGGCGATGAGCCTCAAAGGGGTTACTTATATGGTAATGTGTCTAAAAAAGATTTTTTTAAAAAGAGGAATTTTTATTAAAAAAAATTATTACAAATATTTTAAACGTTAAAAAAATAATGTGGTCATGACGAGAATCGAACCAGGGAACTCTGGTTGCCAGCCAAGACCTCTACCCACTAAGCTATCGACGCATATAGTATTTGATTGCTTCAAACTTAAAAGAATTGTTTTGCGCTTTGTTTTTTAGCTAGTGTTGTCAAAAACAAACATACATTACCCTTTTGCTTACAAAAGACAAAAAGTAATGTATCTAAAAATAGATTTTCAAAAATATTTCAATTATTAATTTACATTTATAAATCATATATTACATAATCAATAATCAGTAACTTATTACTTTATACTTGCAGATAATGAAAAAGGTAACGAGCTATCATTACAGAATGTCGCACCCATTACCAAAGTTTTGCTGGGATGCTCAATTTTTCGAACAGTGTGGCAAATTATCTTTTCAAATGATGAGAAAATTTGTTTAATTCGCACTGCTCTCAAGAAAACCAAGTTACCTGCACCACTAGCCGCGATATAACCCCCCCCCCCCCTCCCCCATACCATGATGGGACCACCACCGTGCTTCACCATAGATATAACATTTATTTGGGCAAATTCTAAATTCAAATTTACTCTTGTCTCGTATATACGGTTTTTTTTTTGAAATTCGTCCATATAGTCCATTTGCAGGCAGTGCTTCTCGTATTGTGCTGGCGCTAACGTTGACACCGAAACGTTCTGAAAGGTGCTCAGATATTTTAACAGGACTTTCAGCTAGATTTTGTTTTTTTTTTCGTACAGTGGATCGCATTTCAGTCTCATTTCGTTTCTTCGACCTTCCAGATTTGGAACAATTTTTTTTAAGTTGAAATTTTTTCTCCCCATTGACAATGTATTCTAAAGTATAAAATTTTACTCAATCTTTTTCCTTCTTTATAATATTTTAACACAATTTCACGAACATCCAGGGATGTTTGTTTACAGTTTTATTTAAAATATTGTCAATATAGTGAAATGAAACTATAAACATAATAAACCAACGTGTATAGTTTCTTTTGTTGCTCACAGTATATTTCTTATGAATTTAGTTTCTTTTGTTCACTATTCTTCATTCGCTCCCACTATCATACAGTGTAAGGACATTTTATTTTGTTTAAAGTTTACATCTTATTACACTGTCTAACAATTAACAATATTTTCTGGTAAACCATACCTGGGCAATTTCAATAAAATTGCAATTATAATTACATATAATGTGTAATTCAAAATTGTCAAACAATTGCAATTATAAGGCTGAAATAAATTGTAATTACTCGTATTTGTAATTTTAATTACAAAAGTATTAAACTCAAATATCGTAAATAAATTTAATCTATTAACAAATCAATCAGGGGTTAGCTTCGATTAGCTTCATCCTTTGAATTTGTGGGCTAAATAAAGGATATACTGACAACACAAATAACATCGCCCAGCTCAAACCGTCAGTGCTACGAAGCTGAATTTCTAAATAGGTTCCCCTTCCGGCGTAGACATCAGCTGAGACAGAGTTTTTGAAAATTTATACTGGGAGGGGCAACATGGGGAAAATACACCTTTTAAGGCCTGCCCCAACCCCCTTAGCTTGAAACCCAAAAAAATGGGTTTCCTGAAGTATCACTAATAGAAGAAGATGTTCGTAAGTTAATAAAGTTTGAGACACCCTAATTTAAAATCTTAAAATCTCGGAAATAATAATTTTTTTAAGTGACAGGTTCAACCTAAGTAATCTCCATAACACTAGCCCGTCAAACGGCTGAAATCGGTCGATTGGGTTGTCTTTAGCCAATCAAAGTTTGGTATCGTGAATGTGCCTGTTAGAAAATCAACTTAACCACATATTTGATTGCAAAATGGAGGAATATATACGATGTAAAAGGTGTTTTTTTTTTTTTTTTTGGTAAATCTCGGTCTTTTCTAGAGGTTATAGCTAGTCTTAAACTTCAGGTGCTAAAGAGATATTTTACTAGATCGAAACACATATATCAGTCTAGCTAGAAATTATAAATTTTCTTTGTTTTTGTTAATACAGGAAGGTTGAAAGCGCATTATTAAAGTTAAATGTAAATGTACAAAAGTTTTTAATGACCAATTAAATGTAAGTGCCGTCGTCTCTCAAATATTATATCGTAAGTTAATCATGTGATAATATTTTATATGATAATGTTGGTTTAATGTTTTATTTTGCAAATGTATTCAAGCATTTATTTCCATATGGCCATTTGCATTTCACACTGCACTTGTTTATTATTTTGTTCTTTTATTATACTTAAACTCAAATTGTTAACCCTGAAAAATATTTGAAAAATGCTTTATTTTCCAAAACATTTTGAAGAAGTGTTGCTTTATTTATATAAAAAAAATTTGTTACAAAAATTCAAATTACCTTAAAAGTTCATTTAATTTCATTAAAGTGTTTCATAGTAGAACAAATTTAATACACATTGGAAATAATTATGCCATTTCTTTCTGGCTACTAGTGAAACGACAAAAGGTTTTTAGCCAAAGTTATTTCGAACCTAAGTTTTGAACCAGAACACCACAAGCTTGCCAGCAGCTTTGTCTACAGCCCGCAAGTTGAGCACCTCGAGTATGCGTAAAACTGGAAAATTTATTTAATTTTTTTCTATGAACTAATTTAAAAAAAAAAAACATAACATTTTTGTAAATTGCTATAAAAGGCGCTACAAAAAAAAATTTACTTATACAGTTTGGTTGAAAAGTTCCTGCGCTCAACAAAAGATGGCACTGCTAGCTCCAAACTTTTTTTTCTTAAGTTGGTATAACTGTCCTGAGAACACAGGCAAAGTTGCAAGTCATCCTGTCAATTCTTTCTTTGTTTACAAGCCATTTGAAGTTAACGTGTCATTGATTTTTTTTAATATGGAAAAAAATTTAATATCGTGCAGTCATTAGATTCTTTGTGTTGAAGGGTTTAAAAGCAAAGGAAATTTATGAACAATTGTTAGAAGTATATAAGGAGTCCTCACCTTCAAAACGCACCGTTGAATTTTGGGCTGGTGAATTTAAACGTGGTCGTACCAGACTTAAAGACGATCCACGCGAAGGACGAAAAAAACTGCAACCATAGCAGAAATCATTGAGCAGGTACATAATATGATTAGTGAAGATCCAAGTTTGACTAAGCGTGAAATTGCTAATGCCATAGGCATCTCAGAGGAACAACTACTCCATATTTTACATGAAGAGTTACGTATGAAAAAACTGTTTGGAAAGTTAGTGCCGCACACATTAACAATTCAACAAAAACTGGATCGAAAACAAATTTCTCAGCGTAATTTGGAGCGTTCTAAGACGAATAAAACCGACTTCTTGCGTCGTTTTATAACTATGGATGAGACTTGGATCTACCACCATGATCCTAAATTAAAACAAGAATTTTAACAGTGGACTAAAGCTGGTTGTTCAGCTCCAAAGCAGGTGAAGTTCACAACGATCAGCAAAGAAGGTTATGGCATCAGTTTTTTGGGATGCTAAAGGAATTTTGTTGATTGATTATCTTCAGAAAGGTAAAACAATCAACTCTGAATATTACTGCAGCCTTTTGGATCAGCTGGATGAAAAAATTCGTGAGAAAAGACCTGGTTTAAAGAAGAAAAAAATCATTTTTCATCAAGACAATGCACCTGCTCACAAAAATGTTTTGACGATGGCTAAATTCAAAGAATTAAAGTACGAATTGCTTGAACATCCACCGTATTCACCAGATTTGGCTCCCAGTGACTACTATCTCTTCAGAAATCTCAAACAGTTCCTTCGTGAAAAGCATTTTTCGTCGAATTAAGAGGCCATAGCAGCCGTAGACGGTTATTTTGCAGAGCTTCCGAAGACCATTATAAGAATGGGATAAAATTATTGGAACAAGTGTATTGAGCTTCTAGGAGATTATATTGAATAAAAAAATATATTTCGTAACAAAAACAGTATTCTTTCATTTTGAGCACAGGAACTTTTCAACCAACCTGTACATGCGAGTTATCTCTTAAATTAAAAAAGTTATTCACATTTAAAAATTAAGATCATTCCAAATTTGTTGTAAAAAATATTATTTAAAAACAGGGAGTATCTCGTTTACAGAAAATGACCAATTTACTTATCTATATAAAATCCATGTTTGTTTGTTATACCCTCCACCATATATGGTGAGGGTATATATCAGTTTGTCATTCCGTTTGTAATATGTCGAAATATAGGTTTAAGACCCTTTAAAGTATATATATTCGTGATCCTTATGCAATTTTAAGACGATTTAGCGATGTCCGTCTGTCTGTCTGTCCGTCTGTCTGTCTGTTGAAATGGCGATCACGACGCGAAGACGCAAGCGGGGGTACCTATTTTTACCCAGATTATTTAACATCCTCCCGAGCAGTTGGGTATTTAAAATGAGCAAAATCGGTCAAGCGGTTCAAAAGTTATGAGTGAAAATGTGAAGGTACCTCTAAATTTTCCATACAAATTTTCTGTATCTATTTTTTTTTCTGTTAAGTAAGTAAAAATGTTATTAAGTCTTCTTATTGTTCGATTACATTTATTGTCTTACATACTATGAGAATGATAACATTCTTAGAGCTATATGTGTGTTACTCAAATAACTATGTTAACGTAAAAAGCAACAATGTTAAAGTCGCTAAAAGAGCAGAAATCTGTAAAACTAAATAACAAAAGTTCGTTACATAAATTGACAAAACATATTCATATTACAGTTTATACAAAATTTAGTATATACGTATATCATCTTCAGCCCCTATGGTGGAGGGTATTCACAGATTCGGCACAGCCGAATTTAACCCTTTTTTACTTGTTTTTATTTAATTTTTGGTGATAATTCAGGTGCATTAAAGCCACTGCATAATTTGGTTAAAAGAAAAATATTTCCGTTAGTTCACGTTTCATAATGGTTGGTTGGCTCTTGAAATGTTTGATATGGAAATGTGTACAGCACAGTAACATACAAAAATTTGTATGTATGGGTATTTCTTTTATAAATTATTGTATATAAAATTTTTCATAGGGAAGTATGCATAATTAAAATCTTAAACCATTTATAGCACTATAGAAATGAAAATAAAGAAAATGAGAAATAATAATAAAAATGTTAATTAAAGTTTCTGAGAGTTTCTTTAAAAGATTTTATTTTGTTAACATAATTTTTGTTTTGTTTTTCCTGAAAAGAAAACATAATTGTATCTCAAACATAAAGCATAAAATTTATAATCAAATTTAGTTATTCCCAAAAATAAATACCTTCTGTTGGTAAGTTTATGAATATAAGGACATAAATGGATGTGTTTAAATGTACGAATATAAATTTGTATATGAACAAGTGATACCAAAGGGAATAAAAATACCAAAGAGCTTACATTTACTTTTGTATGTACAATGTTTGGGATGTATACTAGTTAGTACCAATCGGTACTTATTTAACATATAAAGAGTGTCCCAAGAAGAACGCAATTTTTAAATTTTAAATGAAACACAGATATTTAAAAAAAAAATCGTGAAACTTTATTATATCGTAAAGTAGACAGAATGACAAAGCCGCCGCGGCTTTGCTGGCATGCACGCGATCTTTTAATGAAATTTTCAATGACCGTTTTGCATGAATGCTGCGGTATTTCATTAATGCAGCGTCCAATTTCCTCTTTTAAGGCTTGAGTCGTCGTCGGCTTATTCGCGTAAACCATCGACTTCAAAAAACCCCAAAGAAAAAAATCTAATGGTGTTAAATCGCACGATCTAGGCGGCCAATTCTGATCTCCAAAACGCGAAATAACACGACCGGGAAATGACTGATGCAGCAATTGAATTGTTTCTCTGGCTGTATGACATGTGGCGCCGTCTTGTTGGAACCACATGCCCTCCACATTCATTTCTTCAATTCTAGGCAAGAAAAAACTGGTTATCATTTCACGATACCGAACACCATTTTCATAAAAAAAAGGTCCAATGATTCCTCCAGCCCAAAAACCACACCACACAGTGACACGTTGAGGATGTATTTGCTTCTCGTGAATCACTCGAGGATTTTCCTCACCCCAAATGCGACAATTCTGCCTATTGACGAAGCCATCAAGATGAAAATGGGCCTCGTCACTGAAGATGATTTTATCGGCAAAATCAGCATTTTCATGTTGTCTCTCCAATACCCAATTAACGAACTCCCTTCGCTGTCCATGGTCAGCTGGCTTCAGTTCCTGAGTCAATTGAACTTTGTATGCATGAAGATGCAAATCTTTCGTCAAAATTCGCTGCAGTGGATTTGGAGACATCAATTTGCTGAGCTCGGTGTCGAATTGAGGTGGATGGAGTTTGAGCGACATCATTACGTACAGCTGCGACATTTTCGGTCGATCGACCTGGTCGATGGCGCATTGTTGTCTTTACATCACTAACAGACCCAGTTTCGGCAAATTTATCCATTAATCTCTTTACAGTTGACTCTTTTGGAGCATTATTGTGACCCCAAATTGATCGCAATTTGCGAACTGTAGCCGCAAAACTTTCACCATTTTGGTAAAACAATTTCACAATGAGAATGCGTTGTTCATTCGTGTAGCGCTCCATTTTTACTAACCTCGTACCTTCTACTAGCAAACAATAACAATTGTTCAAATGTCAAACAATGACACTTCGAATGTTGCCAGATTTAAAAATTGCGTTCTTCTTGGGACACCCTTTAAAAAGGTCTTTTTCATGCACTTGATATTCAAAAATATTCAACTGTACTAAAGAAATAATTTTAATAGTATTTTATTTTAAATATAACATTTTGAGAGGTAAACTTAAATACACATATTTTGACCATATAAGTGATTTTGTAAAAAAACATTAAGCAGGTTGGAATATTTGAATGAGTATGTCAAAACATTAAAATCTCGGAAAAAACCATTTACTTAAGTGACAGCTTAAACCTAAGCTACTTTTAGCTACTGTACTAAATTAAAATTAAGTATCGTCATTGTGCCTGTTAGGAAATAAACTTAAGCACATATTTGATTGCAGAGATGACTAAAATGGATCAATATCTAAGCTTTAATAGGTTTTTTTTTTGTTCAAGATTTGCCTTTTGTAGAGGCTGTAGCTTCGGGTGCTAAAAAGATATTTAACTGAATAGAAACACATATATCAGCCTAGCTAAATATTATTAATTTTCTTTATTTTTTTTTAATAAATGGAGGTTGATAGCTCCTTATAAAAGTAAAAATTTGTATAGGGTTTTCTTATTAAGAATGAACAAAAACCTTATGTTTAAAAATTATAATTCGACTTCAATTACACATATTTTTGTTAGTACGGCTCATATTATTAAGTATTATTATTAAGTAATGCCATAAAATGTACTTTTGTTCAAACTTTTTCAACACAACTTTATGCATAAGAATTTAAAAAAAAAATCTTAAAATTCTGCATTTGTGGGTGTAAATGTTTAAACGTATCAAATATACCATTAATATTATATACACCCACAAAATATGTAAAAAGATACGAGTATTTCACAATATAAAATAAACATGAAAATCAACAATTTTGCCTTAAGTGAAAATATTTTCACACATGTTTCGAAATCCATTCTTTTATGTAACCAACATCATCATTATCATCAGTAAAAGTTTGTATGTGTAACATATCATACGCATATAGTATCTTTAATAAATACCACACCTGGGTGATCTCAATTACGTTTTATAATTATTCACTTGTGTTATTTTTCCATATCAATAATTTTACTACACAATTAAAAATTGACAGCGATATAAAAAACCAAGTACTGGCAAACTCTTGGGCTCTGCTGAAATTAAATAGTATTAATTACTGGCAGAACACTTATTTGGTATGCTTTAACAGCATTGGGAATAAGATTTTTACCAGTATTTAACATATTTTACAAAAATTTCGGTGTTTAAAAAAAACCTAGCTAAAAATTGGTTTAGACAATTGGTTTTGAAATTTTTTTTTACCAGTACTACCCAGTGAGAAATTTCCAGCGATACAGAAATCAATGCAACGGCAGAGCCTTAAATTTATAAAAATTATGACGCCTTGTTCAAAAAAGTTTGTATTTAGAAGGTTGCAAGTTCGAGCAACAATTTTTTTTCTAAAGATTTTTTTAATTTCTTTTTTTGTAAAATCATTTTACAAATTTTTATGACAAAACTTTTTAAAAACCAACATATTTTTATTTATCCCACGTCGGCAAGTTGTTTTCAATAAGTTTTACGCAAGTTTCGCCAAATAAGCGCAACCAACGATTAGCTAGCAGCAATCTTTCATTTACGTTTATAGCTTTTAAGTATCATATGTCTCATTAGCTTAGTGGATAAAGCTCTCATGTGACGGCTTGAATTCAAATCCCGGCATGACCAAAAAATTATCATAAAAATTATATCTCTTTTAGACCAAAACTGCATTGAAGCTTATTGACTATTCATATTATCATTTAGGAATTGGGAAATATCGTTTGCCATCAGTTGTACCACCTACTGAGGTGCCCCACCATCGCAATCAATCAATCACTCTCACTTCCTTATATACAACTTTGACTAGTGTATTCACTCTCGAACACAACAATTTAAAGTGCATCTATTACGCTCACAAAATTTTCCAGGTGGTCACTAACCACTAGTCAAAGTATCTCTACTTTTGAATACTACACTTAAAGTATTTTGTAAGTTAAAATAACAGAAAATGCCAATTACAAGAAATGCTATTTCTTTTTGTTTTTGTTATTTATTTTTTAAATGTTGTTGAAGCAACTGACAAATCCGTAAGAAACAAATGATGAATAAGTTAAAAAAATGTTAAAATTTTTATTTATTTTTTATTATTTTTATTCATTTATTTGAAGTAAGGTCCGTTTTTTTGTATTTTTTGTTTGTTTTTTTAATCTACAAAATGTATGTATGTCTATAGACACATTTTGTGTGAATGTGTATGTATGTGTGTTTATGAAGTTCATGTAATTGGAATTGAAATAATTTTGTATATAAACAAGCAATTTAAATAAAAAAACAAATTGGAATTTTTTGAAAAATCAAATTAAAATTTGTAATAACTGTATGGAATACAATATAAGATAAATGTCCGCCTCTGTTAGCCTCACAAATGCGAGCCCTTTTGAGCTCATTTTTCATTATATTTTTACACATTTCACGCGGTATTTCATAAATTTCATCACGAATATTTTGTTTGAGTTGCTCAAGTTTCTGGTTTGTTTGCATAAACCTTGCTTTTCAGATATCTCCACAAAAAGAAGCCCGGAGCAGTCAAATCAGGCGACCGTGGAGGCGATGTGGTACCATCTTGTTGATACCACATGTTAATCAAGCCCAAAGCATGCAGTTGCGGTGTTAAGCAGTTTTCAATCATATCACGATATCGCTCCCCATTCACAGTAACCGTAACGCCGTTGTCATTTTCAAAGAAGTAAGGTCCAATGATTCCTCACTTTTAATGGATAAATGGAGAGTTTTCCATTACCCAGAACCGACTATTCTGTTTATTCACATATTCATTCATATGAAAATGTGCCTCGTCACTCATTATGATTTTTTCTTGAAAATCGGGATTGTTATGGGCGAGCTGAAAAACGTTGGTTTTATTTTTCCATAATAAATTTGCCACGTGTCTACTTCACGACTGCCAATATGAACTGTCAAGACTAATGTTTACCAAAATGGCGGCAAAACAAAGTAGTATACCTTCCCGGCGGACACCCTGTATATATGCTTATTGTTGTTATTTGTACACTCACAATATTATTTCGTTAAAAATAATCTAAAATACATATGAACTTAATCAAAAATACAATCAAAATCCGGACTACTAATTTTTCATTATATTCAGCCCATTTTGTTGTTTATTTTCAATCATTGTTTAATAATCGACAAAAGTAGTAAAAGCAATCGAAAGTCATTTAAAATAACCATCCATTTTTAACTGAAAAAACGTACGAAAAAACGATTATTTTGGCTTGTTTTTCAAATTCCTTTTTTTTTTAATTGAATGTAATTTTACAAAACACAACACACACAGATGTATATATTTTCATTTTCTATGTGTGTATTTATATTTAAATAATTTCTTGTAATTTTTATTGAATTAATTTTGTTAATAAACAAACTATTTTGGTAAAAAAAAAACAAAGAGAAATTATATGAATTTCTATTTTTAGAAACAGAAAATATAAAATTTTACATTTAACAGAAAATATCAATGCCTACTGAATGTCTGTAAATTTTTTTAGTTTGTTTGTTTTTTTGAATGACTGATTCAAAAAGTTTCAATATATATTTCTATAAATTTCAATTGATTCTTAATTTAAAAACAAACTTATTACCTTGCTAACGGTAGCTACAGTATGTGACATTAATATATGGACGAACTTGTCGTCACAACGTTAACAATTTTTCAGCATTTCCCAGCACCTTGTTCCTGTATTTCACGCATCGATAAATATTTTGCAAAAAGTATGTTAAATGCAACCTTGTTCTGCTTTCTATAGGGTGAGTGACATATAAACAAATATATATTTTCTCTAAAGAAGATAATAAGACACTGAATTCATGTTATTTCTTTGTTTAATAAGGTTTTTACAGAAGTAATTGTGCCAACAGCTTTAAAAATTAAAAGCGCTAAAAAAAATTCCAGTAAAAATGCCATTAATTTTATTATCTACTAAGTCACCCTTTATAAAATAGGGTGACTATGAAATTCTTGATGCGAAAACTTCTAGCATCATTTAGATTCCTTTAATTTAGAATAAAAAAAAATAAATTCAAATTATTCCTAAATTTTTCAATATTTTATTTATTTATTTTATTTATTAATCATATAATTACAAATTATATGTTAATACCCTAACCGAGCACTAGCAACAAAGGCCTTCGGCTCGTTGTAGCGAAAACAGACCAGAGCCTCTGGTGGGAATTGAACCCACGACCCCCGCACTGATAAACTAGCACGCTACCAACTAGCCTACCGGGTCGCTCTTCAATATTTTATATTTTTGGAAAAATTAAACATATAGGACAATAAATACTATCAGTTTGACATTAATTTGTCTAACTTTTTCCTGTAAGTACGAGACATTTGGTGGGGAAAGTTTTATACTTATACATGTATACTAAAATCACAAGAATTATAAAAGTATGATTGGCTTAGAGGAGATTGCAAAGAAAATTCTTTGTAATGTTTTTTGATAAATTCTCCTTTTTCCTTAATTTGATAAACCTTTATTTGTTAACAGTGAAGCAAATAAAGGTCTGTGACAATTTAAGGGTCATTGCTTAGGGCTTTAACCAAACCAAATGAAAATGAAAGTGTGAATATTTATATGAAGGTGTTCTTAAAATAATGAGTTGTCAAATTTCAATGTGAAGGCAGAGGTCTTGCCGAATTTTTGTTTCATTAGATACAAGGTGGCGCAAAAGTAAACCTCCTATCAGAAAATGCTATAAATTTTGCGATTGGCCCCTAATGTCAGTTCTGTTTTGACATTTGCGTAGTAAACACATGCGAAATACACGTTAATAAACAATGTTACGCTACACTGCTCCAGAACGCGGAATATTGGTGACTATTTATTTGAGCAATAATCGGTCGATGGCTTTGGCACAACGTGAATTTCGTCGCAGATTTCCTAGCCGTCAAACGCCTACTGGTGAAACACTGCGACGCCTCGAAGAGACTGGCACAACACGAGATGCTTCCAGGCGTGGCAGACCCCGGAGTAGCCGTTCTGCAGATAATATTGCTGCTGTAGCCGAAGATGTCATGAAAGCGCCGTCGACATCGACCAGACGACGTGCCACGCAAATAGGTATCAGTTGACGGTCTTTACAGCGAATTTTGGTACAAGATTTGAAGATGTTTCCGTACAAAGTCCAGACGGTGCATCAGCTGTTAGCTGCTGACCGCCAATCGCGTCTAACATACGCTCAAGCCATCCTTAATCACCACCAAGAGGAAGATGATTTTTCATCAAAAATAATCAGAGTGATGAGGCCCATTTCCATCTTAGCGGGTACGTAAATAAGCAAAATTTAAGCTTCTGGGGCACTAAAAATCCGCGTGTAACCCACGAAAAGCCATCACACCCGCTCAAAGTCACTGTATGGTGTGCTGTTTTCGCTGGAGGAGTCATCGGACCTTTTTTCTTCGAAGACGTCGCGGGCCAAACGGTTACTGTGAATGATGAGCGCTACAGAGCAATGATCAACGAGTTATTTTTGCCGCAACTTGATGAATTGGGATTGGAAAACATGTGATTTCAACAAGACGGTGCAACGCCACACACTGCACGTGCCACAACCGATATGCTGAAGGATGCATTTCCCGGGCGCCTAATCTCCCGTTTTGGCGATTTGCACTGGCCAGCAAGATCGCCTGATTTGACCGCTCCAGACTTCTTTTTGTAGGGCTTTTTGAAGTCGCGGGTTTATGTCAACAAGCCTCAGACTCTTGCAGCTCTTAAATACAATATCCGTCAAGAATGTGAGGACCCGGAAGTTTTGGCCAAAGTGATGGAAAATGCCATAAAAAGGGCTCAAATGACAATCAACTGTGGCGGCGGCCATTTACATGACATCATATTTTCGACTTGATGTAAAAAAATTAAAAGACCAAATAAAAATAATCCACAAGAAGAATCAAAGTTTTTCTTTTTTTTTTTAATTATAGCCAAAAAACGTCGGAAGGTTATTTTTGCGCCACCTTGTATAAAATGTAGTTTCTAAATTTTTTTTGGAGGGGGGAGTAATTTCCATTTATCACCAGAAAATCAGAAAGAATTGAACATGACAGAGAGTATACCAATTTTCTTTTTTTTTATGTGATAAAATATTATTTTCTATTTGATGGGTGTTCATCATCACACTCAAAAAAAAATGAACTAGAATTTAGAAAAATTAACTTATTTAGAAGAAAAATTGAAATGAAAACGGCGCCAAAGACACTATTTACCAATATTTAATAAAATTTTCCTTGAAATTAAGAAACAAATTTTACTTTAAATTTGGTGAAAATTTCTAAGTTATAGAAAAATTTTACTCATACATCATCTAAAATTTTACTGTTAGTTAGAAAGTGTTTCCTTGGTTTTAAGAAAAATATTATTTTATTTAAGTTCATTAAATAGTTTTTTCAACAAAAACTAGGAATTTACTCGCTAAAAATGAGAAAATATTTTCTAACATCATGTTAATTAGCACTTTTTTAAAGTGAAAATTATCTTTAAATTTTATGAAAATTTCTAATAGGTATAAAACTGTTTCTATGGTAAAGTAATATACTTTACCACATACTTTAAAGTACTTTAGACTTATTGAGTAAGTATTTTTCCACTTTCGGAGGAATTCCACTTTGTGAGCCAACTGCTCTTAACAAGCTTTTTGCTATACAATTTTGTCTTAAATGAAAATTGAATTATACTAATTTCATGTATTTAAAATATAAATAAAATTTTAATAGCAAAAAGGTAAACAAATTAAAGAAATTAACTGCAGGATATCCTGAAACGATATAAATTGTGACAAAGTCAGATCCTTTTCGTAGTAAATCAACGGTTCTGTTTGAAAGAACTACAAAAAGAGACACCCTAAATGACACACGGCATCTACGGCTGGGGGTCCTTTGTCTTCTTAAATTAAATAATTTAAGGAAATTGTTGCAGAAATACAAAATATCACAGTTACATTTTTTGTTATTATTGGAAAATGGAAAAGTCATAAGTTCATTTTATGGGATTTTAAGCTTAAACTTTACTTGACATATACAAATTTAAACTTTTTTTATTATTGAGTGAAAAAAATGATAAATATAAAGTTTAATAAGCGCTACGTTAATTATAGGAAAACCATTACGCCGTAGTGTATAAAATGTGCCTGCGGTATTTTGTATTGTAGTCAGCAAACAAAATTATTACATAAAAGCGCAAATTCTGAATATTTAACCTTTAGCTAACAAAATTTAAAAATAAAAATATTTTAAACTACTTTAAGTTTAATGTTATTGTTTTTTTTGGAATAGAATATAAAAAATAATTTAAACGTGTTCCAACAGAATAATCCTATACCAAAATTTTATTATTTTTAAAAAATTAGAAAACTTTTATTAAAATTTTTAAAATTTATCTGAACTAAGTTGCATGAAAACATTCCTTAGAAATAGTTCATTAGTTTCTAAAATCAAGTAAATTTTTATTATTACATAGGAAAAAATTTATTACTTTTTGTTTTTAATTGTCTGAATTAATTTTTAGAAAACAATTCTTCAAAATTAGAAAGTGGTATACTTTAAAACTGAATTTAGAAATGGCTTTCTAAAATTTATTTAATTTTTCTACTCGCGAACAAAAAATGAACACACATTAAGTTCAAGCACTTTCTCGATTTAAGTTAGACACATTTTTTGAACTAAATGGAGTAAATTATGTCCTAAATTTTTTTGGAACTAAACTTAATATTATGACATTTGAGTATCAAAATTTCTTAAAACTTGTTTTTTCTTGATATTAATAAATATTTTCTTTTTAATTGATTTGTTTTTTTCCTAAAAGCAAGAAATATTACTTAGGAAAAATATGAAGTATTTCTGAGTATATAAGCTATTTGGCTTTTCCTCAAACTTAGGAATTTTTATTCTTTTCAAAAAAAATTTTCTACGTTTTAATAAAATTTAACTTAAATTGAGCACGATTTATAAACTATTTTGAAGGAAATTTTTGATTACATTTTAGTTCATGTCTTTTTTTTTTTTGAGTGCATCTTCAAACAGATTAGGGCAAATTATTAAAATTATTAAATTGCCTAAAGGGCGTAAGGTCTAGTATTGGCCTTACAAAATTTAGCTCATCCAGTGGCAATTTTGAAAGCATATCTAGCTTTTTATTGCACTTTCGAACCACAGTATTTTTGGCATTTAATCAGAAACTTGTTACGTACATAAGGAATGTTTAATTTGACCAAATAATACCTAAGAATGACATAATAAAAAGAAACAGTTAAGCCATTACAAAGGATGTTCGAGGATTTATTGTATATACCTTTAATTATTTTATATATAAAACATACAAAGTCATTTTAGATAAATTCCAAGGACAACATACAAACAAAATCTCTAAACAAAACAAAAAAAAGTCAGAAAATGCTTTTATGTATTTTTCATAAAACTTTTTAATTTTTTTTTTTTTTGTATAAACTAGGAAAAAAGAAACCAGGAGCAGTCTGCTGATACAATACAAGTAAGTAAATATAATATAAAAAAAAACATAAAGGGAAAAGATAAAAGCTTTGAGTAAATATGCAATACATTACCAAATACAAAGACGGCCCTACGGATATTTCAGCAGGAACAGAGTTAAAAGAAGTAGGAATTAAAAAAGACGCCTAAAAATATGCAGTAATTTTCTTTTAATTTTAAATATACAAAAAGGATTACAATTGGCAAAATTATTTAAATAGAAAACTTAAATTGTTTAAGCATTTCCTTAAACGTAATACAATTTATTAGGTACATATTTTTATTAACACAGTTATGGTGGTTTTTATTTTATTTAATCTTTTTATCGAATTAAGTTGGTTGGGTTTTTTTTTTTTTTGCCCTGCCATCTTTTTATTAACATCATTATGTTAAATTTAACCTTCTTAGGTTTTAAATTAACTTTTCATTTCGATAAACTTATTGCCTTTGGGGGAAGGGTGTTACTATGTAATATGATTTCAAGTTTTATATGTATATCTGTTTTTTTATTTGATTTTCATCTTGTACAGCATTTTACATTTTCATTTTTTTTTTCTAAAGTGTTAAGCTTGCTTTTCATGTTCTTCAATTGCTGTATTTATTTAAAGTATCACATACATACACACATACATTTTTTTTCCTTTCACTGAGACATATGGTATGTTTTGTTGATATCAGTACAATTCACTAAACTCTATTTAAATGTATGTTGTATATATTTTTGTATTTGCAATGATATGTTTACCAACACTTTAAATAAAAAATGAAACTCAATTTAATGTTGAAATTGCAAAAAAAAAAAAAAAAGAAAAATAAAGAAGGGGAATATGAAAAAAAAAATACTTAAAAAAATTTACAATTGGGATGCAGGGAGAAAGTATATAAAACACATACGAGTAAAAAGATTTACTTGGTTAATATATTTGTATAAATACAAATATGTTAAATTTAAATAAGGCTTTATATTAAGCTTAAGTATTAAATGTAAAAAATTTATGTACATAAGACCGAGAATCAAAAATCAACATTTTTCCTAGAACCAAAAAATATATACAAACACGTAAATCTAGGGATCATTTGTGGTAAAATTACGCACTTAGTTTTTGAACATTCTTATCTCTGTTTTAACACCCAGAAAACAGTATCAGTTGTTTCCACCGAATTTATTGCCAATTGAATTCTATGACAACTATCTTCATATTAAATTATATTTTTAGTTGTGAAAGCCAATATTCAGTTGTACAATTTAATATTTATATTCCACATAAATACTTATATTATTACATTCCACAAAATTTTATTTTAAGAAAAATTTTATTTTTAGATTTTTTCGGTATCGAACCTACGCATCCAGATTCATAATTCACACTCTTACTTACTGCACCACAATTATTAAGTTCCACAAAATTTTATTTTAAGAAAAATTTGATTTTTAAATTTTTTCGGTATCGAACCTACGCATCCAGAATTATAGTTCACACTCTTACTTACTGCACCTCAATTTAATTTGAATATTTTAATTGAAAAAAAAAAACAAATATAATTGTTTTAAATGTTTACCTTTACCGGGATTTGAACTCGAAAATTGGGAGTACAAGGCTAGCTCTTTACCCAGTAGCCCACAAACACTTATGCATGGTTTTCACTATGTCATTTTTAATGCCAATTTGTCCAAATTATTGGCAATTGTATGAAAACGGGTTGCCATCTGAGTTTGCAGTCAGTTATGCACACGAACTGCCGTCTAAAATGACAGACAAGTGAAAACGTCAAATTTCAGTTTGTCAACAGATATGGCAGCATTTTTTATCAAAAAAAAAATGACAACAAGTTGTCAATTTTTTTTGTTTGACGATCGCAAAGCTGGTTTTTTTTTTTTTGCTGGAAAAATCAATTGCAATGGAAATTTTTTAAATAAAGAATGAAATGGTAATGTAATAACACAAAACGCCACACTAGCTATAGCCATTTGTTTCTTTTTTATCATTTTTAATTTTTTTCCACTTTTTATTGAACATCATATTTTACCTTTGTAATGAAAACGGCATGTCAATCAACTAACACCAAAATTTGACATAAGTCTTTGACACGCTGTGCTTTATCGACTTATTGTCAGTTTTTAAGATGTAATGAAAACGCATATGACACAAAATGACGAGAATTCATTTGAGTCAGTTTTTGTTGTCAGTTCATATGACATAATCAAAACCAGGCATTATAAATTTTAATGACTAATTTTGAGCTTAAATAATTTTTTAGAAAAATAAATATAGCAAAAAATTCGTTTACAAATTCCAATATTTATTGGTTTTCATAATCAATACAATCCACAATTTGATTCATTTGATTCAACTGAAACCTAAATTTAATGATATATTTGAACAGGCAAACCGTATTTGTAGTTACCACTCTTGAATATCGTTAATTTTCTATTACATTCACTAAATAAATGGTTGCTACTACTGTACGAAATTTCTAAACGAATTAAATTCCTAAAATTGATTGGAAATACCAATAATTGGATTTTTGGTTCCTTTTCTCTCTTTTTAATTCCCAATGTCATATTATTGTTATAATAATGGATTATAGGTTATTCCAAATAAAATAAAATTTTTACAAACAAATGTTAATGATTTTGATCGAATTTCAACCAATCTTTTCTCTGGGTGTACAAAATCTAATACATAAAAGAAAAAATATGTATTTAAAAATAATAGCCATCCTATGATGCCCCGATATGGAAAGCAAAAGAAATTTGAGATTATCTACATTCTACGTTACGCTATGTTGTTATTGCAGAAACAATGCTGCCCAGTCTAAAGCCCGGGATTTTCGGACTTCTCATATGAAAATTATTAAAAAAGAACTCATTAGATAATTTATACATATGCAAGCGGACACATATTTTAAATTTCACTTTTTTAGACAAACGGGGTTTATGTAGACCGCCAAAAGGAGGCTTTTCCCATCGTTTTAGAAATTACAAAAAAAATCAGTAGTTAAACTTAAAAGAGATATATTAAATTTTAAGCTGTAAATGGTCATCAATATAAAAAAGTAACAAATTCCTATATATATGAAAATACGTTTTTAGTATGTTATGGTTCGAGATCATTGAAAAAAATTTTTTTTCCCAAATGAAAAAATTTTCTTATTTTTTATTTAGTAATCATGGAGAATACACACAAAAATGTATTTATATACAAGCCGAATGGAATTCATTTTCTGATCAGCTAACATATTAAAAATATATTTTTATACATATAAGTGTTAAAAAGATCAACTATAAAATAAAAACTTTACTAGTAACAAATTTCTTTATATAAATTTTATTAAATTTTAAATTTTCGATTACAGGTCATTTATTAATAATTGAATTTATTGTTCACAAAATAGCCAAACCGATAAATGAAAATTTATATTATTAAAAATAATTATACACTTTTATTGCCGAAGTGGTTAAATTGGTCATCGTGTGGATTATCCTGACCGCACTATAAGCATTAGTTGGAAAAACTGAATCCAAAAAAAAAATTTTGTTTAAAACTCAATTAGTGTTACCTTTTTATTTTAATTGAAAAAATATTTAAAATTATTCTTACAATTTTTCTTAACAAAAAAATACTTTCCAACTTCAAGAATAAAAACGTGAAGCATAAAGGTTGTTGCTGTAAGAGCAAACACACCTCAATTTTCACTTGAAATTCGTTATCGTAAAAAAATCATTTTTTTTTTTTTTTTTTGAAGTGTTATATTTTATATGAAGTATTATATATTATCAATTTTTCACGTAAAACTCGAACTATTTAGCCAGGGTTGCCATATAATAATCCAACATTTTAGACAAAATTGACAAAAAAAATGTATGATCAATTTTAAAAAATCCTATCATTTTTTATCATTTTGATCAAATTATGAATTTAATTTCAAATATCCCTTTTACAGAATGTTGTGGAGTAACAAGATCAACAAAAAATATATATCCTGTGCATAACTCCGACTCCACAAATTTCTGTCTAAAATTTTAACAAGCAACAATGTTAGCGCACGAACTAAAATAGAAACCACAGCGTATACGTAATTTTTTTAATTCAAATTCAAATTATGTATACGCAATGTTTCATATACTTAATATTATTAGAAAGATGGTTGTGAAAAAAAAATTGTTTTGATTGCTACAACCAATATATTCGTTTATCACAACCATTTTAAATTTCGATTGATGAATATTTTCGATGTTCCAACCAAAATTCTGTTGTGTTTACCGAATTTTGTTGTGAAAACGAATATTCAGTTGTATTAGCCTGTTTCAGTCGTACAAACTGAATTTTGTGTTGAAAACTGATTAAAATTGTTTCTATATGTATTTTTTTTTTAAGAGAAGAAACACTCAGGAAATTCTTCTTACTAATTAATTTGTTGCTTTCTTTGGAATGGATTTAGAGAAGAGATGGTGAACGATGAAGCGCTTTAAATTTGATAACACCGTAATTGCGCGAGACTAGAACAGTTGTTGTCCGCCAGCTGATGAAAAGTTGGCGGAATTATTAAAGCTTTTTAGTTTATAACCCTGTGGGGTTAACTGCTATGAGAACAACGGAGGAGGACGTTGCGATATGTATAAATACATATTATTTTTCTAAATTGATGTTACCATCGCTGGGGATCAAACCCGCGACCTTCTGTGTAATAGTCCAATGCGCTAGCCATTACACCACAGCGCCCACAACTATACCAACGGTTCCCTAGATAAACGGCGGGTGGTGCTGGCGGGTCACTGGGGATCCATAGCAACATCCTAAAGAGTCCGGGAAGAGTTAAAAAATTAATTTTTAAATACTAAACTTCCTACATCGGTTGCCATAACTTTATTCAAAAAAGTGGGAACACATTAAAAAAAATAATATAGCGTGATTTTAAAAGCATTAGCAAGGAGTTATCATTTTGTATACACTCAATAGAAAATCCTCTACGGAAAAATTTGATTTTGGCAGATATTTTTTGCAAAATATTTGTAAGAAAAGAACAAAAAAAATAAAACCGTAAGAACAGCAAAAATAGAGCCAATTAATGTTCAAAACTTTTGTTATAATTCAGTTAAATTTTATTTAATTGAAACTGATAATTAACTCTGCTAAAATCAGCCAATAATTGTCCGGAATATTTGGAGACAAAAAATAAAACAGCAGAAAAACTGTAATACATGTTTACAAAACTTTATTTGCATTTAAATTAAATTTTACTAAATTTTAATTACAGTCTATCCTGCTATCAACAGAAATGCTGAATTATAGAACACATAACAGACTTCTGAAGAGTAGATTTTTATTTCCATAACAGCAAATCTAAAATATATGAATTTTTAATTTTTTTAGTCTACTAATATTTAAAATTTTTTTTTTTGCTGATTTTTTATACTTATTAGTTCAATTTTTTGCTGTTTCTCTTTTACTTTTATTTAGCGAACAAAAAAATCTGCTATTTCTAACACTTTTGAAATAAAATTTAAAAAAAAATTATACCAACCTTTTCTATTAGAACAGTTAAAAAAATTCAGATTTAAAAGCTATAAAGGAACACAATCGTTGAGACCTTTCAGACTACGACAACATGCTTTGCTTAATTGAAAATACAAAAACTTTAATTTCTCCTAAAGAAATTTGCTTAAACTCCTCAAATTCAAGAGATGATTTTTATAAAAAAAACATCAGTGTCGAAATATGTCTTAGATTTATTTTTTTCTCTTAACAAATCATGGATTATTATACTACATTCTTACACCTAAATAAGTTTGTAAGTTAAACTAACAGAAAACATCATTTAAAAAAATGATATTTCATTTAAAAACTGGTATAGTGACGTTTAATTTAAATCAAATGGTTTTTGTAATTTATTTTTAAATGTTGTCCGTAAATGACGGTAAATCAATTTGAACAAATGTAAAAAAAAAGTTAAAATAAACATATCTTTAAAAAAAATGTATGTCCCTAAAACTAAACTCAAAACTTGTTCATTAAACTATAAACAGTAAACTACATAATATTCCAAGTGTACAAAACCCAAAAATATGAATTTTCAATGTAAAATTTTCGTGGAATTTTAATTTATAAACTTAAAATACGTATTTCGGAGTTCACTATGATTGTAGCATAAGAAGCTTTTTAATTGAAAAATACTCAAAATCTTAGTTTGTTTTAAAGTTTCTCTAGGGCTTTTAATTGAAAAATTCCCCTATGATTCCGCAATTATTTTTGAATTAAAACGTTTTTACAAATTTTTTCGTACAGATTTTTTTTTCTAAAAATCTTCAGATTTAATCAATTTTTATATAAAAATTTTAAGATATGCAATAAAAGTAAGTGAGAACCGCTGCTACAGATGGAATTTCTGTAGGGCGTTGCATACTCATCCCTCGTATAGCGCAACTTCTTTCAAGGCGAAAAAATTCTTTCAAGGAAAAAATTGTATATAAGCTATAAATTGTTTTAAATCTGTAATTGATTTCGTTAAATCTATTGATGAAATATTTTTTTATTGATTTTTAAAATAAACAGGATCAAAAGTTTTCTGAAAGAGGATATAAAAATTTTCATAATTTTCCTCCTCCGTCAAAAAGTATTTAACTACTACTAACTATGACTTTAACTGATAAATTTATTTTTAATATAAAATTAAAATTTTATTCTTTACATAGTTGCAACACGACATTGGAAAAATTTAAGCTAAATTAAAAAGTCCAAAAATATTTATGTTAAAATCTTTAAAAACTAATTGCAAATTTTCATTTCAGATCACCAATCAAAACTCATAAAAATTATACAACCTTAAATTAAATTTAATTTACAAAAACGTCTCCCTAAAATATTTATATAAATTGTATTAAAACTGTAAATTTTTAACTTAAAATGATGACTCATGATAAATATATAAAATTGTAAATTTGTGAATAGAAAAATAAGCACACAAAAAATGTCCTGTTGTTAAATTCAATCAAATTCCCACATTGTAACAAAGTTTTATTAAGAGGACTACATGCAGTGATATAAGTAGTGGTGGGAGTTAACTACAACAAACTACTAACACAAATACATAAAACTACTGACATAACAAACAATAAGTAAACGTTGTAAAATACAAGTTACACAGAAATTTAGTAAGATAAGCATGGGTGTTGTAATTTTTGTGTATGAATTTTATATACAAAGTACATTAAGTATTACAACAGTTTATTATGTATTTATATACATTAAGGTAGCATACAGAGTATATTATTAAAAAAGAAATAATTTAAGTTAAACAATCAATAAAAAATCGTATTAAACTACAAATAAATTTTCAATATATTGTAAAAGAAAACTTAATTAAATTTAATAGTTGAGAAATTCATAAAAAAATAATCTTGAGCCGCTGAGGTACGTCTACTTGCTGTTGAATATCAGGCGTTCCGGTAATCAAATATTAAAAAATGTATAAAAATATTTTTTATAAATTGCAGAAACGGAAAAAATAAATTTTTGTCATATTTAAATACTAAAAACGTTTTATTAGGAATGTTGTTAAAAAATTTTGTACACATTTTTGTGTACCAAATTAAACACATTAAGTAAATTTAACCAATTTAATGGGATAAAATTAACTAAAAATTAATAAGAGTTGTAATAAATAAAAACTAAAAAAAAAAACTTCAGGCAGGTCAAGAAAGTGTCGAAGAAAATATCAGTTCTGAAAAACAAATTCACATAAATTATATATATTTATACACTCAAAAAGTTTTCAGTTCCGTTCAAAATAAAGCTACATCCCCGGCCATAACACATAGATGGCGCTACTAGACTTAAATCGATATGATTTTTAGCTAGCCCGAACTTTCAAAAGATAAGTGTATAAATTTGACAGCTGTCGGATCATTAGTTTGTGAATTATAGCATTTTGAGTGAAGCAACTTTTGTTATTCTGAAAAAAAAAATGGATAAAAAGGAATTTCGCGTGTTGATAAAATATAGCTTTTTGAAGGAAAAAAATACAGTTGAAGCCAAAATTTGGCTTGATGACAAGTTTCCGGACACTGGCCCAGGAAAATCAACCATCAAGGATTGGTATGCTAAGTTTAGACGTGGTGAAATGAGCATCGAAGACGGTGAACGCAGTGGACATCAAAAAAATCCACAAAATGATTTCGAATGACCGTAAATTGAAATTGAATGAAAAAGCAGATACTCTAAAGATATCAACTGAACGTGCATATCATATCATTCACGAAAATTTGGGTATGAGAAAGCTCTGTGCAAAGTGGGTGCCGCGCGAGCTCACTTTTGACCAAAAACAAGTCAGTGCAAACGAAGGCTAAAATCCACGAATTGGGCTTCGAATTGCTTCTGATTCACCGTATTCTCCAGATCTGGCCCTCAGCAACTATTTCCTGTTCTCAGATATTAAAATAATGCTCGCTGGGAAGAAATTTTCATCGAAAGAAGAGGTGATCGCCGAAACTGAGGCCTATTTTGAAGCAAAGGACAAATCGTACTACAAAATTGATATCGAAAAGTTGGAGGGTCGCTATAATCAGTGTATCACCCTTGTAGGGAACTATGTTGAATAAAAAAAACGAATTTTACCAAAAAAAATTGGTAGGCCGAGGACTTTTCAATTGATCTGTTTACATTTACTTTTCCAATAAATATTTATTTTAACTTTTTGTTTTTTATTTAAATTGTTTATATACACTCACAATATATTTTCCGTTATCGACTGTAGTTTATTAAAAAAGTAATACGTAAAGTTTGTTTTTAAAAGAAGAATCAATTAAAATTCATAGAAATATATTTTTTAACTATTTGAATCAGTCATTCAAAAAACAAACTATAAAAATTTACAGACATTCAGGAGTTGATATTTTCTGTTAAATGTAAAATTTTATGTTTTCTGTTTTTAAAAATTGAAATTGATATAATTCTTTTTTGTTTTTTTACCAAAATAGTTTGTATATATACAAAATTATTTCAATAAAAATTACAATAAATTATTCAAATATAAATACACACAAGAAAATAACAAAATATATACATCTGTGTGTGTTGTGTTTTGTAAAATTTCATACAAATAGAAAAAAATTTCAATTTAAAAAAAAAAACCAAAAATCGTTTTTTTCTACATTTTGTCAGTTAAAAATTTATGATTATTTTAAACAACTTTCTATTGTTTTTACTACTTTTGTCAATTATTAAACAATGATTGAAAATAAACAACAAAATGGGTTGAATATAATGGAAAATCAGTAGTCCTCTTTTTGATTGTATTTTCGATTAATTTAATATGTATTTTAGATTATTTTTAACGAAATAATATTGTGATTGTACAAAATTGTTTATATACACATAAGGCCATTCATACAAAATTTGGCTTAAACCCAGAAAAAAGTATCAGTTGTGGCCACAGAATTTGTTGCCAATCAAAATTCTGGCGGGTTCGACAACTGTCTTCATATTTAATTTTGTTTTTAGTTATGAAAGCCAATATTCAGTAGTACAATTTAATATTTGTATTCCATAGAAATATTATTACGTTCCACAAAATTTTATTTAAAAAAAAAAAAAAAAATTTTGATTTTTCCGGTGTCGAACCTAGGCAATCAGATTCATAGTTCACATTCTTGCTTACTGCACCACAACTAATTTTAATTTTCTTTTATATATTTGCTATTTAAATATTTGAATGTTTTATTTTTATTAAAAAAATAATTTTTAAATATTTGTTTTTCCGGGACTTGAACTCGGAAATTTGGAGTACTGTGCAACGTCCCTACCCACCACACTATAAACACTTATAAATTTTGATGGCTAATTTTTAATTTAAACAATTTTATAGGAAAACAAATATTAGTAAAATAAATTGTTTATCAATACCAATCATTAGTGACGTCTATTATCAATACAATCCACAATTCGGTTGCTTCTACTGAAACCCTAATTAAATAATATTGTTTGCACCACTCTACTATTGCATGATATGTCCTGCAATAGCAGAGACTGGTGTAAGCATGCCATCGACCCCATACAAGGAATTGGTGCTGTGAAGGTATGTGTACCTACTTGGTAACCCATGTGGGTACCAAAAACCTCATAGGCTTTTTGGTGAAAATTAAAGAAAAAAATAATAAAAGGAATAGAAACAGTCACAAACAAAAAACAACAACATAAAAAGGTGGAAAAAAGGCATTTATAAAGTGAAACTAAAAAAAATAAAAAAAAATATTGTAACGTGAAACAGAAAAGAAAAACATTGTAACACAAAACTGGAATTAATTAAAGAAAAAACACAAATTATACAAAAAATTAAAAAAAACTAAGACAAATAAACTTGTGAAACAAAAATACCAACAGTGCCTTTTACTTGCGAGCTCCACAGGTTGTCATCTCATCATTTGGTTGTCACCTCAACATTTGGTCCATCTCCCGGTAAGGAATCAGCCAACAAATACCTGAGAAACATAAGCAGTGAAAAGGTACGTAACTTTGAAATTTTTGTTGTGGATTTTGGAAATATTTAATTGGAGAAATAGTGGCTCAAAAAAGTTAAGGTTATATTCTATAATTTCGCCATTTTTTGTAGCCCATTAATCTACGGGTACTGTTAAAATTATTAGCGGTATAGACAGTTTTGCGGCCATCTTTTTTTTCTCCAAAGTTTTTTGTTGTTCATCAAATACTTGCCCTTATATTCAGTTACAAACCGTTGCGAAGCCATTTTTTTCTGGAAAATTTTGTTGTTTTCGTACGTTCTTATTTGCAACTTTGCAAATTTTGTAAATTTTTTTTGCAAAGCTTTTTACGGTTTTTGGCTCATTGCTAAAATCATTGTCTTTGAGACACGCCTTACAAATACCACAAAGTTTTTTTTTACAAAGTTGCAGCCTGAAGGAGAATTGGTTTTGCAAGCGTTTAAGGAATTTTTTTTTTGTTGAATTTTTTTACCCCGCATTGAATTTTTGTTGCTTATATATTTTCGAAAGGAAAATTTTATGAGCATTTCTTAAAGCTGTGGTACCGTGGGTCCAGTTTTAATACTTCAAAATTTTTTACGGTTTGTGGAGAAATTTTTCATATTCACCTGTTAATTCTGACAGAACAAAATTTGATATCGCCTAAAATTTGTTGTTGCTGATTAGAATATTTTCAAAAAAAAAAACTTTTTTTGTTGGTATATACTGAAGGAGCTTTATTTGAATCCTGGCTTTAATTGTGGTGCATGATATTTTAACTTTAAATAATTTCAAAATTTTTTTTGTTGTTTTTTGAACGTTTTTTTGCCAAAATTTAATATAAAAATAAAAGGATGTCGAATTTAGATAAATTTAATGAAGCAGCTGATGAAATGATCAGATATGAGGCTCGGCTCAAAGATGAAGACTTTTCTTTTTATACGTTAGAGGCTTTAGAATTTGAAACCATTGAATTAAATAAACTGTGGGCAAAATATAAAAATTTTTATGAAAGTTGTTCTAGTGAGCCACTTGAAAAGAAAAAGGAAATGACAGCGGTTCACACTAAGCATAACCAAATTCATAAAGTTAATGTTAAATGCATAAATATAATTGCAAAGGCAAAGAGAAAGTTAACTAGAGAGGAGCCGTCAGAGTCTAGAACAGTGGTTCCCAAACATGGGACTTCAATACCAATTCAAGCATGTGAGGTCGATGTTTTTGATGGCACTTATTCACAGTGGCCCACATTTAGGGACTTATTTACTGCAATTTACATTAATAATGAGCGCTTAGACCCTGTTGCAAAATTATGTTGCCTTTTTCAAAAAACAACTGGCGATGCCCGCGCGGTAAATGCAAATATTGGTATTACGGCAGAAAATTTTGAAGTTGCTTGGGAAAATTTAAGAAATCAATATGACAATAGGCGCGTGTTATTCAATGAGCAAATGACCGCTTTGTACGCTTTATTGCCATGTAATGGAGAATCTGCCGATGAAATTAAAGGCCTCCAAAGAAGTGTAAACAACATTATGGCAATTTTAAAATTATACAAAATTGATGTTGAGGCATGGGAACCACTGTTTGTTTTTCATTGTTCAATTAGGCTCCCAGTATTGTCTTTGAATCTCTGGGAACAATCCGTGAAAAATAAAAAGGATATCCCGAAATGGAGTGAATTTAATGATTTTTTAACTGATAGATTCCGTGCCCTTGAAAGTGTTTGTAAAATGCGGGCCAGTGGCTCCCAAACTTTTTTTCAAATGAATAACACAACTGTCAATAAACCTAAACAATTTGAAACACATCACATTAAAGTTGATTTGGCTCAATGCAAATTATGCAAGGAGAATCATGCGATAAGTAGATGCCGTAAATTTTTGAACATGGATTATAAAAATCGTGTTTCTACATTGAAAAAGTCCAACTATTGTTTTAATTGTTTGAAAATTGGTCACATGTTTGGAGATTGTCCAAGTTCTAATGGTTGTTCAAAGTGCAATAAAAAACACCACACTCTTTTGCACAGAGATTTAACAAAAAATGTATCCCAAGAATACCAATATAATAATGCGGCACAGCGAAATAGTGGGGTTCAGAATAACATTGCGCCAACGTCGGCCCAGAATAGTATACAGTCCGCTTCAAATTCATCTAATGTTGTTCAAACTCATTATCATTCTGTGGCCAAAAAAGTTATGCTGGGTACTGCGTGGGTTAATATAGTTCATAAGGGTTTTAGTTGTAAAATAAGAGCTTTAATTGACCCATGTTCTGAGGAAAGTTTCATTTCAAGAAAAATTCAGAAATTGTTAAAACTGCCAACCGTTCCGGTATCAGCTGATGTAACAGGCTTGGGCTGTGAGGTTGTTAGTAAAGTTGAGAAAATTACAACTTTTTCTATGTTTTCAATAGTAAACCCAAATTTGTCTATTGAAATTGATGCTTTAAGTGGTTCCCCAGGTAACGGTGGATACTCCAACGCAAAGTTTTAATCCTCCTGACAACATAGACTTACCAAATCTAAAGTTTGCTGATCCGAAATTTTACGAAAGCGGCCCCATTGATATGCTTTTGGGCGGTGAATCGTATCCAGCTATTTTAGGCAAAGGTGTTCAGCATGGTATTTTAAAATCTTTGGTAGCTCAGGAGACAATTTTTGGCTGGATTGTAACTGGCCCTACAAAACCAATTCGTCCAGTAAGGCGGTCCTTTTTCACTAAAGTGTCTATTGATGAACAATTGTCAAAATTTTGGGAGCTTGAAGAAGTCTCCCGTAAGCCAGTAATCTCGGAAGGAGATAAGTTATGTGAGGAGATTTTTCGGTCCACTACTGTGAGAAATTCTGAAGGAAGATATGTAGTTAATTTGCCTTTCAAATCTGATTTTTCATCTCTTGGTCCGAATAGACACATAGCTGTGAGTCAGTTTCTTAGAAATGAAAAATCATTGTTAAAGAAACCTGACAATAAGGTTCTGTATGATGAGGTGGTAAAGGAATATTTAACTTTGGCACATATGGAAAAAATTTAAAATCCTGTAGTTGGTCCGAGTTATTATTTGCCTCATCATGGCGTTTTTAAGCCTGAAAGTGCCACAACAAAATTAAGAGTGGTCTTTAATGCTTCGAGCATTACGTCCAGTGGGACAAGTCTTAATGACATTTTGCACGTCGGACCCGTGCTTCAAAAAGATTTGGTCTTTTTGGTATTGAAATGGCGGTTTTATAAATTCGTATTTAATGCGGATATTTCGAAAATGTACAGGCAATTTTTAATTAACCCTGAACATTATCGTTTTCAACAAATTGTTTTCCGTAGCTCTCCTGATGAGGAGGTCCAGGATTATCAGTTGAAAACCGTGACATTCGGCATCAATTGCGCTCCATATTTGGCTCTCAGGACGCTGTTGCAGCTGGCTGAGGATGAGGAACGTTCTTTTCCATACGGTGCTAGAATTTTACAAGACTGTATGTACGTAGATGACGCTTTGGTAGGTGCCCATAGTTTGGAAGTCATATTAGAGGCCCGTAATCAGCTGATTAAGATATTGAAAACAGCTGGGTTTGAATTAAGAAAATGGACTTCAAATTCGAAAGAAATTTTAAATGGGTTGCCCTTAGATCATTTATTGACTGAAAATTTTTTATGTTTTGATGAGGAAACTAACGCGAAAACTCTGGGAGTACGTTGGAATGCTTCGGCTGATTATTTTTATTTTGTAACAGAAAAAATACAGCTAAAATTTTCATACACTAAGAGGGAAGTTCTTTCTACAATTGCAAGGCTTTTTGATCCCGCTGGTTGGCTTGCTCCAGTCATTATCACCGCAAAAATTTTAATGCAACAAATGTGGCTCGATAAAATATACTGGGAGGAAAAAATTAAACCAGCGACTTCACAAAATTGGCAGTCATTTGTGTCTCAATACAACGATATTGATACAATTACTATTAAGCGTTGGATTCATTATTCTCCGAATGCTCATGTTGAATTTCATGGCTTTTGTGACGCGTCGGAGTTGGCATATGCGGCTGCTTTGTACGTTAGAGTTCAAAATGATGAAAAGATATATATAAATCTGCTGATGGCAAAGTCAAAAGTAGCCCCAATCAAAAAACCTTCGATCCCTCGTTTAGAATTGTGTGGCGCTGTTCTTTTAGCAAAATTAGTTGATAGTATTATTCCCCAATTTAATTTGACAAATGCTTCCATCTATCTTTGGTCCGACTCGACAATAGTTTTAGCCTGGCTGAAAAAACCTCCATGCAGTTGGAAAACCTTTGTTGCAAACAGGGTTGCCACAATTTTAGAAAAAGTTGGAAATAAAAATTGGGCTCATGTAATGTCCCAGCATAACCCCGCCGATCTAGCAACCCGGGGGCTGATTCCATCGGAGTTGAAATCCTGCAATTTGTGGTGGCATGGTCCTGAGTGGCTAAAGTTGCAAAAATCTGAATGGCCTGAGTATGCCTCTGACTTTGAAACAAATGAGGAAATAAAAAGTGTCAGGGTTCATGTTACTAGATCGTCTGAAAATGAAGATATTTTAGCCCGTTTTTCTAGTCTGCCGAAAGCCATTCATGTAATTGCTTACATCTTTCGTTTTATTAGTAATGCTAGCTCCAAGTCTCGAAAAAATTTCCCATCTTTAAGGCTTTCTTCTGAGGAGCTCAAATCTGTCAGAAATCGTTTGTTTTTATTGTCCCAGCAGATATATTTTCCCAAAGACTACAATCGTTTGATCGAAGACAAGAAAATTGAATCGAATAGCCCGTTGTTGACACTCACACCTTTTTTAGACCGAAACAAAATTATTCGTGCTAACGGTCGCCTCAGTTCTGCGTCCAGTTTGTCCTATGATGAAAGGCACCCAATAATATTGGCTTATGGTAGTAGATTATCCCGCTTATATATAGAGTTTATCCACACGTTAGTTCTCCATGGTGGTCTTCGGTTGGTATTAAATACAGTTCGTCAAGAATGTTGGATTTTAAAAGTTAAAAATCTTATTAAAACAGTCATCCACAACTGCAAAGTCTGCGTCCTATACAGAAAAAGACCGCAAGGGCAGATTATGGCTTCTCTACCCGATGAGAGAATTACCTTTAGTCGGCCTTTCACGAACACAGGCGTCGATTTTGCTGGCCCCTTTGAAATTAAAAGTTTCACCGGTAGATACTGTAAAATCACCAAAGGCTACGTGTGTCTTTTCGTTTGTTTTTCTACAAAGGCGATCCATTTAGAGGCCGTCAGCGATTTATCTACCCCCGCATTTTTAGCTGCTTTGGCGCGATTTGTCGCCCGTCGCGGTTACCCCAATTGTGTCTACTCCGACAACGGCAGAAATTTTGTTGGCGCAGCAAAGGACAGTTAAAAAGGGTTGCACGCACAAGCAGAGGCTTTTTGGTGAAAATTAAAGAAAAAAATAATAAAAGGAATAGAAACAGTCACAACGGCTAACAAAAAACAACAACAGAAAAAGGTGGAAAAAAAGGCATTTATAAAGTGAAACTAAAAAAAATAAAAATATTGTAACGTGAAACAGAAAAGAAAAACATTGTAACACAAAACTGGAATTAAAGAAAAAACACAAATTATACAAAAAATTAAAAAAAACTAAGACAAATAAACTTGTGAAACAAAAATACCAACAGTGCCTTTTACTTGCGAGCTCCACAGGTTGTCATCTCATCATTTGGTTGTCACCTCAACAAATATATTTGATCAGAATAAATTTTTTAATAAATTTGATAGATTGTATCAAATTTCTAATATATTCACTAAATAAATGGTTGCTTCCACGGCACACAAATACTAAACGAATTTTATTTTTAAAAATGATTGGAAATGCCAATAATTGAATAATAAGATTGATTTTTAGTTTCTTTTCCCTTTTTTTAATACCCAATACAACATTTTTGCTTTATTAATGAATTTTAGGTTATTCCAAATACAATTAAATACTTACAACTAAATGTTAATAATTTTAATCGAATTGCAACCAATCTTTTCTCTGGGTGTAGACTGTGTGAGTATACATTTTTTAGATTAAAAAACAAACAAAAAACTGTAACAATTTTAAATAAATGAATATTTAGTTATTTTTTAGGGAATTGGTAGGTAAAGTTTTAACATTTATTTTTTAACTGATTAATCATTTGTTTTTTACTGCTTTGTCAATTGTTTAAACAACATTTAAAAATAAATAATAAAAACCATTTGATTTGAATGCAAAGTAAGTAGACCGTTTTTTTAATGAATTACCATTTATTTTAAATTGTATCTCCTAATTCAGTGGTCGGTATGCAATAAGTCTCGCCCTTGTATATATGTGAATCTATGTAACTTTATTTTTTTTTTTTAAATACTACAAGCAGATAAAAACTTTCATTTTCCAGCTTTGAAAATGACAAGGAAGCTATCGTGATAGGTTCTCTTCTTTTTAGAACTCGTATATGAGTGATAGAAAAAGAAAAGTTAGGAGACAAACCAACACAATATCATATGTGAAATTTGATACGCAAAAGTAAGGACACACCTATAAAAATAATAAACAGTTACTTTAAAGAATTACAAATTAAATTAAAATTTTACCTTTTTAATATTTACACTCAAATAATCCATGAAAAAAAACACGAAATTAATGTCAACAAAAAATAATAAAATAAAATAAAAAATGTAAAATAAAACAACTTTTGTTTATATTACAAAATTTTTGTTATTTTGATAATTTTTTGTATTTTAATGCATGGATTTTTTTTCAGTGTGTTTATATAACTATTGTTGTGTAAATACAGTCTTCAATCATTTATTTATAGAATTAATTAAGGTTTTTTTTGTTTCATTACTTATTATATTCCATACATCCAGAAGGACCTGTTGCAGTTGAGGTTTGACGCACTTTCCTGCAGATTATTTTTTAAATATCTAAATAAACATATTGGTTCATTGTATTTTTAATAAATATACAAGAATTCCAAAACCCGACAACCTTCATGTTTTCATAGCTTGGGAATTTCGATTAGAATTAGAAATCATTACGATTAGAGAAATAAAATAATCTAATCATTAGAATTGAATTTTGATAAAAATTTCAGATTACTAATTGATTTGATTAGAAATAATCAAAAATCTAATCACAATCAGTGACGATTAGCATTTCTAATCAAATCTAATCAAAACTAATCCAAAAAATAATTGATTAGATTTCTTGATTATTTTTGATTAGATTTGATTAGATCAACTATTTTTAAATATTTTTGAGAAAAAAAATTTATTTATCACATTTGTTGCTATATTTACATAATGTAACAGTTTTTGAAAATTGCATAAAATTGCATACGGTGCACCCTGTTCTTTAAATAAACACTAGACACAGCTGGTTCACTTTGTTGTTGTGTTATTATTAATGTTAATTTTCAACGTGTTTTGTGGAAGTACAAGTATAATTTTTTTGTTTACTTAATATTGAAAGTAAAATCTTCATCGTAATGGATCCAATTGTTTTCGAAGACCAAGACTTCTCCGCAGACGATGATGTATGTGATCCAAATTATGTACCGACGAAGGTGATCCGGAACATAGTTTCGGAGAGCGAGCCGGCAGTGAGTGTTAAAAGAATGCGTAGCACCGGAAGTTCGCCCAAATTAATTTTCAACCCTGAATTTTATGTGGCAATGGTTATGTATGTAAGTTTTACCCATTATCTTCCATTAGCTTTGCTGTATATGGTGATGTATACTTGTGATAAATAAAATTTTTATTGATATTCATTTTAAATCAATATATTAATTGTTTCTTCTTGTTGTGACAGACAAATGGGAGTACAACCGCTAAATGTGTGGCCTGTAACAAATTAATAAAAGGTGAAGTTACCTCCAACTTCATCTCTCATTTAAAAGTTCGGCACAGCGAGTTGCACAAAAAGTATATGAGAATGAAAGCAGGTCCTTCCGATGAAAGCACGTCGCAGGAAGCTTTCGAAAAAAAAATTATTCGCTTTCTGGTAGTTGATCTAATTAAAAATAATCAAGAAATCTAATCAATTATTTTTTGGATTAGTTTTGATTAGATTTGATTACAAATGCTAATCGTCACTAATTGTGATTAGATTTTTGATTATTTCTAATCTAATCAATTAGTAATCGTCTAAAATGGCTAACTAATCATAATTAATCAATTTTTCAGCACAATTAAAATTTCTAATCCAATTGCTAATCATTAGGATTTCTAATCATTATTCCCAAGCTATGCATGTTTTACAATCTTTACCGTATTTTTAGGATTTAAAACTTTTCCTTTTCTACGCCACACTTTATATGGTGATCGAATCCAAATATATTGTATGTATTTTGATTCGTCTGTAAAGATCACTTTTTTTCGAGAACTCATGAGCTTTGTTTATAAGTGGTTTTGTTTTTGGAGCACATGATATTAGACCCTGTGTTCGTTTTGTGTTTTAGAGAGTTCATTAGCATTTTTTTTATCGTAAGCGAACAGTATTTTACTGATTAGTCCATAAGATTTGTGTTCTTTCTCATACAAATCGGTTATAATTTGTCTCTCCTCAAGACTTGGCTGCTTGCGTGACATTATTTTGCTTTTTTTTAAAGATTCGTTGAAGTTATAGCTTAAGCAATTTAATTAATTTATTTCACTGTATAAGAAAGGTCAAACACCTTCGCGATTAAATTACACAGGCCTTATGATATATAAATCAACAACAATTTCGTATACAAAATGTGTTATATGTGACATTATTTCAAACCTCGTAAATTGTGATCAAAATATAGGTATAGGACCTGACCATTATGTAATTTAACCCAATCTAGCTATAACCGTCTGTTGAAATCGCGGTCACAGTGGGAAGATGCAAGCGTAGTTTTCCTTTTTTATTGAAATTATTTACCCTTACAAACAGTTTGGTATTAAAAATTAACAAAATCGATCCAGGGATTTTTTCTGTATTTCTCGCATCGATAAAGTTTTCGCAAAATACAAGTAAAATGCAACCTCATTTTGCTTTCTATAGGGTAAGTCACAGGCAATTAAATATATTCTAATCTAAAGAAGATAATAATGCGCTTTATTTATATTACGAGGGCGGATCAATAAGTCCGTGATTTTTCGAACTTCCCTCGTAGTTATATGAAATGCAACACTGCTCCCATCAATTACCACCTTTTAATAGACTACTGTCAAATTTTGAGCAAGTTCCGTCATTTACTTTGCGTTTAACAGCTGTTCAAAACATACAGCCTCGTGGATTTTTTTTTAAATGGAAAAAAGTGAATTTCGAGTATTCATTAAACATTATTTTTTGCGAAGAAAAACCGCCAATCAAACCAAAGAAAAGCTTGATAAATACTATGGGGACTCTGCACCATCGATTTTAATGGCAAAAAAGAGGTTTACTGACTTTCGTTGTGGTCGCACAAGTACAAATGACGCTGAACGTTCTGGGCAGCTGTCTGCAAGATGGGTGCCCTCAATTGACCATAATGCACGAGTGCACACGTGTGTAGTCTCAATGGAAAAATTCCATGAATTGGGCTACGAATTGGTACCCCATATTTTCCGGATTTAGCGACCAGTGACTATTTCCTATTTCCAAACCTAAAGAAATGGCTCGGTGGAAAGAGATTTAGCTCCAACGATGAAATTATTGATCAAACCAATGCCTATTTTATGGACCTCGAAAAATCCTATTTTTTGGAAGGGATACAAAAATTTGAGAAACTTTGGACTAATGTATTGAGCAAAACGGAAATTATGTTGAAAAATATATTTTTTTTTTGCAAAAAAGTCACGGACTTATCAATTCGCCCTCGTATATCTCTATCTAATAAGAAATTTTACAAATATAAATGTGTCTACAGCTTTAGAAGTTAAGAGCTCTAAACAGATGCCAGTAAAAATGTAAACAACTTTAATATCTATTAAACCGCTCTGTATAAAATAGGGTGACCATGAATTTCTCGATACGCAAACGGGGTGCAGCACTAAAAAAAAGTTGTGATTAAATTGTTCATTGTGTATTTTAATACAATTTATTAATGAGCGCCCCGGTAGGCTAGTAGGAAGCGTGCTAGCTTATCAGTGCGGGGGTCGTGGGTTCAATTTCCACTAGAGGCTCTGGTCTGTTTATGCTACAACGAGCCGATAGCCTTTGTTGTTAGTGCTCTGTGCTCTCATTAATATAAATAAAATAAATAAATAAATAAATAAATAAATAAATAAATAAATAAATAAATAGATAAATAAATAAATAAATAAATAAAAAGTAAATACAATTTAGTAATAGTGTCTGATGAATAAAACATTTGGTCATACACCTAGAGTTGAGGAATATTTTATATTCAACTAAAAAAATGTACACACCACCAAAAATATTTTCTTATCAAAAAAATAGTTTTTCCCCTTAAAAAATTTTTTTTCGGCTTGACAATGTTTTCTAAATATGAAAATTTTTTTATTTATCTGTAACATAAACATTGTGGAGGGCATAAAAAATCAATAAAGCCAAATTTGTTTAATAAATACAATGAGTTAGATATGGTCGGACATAATTTATATTAGGAGAGATGAGTCTTCCATTTGATACTAACATTGCCTAAAGTTTTTCTTTTTTTAATTATTCATAAATTTGGCAAAAGCATAGTGGTAGCTCTAGACATTTCTAAAGTACTCAATCGTGTGCAGCATGACGCACATGTATCAATGCTTATTACTTTTGGTGTCGGTAATGACTTATCTCGGTTTATTTATCGGTTCATTAAATGAGTTTCAGTTGGGATCAGGGATGTCGCAAGGTTCTGTTTCTCCCTGTTATTTTCTAATCCTTCACAAACTCCGCTTTTCTAGTAGAGCACATCCGTTTATGGTCGATTATGCAGTAATTCGCACAACTCATTGGAGAGAAATTCGTTTATCATCGGAAGAAACCCACTGGAAAAGTTTCTTTGTGAGTTATATCAACAGGTTCATAATATTTTTTTTTTGTATCCAATTGTCGTGTTTCTGTCTTATTCTTCCTTTTTTCATGGTAAACCACATAATTAAGTAAGGAAAGGAAATTGAAAACTTTACAAAAATAGTTTCGTTTATTTCCTTTATTTTCGCGTCTACAGCTTTTTTCATAATGTTCATATACATACACTTAAAGAAAAAGCATAAAACGTTGTCTATGAAATGTTTCCTAGATTTTCTTCCAATGTAGCATTTCATATTTCTTATGAATTATTTCAAACAAAATATTTTTTTCAGTTACTGACTGTAATTTATTCAAAAAGTTTCTCGTACATTTGTTTTTAAATGATTAAATTGTTAAAATACAAAGAAATATATTTTTCAACCCTTTTTTACATTTAATTCAAGAATAAATTTTATATATTAATATAGATTTTATAGTACAGTAAATATTATCTTAAGCGTCCACGATGACTCAAAAATAGCGTCTAGAATGTTACAGACTCACATTTCACAATTTGAAGCTTGGTTGGATAAGGTGAATGAACAGAAATGTATTCACATTACTTTCACACTGAGAAAAGAGACGTGTCCACCCATTAAAATTAATAATCTAAATATACCGCAACACACATGTGTGAAATATCTTGGTATTCACCTTGACCGTCGACTCACGTGGAAAAATCATATAGATTTCGCATCTATACGATTTTTCCACCTAACTCAGATGATGCTAAAAGCTGCTCAACTCGCTTGGCTAACTGGCAAAAACTCTAAACTAGGCCTGGACTGCAAATTACTCATTTACAATTCGATTATGAAACCCATATGGTGCTACGGAATTCAGCTCTGGGGTACTGCCTCTGCGTCCAATTTAGGGAAAATTCAGAGAATACAAAATAAATTCTTAAGGATGATCACGAACGCACCCTGGTATGTTAGGAATTACAACATACATAAAGATCAGAATGTACCCCTGGTCAAAGACGAAATTATTAGACACTGTCAACGCTATTTAACAAAACTGTAAACACATCCCAACATACCAGCCCGAAACTTAACTAATAATAACGGCCACCAACGTCTTAGAAGGAGGGACACTGCGGATCTGGTCCGCTAATAATAAGGAGAAATAATCGTCTCAGTTAAACCACATAACATCAGTCTGGCACTGGCTGGACTTAATAATTAATATTTAGTTTTAAGATTTGGATAATTATTGTTAGTTCACAGTTTTTAAAAGTAAAGATCCAATAAATAATATGAAATATAAAATGATTTGTTAAAAAGTGTATTTTTTTTTTTAGCTAATTGTTTGATAGTTAAAATAAACAAAATAAATGAAAATTCGTTTATTTTTACACTTTGTAGTTAATTTTAATGACATTTAAAGAAAACGAAATAAATCCTATAACATTTATTTTTACGGATTTTGTAGTAAATTTGTTGACAGTTAAAAAAAATTAACTAGTTGACAATTAAATGAAATAAATAAAGGAAATATCATTTGATTTTACGGGTTTTAACAGTAAAAATAATTAAAAAATAATTTATTATTTACGGATATTCTAAATTAATTTGTTAGCATTTAACAATAAATTAAAAAGTTTTTTTGATTTAAATGAGAAATTAATACAACGGTTTTTAAGTGATTTTTCATTAATTTTAAATTACATTTCAGAAAATTTAAATTATAAACTATTAAGAGGGTTTCATAATATTTATGAAGCTAAGATTACAAAAGTGATGATTTAAAGGCTTTTGGGCATATTGATAGATTTATGTTCATAATTCTTGAAATTGTTACATTAGACGAAAATTGAAAAAGATTTTCTCTGCGTGTAGGTACACATAAATTCTTATGTAGCTCTTAAAGTTAAATTGTTTCTTAAATTAAAATTAAGTAAGGCAAGTAACAATACATGTAGACTATTAAGAGCAACATTATATTACTCTACAGCTGGAATCCCCTACAAAAGGATATTGTGCGAATTTACCAAAGAAAAAAAAGATATTAACTTAAGCGAGGAACCAAATTTTAAAAATGTATTTGATATACTCTCTGTGGGAATTTATTTCGAAGTAGTTTTTTATATAATTCAATCCTTATCAACAGAATAAATATTTTAAAATCTACAAAATGATATCAAATTTTAATAATAGTACGAACTTTTACGTCATTTTTAGATATGAACCTCTTAAAACTTAAAATATATTTATATCTATTTTCAGTAGCTTTTTTCCCAGAGTTGGTCATTACAAGAGACTGCAAGTCCTTTAACTGTGTCTCCTCTATGTGTAGGGTATAAAAATTGTCGTATTTTAAGTGATTAACAATGATTAAGTGTAATGTGTTGCTACATGTGTTGAAAAATTCAAAAGTTTTTAATATATTTATGTTTTTAAGTTACTGTATGCAAGCATTGGAAATAATATATAAATTAAGCAAAAACAAAGTAAACGTTTGCAGAAGATTAATTTCAATTTGAGTTGTAAAAAAATCAAAGATATTTTCATTACACATAGTTGTTAAAAGTTTTAAGATGAAAAGTTAAAGAAAATAAAAACTAAAACCAACACATTCTTTTTAAACAATATTTGATGCCAAACTATTTACAAAAAATTTTCTAGTAAATAATAAAAAAAAAAAGAAAACTATTCTTTAATTATTTAGACGATAGGATGAAAGAAAATTAACTAAATACACTGTATTACAATGAAATCATTTTCTATACTTGTCAAGTTATCTAGTGTACAGGTTGGTTAAAAAGTTCCTGCGCTCACCAAGAGATGGCACTGCTAGCTCCAAACGTTTTTTTTTCTCAAGTTGGTATAACTGTCCTGAGAACACATGCAAAGTTGCAAGTCATTCTGACAATTCTATCTTTGTTTACAAGCCATTTGAAGTTGACGCGTCATTGTTTTTTTTTTTTAATATGGAAAAAATTGAATATCGTGCAGTCATTAGATTATTTGTTTTGAAGGGTTTAAAAGCAAACGAAATTTACGGAAAATTGTTAGAAGTGTATAAGGAGTCCTCACCTTCAAAACGCACCGTTGAATTTTGGGCTGGTGAATTTAAACGAGGTCGTACCAGCCTTGAAGACGATCCACGCGAAGGACGACCAAAAACTGCAACCACAGCAGAAATCATTGAGCAGGTACATAATATGGTTAGTGAAGATCCAAGTTTGACTTAGCGTGAAATTGCTAATGCCATAGGCATCTCAGACGAATGACTACTCCATATTTTACATGAAGAATTACGTATAAAAAAACTGTTTGGAAACTGGATCGAAAACAAATTTCTCAGCGTAATTTGTAGCGTTTTAAGCCGAATTAAACCGACTTCTTGCGTCGTTGGATGAGACTTGGATCTACCACCATGATCCTAAATTGAAAGAAGAACGTTTACAGTGGACTGAAGCTGGTTGTTCAGCTCCAAAGCAGGTGAAGTCACAACGATCAGCAAAGAAGGTTATGGCATCAGTTTTTTGGGATGCAAAATGAATTTTGTTGATTGTTTCTCTTCAGAAAGGTAAAACAATCAACTCTGAATATTATTGCAGCCTTTTGAATCAGCTGGATGAAAAAATTGTGAGAAAAGACCTGGTTTAAAGAAGAAAAAAATCATTTTTCATCAAGACAATGCACCTGCTCACAAAAGTGTTTTAACGATGGCTAAATTCAAAGAATTAAAGTACGAATTGCTTGAATATCCACCGTATTCACCAGATTTGGCTCCCAGTGACTCTCTTCAGAAATCTCAAACAATTCCTTCGTGGAAAGCATTTTTCGTCGAATGAAGAGGCCATAGCAGCCGTATACGGTTATTTTGCAGAGCTTCCGGAAAACCATTATGAGGATGGGATAAAATTATTGGAACAAGTGTATTGAGCTTCTAGGAGATTATATTGAATAAAAAAATATATTTCGTAACCAAAACAGTATTCTTTCATTTCGAGCGCAGGAACTTTTCAACCAACCTGTATATTTACTTATATAGAGTCGATACAACTCGTATTAGCCGAGCATTCGTGTAATGTATCAAAAAACCTAGCAAGAAATTAATACTGATGCGTAGAACGACTGTAACCGGTCTAAAATAAAAGGCAAATCAGTTGAAGGAAACTATTCCAGTACCTTAGGTTAGGTTTAGAAAAGAGGAAAGGCCATGATCACCATAAAATGGGTGACATACACCTATGCCAGAGAATCGGTATGATGTTCGCTCTCTAAAACTGCCTAAACAAACATTCCACTCTATTTGAAGAATCCAGTATGCCTCAGGTATCCCTTAAAGCAAGCACTCCAGAGACGTCCCCGTTCGAGTGTCTTTCCCTAGTCCTTTCGGAAGTCGAGAAAACAAAAAGGAAGTGCTTGAGGTTCTCATCGTCCTCCCACAGAGTCACTCCATCCCAATTTTGAAAGGTAGGATCATAGCGAAGAGAGGCCTGTGATAATATTCTTTATTCTTTCCACAGCAGAGTCACCCTACAGGACCAACATTATCCCCATTTCATATCTTATTGTGTATTTAGGTGGCCCATTATACAAGCTCTGTTTTCGTCATCCTTACTTTTCACAACCAATTCATGTTCAAAAAAAATAATATACATTTAAGCCCGAAATTCGGTTTGTTGTGCGCTCAAGAAAATCTTTGGCTTACTTAAGTATGAAGCACATGCCAAACCAAGCAGGCTTTCCCTAATCCCAGGAAAAATTCAAAATTCGGATCAATTTAAAGTCAGAAGTTGTATATACCCGCTGATGTCCGTCTGTTATTAAGTAAGTTCTTTCCCAATGAATCTGGTGCAAAGATTTTATTACTTTCATGGCAGGTATTAGTTTGTTGTAACTCAATAGAAAAATTATATGTCACGAATTTATCTTTCAGAATTATAGCTTTCATTTTCCTAAGAAGTGTTGGTTATGAGCGGAACTTCCATAATAAGAATGTGAATAGTGCCATAATAAAACATTTTCTTCAGGCGATACTATTTCGATATATCGTAGGATAGAGGGCGCAGGTTCGTCACTGGGGCACATATGTCAACATCGATTTTAAGTCTATCAAATCGATAATTTGTGTAGCTTTACGCATTTTTCCTCCCTTCAAAATGTACAGTGCTACTTTACACGTGGTCGTGGATAGAAAAAGAGTTAAAAAGTACCCACTTAGTGAGGTATAATTTTAATAAACAGATAAGCATTATTAATTTGTTACATAATAATGTACAGGGTGACCTAAAAAATGCCACCATATAGGGAAGATGCTCCCGCTCTCATAAACCTCAACGATGCAATGGACGATTTTCTAAACAAATGTATCATGAGCGACGAGCTCCATTTTTCTCTTAACGGTAATATAAACAAACTAATTTGTTGTTTTTGGAGTATTAGGAATTCGCATTTCATTACAAAGTCACATGGTGCGCCATTTACGCCGGAGGTGTCATCGGGCCTTATTTTCTCGAGAAAGCCGAGGGTAAAACGGTCAATTTGACTGTATAGCGATATAAAATCGTGATTAACATGTTTTTATAGCCGCAAATTGATAAATTAAGACTGTAGGACAGTGAGTTTCACGGTCGCCTAATGTCTTGTTTTGGTAATATGTAGTGGCCAGCAAGATCGCCCTATTTAACCACTCCAAACATTTCTCGTTGGGGTTTTTTGAAGTCACGGGCCTATGTAAGCAAGGCGCTGACTCTGAAAGCTCTCAAAGAGAATATCTAACAAAAATGCGAGAAATTAATGCACAAAATTCTTCCCAGAACAGTGAAAAATGTGACAAAAAGAGCCCAAATGATCATCAACAATGGCGGCGATCACTTGTAAAAAAGCTTATAGGTCCAAATAAAAATTAAAAAAAAATTAAATCATATTTTACCATTTTAAAGATATATCAAAACAATATCGGGTGAATGTTTTTGTGTAAATTTGGATCCACCATTTTGAATATTTTTTTAATAATGAACTCAGATTCCAGATTGAAAATCTCCAAAACTTCATATGCAATATTTCTTTTCTATTTTCATATGACCCTAATTCGATGGTCCAATTATTTTTTCCCCGTTTTCTATGAAATCAAAACACTATACAATATCCAGGTATCGCTTTGTGCTCTGAAATATTGATAACTGTAACTTTTCTTTATTTTGATTAGATTTATAAAAAAAAAAGTTTTGATATTCGAATATATTTAGCATTTTTTATTTTATTTTGTGTCATTTTCTACAAATTTTTTAAGTTTCCTAATAAGGCTGAGCTTATACTAAACTAATACTAAATAGTTGCTTAAATAATATTAAATTTTATCACAAGTTCAGCTTTCTTATTTCTTTAAAAATATAATCGATCTGTGATTTTACTTTACAAAACTGAGCAGAAATTATTGATCAAAAAATAATTTAATTTTTAAAGGTGTTTTTTTTTTTTTTTTTTGAGAACAACTTTAGATTTTGAGGATTTACTAAAATATCTAAAATACATAAAATTTATTATAGTTTGTAGCACCGTGTTATGTAGATAGGAATATATTCTTTTATATTCATATTATTCTTTTTTTTCAGATCAACAATAAACCTTCACTATGAATAAAACAAAATGTCTTTCTTTAAATTGTTTTCCAAATATTTCCATTATATTTAAAAAAAAAACAAATTTGCCCACAAGGAGTTTTATATAAGTTTTAACAAGCATACAAAAAGAACAAACAAATTTTATAACAAAAAAAACACTCATGCACCCAAAAGTTATTTAAGCGGTTTCCATACCATTATTGAGTGAGAATAAGCAACCTTAAAGTTTTCAATGTTGTACCAAATTGATACAATTATAACCAAATATAAAAATAAATACAAAAAGAAACCTTTTTTAACAACCATTTGAGGTTGGTAAAATGTCAGATAAAAATATTTATAGTTTAATTTACACTATGCAACATTCTCTCCTAAATCAAGTGGTAATATTCCTTATAAAGCTGAGAACGTCAGGCTGGATTAGTTTATAAATAGAATCTATAAACAAGATATCACTACCCAAAGTTCTCGGTCTGGTTGTGTTGAAAGCTGGACAGTTACAGACAACATGCTCTATCGTGTCTTCTTCCCACAGAGATGACATACACTCACAATATTATTTCGTTAAAATAATCTAAAATACATATTAAATTAATCGAAAATACAATAAAAAAGAGGACTACTGATTTTTCATTATATTCAGCCCATTTTGCTATTTATTTTCAATCATTGTTTAATAATCGACATAAGTAGTAAAAGCAATCGGAGGTAGTTTAAAATAACCATTAATTTTTAACTGACAAAAAGTAGAAAAAAAGGATATTTGTGGTTTGTTTTTCAAATGGATTTTTTTTTTATTTGTATGTAATTTTACAAAACACAACACACACAGATGCATATATTTTTTTTATTTTCTTGTGTGTATCTATATTTGAATAATTTCTTGTAATTTTTATTGAAATAATTTTGTATATTATATGAATTCATATTTTTTAAAACATAAAACATAAAATTTTACATTTAACAGAAAATATCAACTCCTACTGAATGTCTGTAAATTTTTATAGTTTGTTTTTTGAATGACTGATTCAAATAGTTAAAAAATATATTTCTATGAATTTCAATTGATTCTTCGTTTAAAAATAAACTTTACGTATTACTTTTTAAATAAACTACAGTCGGTTACGGAAAATATATTGTGAGTGTACACAATGGTGACAATGCCCATCTTCGCTATATGACGAGCACAGTCGATGTATACTGTAAGAGGACCTACAAAATACTTCGCCGTAGTTAGTCCCGTCTAAGCATCTCTCAAAAAAATCACATTTTACATATGACTTATTCTGATATGGTGATACCCATCTCCATTTTCTGATTAATGGGAGTCGAAACCATTCCAATGTTTTCCAACGAGTCGTTCATTTTATTGCCCGGAATACCTACATGACGCGGTACCCATAGAGGGCAGACACTGTTCCTCATAGAAACCTCGTTCAGCCTGCGTTTGCATTTCTAAATAATTCTAGATGAAGTGATCGAATATTAAGCAATAGATAACTAACAGTGCTTAGATACCTTACGTGTAGACGAGCAAAAATCAATAGATATCTAAGCACTACTAGGTAGGCTTAAATTTATGGACATCAAGTGCCTTAAACGCAGCCTCACTATCACTACAGGTACTGATACCACTGTCCCTCCATCCATTATCCATTATCCAATCCGCCACATTCAAAATTGCCCATGGCACAAGAGTACTTGTTCACATCGTAGAGATACTCAACGAATATAGTACCTTTAAAGATGCTAGATCGATCAGTGTAAAAAGAATGTCTTAATCCTCCCTACCTCTAATGAATAATCCATACTTTCTAGGGAATTCGATACAGGGCATCATGTAATCCAAAGTCATTAGAAACGTCGATCAAAATTCCTAAAGTCTCTCAACGATGACCATGCAATACATATGTCAGGTTCCATTTTACTGGAGTCAGCATACTGATGCAAAGCCTCACCCTGCATAGGAAGATCCAGATATAACATGTCCAACATAACATCAAGATCGTCAACAGGTGTGGTATTCATAGCAACGGTAATACTCAGAGCAACAGCTCCCTTTAATCTGTTCGGCCTATCCCGAATGGTTTTCACCATTTTTCAGACCATCAGACTTTCAAAAGCTCTACGGCACTGCTAGAAAATTCGCAGCACCTTAGACACCTTTAGTTCAACATGCCTTGAGAACTTGTATGGCTTATAAGCGAAGTTTCCATATTATGCGTTGTGCGATCCACTGGACAGTTGACCACAGACGTATGAACTGTGTTACTTAAGCGAGTATTCCGAATAGGTACCCGGACTCTAGAGCTTAGTTACCTAATCTCGGCAGAACAATTCCCATGGTAAAATCAATAGAATAATGTTACACAACACACATTTCGACGATGCTTTAATTGAGCCTATGTATCTGGATACCCTACTGTCATACATGAGTGCCGACGCTCCCCTTTGTGCATGGTCCAAATTCTCCAAGTTGTATGCCATCTTCGGTCGAATATAGGTGGTATAAATTCCCTGTGCGAAAAAAGGGGTCAGTTGGAAATTGTGACTTGTCCCGTGATAGGGAAAACTGCACTGGTTCCAAAAATATATACCACGATATAGGTAAAAAGAGGACCGGTTGTTAAATTACCTGCCCCACTCGGAGATTGTCGAAAGATCACGATTAAGTATGTCATTCATAATCTGACTGTTGCCCTCAAACTCCAAGATGTTTTGCCTGCAATCGAAGGAAAAAGCAAAAGTTGTCATCTGTCATAGGGTTGAAAGTTAAATAAAGAATATCATTTATAAAGAAGAGAAATATATAAGAAAATATCAATTTTTTGAAAAAAGATAGAGGAAAGAAGATTTCTCATATTTAGTTGCTCTGATTAAATTAGATTCTGGCGCCCTAGTGTATATGGATTTGGGCTCGCAATGAGTATGAGCCTATGCGTGCATTTTACATCCCTGATTTCAGATGAAAATATAAATAGTATTTATACATACAAAATCGCAAGTATCTGGTTGTTATTAATGCCCCCAGTCACCATAAGAACCCCGCTTTCCTGGAATTTGCTTAAATTAACATTTTCAGCTATTTGATTAAGATATTCCACTATATTGCATAACATATAACAAGGACCAGGTCCCTTTCCGGAATTTAGCCCGCTTCCCACATTAAGGGCAATATAAATATTGCTGTAGGGTATCCCACAATCTGACTTGAGCAACCATAATTATTTACTTGCTTTTTTAGGTATGGGATTTAAATATACATTATTTTGATGTTTTCATAAATGTCATAAATTTTCATCGCATTTTCTAATAAATAAAAGGTGACTTGTTTATACATTTTTTTTTATTAAATTCCAATTTTATTTAAACAAACACATTTATTTTATAACAATAGCAGAAATTTAACTTAAATACATCGAATACAATTGAACAAATATTTAGATAAATATGTAATAAAAAGAGTTAAATATTTGTTACAAAATTGTACTTTTCACACAAGCAATTTCCGTTGCAGCTATTTACGTTTTACGGAAACGGAAGTTAAAAATAAAATATTTATATTTTATTTTCAGATAAATAAATACTATAGAAATTAATACTAATGTGTACATAAGAATTTATTATGAAATTCACAATATTTGTTTTATTAATAAATAATCGCAAATGAATATTTAAAATAAAGAATGCATACACAAACAATTTTATAAAATTCAAACTTAATAGTGGGGTTGTGGAAAATTTTGAATCCGCAAGGTCTCCTACATATAAATATTATTACATCCCAGTAAAAATAAATGGAAGTGATTCTTAAGAAATTAATTTTTCATTGATTCTAAAGTATCGTTTAGTTCTGACTTTTCTCTTCTAAGGAAGTTCTTTTTCACAACTTATAAAAATGTGATTTTTAATGAAATTAAACACTTTTCAAATCTATGACGCTACAAAAAGTAAAAAATTTATTGTAGTAAAAATTGCAAGCATTTCGAATAGAAATAAATAAGGCCCGATTGCTGAATTTCCCGCTAAAATTTAACGAACAGTAAAACTCAAACTCTGTATAGGAGACAACAACAAATGTGTCAGTTAAATTCCCAGGTAGAAGCTAAAGGGAGATTGTGAAAATGAGACTAAGGCCCGATTACTGATGTCCTGTAGATATCTAAATTACAAATTCAAAATTTATTTGGGAAGAACAAAAGATTTAATTTTTCACTAAACCATAAGAAGGGCTTTAGATGCAATGAGAAACGATCATAAAAGAAAACTTCCACCCTATGACACCCTATGTAAAAATCATTGGTTCCGATCCAAATTTTCACAACACCGGAATCAAAATCACTGCTTCTTTGTCTCTTCTTTTGCTACTTTTTTTTTGCTGGGATACCAAAGCCATCAGAAGAAGCAAAATCGATTTTGAGCATTTTTTTACCAAAACTCAGTCCTTGCCTAAGCTGTATAAAACAGCGACAGGACCGAAAGAATTAAGTGCTTTGCAAATCACAAATCATTGATGGAAATTGAAATATACACTTAAAAAAGTTTGTAAGTTAAAATAACTGAAAATATCATTTAAAAGAAATGATATTTCATTTAAAAACCGGTCTACTTAATTTTCATTTAAATTAAATGTCATTTGTTATTTATTTTTAAATGTTGATTAATCAACTGACACATCCGTAAGAAACAAATGATATAATCAGTTAAAATAAATGTCAACATTTTACCTACCAATCCTTAAAAAATAAATTATTTTTTTTTAATTTATTTGAAATTATTTCCGTTTTTGTATTTTTTGTTTTTTTTTTTAATATACTCGTAACAATACAAAATGTATGTATGCATATGAAGCTATAAACACTTTTTGTGTGAATGTATTTGTGTATGTATGTGTGTTTATGAAGTTCTTGTAATTTGTATTGAAAAATTTTGTATATATACAACAAATTTAAATAAAAAAACAAATTGAAATTCTTTGAATATTTTTTTTTTGAAACAGACAGCAAACAAAATTTAAATTTGTAATAACTGTTACGGACACAAATAAACCACAAGTTTCCGTTTTGTGAGTAATTTTTTATTAAATTTCAAAAAAATTAAAAAAATAAATGAAATTGAAAAAAATCGGTAAATGATAGTAAACTATTTCGAATAAATGTATAAAACAGTTAATATAGATATTTCTTTGAAAAATAAATGTATTTTCCTTTATTTTTAAATGGAACGGAAAACTTTTTTATTATACTACAAACAGTTAACTACATAATATTCTGAGTGTACTAAAACCAAAATCGATCATGATGGTGATATAGGATGGTTTTTTTTATAACAATAAAAATTGGAAAAAACTGAAATACAAATAAATTTTGGGGTCACATTTATTAATAAAAGTCGCCAAGCATACCAAATATTTGATTTAAAAACCAGACAGCAAGCGGTAAGTTTTTTTATTACTAAGTCCAGGCTTGCTGATTACTTTTTACAGTTTTCCACCAACAAATCAGGAAATGTCCCTTAAAAAATCCCCCAATTAAAAAAAACTGGACTTTTAGTTAAGGGTGTTAACGAAAAAAGTAAAAGCAGTAGAAATAAAGACAAATTTTAGCAGAGTTTAAAATTAGAGTGAAAGGTTAACCACATCTTGTTTTTTCTTTCTCGCTATAAAAGTAATTATTAATGAGCGGTTTGAGCAAGAGGTCGCCAAACCATTCGATCATATGAGGCATAAAGCACTCGTGTCAAAGCTAAATGCTTTTGGTATCGGTCATGACTTCTCTAGATTCGTATCGAGTTTTCTCAGGTATCGCACTATAAGAGTTGTTATAGATAGGGTCTCCTCCGACGAGTTTCAAATGAATTCAGGGATAAAGCAATGCTTCGTTCTTTCTCCCTCACTTTTTCTTATCTTTATAACTAACTTTTTGGGTCAAAATTCCAAAGCTATCTATGCATTCGAAGATGACAGGAATATCTGTCAGTCATATTCGTTTGATCATAGGCCAAGCCCTTTGGAGATCAGGGGAATGAAATAAAATATGAATAACACATATTTGGACAATCTCTTAGTGGCGTCATGTGAATAGGGTCAAGTTTAATGCACGCAAGATCCAATTTCCAATGCCATCTGTACTCATGGGGGTTTCGACATTGAGGAATCAAATACTCTTGATGTTCTGGGCATGAGAATTCAATGTGATATTCGCATTATTCGGGTTGAAGGAAGTATTCAAGTGTTTATGTTTTCTTAACTGGTGCAAACACTATTTCACTTCATTTGATCTTCCTAATATCTATATCACCTATATTCTAATATGAACAATGCGAAAAGTGGGTTTATGATTGGATTGCCTAAAAAGACGAGACGGTCTTGCGAGCAGGTAACAGAAAATTGACAGGAAGATGGAAAAAATTGTGGCCAGCGATGGAAAATACTTTGAATAAAATTTTTTGCAATAAATTCGCAAATTTTGAAAACGCCAATAATTGGATTTTAAATATTACAACAATATGTTTACAAAATTAAAATATTCTCGATCCACATTTTATGATCAAATCCCGGAATATACAAATATTAAAACAATTTTTCTTTTTATTAAAATAAAATATTCAAATGTTTAGATAACAAAAAAAAACAAAGAAAATTAAAAGTAGCTGTGGTACAGTAATCAAAAGTGTATACTGCAAATCTGAATGTTGCAGGCTCAAAACCAGAAAATTTTAAAAATAAAATTTTGTGGAATGTAATAATATTTATGTGAAGTATAAATATTAAATTAGACAACAGGCTTTCACAACAAAAAACATAACTTAATATAAAGATAGTTGCCATAACAGCCAGAATTTAATTTGCTGCAAATTCGGTGCCCACAACTGATACTGTTTTTTTTTTTGCAACAAAAACTTCAGAATAATAACATGCCGATTTATATTTTAATAAATTGTTAAATGTAAATTTATAAAAACATATGAAACACAACACTTTAATGTTCAGTTTTTTTTTGCCATCATGCATATTTATGTCTATACACTCAGAAAAAAAAGTTAGTAGAAAAATTTGTAAACGGTTTTCAATCCCACTTTACTATTTTTGTACTGATTTTTAGTAAAAAATTATTATTTAGCAAATCTTTTTGCTATTTACATTTTACAAATCACAGAATTTTTACAGAATATTTACAAATTTTTGTTGCTAATTTCAGAAATCATTTTACAAATTTTTGAAAACCGATTTGCTAAAATTAGCAAAAAATTTTACTAATTTTAAAAAAGTGGATATTGAAGGAAATGTTATTTCTAATTAAAACTTACACCTACAAACTTAAATTTCCTTAAAATGTTACATATATTTAAAAAGGGATCGGAAGTGAAGATACCGACTCATGTCTAAAAAGAGGACATCCACTTAAAATAGCACTAAAAAGGATTTTTGGGTCTAAAAATCCGCCCTAAAAACAATTAAAATTTAACCTTAAAAGTAAAAAAAAAAAAATTGACCAAAATATTTTTCAAAACAGAAATTACCAAATTAAAACAAAATGATTAATTCGTTTTTTGAAAAATATAATCAAAATTTTTGATGCTTGATAAGAAAAATAAATTCAAATCCTTTTACTAATATTAATAATATTTAGTAATTTTTTTTGCTGATTTTAGCAAACAGATTTTAAATTCCACTTTACAAAAAGTCTACTAAAATTTAGTAGCGGCTACTAATTTTTCTACTAATTTCATTGTACTACACGTCAGCAGACATGTGTTGCTAAGATTAGCAAAAAATACCGCTGGGCTCAAATTAGCAGAATTTCCCGTAATAACAGCAAAATTTTCAGTTGCCATTACAGACTTTTTTTGGTGAGTGTATGTACACAAAAACAAGCATTAATATTTATATTGAAAATGTATGAATGATTGTTTATTGGTTTTATTTTTTTTGTTGTTGTTTTTTTTTTTTTTTCTTAAGTACATTTATATTAATATCAAAACTACAATAAGTGTTATATAAACATTAATAACAAAACAAATGTGTAAAAAGTATTATTGAATATTTAGAAACCCAGCAAAAACAGATGAAACTTAAAAGGTTAAAGGTGGTAAATGATAAAGAACATTTGCTGTTGCCCACCTTCTGATTGCGAAGTTGCTTAGTTACACGCAGAGAAAAAACATGGTTGCAATATGATCACTGCTACTATATTGTGCTTGCTGCAATCAAGTATGGTTGTCACAACCAAGTTATTGGTTTTCTAACCATCAACATGGTCGCTACCATCATTATTTAGTAAATATTTTACTATTTTATGATTTATATATTTTTATATCATGATTGGCTGCAACCATACTGTGGTACACAAACTTTGACTATTGAAAAAAGAGTTTTTTCATAGTTTCTAAGAATTTTTCCTTTAAGAAATTTTCTTAGAAAATCCAGGAATAAAAATATAGTTATGAGGGATCATAATATGATAATATTTTGAGAATAATATGATTTCGTGCGATCATATTATGATAAATTCAATATAACATTTTTATTTAGGATAATAATATGGTAATTTTTGAAACATAATATAACTGTAGGGACCATATTATGGTTATTTTATTATCATAATATGATAACCATATTATAGTACGATCATGATTGGCACAACCATAAATCCAAAAATATATGATGCTCTTCGAATATGATTGCTCCAACCATGTTTTTTCTTTGCGTGTAATAGCCATGTTATGTTATTTTAGTTTGGTGTGGTTAACTGATATGAAAACATCGAAGGAGTGCATTGCAATATTTATAAGCCAGAGCTTGAAAAAATAATTCTTTTTTGAATCACTTCGACATTGCGAACAAAAGTAATTAAGCGAGTAAATAGGATAGTCAGTAGTAATAACCCTGTTTTTGCTGTTAAATCAATGATTTTAAATTGATTTATGATTTAGTCTAATTTTTATTGATTTATTTTTAATTCGATTGAACAATTTGTTTAACGATTTAATTCACCATTTTTGATTAAAATGATTTGTTAAAGTTAAATTAATGTGCTTGATTCTATTAAAAGAATCAACTAAACTTAAACTGATTCTTTGAATTTGAATGGCTTGTTTAAACCAGAAAAGTATTCAATAAAGTAAATTTCCGAATAGATTAAAATAAAAATTAGATTAAAAAACTGAATCAAGGAGTTATGTTTTTAAGTCTGTTGCAGAAGACCATAAACATACTAATTATTATTTAGATATTATGTCCTTGTTGTCAAAAATATATTAAGCAATCCATGCTTAAATACCTTCTGGTTTTTGTTACTCTATGGTTAGTGGGCATTAGTAATGATCATTCATTATTAAGACTTTGCTGGGAAATACTCGTATTTTGCAAAATTGTTTTCCATTTTGATATATACAGAAAATACAAAAAAAAAATGAAATAATCAATTAATTGTGTGGTTTTTTTACATATTTCTGCATTGTGTGTGAGATGTATTTAATCCAAATTTAATATAACTGAACAATATTATTACACTGTACAACAATATAGGGATCACTGCTTAGAGTCCCTTATGAATCTGATAAAGACAAAAATACATCTTGATGCTTTAAAACACCTCAGAGTTGTTCTACCATTCGTAAATTAAGTGTAGATATTAATTAATGACATAATTTTCATATAATGTTGTCAAATTTCATTACCGCATCATTTTGTTACACTCACAATATTATTTCGTTAAAAATAATCTAAAATACATATTAAATTAATTGAAAATCCAATCAAAAAGAGGAATACTGATTTTTCATTATATCGAAAGTCGTTTAAAATAACCAACAATTTTTAACTAACAAATCGTAGAAAAAAACATTTTTGTGGTTCGTTTATCAAATTGAAATTTTTTTTATTTGTATGTTATTTTACAAAACACAACAAACACAGATGTATATAAATTTTTTATTTTCGATGTGTGTAAATATATTTGCATAATTTCTTGCAATTTTAATTCAAATAATTTGAATATAAACAAACTATTTTGGTAAAAAAAAACAAAAAAATGTCTATTTTTAGAAACAGAAAATATAAAATTTAACATTTAACTACTGAATGTTTGTAAATTTTTGAAGTTTGTATTTTAAATGGTTCAAATAATTAAAAAAAATATATTTCTATGAATTTCAAATATATTGTGAGCACTCATATTAATTGCAAGGAAATAATTTTCCTTACCATTTAAGTAATTTTGAAAACATTAAGGATTTAATTTAATTTAAAGTTTCTTAGGTAATTAACCAAAAAAAAAATACAATTTTTTATTCAAAAATCAAAAATCAATTTAAATTTCAAAAATGTATAAAATAGAAAAAAATATAAATCAAATCAAGAAATATCATTGAAATTTAGGCCTTTTCCATACCATTTTTTCCCCAGTGTTTGTGTTCCATTTCGTTCCCCTTGTCTAGTGTTTTAAACCCTTGTCTAGTATTTACACTCGTTCTCCATTACAATTTCGTTGCCCTTGTCTAGTATTTCATTTCCACTCGTTCCCCGTTTCATTTTCAGTCGTTTTCCATTCCTTTGAATTTCGTTGCCCATGTTTAGTGCTTCAATTCCACCCGTTCCCCGTTTAATTCCATTTCCTTCCCCTTGTCTAGTGTTTTAAACCCTTGTCTAGTATTTACACTCGTTCTCCATTACAATTTCGTTGCCCTTGTCTAGTATTTCATTTCCACTCGTTCCCCGTTTCATTTTCAGTCGTTTTCCATTCCTTTGAATTTCGTTGCCCATGTTTAGTGCTTCTATTCCACCCGTTCCCCGTTTAATTCCATTTCGGTCCCCTTGTATGGTATTTCAATTCCACTAATTCCCCCACTCCATTTCCACTTTGTTCCTCTTGCCTGGTGTTTCAATTACATTCGTTCCTTGTGTCATTTCCACTTCGTTTTCCTTGTCTAGTGTTTTAATTCATTTTGTTCTTAGTGTCTTTCTATTTCATTTGCATTTCAATTTCACTACTTTAAATTTCAGGTTTATGGCCAAAGAAGTTTAAATAGGCCTTTTAAAAATTCTACGAAGTATCAGACCATACTCCAGCCAACAAATATTTTAAATATCACTTTTATAGAAAAAGTGGTTTGGATATGACATTAGGGAGAAGATTTTTTCCTTGCAAACCCTAATTTTTACCACGCTTCGGACGAAAATTTCAAAAAATATCTTACCAGTAAATTAGCCCGTAGCCTTAAAAACACATTCAGATTTCAAGCCATAGGCCTTTTTGACTTTCCCTGAAATATTTACCAAAAATCCCTTCTTAGCACTCGTACTAGCTGGAGGGGAAACCTTAATGCCAAATTTCATGTTCTTAGCTTCAGCATTTTAGAATGGGAGATGTTTTAAATTCGACGTAATTTTGCATCATATCAAGAAAAAAACGAAATACCCATAACTTAGAAAAATCCATAACATGGTACGTTTGAAATTTAGATCCGGGGTTAGGAGTCTAACAAGATACAAGGAGTCAAACAAGGCTCTAATAAGATATTTTAAAAAATATGTATATGAACATACACGATCATACATAGTTTTCTATATGATCATGCATGAATAAATTTTCCTTTATTTGATTGGGGTCATATGTGACCCCATGTACAAAAGAGTTAATGATGAACATTTAAAAGTACAAAGTTGATTCATTTTTTATACAAAGTACTTAAAAAGAGTAAATTTACTTAATATTTTATAAAAATCACACTTTTGTTGAAATCCACAAAAAACACGGGCTCGTCACCGACAGATCGATGGAGCGACTTACCTCAAAATTAGCATACTTCATCTTTAGCATGTATTTAACAGGCTTTTGAAGTGCACACTTCATTTTTTAAAAATTTGTTTAAGAAAATTTTTTACAAATCGAAAATGGAGGTTTAAAAATTATACCAAAAGGTTTGTATTGTTTTTTGCCTTAATGCGTGACAGGTTAACATACAGGTTGGTTGAAAAGTTCCTGCGCTCACCAAGAGATGGCACTGCTAGCTCCAAACTTTTTTTTCTCAAGTTGGTATAACTGTCCCGAGAACACATGCAAAGTTGCTAATCATTTTGTCAATTCTTTCTTTGTTTACAAGCCATTTGAAGTTGACGTGTCATTGATTTTTTTAATATGGAAAAAATTGAATATCGTGCAGTCATTAGATTCTTTGTTTTGAAGGGTTTAAAAGCAAAGGAAATTTATGAATAATTGTTAGAAGTGTATAGGGAGTCCTCACCTTCAAAACGCACCGTTGAATTTTGGGCTGGTAAATTTAAACGTGGTCGTACCAGCCTTGAAGACGATCCACGCAAAGGACGACCAAAAACTGCAACCACAGCAGATATCATTGAGCAGGTACATAATATGGTTAGTCAAGATCCAAGTTTGACTAAGCGTGAAATTGCTAATGCCATAGGCATCTTAGACGAACAGGTACTCCATATTTTACATGAAGAATTACGTATGAAAAAACTGTTTGGAAAGTTAGTGCCGCACACATTAACAATTCAACAATAAATGGATCGAAAACAAATTTCTCAGCGTAATTTCGAGCGTTTTAAACCGAATAAAACCGACTTCTTGTGTCGTTTTATAACTATGTATGAAACTTGGATCTACCACCATGATCCTAAATTGAAACAAGAACGTTTACAGTGGACTAAAGCTGGTTGTTCAGCTCCAAAGCAGGTGAAGTCACAACGATCAGCAAAGAAGGTTATGGCATCAGTTTTTTGGGATGCAAAAGGAATTTAGTTGATTGGTTATCTTCAGAAAGGTAAAACAATCAACTCTGAATATTATTGCAGCCTTTTTGATCAGCTGGATGAAAAAATTCGTGAGAAAAGACCTGGTTTAAAGAAGAAAAAAATAATTTTTCATCAAGACAATGCACCTGCTCACAAAAGTGTTTTGACGATGGCTAAATTCAAAGAATTAAAGTACGAATTGCTTGAACATCCACCGTATTCGCCAGATTTTGCTCCCAGTGACTACTATCTCTTCAGAAATCTCAAACAATTCCTTCTTTATAAGGATGGTATACAATTATTGGAAGATCATTGGAACAAGTGTATTGAGCTTCTGGGAGATTATATTGAATAAAAAAATATATTTCGTAACAAAAACAGTATTCTTTCATTTCGAACTTTTCAACCAACCTGTACAGAAAATATATTGCATATCTGAGTATTTATAAGTTTATAGATCAACAAACAATTATGGCTTCAATCATTTTGGTAAAGTTTAAAAAAGTGCGATCAAATTTCATAACCTAGTGTTTTTTGCCACAATATTGGTCTGGGGCATTTGCTATTTCTTGGCGAGTTTTTAACCGATTTTGAAGTTATGTAGCTTTTTGAAAAGATAATTTTATACTGATATCGACTCATAACACAAGTGGTTGAAAAAATTAAAATATAGAACGAAATTATTCTTAGAATTAAAAAAAGTCATAATTTTCCCATATAAACAATCTTGAAATTTTTAATCGATTTCCACCACGACTTTCTTTTATCCGATCGCCTCCAAACTTCATATTTACTAGTTTAATAGAGAAAGGAAACAAATTGGACCCCGAAACTCTTCAAATTCACCCTTTAAAAAATTGCCGTATAATCTTGGACCCATATATTCATGAACATATACGGTCTATACCCTCAAATTTCAGATCTAAAGATTTATGTAAACATATGAGATCATGTATGGTCACATATTGAATTATGCATGAACGTAAACATGGGTAGGGTAATTGGTATTAATACCTATTTTGGGGAAAAACAAAAGGACAAAGTTGCAAAGATACGAAATCTTGATCACAGCATTTATTAGCATGTTAATTAACATTTAATAATATTCCTATTATTACACACACCAATAAATATATTTAATTAAGTTTCTTTCTTTCTTACCATATAATGAATAAATAATCTACTGGTAAAAAAAAAACAATTTTTTTATGGTATTGAACAAAATGTATAAAATAAATGATTTTCATTATACTGCAGTCAGTTTGTGGTAAGTTAACAATATTTCATTTGTAACACTTTCTTTTTTTATTACAGCTTTATTTTGAATATTTTCTGTGGTGCTAACAAAAGACCAGCAACAATCATATATGAAAAAAAGGCTAATCAAAAAAAAAATAAATAAATTTAATACAAAATTTTTTTATTATCTTATTGAAACCACCTTTATATACAATTATGGTATTTGAATAAATTTACATAAATTTATGTATAAACAATATATTGTAAATAACATTATCCCATTTTATAGGTTTTTTTATGAAAGAAGAACTTCCTTTCAGTGTATTATAAAAGAAAATTGACTTTACCAGTCTATAAACTTGGTATTAAAGGAAAGACAGTTAGTGCAAAAGAAAATGAAAGTATATTAGAATTAACTATAAAATATAGTGTACAACCTTTTTTTTATGTAAAATTGTAAAACATTTTACCATCAAAAAAAAAAAAAAAAAAAATTTAAAGTTTTTATTTTGTGAATCTTATGAATTTTTATTATGTAGAAAATTGTGTTAAAAAAGCATAACAGCTTATAAGTTTTAAAGATTTTATATGACTTGATGTTATTTTTTTTTTTTTTCAATAAAAACGAATAAACTGACAGTAATTTAAAATACAGAAGTCCATTAATCAATATGTACCACACGACGTATACTTAATATTCAAAGAAATTTATTACTCATACGCCATGTAGAACTAAATATGATATGATTGCATGATTAGTAAATTTAAAATCAATTCATATAAAATATTTTTAAATTGGGAGCTTCACATATTCAATAACTAAAAGTATTTATGTAAAATGCCTCATATTTAAATCGTTGGAAAATATATTAAATTCATTTTTATAAAACCACAAATGTCTATCCAATTATACCTATTTAGTTATTTAAAAATAAATGATGTACCAATCAATTTTATTTTTAAATTTCAATGTATATTTCAATTTATATCATTCTGTGGTTTTATACATAAAAAGTTGTTTAATACTGCAATAAAATAGAAATTTACTTAAATCTTTCTTACGTCTTTAGAATAATTTTGTGGTAAGAAAATACATAAAAAAATATATATCTGGAAATAAATTGTTCACATTTATATGGATTTACTTCTAATTTGTACAACCAATTGAAAAAGGTGTTTGTAAATAAATTTTGTTAATAAGAAAAAACATCAATTTTAAAGAAAAAAATCTCTGTTCAATAGAAATGTCTGCTTTCAATAACTTTTTAACATACAAACAACAAAAAAAAATTGAAATGTTTATTCCCAATAAACATCAATTCAATCATTTGATAAATTTTAAGATTTTTCTTTGATATTAAATGTAAAGATTTGTCAATTTATTTTCTTAAAAACAAAACTAGTCTTTGCATAACATTTGAAAAATATAATTGAAAATGCCTGAAAGGGTTTTAAGTTTTTCAGTTTACCCCCAGTATATTCTTACAGTCTTTTTCTTATTGAAAATATGCGTTTGATATTTGTCATTGATATCAAATTATTCTCCAATCGCAATTTTAAAAATTTTATAATTTAAGTTTTCAAAAAAATTAAGTTTATTTTGAATTATTATCAAATCGTTTTCTAACTGAAAATATGTTTGATAATAACCCGGGAAAAGGATTTTAGAAGTAAAAAATAAACAAGTGTTTTTTTAATAACAAAATTTTGGCAAAAATAATGATTGAAAAGTTTTTTTTTTATAGAAAAATATCATATTAATCTTATGTCTGCAAATGAAATTTAACCAACATTTATAAATTTCAATTCTAAACCGTAATGGAGAAACTGTGCAAGTGGTCCATCTTTAATTCTCAATTAATGAATGTGTCGTAAATAATTAGCAGACTCGATTTAATAAGATCACAAAATATTTTCGATAAAAATTAAGTTTTTTCTCTTGAACATATGCTAAAATTTTTCTGAAATTGTCAAGGTCAAAATACTTAATACTAGAAACGATGAAATTTTCTTTATAAAACACGTAAATTGTTTGCAACAAAAATAATATAAATTTGGAAATTATTTTTTTAAAAATTTTTAATACATTTTTCTAAAGAAATTTTAAAGATTCTCAGTATTAGTTACAAAAAAACCCACTGATTCTTAAGTTACTGAAAAATTCCTATTTTACAAAAGTTTTTAATACTAACATTTTTATTCTTGCAGGTATCCAAATATTTTATATGGCAAAAATTCTCACTGGACAGCGAAATAATCTTTTTTATACACAATATTTTATATACATTTTCCTATTGTATATATATTTTTTCCAGTGTAAAAATGAAAATTATTAATAAAATTGTATTAAATATCGATTGGAAAATAGTTTGATAAATAGTACACTCAGAATATTATGTAGTTTACTGTTTGTAGTTTAATAAAAAAGTTTTCTGTTCCATTTAAAAATAAAGGAACATACATTTATTTTTCAAAGAAATATCTATATTAACTTTTTTATACATTTATTCGAAATAATTTACTATCATTTACCGATTTTTTTCAGTTTCATTTATTTTTTTTCATTTGCTTAAAATTTAATAAAAATTTACCCTCAAAACGGAAACTTGTGGTTTATTTGTGTCCGTAACAGTTATTATAAATTTAAATTTTGTTTGCTGTCTGTTTCAAAAAAAAATATTCAAAAAATTTCAATTTGTTTTTTTATTTAAATTGGTTGTATATATACAAAATTTTTCAATACAAATTACAAGAGCTTCATAAACACACATACATACACAAACACATTAACACAAAAAGTGTTTATAGCTTCATATGCATACATATACATTTTGTATTGTACGAGTATATTAAAAAAAAACACAAAATACAAAAACGGAAATAATTTCAAATAAATGATAAAAACATTTATTTTTTAAGGATTGATAGGTAAAATTTTGACATTTATTTTAACTGATTATATCAGTTGTTTCTTACGGATGTGTCAGTTGATTAATCAACATTTAAAAATAAATAACAAATGACATTTAATTTAAATGAAAATTAAGTAGACCGGTTTTTAAATGAAATATCATTTCTTTTAAATGATTTTTTCAGTTATTTTAACTTACAAACTTTTTTAAGTATATTGCTCTTAACTCATTATCAACAGTATTTCTCTAGTACAGAAGTAATGTAGGGTCCGCCAAATAACTTTTTTTTTTTTTTTTGAAAATGCTATAAAGAAACTACTGAATATTTTCTCAAATTTCTTTTTTTATTTGAAAGTAAAATCCTTTCGGTTAAAAATGGAAAATAATTTCATTCAAATGACTGCCTCGGCTGGCCGTTACAGTCAATGGCGATCGTTATCGGGCCATGTTAAACGAATTTTTGTTCACAAAAATTCAAGAGGAGGATATTGACAACAATTTGGTTTCAACAGGACGGCGATACGTGCCACACAGCCGAAGCTACACTCGATGTTTTGCGCCCTATTTTTGAAGATCGCATTATCAGCCGCAGAGCTGATGTCTTTGGAGCTGCAATTTGACACCGTTGGACTATTATTTGTGGGGTCAAAGATAAGTGTTACGCCGACAAGCCAGAGACAATTGACGCTTTAAAGGACAATATTCGTAAAGCCATTGGTGAAATACAGCTGCACACAATCGATAATGTGCTTAAAAATTGGACCGATCGTGTAGGCTACTGCATGGCCAGCCGAGGCATCCATTTGAATGAAATTATTTTCATTATTAACTGGAAGGATTGTACTTTCAAATAAAAAAAGAAATTTGAGAAAATATTCAGTAGTTTTTTTTTTAATGGCATTTTCAAAAAAAAAAGTTATTTGGCGGACCCTATATATTTAATAACATAAGATTCAGGTTAGAGGAAGGTTTGAAATATATTTGATTTATCTGTGAATATCAACCATTATTACTGACTCAGAAAAAACTTGAAATGTATTCTCGATACCTAACAGCCGTTTTTATGGAGTACGGCATGATTTTGAAGTTGAAAACAAAAATTCTCAACCCTATTCTTAATGGTATCTTTTGAAAATAAAACTTGTTATCAAATCTATATTTAAACAATTTCAATAGTAAATGTTTGCTGGGTTTATATATAAAATCAAATTTATTATGATTTTTTCCTTATATTGGTAGATATTTGTTTATATTAGAAACGACAAATAAAATTCTATTTAAAACTTTTATTGAAAGTAATTATTTATTTAACAGAGTTGTACTAAAATGAATTTGTATATACATGGGATTAATACATTGATGATTTCAATGCAATTATTTTCTTTCTAATTTTTTACATTATTGTTAGTAAATGATCTTAAGGGCACGATTTCATTGATTAATTTCAAAAGTAAAACTAAATTCAACTATAAGATATGAGATTTTTGCAAATCGTTTAAAATTTATAAATATCGTTGAAATATGGAAAAACACAAAATCGGAAAATTTTGCTTAAGTATATCGACGCAAATTTTGAAAATATAGCTAAAACCGATTAAAATCAATAATATTTAAATATAAAATCATATGATTGCATAGATAAATATGGATTATAAAAGTAGATAAATATGGATTAACAAAATCGTTAATATTAAAAATATCTATATAACTATGTATATCAATATGCAGTAAAAACACATACTGCCAGATAATTGATTGCATATCCTAATGTAGATTATGGAATATTCCGAACTAACAAATAAAAATAAAACCAAAAGTTTTTATCTCTTTATCGCAACTGTTACAAAGAGGCAAAAATAACACTCAAAAAAAATGACATGAACTCAAAATTCAAATCCAAAATTTCCTTTAAAAAAGTTTATAAATTTTCCTCAATTTAAGCAAAAATTTTATTAAAACTTGGAAAAATTCCTATGAAATAGTTTATATACTCAGAAATAATTCACACCTTTCTTAGATAATATTTCTTGACTTTAGGGGAAAAAACAGAAAAAAAAACATTAAATAAAAAATTTATCAATGTTTAGTAAAAACATCTCAGTTTAAAGAAATTTGCATACTCAAATCTAATAGAATTAAGTTTAGTTCAAAAAAATATTTAGAACATAATTTACCTCCATATAGTTCAAAAAATGTGTCTAACTTAAATCGAGAAAGTACTTGAACTTAATGTGTGTGTTGATTTTTGTCCGCGAGTAATAAAATTAACTTAATTTAAGAAAGCCATTTCTAAATTCAGTTTTTAAGTCTACCATTTTCTAATTTTTAAGAATTGTTTTCTAAAAATTAGTTCAGACAATTAAAAACAAATAGTAATAAATTTGAACTATTTATTAAAATTTTAAAAATTTTAAAAAATTTAATAAAATATTTTTTTTTCAAGTAAAAGTTTTCTAATTTTTGAAAAATAATAAACTTAGGTACAGAATTTTTTTTTTTTTGTTGGAAAACTTTTTAATTATTTTCAATATTCTTTTCCAAAAAAAAATTAATTAAAAACAAACTAGTTAATTTTTCTAGTTTTCAAGAAAAAATACTATTAAAGGAAACAAATTAAAGTAACCATTTAAAAAAATTATCGTGTATAATTGTAATTTTTCGTTCGTGATCGTACGGGACCGTGAGTCAAAAATGGCTCACGTGCCATTAAAAACCTTAAAATATATTTTAAAATTTTTCGAATTTGCGCTTTTATGTAATAATTTTGTTTGCTGACTACAATAAAAAATATCGCCAGCAAATTTTACACATTACGGCAATGTCTTTCCTATAATGTCTTTCCTATAATTGACGTTGCGCCTAATAAACTTTATATTTATCGAAGGCACTAAAACTATTTTTTTTCACTTAATAATAAAACAAAAGTTAAAATTTGTATATGTCAATTAAATTTTAAGCTAAAAAAGTAATTTTTCCATTTTCCAATAATAACAAGAAATATAACTGTGATATTTTGTATTTTTGCAACAATTTCTTTAAATTAGTTAATTTAACTAGACAAAGGACCCCCAGTGTTCCTTAGCCATAAACGCCGTGTGGCACGTAGGGCGTCCCTTTTTGTAGTTTTCTCAAGCAGAACCATTAATTAACTACGAAAAGGATCTGACTTTGTCACAATTTATTACGTTTCAGGATGTCTTGCAGTACATTTTTTTTAATTTGTTTACCTTTTTGCTAATGAAATTTAATTTATATTTTAAATACATGAATTTTATATAATTCAATTTAATTTAAAAATAAAAATGTATAGCAAAAAGCTTGTTAAAAGCAGTGTCCTCACAAAGCGTTTTTAGTTTTTAATAAAGAAAATTATCTAATAAACTTAAATAAAATTTTTCCTTAATAGAATTTTTCTTAAAACCAAGGATATATTTCCTAACTGACAGTAACATTTAATTTAATTCTCAGTAGTAAAATTTGTCTATAATTTAGAAATTTTGACCAAAGTTTAAGTAAAATTTGTTTATTAATTTCAAAGAAAATGTATTAAATATTGGTAGAATGTGTCTATGGCAACGTTTTCATTTTAATTTTTCCTTAAAATAAGTTAATTTTTCTAAATTGTACTTAATTTTTTTAAGTGTAGCTAGCCTGATTGAAAATTAATTTTTGCAGAAAAACGTTTATTCTTCTTCTTAACCTCAAAAACCTTATTGATACATTTATATTTAACATAAAGTTAACCCTTTGATGACCACAGCCAATAATGCTTCACCAAGAATTTTCGGCCGTTTTAATTGTCCAGATCAAAGAGAGACAAAATGTGTTCGGAAGTGCTTTAGGCAGGAGAGAAGGAAATACAAAAATGCAGTTTACGATCATTATAAATTATTTTTATTATTTTTATTAAAAAAAATTGTTTGTGTTAAAAATTTAAGATTTGGCAAATTGAAATATTTATAAGGAAAATTCCAAATTTTTTAAAAGTTTCATATTAACCACGAAATTTGTTGCCAAAACGTCGGGACTTACAAATTATTTCGAGTTTTATTGTATATTATTTTTAATAAAAACCCCAAATCATAAATATGTAAACATTCTTAGTAGTAGTGATCCATTGTTACAATACAACTATAAAAATTAATTTGTAGAAATAATAAAACAAACTTGCTGCTTACTTGTAAATTGGACCGGCATAAAAGTGAAGTTTTTTTAAGGTATCTAAAGTGATGGTCCATTCTTACTTCCACACAAATTTATTAATAGCAATGCTAAAAAAACTTTCTATTTATTTGTAAGTTAGTCCAACAGTGTCCGCATTAAAGTTTTTCAATGCTAAAAGAACATACTTTCAGCACGAACTTTTGCCATTTTCAAAATAAAAGTTTTTTTTAACCGTTTACAAGTAAACCATTGTCTAACAAAATCTAAAAAGTTTTTTTCTTTTCTTAAATTATCACTTAAAAAAGATGCCAAATGATAAATTATTTTGATTAAAAATTTCAACAATTTGCACGCGTGGCACGCGTTGCTCTGGTGTAAGTGGATTCATAATGAAATTTCAAAGCAAACTAAACAATAAGCAACTATACGCTGTTAAATGGGTTGTCAAATAAAGCAGTGATGCCAACTTAAAGTTGTGACATTCTAAAAAAACACCCTTTATAATAATAGCATTATATAAATTTTTAGCAAACGTGGACTTATGCCTCTTTAAAAATAAACAATTCATACTGTAAGTGTCAAAAAAACACTGTATATGTTAGTATTTTATGTTTTTAAATTTATATTACGTTTTTAAATTATAATTTATTTCAACATTTTAAGTTTTTTTGAAAAATATATTTTCTCTTTTGAAAAATATATTTTCTCATTGAGTAAGAAAAAAAAATCTACAAAAAATTTTACATTTATATTTTATATAAAAACAAGTAAGAGCGGCTAAATTCGGCTATGCCAAATCTTATATAACCTTCACCATGGTTGGGAAAAAACTGAAATTTATATATGGACATACACATATGGAATAGACAGATTTATATATGGACGCCTTTAAGAGGAAATTAACCATTTAGTTTGGTCATAAAACTTGGACTCGGGAAGATTTATGGTTCCAGAAAATAGGTATTTAAAAAAATTCATATTTTGGGCATAACTTTTTTGTGTCTGAACCGATATTTCCGAGTTTTTTCAGCAAATATGTATATGATTTTCGATCTTTTGCTATATAAGACGTATCCATAGGTCATATTACAGCTCTAGAATAGTGTTTGTTGTTTGTGTATAAAAGGTGAAGAGGTGAAAGAAAAGAATTTCAACAAATCGTTAAAAGAAATCACTAGAACTGCATGTGTTTTATTTCTACAAAAACGTTTGATTTAGCTGTCAAATTTGCATTTGGGATTTTATTTCGCTTTTTTATTAAAAATATTTTTAATTTCTTTAGCTTAATTTTAAAAATTTGAAGGAAAATAGTTTATAATTTTTTTTTATAAATTATTATAAGTTATGACCTAAAATAGTTGCACTCAAAGGGAAATTATGTATAAAATTTTCTTAATATATGAGAAATAAAATGGTTTAAAAATCTGTTAATAAATTCTTTTAAATCGGAACAAAAAATAGAAATAAAATCGTTTGTATTTTGTTTGTATCAGAGGGTTTTATAAAAATTTTGATGTTTTTAGCCTATTTATGGCTTATTTAATTATTAATATAAAATTTAAATTAATTATTAAATGTTAAAAAAAAACAAAAAATAAACAAAAAAAAATCTTAAGAAAATAAAAAAAAAATTGTACAAAAAAAAGTGAATTGACCGGGTTTCGAACCCGCGACCCTTCCACCTGTGGTGAAGGGTATAAAAACGTTTGTATTTTGTTTGTATCAGAGGGTTTTTATAAAAATTTTGATGTTTTTAGCCTATTTATGGATTATTTAATTATTAATATAAAATTTAATTTAAATTAATTATTAAATGTTAAAAAAACAATAAATAAACAAAAAAAAATCTTAAGAAAATAAAAAAAAAATGTACAAAAAAAAGTGAATTGACCGGGATTCGAACCCGCGACCCTTCCACCTGTGGTGAAGGGTATAAAAACGTTTGTATTTTGTTTGTATCAGAAGGTTTTTATAAAAATTTTGATGTTTTTAGCCTATTTATGGATTATTTAATTATTAATATAAAATTTTATATAAATGAATTATTAAATGTTAAAAAAAACAAAAACAAACAAAAAAAAGTCTTAAGGAAATAATAAAAAAAAGTGAATTGACCGGGATTCGAACCCGCGGCTTTAGAGAAAAAAAAGTATTTGTGACATAGCGTTTTTGTTGCTAATTTCAGAAATCATTTTACAAATTTTTGAAAACCGATTTGCAAAAATTAGCAAAAAATATTACTAATTTTAAAAAAGTGGATATTGAAGGAAATGTTATTTCTAATTAAAACTTACAAACTACAAACTTAAATTTCCTTAAAATGTTACATATATTACAAAGGGATCGGAAGTGAAGATACCGACTCATGTCTAAAAAGAGGACATCCACTTAAAATAGCACTAAAAAGGTTTTTTAGTTCTTAAAATCCGCCCTAAAAACAATTCAAATTTAACCCTAAACAGAAATTACCAAATTAAAACAAAATGAAGTATTTTTTTTTGCTGATTTTAGCAAACAGATTTTTAATTCCACTTTACAAAAAGTCTACTAAAATTTAGTAGCGGCTACTAATTTTTCTACTAGTTTCATTGTACTACACGTCAGCAGACATGTGTTGCTAAGATTAGCAAAAAATACCGCTGGGCTCAAATTAGCAGAATTTCCCGTAATAACAGCAAAATTTTCAGTTGTCATTACAGACTTTTTTTGGTGGGTGTAGACAACTGAGCTATTGAAGCTCACACAAAATCATCGTCAATAGAGGTACATATATAAAAGTCTTCGTTTATTAGAGATTTGTTTAGTTTTTTTTTAAATAACAAATCTTTGTATGTGTGTTGTTTGTGTATAAAAGGTGGAGATGAAAGAAAAGAATTTTAACACATGGATGTGTTTGTTATGCGTAAAATTCTACGTACATATTAAACAAAGGGATTTTACGGAAAAAAATAGAGGTAGTCCTGGTTTTTTGCTAATATCTCAGCCATTTATTAACCGATCTGTCTGGTTTTTAATAGCAAACAGAAATGGATCACATGCAACAGAAATAAAAAACAATCAAGTCCTCATCATATCTGGGTTCTTTGGAAAACCCATTTCAACACACAGACCCTTTCACCTGTGGTGAAGGGTATAAAAACTACTATTGTATATATTTACAGTAAGAAGAACAAAAGAATTTAAATGATACTTTACTATATTTAAAATTTATAAAATAAATCGCAAAGGAATTTATTAAATCTAGTTTATTTAACTTTTAGTCATGGAATTCATACCCTATTCATTTAATTTTCGCTTAATTCTCTGAAGAAATTAACTTTTTCGCTTTATTTCCTAGGGAAGTAACTTTTCACTTAAATCTCTAAGGAATTACCTTTTTCCTTTAATATATTAAAAAATTTACTTTTTCCTTTAATTTGTTAAGGAATTTACTTTTTTCTCTTAATTCTCCAAAGGAATTGACTTGTTCTCTTAATTCCTTAAGGAATTAAACTTGTTCTCTTAATTTTCTCAGGTATATAACACCCTAAAGGGAATAAAAAACAAAGTTAATTTTCCAGGTAATAAAAATGAAAATTTAATTTCTTAAGGAGTTAAGAAAAAAAGTTAATTCCTTAGAAAATTAAGCGAAAAGTTAATTCCTTTAGGGAATTCAACGAAAGAGTTAATTCAATAAGGAATTTATGGAAAAGTTAATACCTAAGGGAACTAAGTGAAAAGTTAATTCTTTAGAGAATTAAGTAAAAATTTAATAAATTCAAAAGTGATTCATTCCTTAGGGAGTGATTTCTTTGACAAAAAGTTTAATTAACTTGATTTGAATGAAAAGTTTTAATAGTTTTTATTAAATATAATTGATGAACACGTTGTACAGTTTCTTTTCGCGCTCATAGTATGTATAAGCAAATAGAAAATTATATTAGAAATATTAACATAAATAAATATATAATGCATAATATTTATTCTTTAAAAAAGGAAAATAAGTATGATAAATATACTCGTGTTATATATTTAATACAATGCTCAAAAAGTAATCAATATTTTGAACTTAGCATAATATCAAAGTAGTTATTTACTGCAAATCCTGCAAAAGAAATGTATTTTTAGAAAATTCGTGATTGGAAAAAAATGGATTCGCCCAAAATGGCTCCATAGAGTATGCCAATGTACATATAACAAAATACCCTCGATCAGATTTCTTTTTAATTCCCATGGAATTTTTAATATACTTTTTAAACAGCCCACAGTGAAAAAGAAAACATTTATAAAACACGAATACAATCACACCCATTACATGAAAATTGCATATGTTTATTGTACATATGTAGGCACATAAACGAACGTGACACTACAAACCACATGCTGAATATTTAAGTTTTGTTGCTATATTTTATTTTAATATTTTCTGTTATAACAAAAACCCAATACAAACATGTTTAGTAGAAAATTATAAGTGCTTTTCATATTTATAGAATATGTTTTATTTGATTTGAACGCCCTTCCAAATTATAGAAGTCCAAATATTTGAAAAATGTTCACTGGTTGTTATTTTTTGATAATCTGTATTTAAAATTGTAGATAAATTCGTTTTCAACATGTGCCCAACTCTTTTTGGTAAAACATTTAAAAGCACTTATACATTTTCTAGTATTTTATCCCAGCAAAAACATAGTAATGACAGGTCATTATTGTGGAGATTACTACGTAATGATAGGTCGTTATCTTTTGCATTACCTTAAAATACAAAATAATGACCTACTGATTATAGATAGTAGAAGTACTTATAAATATGTACATGAAAATAATGATTTACTGGAATAAGTACCGAATTCGTATTTCTGTATTTTTTTTAATATTTATTGATAAATTTGTTTTGAAAAACTATACAACAAAATAAAAAATCAGCTGCCGTAAAAGGTGATTTTGCAAACTTTTAAGATTTTAAAGAGTTTCTGATGTGAAATTGCATTATACCAATATAAACTTAAATTTTTGAATGCAAAAAGTAGTGATTTTAAATATATATTTTTTTTAATTTCAAATACAAATTATTTTCATCGATTTAATTAAGCAAAAAAATTTTCCTTGAGAAAGGTCCACTATTATGTTACTAAGAGTAACTACTTACTTTATTATTTCTCCACTCATTATTTTCACTTTTTTTGTAAGCGAGAGGGTAATGACCACCCATGAATTTTGGGACATCGCGAAAAAAGTAATTAAGCAAGTAAATAGCCTGATAACTACCCTGCGGGAAAAGGACCTATCTCAGGACACGTCACATGACCGGTTCATTGTGATAGGGACCGGTCACGGGACCGATCACTTTAACATGGGGGTCAATTGCCCTCTGTGGCATGTCACAGGACTGGCCTAAAAGGACATGTCGAAACCGTCACGTGATAGATACTTTAGGAACCGGTGCTCTTTTCACCTATCTCGTGATATGTTTTTTCGGAACCAGTTCAGTTTTCACCTATCCCGGGACAGGTCCTGATTTCCAACTGACCCCTTTTTTTCCCGCAGGGTAGTGAAACCCTTTGTGGACTACTTACCCTTTTAATTATTTGGTAATGTCTGTTTTTGCTGGGATAATCATTGAACACCCACAGTATATTTAAAAGTAAAATTGCAAATTTTTTCACGGAAACACACCGCGAATAAATCTATAAAATAAATATATGTTATCGATATGTTATAACTTTGTGGAATGAATGTAACAAATTACAGCAAATATTGTTCAAAATCATAATTATTATTATTTATTAAAAGTAAAAAATATTACAATTTATTATACAAGGGTGAGGAAACTGGCTGCGGAGGCCTTCGTCCGACAATTTGTTGACTATGTCACCAAATAGTCACCCAAAATAGTCGACAAGAGTGGTGACTTGGAGACACTCCCTACAGCGTATATATATACTCACCAAAAAAAGTCTGTCATGACAACTGAAAATTTTGCTGTTATTACGGGAAATTTTGCTAATTTAAGCCCAGCGGTATTTTTTGCCAATCTTAGCAACACGTGTCTGCTGACGTGTAGTACAATGAAATTAGTAGAAAAATTAGTAGCCGCTACTAAATTTTAGTAGACTTTTTGTAAAGTGGAATTTAAAATATGTTTGCTAATATCAGCAAAAAAAAATGCTAATATTTAGTACAAAAGTTTAAATTTATTTTTTTATCGGCCATCAACATTTTTTTATTTTATTTGTTTTTTTTCCAAAAAATATTTTATAAAAAATTTAAAAAAAAAATCAAACACTTAAGAATCCTAAAAATTGTTAACAAATAAACGAATTAATCATTTTGTTTTAATTTGGTAATTTCTGTTTTGAAAAATATTTTAGTGAAGTAAAAACTTTTAAGGTCAAATTTTAATTGTTTTTAGGGCTGATTTTTAAAACTAGAAAAACTTTTTAGCGCTATTTTAAGTGGTTGTCCTATTTTCAGACATGAGTCGGTATATTTACTTCCGATCCCTTTTTTTAATCTATGTAACATTTTACGGCAATTTAAGTTTGTATGTTTAAGTTTTAATTAGAAATAACATTTCCTTCAAAATTCGTAATTTTTTTGCTAATTTTAGCAAATCGGTTTTCAAAAATTTGTAAAATGATTTCTGAAATTAGCAACAAAAATTTGTAAATTTTCTGCAAAAACTCTGTAATATGTAAAATGTAAGCAACAAAAAGATTTGCTAAATAATAGTTCTTTTACTAAAAATCAGTACAAAAATGATAGTGGAATTGAAAACCGTTAAAAAAATTTTCTACTAACATTTTTTTCTGAGTGTAATCCTTTACCTGTATGGGACACATATTAAATTATATATAACCTAATATTATATTGTATTGTATATCTTGTATATACCATCGAAATCCCGTTTAAGACGTGTAAAATAACCATATTTCTAGTTAGTACTTTCGAATAAAGAATATTTTCTATCAATCACTAAATAAATTGTTTCTTCTAATAAACATAATTACTAAACAGATTTAATTTTTAAAGTTAATTGGAAATACCAAAAATTAAATAACAGATTTGTTTTTAGATTCTTTCCTCTTTTTTTTTAATTATTACTACAATAGTTGTGCTTTATTAATTCCACATAAAATAATGACCTTACAAGTGGACTGTAGTGATTTTTGTTTGAATTCCAACGCATCCTTTTCCCGAGTGTAAAAGCAGTGTTAGATGTATGTAAGTTAATAGTTCTCTAAAATATTTTTTCATAATGCCTGCTTTTAACCAGCCACAAATCTAATGACCACAATTACCGTTTCATGTACATAATGACATTCACATACAGCCAGGCCATTATGTGTGCCATACATTATCACTACTACCAGGGCAAGGGAATAGCATAAATTAAATATTATTATTGCGAACAGAGAGAAAACAAATTCGTGCTGACAACCGAATTTGCTGTGAGAATTGAAAATCAGTTGAGACAGAAGGAGATTTATTACAACGAACAGAAATTCAGTTGCTTTGCTAATAATATCGTAGTCTCAACTAATAAATTCGGTTACCACAACCGAATCATCCGATTGGTAATAAATTCATTGCCAGCACGATTATGTTTTCTGGATTAATCAAAAATATTTCTATAAAACGGCATTGCTTTAGTGCATATTTTACTATAAATTCATATGTTAATGCATATTTTTAAGGGATTTTAAAGAGACATTATTTTTAATATTTCGATAACAGTATTTTATGAATAACAATATTTTGGTTATTTCGGCAGTGGTATTTTAAGATTAGATATGCATATCTAGATATGCTTAGATATGCATATCTAGATATGCTTAGATATGCATATCTTCCAAAAATGTGATTTTGAATGGTATAAACTTTTGTTGAAATTATGACGAGTTACTTATATTAAAAACAACTCTAATCGTTTTAACATTAAGTTGTCATGGGGGGGGGGGGGAGTAATACCACTTCAAAATTTCCTTACACTCAGAAAAAAAGTTTGTAGACAAATTTGTAAACGGTTTTCAATCCCACTTTACTATTTTTGTACTGATTTTTAGTAAAAAATTATTATTTAGTAAACTTTTTTCTATTTACATTTTACAAATTACAGAATTTTTACAGAATATTTACAAATTTTTGTTGCTAACCGATTTGCTTAACAAAAGACATTTACTAATTTTAGAAAAGTGGATATTGAAGGAATTTTTATTTTTTATAATTAAATCTTACAAATTTAAATTACCTTAAAATGCTTAATAGGTTGAAAAAAAAAATCAGAAGTGAAAATACTTTTCACAAACGACTCATGTCCTAAAATTAGACATCCACTTAAAATAGTACTAAAAATCTTTTTATTTCTGAAAATCAGCCCAATTAAAATTTGACCTTAGAATCCAAAAAATTTAATTTAAATATTTTGCAAAACTAAAATAAGCAAATTAAAACCAAATGATAAATTCGTTTATGTTTTTACTATTTCTTAAGCCTTTGAATTTTTATTTTTTGAAAAAATAAATTAAATAAAAAAGTTTGTATACTCGAATTCGTAAGACAACTTCAAAATAAATTAGCAGCTTTAAAGTGTAACAAGTCTATCTAAAAATAATTAAGTTAATTTTTTATAAATTAAAATTTTGCTATATTTTACAATTCATTGAGTTTACAGCAATTTACGAAAATTTAGTAGCGCTTACTAATTTTTTATACTTATTTGATTATACTAATATTCACAAAACTTAGTAATTTTTTTTGCTGATTTAAACAAACCGATTTTAAATTATACTTTACAAAAAATTTACTAAAATTTAATATAAGATTAGCAAAAAATACCGCTGGGCTCAAATTAGCTAAATTTTCCGTAATAACAGCAAAATTTTAAGTTGCCGTTACAAACTTTTTTTGGTGAGTGTAGTACAATACTTTTTCAACTAGTGCAAAGGATACTCATTTTCAGTAATTTTAAGTAAAAAATACTCTTCTTATTTTTAAAACCTCCAGGTACTGAACTTGAAATATCAAGATTGCTAGTTTTTGAAGAAGCAGCAATTAATATAATACACATATAAACAACACGCAAAGAAAAAACATGGTTGGATCAATCATATTCAAAGAGCATCATATTTTTTTGGGTTTATGGTTGTACCAACCAAAATGGTACTATATTATGGTTATCATATTATGATAATAAAATAACCATATTTTACCATAATATGGTCCCTACAGTTATATTATGATTCAAAAATTAGCATATTATAGTCCTAAATAAACATGTTATGTTGTATTTATCATAATATGATCGCACGTAATCATAGTATGCTCAAAATGTTATAATATTATGGCCCCTCATAACTATATTATGATTCCTGGATAATCTTAAAGAAAATATTCTTAGAAACTATGAAAAAGCTTGTTAAATTTAAATCCTTTAGAAATGTTTTTTCTATAAAAAATTTAATATTAAGGACTTTTTGAAGAAAAATTGTTAGGGAAAAAATTATATTATGATTTCAAGTATTTAAGAACTTTTCTTTCTTTGATTGTATAAATATTTATTGATTGTTGCCAACATTTTATCGTTGCATAATTATCATATTTTTTTCATAGTCAGAATTTTTGTTACCACAGTATGGTTACACACCAATCATGATATAAAATAGAAGGTGCCAATCATTAAATAGTAAAATATTAACTAAATAATGATGGTAGCGACCATGTTGATGGTTAGAAAACCAATAACTTGGTTGTGACAATCATACCCGATTGCAGCGAGCACAATTAGTTGCAGTGACCATATTACAACCATGTTTTTTCTCTGTGCGAAATTTAATATTTATCACGTAGGTTAACATAGGTTGAAAAAGCTGAATCGGAAGTAAAGATACTCTTCACAAAAATAGGACATAGACTTTAACCCTAAAGTAGGCTCCTTGTGCGCTCTCATGTAGGATAGAGTTTTACTGAGAATCGCACCACTCCTTTACTTCAAACACTTGCAATTTTTTCCTTGCCCTGATCATTACATATTTCTGTTTTTAGAATACTTTTGTGCTCATATTTCTATCCCATATTCATATACATACATTGTAAAATGTATATAATTTTTTAACATACTTTTCAAATTATTTTTTGCGGAAACACAATTTGGTAAAATATTCCATTTTATTTTGTATTCATAATAGTAGATTTTAAATGAGAATTAATAATGTGTTCTTGGAACTTGTTCAGAAAATTATCAGTTTTGATGCATACTAAAATGTGCAAAGCTAGCAAATGATGCACAGAAGTATAAGTAAATTATACTAATTGCTAAAAATGCAAACAGAGAAACCAAACATAAAATATAATAAAATCAAAATTTAATACATATAAAATTTAAGCTTATGCTAAAACTTTTTTAATAATAATAGGGAATACACAGAAAAAAGTTATTAGACACCAGCCGAATAGAATGTATTTTCTGATCAGCTATGACCTTTATCAACACTCTTCGAATCTCACGGTGTTTTTAATTGTATATTAACTTACAACTTTCAAGAAAAAAGCTGATAAAGCTAACACCACGTTGATTTATTCAGTTAAGATGAAATGTATCTATAAAAACAATGATAGTTCATTTAAAAAAAAAAAAAACAAAAGTATCATGACCTTGAACCGAAAAAGAACATTTCACAAAAAATTAGGGGTAAAATATTTATATGCCTAAAATGTATCAGCGTTCAGTTTACTGTGCGACATACAGCACAGGGGTTTTTGTACCGAGGTAAGAACATCACATATTAGGAAGATTGGCTGTATGGAAGGACAGTACCGGACAAATTATAGCGGACTTTCGAACACAGACAGACATGCCGACTATATGATACCACACATCAAGTATATTTAAGTTCAAATTTCGGAAGCGTTCCAAATTTTAAGAAGGGTCCTGATCAAATTTATTAAGAAATTGTCGATATTCAAAAGTGATAACTACAAATACAGTTATTCTGACCAAATATATAATTTAATAAGGGTTTCAGTAGAAGCAACCGAATTGTGGATTGTATTGATAATAAACGTCACCAATGATTGGTATTGATAAACAATATTTATACTATATTTGTTTTCCTATCAAATTATTTAAATTCAAAATTAGCCATGCTAATTAATAAGTGTTTGTGGTGTAGTGGGTAGAGAGGTGTCCTAGTACTCCTAATTTCGAAGTTCAAATCCCGGGAAAAGCAAACATTTTAAAAATATTTTTTTTTTTAATTTAAATAAAATATTCATATGTTTAAATGGCAAATAAAGCTATCAAAATTAAAATTAGTTGTGGGGCAGTAAGCAGGAGCGTGAACTATGAATCTGAATACCCAGGTTCTATACCAGAAAAATCTAAAAATAAAATTTTTCTTAAAATAAAAATGTGTGGAACGTAATAATATTTATGTGGAATATAACTATTGAATTAGACAACTGAATATTGGTTTTCACAACTGAAAATATAATTTAATACGAAGACAGATGTCGTAGATGCCAGAATTCGATTGGCAGCAAATCCGGTGGCCACAACTGATACTGTTTCTATGGTTTTGTGTGATTCTGCATTTGAACCAATTCTTGCCGGATTCCATAGGGTTCATCCTTGAGCAATATTAACTTACGTACCAAGCTTCATCCAAATATCTTTATGTTAGTTTTATTAAAGTATATTTAAGTAAAAAATGGAGATATAAATAATTAATAATCCCATACAACATTCATAGCCTATATAGCCACGGTTTTGCGTGTCTAAATAAGCCCAATTCAGAAAGAATGTGCCTATGAGAGGTAAGTCTGAATACGCACCGATTCTAACGCAATTATATTAGGGTTCGTGCTTGAGCCAATTGAAACTCATGTACCAAATTTTATCCAAATATTGATTAGAAAATTTACACAAAAACACGGATATCGTTAAATTTACTGCGAAAGTGATTCTGAGTCGATTCGTATAGTATAGGAAATCCCCTAATCCCGCCAGCGTACTACGTACTACTACAGAGAAGATCACTGTGGAAAATTTATTCCACGTACGAGATGTACACGCAGAGAAAAAACATAGTTGGGTCAATCATATTCGAAGAGCATCATATATTTTTGGGTTTATGCTTGTGCCAACCATAATCGTACTATATTATGGTTATCATATTATGATAATAAAATAACCATATTTTTACCATAATATGGTCCCTACAGTTATATTATGATTTAAAAATTACCATATTAAATAAACATTTTATATTAAATTTATCATAATATAATCGCACGTAATCATAGTATGCTCAAAATGTTATCATATTATGGTCCCTCATAACTATATTATATTATATGATCCATAATCTAAGAAAATTTCTTAATGGAAAAGTTCTTAGAAACTATGAAAAAGCTCTTTTAATTTAAGAATACTTCCTTTAGAAATGTTTTTTCTAAAACAAACTTAATATTAAGTACTTTTTGAAGAAAAATTGCTAAGGAAAAAATCATAGACTTTGAGAACTTTTCTTTCTTTGATTGTATAATTATTTATTGATTGTTGCCAGTATTTTATCGTTGCATAATCATCATATTTTTTTCATAGTCAGAATTTTTGTTACCACAGTATGGTTACAGCCAATCATGATATAAAATTGAAGGTGCCAATCATAAAATTGTAAAATATTTACTAAATAATGATGGTAGCGACCATGTTGATGGTTAGAAAACCAATTACTTGGTTGTGACAACCATATCCGATTGCAGCAAGTACAATATAGTAGCAGTGATCATATTGCAACCATGTTTTTTCTCTGCGTGTACGGCTGATAAAGGAAATTTCCCTGAACAAGCAGAAAATAACATGTTTGGGGAAATCATATTCGAAGACCATCTTATATTTTTGAGATTATGATTGTGCCAACCATAGTAGTACCATAATATAGTTATCATATTATGATATAAAATAACCAGAACTTTACCATAATATGGTATCTACAGTAATATTATGTTTCGAAACTAAGAACATGTCTTTAAGAAATGTTTTTTCTAAAGAAAAATTTAATATTAAAGACATTTTTTTAAGAAAATTTTTTTTTTAATAAAAAAAAAAAACATAAATTCTATGGAATTTTTTTAATAGAAAAATTCTTAGATTCTAAGGACATTTTTAAGATATTGTATATTTTAGATAGTCTTTAGAGTCTCAGAATGTTCCTTTTAGAAAAAGTCCTCAGAATCTTGATTGTGACAATCATACCCGAATACAGCAAGCATAATATAGTAGCAGTGATCATGTTGCCACCAAATCTGTCAATGTTGCATTCTATAATCAATTTTGTTAGTTCATTTTATTTAATTTTCTTTAAATTAAGAGTAAGCTATAAAAATAAGTTAAAATTAGCATACACTAAAAAATAAAAGTGTTTTAACTATTAAAAACATTGAGTGAAAAATACCACTTAAAAGCAAAATAAACAAATTTTACAACCCTCAAAGCAAAAAAAAACAAAAATTTATTCACACTCCACTTTCACAATTTACATGAAATTGTGACAAACTATATAAAGCCGTTAAAATGATTTAACTGCCTGTAGATATTTCACGCAAATGAGGGTTTATCACTCTGTATTAGGTATATGCAAAAGTTATTGGACCTCATATTAAGTCACTGAACCTAATATTATACAATGACTCACATTTCTATTTGATAGATTCTTAAGGAAAGTTGTCAGAAATTTTTAAACAAATTAAGTTGATGATAAGACCTAATTAACAGGCGTACACAGAGAACAGAGATTCATTCTGACAAATGAATTTGTGGTAACCGAACTTTTTAATTCGACTGTTAGTATATATCTGTTCTTTGGAAGTTACAGTTATAAGCAGAAAAGCTAAATTTGCTTGTTTTGCTTTCTTTTCTTGCTTTTTTACTCATATTTGCTATTTCTGCCTTTTTGGATTCTTGAGATTTTTGAGCTTAAAATTGCTTTTTTCACAATTTTTTTTTTTTTTGCTTCAGTTTTTTTTTGTTTTTTTTAAATATATTTTCTGCTTGTTTTTAGTCTTAATTAAAAAAAAAATATTTTCCCCAAATTTTGCTTTTGCTTGTTTACAAAAATAGTTTTTTCTTGGTTTAATTTTTGCTTTAAATACATTAAATTTAGATTTTTTCGTCTTCTCTGGTTATACCCAGAAAAAATGGCACTTACTGTGTAGATTACCATGTAATGATAGTTAGTTACTTTTCTCATTACTTTAAACAACAAAATAATGACCTTTTGATAATGGGTGAAAGAAGTACTTATATGTATAGGCAAAATAATGATTTACTGTTAGTTGTTTTTTACAAATATATTTATTAATAGATAATATAAAATTATCTGCCGTAAAATTAATTTTTTAAACATTTTATGATTTTAAAGGCTTTGAGAAATAGCATTGAATTATGAACTTACATTTTTTAGTTCAAAAAGTATATATTTTAAAGATTTTTTATAACTTAAATACAAATTATTCTTGTTGATTTCTTTAAGTAAGAACATTTTACTTGATTAAGTTACAATATTTTTTTATTAAGAATAACTACTTACTTTATTATTTTAGGTAACCAATTATTTCTTCACTATGAGTAACCATACTGGTAATTAATTATTCTCACTTGTTATAAAGCGAGAGAGTAATGACCATTCATGAATTTTGGGAAATCATGATCAAAAGTAATTAAGCGAGTAAAAAGCCTGGTAACTAGTGAAACCATTTGTGTGCTACTTACTCCCTTTATTACTTGGTAATGTCTGTTTTTGCTAAGTAAGCATGAAATCATATTTTCCCGAGTAAAACAGTTTAGTTATAATCATATGTGGCTTTATATAATAATATATGATCATATATAAATACATATGACATTATGCATTACCATATATAATTATATATCGTATTATTTATTTTAAATTATCTTAAATTTTGTCAGATATAACCACATTTAATTATATATTGGTCTATATAAAATTAGATATTATTTATATGACAAGATATTATATATAACACTATTTGTAATTATATATGTGTTACACACATTTATTTATATATGAGTTATACAGAACCATATATACATGTATATGGCATATACAGAATCATATATAAGTATATATGCTGTTTAATATTTGAGATATAATAAAATATAATCAATTATCAAAAATATTTTTTTTTATATGGTATGAGATATAAATATATATGATTCAATATATGGTCCAATATAAGAAAAAAATTTAATATTATATTAGATATAATTATATATGATACAATATTTGCAAACAAATCGCGTATCCAGAGTATTTTTTATATGATAAAAGATATAATCAGATGTGTTTTCACGTCAATGGTTTCGAATCCCAGCGAGGGAGATTATTTTTATTTTTTATTTATTTTTGTGTTTTTAAAATTTATTTTTATTTTTTATTAATGTTTTTTTTTTACAATACTTTCAAGTTTAAACCCATTTTGGAATTATTTCTACACATTTTTTCTAACTTCAGAAGATACGATTATATATAATTAAATATAAAATGATATATAGTTCTATACTGTTATATAAAATCAGATAAGTACAGGACCAATTTAGTCTAATTATTTCAGCAATTATGTGAATACATTTTTTCCAAATTCTTGAATTAAAAATTATATATAAATTCCGAAGATATAATTATATATAACACAATTATTCGAAAAATGTATAGTAATAAATTCAGCCATTTTGTATAACAGCGTGTGGCTGAGTGCTTAACACACTACAACTCTAGCAGACCGAGTTTAAATCCTAGCAAAGGCATTGTTGGTTTTAAAATTTAATTATATATTTTTTTAACTTAATCTTTTTTTAATTTTTTTTAATCATTTTCAATTATGTTATAGTCTTAGATCTAATCTGATACAATTTGATCTGCCATTTTTCGAATAAATTTGATGGATCTAATTTGATCTGTAATTTTTGGGATAAATTTATATCCTTCTAAGTCTCCATATATATTGCTGGATTTAGTTAGCAATTTTTCGGATCAGATAAACATTACAGCAGAAATTAATAATAATCAACTTGGATACACTCAAAATATATTTTCCTTTACCGATTGTAGTTTATTTAAAAAGTAATACGTAGGACTTGTTTTTAAATAACGAGTCAATTGAAATTCATAGAAATATATTTTTAAACTATTTGAATATTATAATGTTTCTAAAAATTGAAATTCAAATAACTCCTTTTTGTTTTTTGTTAAAATAGTTTGCTTAAATAAAAAATTATTTCAAATAAATTTACAAGAAATTATTCAAATTTACACACATAGAATATAAAAATATATACATCTGTGTGTGTGTTGTGTGGTTTATAATTACATTCAAATAAAAAAAAAACTTTAAATTTGAAAAACACACCATAAAAATCGTTATTTCTAACGTTATGTGAGTTAAAAATCGATAGTTATTTTAAACGATTTTCGATTGTTTTTACTACTTTTGTCGATTATTAAACAAAAAAAGGGCTGACTGTAATAAAAAATCACTAGTCCTCTCTTTGATTAAATTTTCGATTAATTTAATATGTATTTTAGATTATTGTGAGAATAATTTGAGTGTATGATTAAATGTTTCGTCATATCAATTTTTTTTACTCGGGTTATTTAAATCTAATACTCTGTTTTAATCAACTTTCGACGGATTACCTTATTACATATATTTTGTTTTACGTTTCTTTAAATCGTTTTAAATTAATTTGAAAATTTAAAGTTTAAAAATTTGTGTGAATTTCAAATTGAGTAAAAAGGCCAACAGCTTTTTCTCTCCTCCAATATATGTGTACCTCTAAACTGTGCGTAAAAGTTGTGGTTAAAAAAAAAACAAATAAAAATGCCATAATCTAAATACAAAAACTACTAATGAAAACCATAACACGTACTAGCGTATTAAAAGGAAAAAAATAAACGAAAAGTACTCCAGAAACAACCACAGCCAATATTAAAACAACAAACTGAAATATAAGATAACACATAATTGTTTTTACAACCAAAAGTGTACTGTCAATACTTGGAAAATGTAACGCAAGAACAACATCAATAACCACCAAAACAACTTCAATTATAAAAAAAAATACTGTTGTAAAACAACATAAGGGCAATTTTGTATTTAACGACCAAAATTTGTTTGGTTGTAACAAGAAAAAGTATTATTTTGCTATTTTGTTTTTAAGCAAAAAAAAAACAAAACAAATGATGGGAAAACCGATATTATCCCACAAAATTTTGAACGTGTTTAAAACTTTTAGCAGAATTCTAGCAACTGAAAATAAGGACTTTTAAATTATCAGTAGTTACCAAAGCCCATTAATAAAATTTGTTAAGAAAAAAAAAAGGCTGAAAAACAAAAGGAGTAAAATTAATATAGACTATAAGAAGAAAAAAAACTGTATCGTAACTAATACTGCCACGTGCAAATTAAAACAATTTAAACGTTTAATGTTTGTAGTAATGACACTCGCCAACAATTTAGGGGTCTCAATAGTGTTTTCAATTATTCGACCCTGCCGGTTAATCGGTTAGGTCATAATTAAAAAAAATTAAGAAAATTGATTAGCGATTAATCGATTAAGTGTTTAAAGCAAAGTAAGTGGATTTCTTTCATCAATAAGAACACAAACATTTGCTTTTTGCTGAAATATCAAGTCAAGTCAAGTCTATTGCATTGGTTTCTAAAGTGTTTGTTTAGAACAATTCAAAGCATCCAAAGATTTTTTTTTTAAATCATGTTTTATAATCTGGGGGTTTTCAGAGGAATCCTACGACTCTTTAAAAAGAAAATGTTATATCTGTTCAGTGGAAGTAAACCCTTAAAAACGCAGTGTAGAAAGTGTTTTACCGAAGCGGGACACTTTGTCGATAAAGTGAGTTTTTATATTCTTTATATGACACTGGTTAGAATAAAAAAAATCCTAAGTACACAAGAGCTGCCTTAAAAAAAATCAATAACAAATTTTTACAAAAATGGTATGAATAGTTTTTGCGAAATTCACAAACAAATTTTGATAAAACTGCCACTGTTCCCTGACTGTATCACTACCAGTTTTAAGCTTAAGAGTAAAATAGATTATCAATCTTTTCGAAAATATACAAATATCGCGCATATTCCAAACAGATTTTTCTATGTTTGTGCAATTAAGAATTTAAATAAGTGAATCCTTAAATATTTTTGACTAAACAACTTAATTCTACTGAAGTTCCTACTTCATTATAATTTGTTGATAAATCAAATTCGAAACAAAATTCAATAGCCTTAAAAAAAATTCAATAACAAATTTTTACAAAAATAGTATGAATAGTTTTTGCGAAATTCACAAACAAAGTTTGATAAAACTGCCCCTGTTCCCTGACTGTATCACTACCTGTTTTAAGCTTAAGAGTAAAATAGATTATCAATCTTTTCGAAAATATACAAATATCACGCATATTCCAAACTAATTTTTCTATGTTTGTGCAATTAAGAATTTAAATAAGTGAATCCTTAAATATTTTTGACTAAACAACATAATTCTACTGAAGTTCCTACTTCATTATAATTTGTTGATAAATCAAATTCGAAACAAAATTCTATGTTATTTTTTAGTTTTTATAAATTTCATCATAGTATTATAATATGAACCTATTTTTTAGAAAATACAGCTATTTATTATCTAGTCAGCTACGACCTTCATCAACATTATTCGTGCCCTTGAAAGTGCTATTTGTAAATATCTCTTTTTAACTCAAAAATCAAAGAATAAATAGCTTTTTCCTTTGATTTGTATGCTAAATAGAGATATTTACAATAAGCACTTTCAAAGGCACGAAGAATGTTGATGAAGATCGTAGCTGGCTATAAAATGCATTCCACTCGGCTAGTGTCTTTTTCTGTGAATTCTTCAGGATTACTAAATAAAAAAATTTTTTCATTTAAAAAAAATTTCTATGATCTCGAACCAGACTAAAAATACATTTTCATACATGTAAGTATTTAAGATTGACTATAAAATAAAAACTTTACATATTATTTTTAATACGCTAGATAATAGCGATGAAATAAAAAAAGTCAAATTTTACATTCAGTTGTATCCTTTAAAAAATTAAAAACAATATCATGTCTAATGAAAGCTCTTGGTAGGTAAATTGCAATAGTGCAGCAAGTTGGGCTTTTCGATGACAACTTTAAAAGGAAACATTTTGTGCTACCTCCAAATATAAACGAATTTAGCTGAAACTTGGCACAGAGATTTTTATACATTTAGATATGCGACAACATGGTGGAGATTGCGAATTCAAGCTTTGGTATTTTTTTTTTTTGGACCACTCTAATGTATACGGAGGTTGAAAGCTCTATTTAAATTTTTTGGTCATAAAAATATAATTTTATATTATTTAAAATTTATTTTTTAAAGAAATTGAAACAAAAATAAAAATTTTTTATCATATTTCCTAAAACCGATATAACATTTGCTTTGATTCAGTTGATTTGAAAAAAATTTGATTGTATTTTAGTTGCTGTTTTTTTTTCTACGATTATCTTGCCAAAGTTAAGCAAATTTATATTAAAAATTTAACCGGTTAATCGACCTTTTTTTAATTGATTATTCGGGAGAAATAGAGGCGATTATTCGAGAAATCTGTTAATCGATTAAGCGAATTGGAAACACTAGGTCTCAATCAAGCCAAATGTAAATTAAAGTATGACGATTTCAAAATGGAGCCGCAAGAAAAATGGCCTCTAAAAAGGAGAGGAAAAGTTTAAAGCGTATCGTCTTCTTTTGAGGCCTTTTACGCCATACTTAACATTACGCCGAAAGCCGGACAAAATCAACGGAAGTGCTCCAGGGTCTCATCGTCCTCCCCACAGACAGAGTCGCTCCTTTCCAATTTCGAAAAGTAGTGTAGATTGGCTTGCGAGAATTCCCATAATGTTGGTCAGTTCCTCCTTCCCCAGCTTTAAGATTGTCCTCGTCCTGCCCTTATAGGACCAACATTATCCCCATTCCAGGTCCCCTTGTGCTAGTTGGTTGACCGTTATCCAAGCTCCGTTTTCATCATTCAAAAGGTCTAGAATTTCGAAGATTATCAAATATCAGATTGGATCCATCCCTGACCAGCTGTGGTCCTTGGAGCCAAAAGCATTCCAGTTCCCAGATCCCTGCAAAAGAAAACTAAACCACCCATCTAAAAATCGAAATATATATGAGCATACATGATCATACATGGGCCTGTATATGGTCATACATGGTCATATACGTCCATACATTGTTCAATATATCATCTGTATGGATCTAATATATGATCATATAACTTCGGATCCGAAATTTGAGGGTATATGGACGTATATGATCATATACGAGCATACATGAATAATATATCAGCATGTATGATAATATATGCACATATATCACCATATACCCTCAAATTTCGGATCCGAAGATATATGGTCATATATGAGATCATGTATGGACGTATATGACCATGGATGCCCATGTATTATCATATACAAGCCCATGCATGATCATGTATGTTCATATATATTTCGATTTTTACATGGGCAGTTCATCGTCCAGTTTGGAGGCATCAGTGTGGAAATGAATTCCATTGGTGTTATCTAATATTTCTTTATTCCTCCACAGCTATCTATGCAGAATAAGAAAATCGCATTATCCAAAATTTGAAAGTCTAGTAGATTTTCAAGAAGTCTCTGATGCCTGCAAGAGACCACTCTCAGAGCCGAAATGCTGGACAAATATGACAAAATTGAAGCTCACTGATGGTAGCATTTTCATAAAATATTATTGAAAAAGTAAATGGCAGGCATTCACTTATCGACCCAAATCAATATTTCATTTACTTTTGCAAGATTTTTTTTTTTTTTTTCAATTTTCAAAACCTAAACTGTAAAAAAATCACCCTTTATAAAACGTTATTTGTCTCTCCTGAAAAACAGTAGTTTTTAAGATATGAAACGCCTCGATATGTCATTAAAGGTCTGACGACACTTGTGTAAAGCCAATGAGTCATTCCTGGGTTAAATTGCCATACATGAAAACCATTAGTCATTATGCTCTCTAAATGCTCGCCCCAGCAGAGCTTCCTATCCAGAATAAATACCAGGTACTTGACACTATCCTTAATTCCAATGTTCAAACCCCGGAAAACAGGAAGCGTAGTCGTTCGTATTGAACATCCGGGTTAACATTCAGTCCCTAAAGATGTTCAGTCATAACATAATTTTAGTGTCCTGGTCCTCCATAAATTATTTGGATCTTTTAATATATATTCATGATCCTCGGCTCAGAATCAATCTAGACATGCAATGTAAAGGTGCCTCTAAATTTTCCATACAAATATAAATATTTTAGCAGAAATTTCTATTAGCGTCTGGTGAATAAAGCATTTCGTGGTATTTTTAGCCCAAGAGCCTAGAGGTAAAAAATTTTCCACTACAAATATTTCTTTTATTTAAAAAATTTTTCACTTAAAAAAATTTTTTATTACAAAAAATTTTTATTAAAAAAAATTTTTTATTACAAAAATTTGTTTACATTAAAAAAGTTTTTAATCACAAACATTGATTTCACCTCGACAATATTTTCTCAATTCCATTTTTCTTTTAACTTATCTGTAACAAAAACGTTGTGGAGGATAAAGCCGAATTCAATACTTTTAATATTTGTTGTTTACTTATCTACTACAAAGTGATTAACACCAAAATTTTAAAGAGAATATGAGCTATAAGCTTTTTCATAACATCCTTTTCTCTACAATTCAGCCATTATAAACATTGATACTTAAACTCTTAAATTTATCTTATATAAGAGAATAATACCAACAATATATTTCTAAACTTTTTGGATTTTCATATTATACGTATTTAAAGCTTTTACCGGAGTATTACCTTATCTGTTAAAAGCTTTAACATTCAACATGTTTATGTTGCTTTTTAAGGTTCGCTCACATATTTAACGATTTGAAAAACACACACACATACAAAAAAATTTCGTACTTTTGGCATTTTACATGCATCAAGTGAAAATTAGTTTTCCCGGGTACTCAAAAGGCAACGTTTGAAATTATTTTAAAAGCGGAAGAAAATACCAAACTTAAAACCAGTAAAATTGAAATTAACAAAAAAAAATAAATCAAAATAAATTTGAGAAAATAATTTTTAAAAAAGTAAAAAAAAAAAAAATAAAATTGAATAAAAATATTTTTAAAACATTATTGGATGTTCCGTTTAAAGTACATAATTGCTTGTGTCTCTATTTCAAGTGTTTATAAAAAATTTTAAATAACAGAAACAACATCATCATCAACATCATTGTTATAAACAACAGCAATCCTAATAAACCACAACGGGAATTATTCCTCCCATTTCTGCACTTGAAGGATAATAATATCTAAGGTATTTCCACCTTGTTTTCTCTGTTGGTAAAATCAAACATTAACACACTCACTGGGGTATTTATTTAAAAAATATTTGTTGACTTGTTGAAACATGTCATGGTAAATACGTATTACAATATTGTATATTTTAATACTTATGTATGTGTATATGAGATGGGTACATGAAAATAAAAACACACAAAATAAAATTCTAAAGGCCCAACTATATTAAGTGAAGTTGAATTAAGAAAAATAAAAGTGATACCATACAAATACATTGAAGTATCCACATTAGGCTTAAGTCAACATTTGAAAAGTTCCATCGCTATTAATTCAGTTAATTTACAATCCAAACTTATCATACCCAACTTAAGCAAATTAAAAATGTGTCAAAAAAATTTTATGAATATAAAACTAACAATAAAAAAGTAAATCAAATTAATTTTAAATTCAATAAATTTACAACAAAAAAAATATTATGCAATTGTGTGAATCCCATCTAATTCATTCAAGACAAATATGGGTGTCGTTTGACTTGAGGCAAACTTAAGTCAACTTTAAATTTTTAAAGCAAAGCTTAAGCCCGTATGACACTACATTTATTTTCTATTAGATTTATATTGACAGCAATGTAAATTAAATGGAAGCGCTGCGTTACCGATATACATTTGACAGATACTCATTTATTTCCTATAGTTGAATTCTTCATACTCATTATTTTATCATATGAAAATTCATAAATTTTTCGTCAATACAAAATTAATAGAAAATCTAGCAAGCTTTTAGTCAAGTCACATAAGTCAATTGTAGTTGAGCCTTAAAAAAGGAAATTGATTATGATAAATTTTCAAGGTTTAAAATTTCAAATATAAATATGCCCATGATGTTAATGATCAATATTCTAATTGCTTTTTTAAAACCAATAACATTGCTAAATAGACTGGAAATATAAATTTATAGACCATATTAATATTAACATAAAATCGAGTAAAAAAAACTGAAAATAACAACGGTATAAAAATTAAATGTGCTGTACCGTGAATATATTTCACTCAAACCTTAATGGTCACAAAACACAATTTAAATTTTAAAAATTAATATTTAATAATCACCATCAAACCAAAATGTCATTTTTTCACCAGAAAAATAGTAGCCTTGATAAATTAAATTTGGGTGAAAACAAATTGCACTAAATTTTCACGTGAAATTCATTATAGTGAAAAATCATTTTTTAAGCAAAAATATTTTTTCTTTTTTTTAAATATATTTGAGTCGAAATTAAAAAAATATTTCGAAGGTTTAAAAGAAGTCAAAACATAAAAATATTTATTATTTTAATTTAATTTGCTAATTTTTGTTTTAAAAGAAAATATTTTTATGTAAATTTTTTGGATTTTAAAATCTAATTTTAATTCTTTTAAGGGCTGATTTTTATACCCTCCACCATATATGGTAAGAGGGTATGAATGTATTAGCTTGCCATTCCGTTTGTAACATGTCGAAATATAGGTCTAAGATCCCATAAAGTATATATATTCGTGATCCTTATGCAATTTTAAGTCGATTTAGCGATGTCCGTCTGTCTGTTCGTCTGTCTGTTGAAATGGCGATCACGACGCGAAGACGCCTGCGGGGGTATCTTTTTTATCCCAGATTATTGTGTTCCAAGAAGAAAGCAATTTTTAAATTTTAAATAAAACACAGATATTTAAAAAAAAAAATCGTGAAACTTTATTATATCGTAAAGTAGACAGAATGAGGTTATGTATGGAACAATATATCGCGCAGATGGCCGCCGCGGCTTTGCTGGCATGCACGCAATCTTTTAATGAAATTTTCAATGACCGTTTTGCATGAATGCTGCGGTATTTCATTAATGAAGCGTCCAATTTCCTCTTTTAAGGCTTGAGTCGTCGTCGGCTTATTCGCGTAAACCATCGACTTCAAAAAACCCAAAAGAAAAAAATCTAATGGTGTTAAATCGCACGATCTAGGCGGCCAATTCTGATCTCCAAAACGCGAAATAACACGACCGGGAAATGACTGATGCAGCAATTGAATTGTTTCTCTGGCTGTATGACATGTGGCGCCGTCTTGTTGGAACCACATGCCCTCCACATTCATTTCTTCAATTCTAGGCAAGAAAAAACTGGTTATCATTTCACGATACCGAACACCATTGACTGTTTGCGCTTGACCTGCCTCATTTTCATAAAAAAAAGGTCCAATGATTCCTCCAGCCCAAAAACCACACCACAAAGTGACACATTGAGGATGCATTTGCTTCTCGTGAATCACTCGAGGATTTTCCTCACCCCAAATGCGACAATTCTGCCTATTGACGAAGCCATCAAGATGAAAATGGGCCTCGTCACTGAAGATGATTTTATCGGCAAAATCAGCATTTTCATGTTGTCTCTCCAATACCCAATTAACGAACTCCCTTCGCTGTCCATGGTCAGCTGGCTTCAGTTCCTGAGTCAATTGAACTTTGTATGCATGAAGATGCAAATCTTTCGTCAAAATTCGCTGCAAAGTGGATTAGGAGACACCAATTTGCTGAGCTCGGTGTCGAATTGAGGTGGATGGAGTTTGAGCGACATCATCACGTACAGCTGCGACATTTTCGGTCGATCGACCTGGTCGATGGCGCGTTGTTGTCTTTACATCACTAACAGACCCAGTTTCGGCAAATTTATCCATTAATCTCTTTACAGTTGACTCTTTTGGAGCATTATTGTGACCCCAAATTGATCGCAATTTGCGAACTGTAGCCGCAAAACTTTCACCATTTTGGTAAAACAATTTCACAATGAGAATGCGTTGTTCATTCGTGTAGCGCTCCATTTTTACTAACCTCGTACCTTCTACTAGCAAACAATAACAATTGTTCAAATGTCAAACAATGACACTTCGAATGTTGCCAGATTTAAAAATTGCGTTCTTCTTGGGACACCCTTTACATTCTCCCGAGCAGTTTGATATTGAAAATGAGCAAAATCGGTCAAGCGGTTCGAAAGTTATGAGTGAAAATGTGAAGATATCTCTAAATTTTTCATACAAATTGGTGTATTTTAGTACAATTTCATAGTAGCAACTGATATATAATATGTTTTCTCATATTTTTTCACCAATCGCTTAGAAATTAATAATATTTTAAACACCTCAAATATTTTTCAACTCAAAAAATTTTTTTCACCACAAAAATTTTTTTTAACCACTAAAACTTATTTTCACCTAAAAAAATTTTTTCACCTCAAAATTTTTTTCACGTAAAAAAATTCGTTTAGGCATCCAAAAAACGTTTTTTACCTTAAAAAATTTTTTTCACCTCCATAATTTTACTTCAAAAGTTTTTTACATTGTTTGTATCAAAAACAATAGAGAACATTGGTGGAGGGTATTCAAAGATTCGGCACAGCCGAATTTAAGCCTTTTTTACTTGTTAGAACTAAAAAACTTGTTTATGCTATTTTTATGTAGCAATAAAATTATAATTATAAAAAAAAAAAACCAAGCAGAAATAAAATTTCCTTCAATATATAATATTTTAAAGCAACTGGTTTAAAAAGCAACAAAAAAATTATAAATATTCCGTAAAAATTCTGTAATTTGTAAAATGTAAATAGGAAAAAAAAATTACTAAATAATAATTACACTCAGAATACTGTAAAATATTGCATTTAAAAATAAATGGCCGTTCGGTTAAAAATAAAGGAACACATATTTATTTTTCAAGAAATATTTATTTTAACTCTTTTTTACCCATTTTTTTAGTTTTATTTATTATACCCTCCACCATATATGGGGAGGGTATATATCAGTTTGTCATTCCGTTTGTAACATGTCGAAATATAGATTTAAGACCCCATAAAGTATACACTCACAAAATATTTTACGTAACCGAATGTAGTTTATTTAAAAAGTAATACGTAGAGTTTGTTTTTAAATAAAGAATCAATTGAAATTCATAGTAATATATTTTTTAACTATTTGAATCAGTCATCCAAAAAAACAAACTATAAAAATTTACAGACATTCAGTAGGAGTTGATATTTTCTGTTAAATGTAAAATTTTATGTTTTCTGTTTTTAAAAATATAAATTCATATAATTCCTTGTTGTTTTTTTACCAAAATAGTTTGTATATATACAAAATTATTTCAATAAAAATTACAAGAAATTATTCAAATATAGATACACACAAGAAAATAAAAAAATATATACGTCTGTGTGTGTTGTGTTTTGAAAAATTACATACAAATAAAAAAAATTTCCATTTGAAAAACAAACCACAAAAATCGTTTTTTCTACTTTTTGTCAGTTAAAAACTGATGGTTATTTTGAACTACTTTCGATTGCTTTTACTACTTATGTCGATTATTAAACAATGATTGAAAATAAACAAGAAAATAGGCTGAATATAATAAAAAATCAGTAGTCCTCTTTTTAATTGTATTTTCGATTAATTTAATATGCATTTTAGATTATTTTTAACGAAATAATATTTTGAGTGTATATATATGTGATCCTTATGCAATTTTAAGACGATTTAGCGATGTCCGTCTGTCTGTCTGTGTGTTGAAATGGCGAATACGATGCGAAGGCGCAAGCAGGGATGCCTATTTTCAACCAGATTATTGAACATCCTCCCGAGCAGTTTAGTATTGAAAATGAGCAAAATCCGTCTTGCGGTTCAAAAGTTATGAGTGAAAATGTGAAGGTACCTCTAAATTTTACATACAAATTGGTACAATTTTTCTGTATCTTTTTTATTTCTGTTAAGCTTTGTTGGTTTTTCGTTTCATTCCATAAAATATATTTTTTATTTTTGTAACCAAAGGCATTTATATATAAAGAAAGAGCAAAATACATAATTGTTTTAGTGCCTCTACTTTTAAATAGGTGGCCCAGAATCACATTAAAACAATACCCTGCTAGGTCCAAAGAAATTTATATACAAAGAAAGAGCAAAATGCATAATTGCTTTAGTGCCGCCACTTTTGAATAGGTGGCGCTGAATTAACAAAATAAAACCCTGCCCCATGGCTAGGTCGACATAACCTTGGATTAGGCTTTCAATTAATTTATTTACCTAAAAATATTAAATTAACTACATACTTTAAATTCTAATGCATTCAGATGTTACTAGTAGACTTATTACATAATTTTAAAGTAAATTTTTCAAATGTTTGACGTAATAAAAGCATTTGTTTCACATTTTTATGTCAAAAAATAAATTTTCATAGAGGTAAAAAGTATTTTTTTTTATTCTATTTATACACTTGAATAAAGTGCAATATTGTGCTCTTAACATCTAAATGAATATTGATTTTAAAAATTAAAGTATAATATGCACATAAAACATATATTTTTCATAGTTTTTGGCAAATATTCATTTATGTTACGAAGAAAATAGAAAATCAATAATACTCTACTGCATATTGTAGCAAAATATAGCTAATGCAGACTATCTCTGCAGCAAAATATGCCTAATGGAGAGAATGCACCTACTGATGGGCCATCTATTGACAAATAGTTACAACTGATGTTCTTTCTTTAACGAATTCATTTTTTTGCTGTATTCTCTCCATTAAACAAACATACTTTAATTTCCTAAAGAAAGAACATTCGCTGCAACTATTTATCAATACGTGGCGCATCAGAAAGTGCATTATCTTCATAAGGCATATTCCTGCAGAGCTAGTCCCCATTAGCCGGAACAAAATTGAGTATTTGCCAAAAACTATGCTTTAAAGTGTGTTTTTTGTGTATTCCATTGTTAAAAAGACTAGTGAAATTACAAATTTAGTACAATTTCATAGTAGCGACTGGTACATAACATATTTTCTCATATTTTTTTCACCAGTCCCTTAGCAGTAAATATTTGTATTCATCTCAAACATTTTTTCAACACTACAATTTTTTTTCACCACAAAAAATTTTTTCACCTCAAAAAATTTTTTTCACCTCTAATTTTTTTTTTCACCAAAAAAGTTCTTTTCACATCTAAAAAAGTTTTTCACCTCAAAAATTTTTTTCACCTACATAATTTAACTTCAAAAGTTTTTTTATATTATTTGTATCAAAAACAGTAGAGAAAATCTTTTTAGGATATTTGTGGAGGGTATTCAATGATTCGGCACAGCCGAATTAAGCCTTTTTTACTTGTGTTTTTTTTTTCATTTGTTTGAAATTTAATAAAAATTTACCCACAAAACGGAAATTTGTGGTTTATTTGTTTCCGTTAAACTTATTATAAATTTAAATTTTGTTTGCTGTGTTTCATAAAAAATATTCAAAAAATTTAATTTTTTTTTGTTTAAATTGTGTGTTTATATACAAAATTAGTTCAATTCATGTCACAAGAATTTCATATGCACACACACATAAACACATATGATCATTCACACAAAATGTGCCTAAAGACTGTGTGAGTATACATTTTGTAGATTAAAAAACATACAAAAATATAAAAAAAAGCGGAAACAATTTCAAATAAATGAATAAATCAGTTAGGTAGGTAAAATTTTAACCTTTAATTCTAACTGATTAATCAGTTGTTTTTATAATGGATGGCAAGCAATACCTTTTGATTATAACGGTGGTTGTCTACCCAGCTCTGATCAATACCGATACGAAAATTTTGAAACTGCGATTGCAATAGTGGCATGTGTCTTTTAATACCACGGGGCTTATTTCATAAAATTATCTGTTAAATTTTGTTATATCTGTAAAATACCTTTATAAATCGGTGTTTCGGTAGCTTCGCGTTATTAAAACGGTAGCTTAAGATATTTAAAAATTAAACCGGTATACATGCCTTTAATCGAATCGCAATTTTAAAATTTAAATATCGGGCTTAAAGTGGCTGTGGTGAAAAGGTATTGAATGCCAATCATGGTTTTACTGATGTGTCAAATGTTTAAACGCATATCTCTGATCACTGATTCTTAAGGAATCAATTTTTCATTGATTAAAAGTATCATTTAGTTCTATATTTCCCATTCTAAAGCAGTTCATTTTCACAACTCCCAAAAATGTAATTTTTATTCAAATGTAGCTCTTTTTAAATCTATGACGGATAACTTATTTTAAAAGTAATAAAAGTTTAACGTTTACAATAGATATTTTTATACAAATTTGTTATTCATAACTATAGTTAAGTACTAAACTTTGGTTATTTTGAAACAACCTGACAATTTAAGTGATTTGTATCAATTTTTAATTTTGAATTTCGAGTAAAGTAATTAAGAAAATATGGATCGATTACTGAATGTGAATTAATAAAAGCTTTGTAAAATTTTTTAATCAAATTTCAAACTTGAATATTTTTCAGGTTTGAAATTTTAAATATTTTTATTTAAAATAACATAGCAGCTGCAACTGAAAATTAATTCTTTTAATTATAATCTTAATCATTAATTTAAAAAAAAAATATAAAGATTTAAAAGGGTTTGAACTCAGAACCCTCAGAACTAGCAAGCTGTGTCTCTACCCACTGCACCACAGACGCTTACATTAAGTTGTTGTTTAACTTTGAATATAAATATGTATAGAAATAAAACGCAAAAATATAATACGTTTCAAAATTGTGTTGTGGTATAATTGTTAGCGCGTTAGACTGTTACACACAAGGTTGCAGGTTCGATCCCCAGCGACGCAAACATCAATTACAAAAATAATATGTATGAGTTTTTATCTCTTTTACATATCGCAAACGTCCTCCTACGGTGTTACCAAAACACTTAACGCTCCCGAAGTAAAATATCATAACAGGACTATGAACTAAAAACCTTCAACAATTTCGTCAACTCTTTATCAGATGGCGGGCAACAATTGCCCGCCATCCCCTTTCCCAAGAAAGCAACACATAAATTAGTAGGAAGAATTTCCCAAGTGTTGCTCCTCTATACAAAAAAAAAATAAAAAACTCTTTGGTAATCTTAATATACCAGCAAAACCATGGTAATGACATATCATTACTTTACACATAACTTTGTAATGAGTACTCCTTACATTAAGCATTATTTTCAAAATAAAAATAATGTATTACCTATAATATATTACTTATTTTACAATTTTGAATTAAATAATAATAAGTTACCTGTAATGAGCAACCTTTTCTATTATTTTAATATAAATAATAGTGAGTCATTGTTAATAGTTTAAACAACTTTATTTATTAATGTGTATTTTATTTATTTATGAATTAAAAGAGTTTAATAAACAAATTAGCATGTAAATTAAAAGGAAAAAATCTACAAATTGATTTAGAGCAGTGTCGAATTAATTTATTTTAACTTGTTTGTGTTATGACACATCTTAACATATATAATAAGTTTTTGTATTCAGGTCACGAATATGATAAACATGTTAAAATAACTTGGGGCAAAACTGTTTTAACCGTAGTTACGAAATATCTTTATATGCAATTTTTCAAAATTGTAAAGACATAGAAAATTTCGAAGACCAAATTTTAAATCAAGAGAAAAAACCTATTAAAATCAAATCAAATAAAAAATTACTGAAATTTCAATGCGAATAAAAATATTTAAAACTGAGCAAAAACTTTCTCTTTTTGATCTTTGACGACCCAGGGGATACATATGATCCAAATTGTATTCTATAAAAAATGAAGTGAACCAATTCCAAATATCTCCATGTTTCTAAAAATTAAAGTAATGGACTATATCCTACCAAAATTTTGATCCCCTGTGCTGTCCAATAGGATTTGAGAAAATGTGTTCCAAAATTTATGCAAAAAATATATTTTTTTGTCAATTTGTGGTAATCCTATTAGCTCTGAGACCATATTGATACAAATGCTTAGTATTGTGTGAAAGCAACAACTATCCTCTGTCGATATAAGCCACATTTAAGAAAATCGGTTAAAAAATGGGCCAAATATGACAAAAACTATAAATTGGACATTTATCAACCATTGGCCGTTTAAGGGTTAATTTATATATTTCCAAAAAAAGAAAAGCAGATTAGAATTTGGTATTCACAACACTTCATCGCTGGATACGGATTCTGAATGTGTGAAGCTGTGAAGTGATAAAATATTCACTACTTCGCAAAGAATCCTATTCTTGATTTAACTTTTGCGAAAATTATCCGTCAATATTTTATCATATGAGTTTTTTTTCTTCACCAAATAAAAGTTCATGAAAAAATGTGAGTGTTGCTCTATTTTACAAACATTGTAAGCGATTTTTTTTAACTGATTTTTTTTTACAGGGACTGAAAGCGAACCCGAACCCAAACGGGTTTAGGTTCGCTGTTTATAAAAACTTTAAACCCGAACCCACTGAACCCAAAAATTTAACCAGGTTCGGGTTCAAAAATAAAAAAAAAAACATTCTTGCTGTTCATGGAGTAAGAAATGTTTGATAGAAAAATCATAAAAAAATATTACATTTCTTGCACTCCAGTTTGCAGTGCTCGACACTATTTCTATTCCTTTTAAATACTTGATCAATGCAGAGATATTTGCAAAAAATTGCGAACACCAAAAATTTCTTCTTGAACTGAAAAGCTAATCTTGAAAACCCGTACTAGACTGTCAAACTAGATGGAATTCTAGTTATGAAATGTTTCAAGCCTTATTGGAATACATAAGTTTTTGTTCGGAATTACTGTATGCTATAAATGATATTTGGAATATTTGTGAAGAATTCGTAGAACTTTTTGAACACTGAAACTACAAAAAGAATATATGACTTAAGGCGATTTTTATTGAATCAGTCTTAGTTTTAAATTAGAGCTAAGAAAAGATCACAAAACAAAAAAAAATTCACAAGAATTATATTTAAATATTATAAAAAGAGAAAACCACTTTATTAATAATCCATTTTTGATTGCAGCATTATGTCTAGATAACCGATTTAAGTTAATGCTTAGTCCCGAAAATATTGAAAATGCTAAAAAACATATTTCAAAAACAATTAAAATTTGCAAAAATTTGTAAATGGAAAGAGAAGAAGAGATTTTTATGAGAGAATCAATATCTTGTTCTTCAGAATATGATAAAGATATGCTCGAACAAGTTGTAAAAAAGAAGGCACGATTTTCTAATCAAATTCTTCAAATGAGAGGGCCTTTTCAGCCTTAAAATTAATTTTGTCGCCACAAAGAATAATTTTAGAAGAAGAAAACTTAAAAAATTTATTAGTTATAAAATTAAACGAAAATTTCTTTGAAAAATACACAAATTTTCTTTTGATAAAACATTTCTACTTTCTTTAAATGTTGAACCCGAAACCTGAACCGAATCGAACCCGAATTTTTAATTTCGATTAACCCGAACCCGAACTTGGATCCATTTTTTTCAGAATTTCAGTCCCTGGTTTTTTAACATTTTATAAATTTTCTAATATACTTTTTTTTTAATTTTATTACAAACAAAAACGCTCAACTCGCATTCGAAAAATCCATGTTTGCAACACTACCAAAAATAAATTAAACCGTAAAAACCAAAACAAAATAAAAAAACAGCCTCTATTCTAAAAGCATAAACGCATATAAAGACATTTCTTTATATTATTTATTTATTAATCCATATTGTTATTGTAATATAATGAAAATAAAAAAAAATTATTGAAGTTTTTAATAAAATTTTGCTTTAAAACTCACGAAACGAGTGGAATGAAATAAAATTGACAGATATTCATCATAACAAAATTTTTTTTCATAACGAGAATGGGAATAATAAATTATTTATCACTTCGCAAAGCAACTTAATTCGGAATTGCCCCCCTGGGTTGTTATTATAATTACCAAAATGGCTGAAATTAATGGTTGATTGCATAAATGTTGATAAACTATTTGACATTAAACCAAAATTTATTAGAAAAACTAATATTGTATATAAAGCAATAGTTTTTATTTAAACAAAACTAATATTAGATTTTTGCCACATATGTTCTGTTCAAACGATAAAATTGTCCATAAATTGGCAATATTCAATAGTAATTAGAAAACCTAATATTTTGTATGATGTGTTTCGGTTATTTTCTGTTTATAATTAAATTTAACTATTCTGATGAAGAACTTTAAGTACATACAATTAAAAATTTTATATAACGATACAATTTTGGTAATTCCGACTAGAATTCCAACTAATTTATTGTATTATCTGTGGGTAATAGTTCCTACACTCAACAAAAAGACATGAACTAAAATGTAATCAAAAATTTTCTTCAAAATAATTTAAAAATTGTCCTCAATTTAAGTAAAATTTTATTAAAACTTAGAAAAATTTTCTTAAAAAGAAAAAAATTCCTAAGTTTGAGGAACAACGAAATAGTTTAAATACTCAGAAATAGTTCATATTTTTCTTAGTAATATTTTTCGATTTTAGGAAAAAAAACAAATCAATTAAATACAAATATATTAATTTTAAGAAAAAACATCTTAGTTTTAAGAAATTTGTATACTCAAATGTAATAAAATTATGTATAGTTAAAAAAAAAAAAAATAGGACATAATTGACTCCCATTTAGTTCAAAAAATGTGTCTAACTTAAACCGAGAAAGTACTTGAACTTAATGTTTGTTCATTTTTTGTTCACTACTAGCGACTTAATTTTAGAAAGCCATTTCCAAATTCGATTGTAAACATAATTTAGAGGTATGCATAAACCACATTCTAATTTTGAAGAATTGTTTTCTAAAAATTAGTTCAGACAATTAAAAACAAAAAAGTAATAAATTTTTTCCTATGTAAGAATAAAAATTTACTTGATTTTAGAAACTGATGAACTATTTTTAAAGAAAATTTTCATGCAACTTAGTTCAGATAATTTTTAAAAATTTTAATAAAATAATATTTTTTTTTGAAGTAAAAGTTTTCTAATTTTTTGAAAATAATAAAATTTGGTATAGGATTTTTTTGTTGGAAAACGTTGTAATTATTTTCAATATTCTATTACAAAAAAACAATCAATTAAAAACAAACCAGTTAGTTTTTCTAATTACCAAGAAAAAATATTATTAAAGGAAACAAATTAAAGTAATAATTTAAAAAAATTATTGTGCATGATTGTAATTTTTGGTGCTGGATTCAAAAATGGCTCACATGCCCATCTCTAATCTTAACAGTCTTTAACATTGAAATTAAAGTCATTTAAAATATTTTTTTTAAAATTTTGTTAGCAAAAGGTTAAAAATTGCGAATTTGCGCTTTTATGTAATAATTTTGTTTGCTGACTACAATACAAAATATCGCAAGCACATTTTATAGATTACGGCATAATGTCTTTCCTATAATTGACGAAGCGCTTTTTAAACTAAATATTTTTCGAACTATTTTTTTTTTTTCACTTAATATTAAAAAAGTTTAAATTTTGATATGTGAAATAAAGTTTAAGCTAAAAATCCCATAAAATGAACTTATGACATTTTTTCATTTTCCAATAATAACAAGAAATTTAACTGTGATATTTTGTATTTTTGCAACAATTCCCTTAATTTAGTTAATTTAAGAAGACAAAGAACCCCCAGTTTTCCTTAGCCAAAGATGTTGTGTGTCACTTAGGGCTTCCATTTTTGTAGTTCTCTCAAGCAGAACCGTTAATTAACTACGAAAAGGATCTGACTTTGTAACAATTTATTACGTTTCAGGATGTCTTGCAGTACATTTTTTTTAATTTGTTTACCTTTTTGTTAATGAAATTTAATTTATATTTTAAATACATAAATTTTGTATAATTCAATTTAATTTTAAGGCAAAAATGTAAAAGCTTGTTAAGAGCAGTGTCCTCACAAAAAGTCCTCCGAAAGTGGAAAAATACTTACTCATTGAGTGTACACTCAGAAAAAAAAGTTAGTAGAAAAATTTGTAAACGGTTTTCATTCCCACTTTACTATTTTTGTACTAATTTTTAGTAAAAAAATTATTATTTAGCAAATCTTTTTGCTATTTACATTTCACAAATTACAGAGTTTTTACAGAATATCTACAAATTTTTGTTGCTAATTTCAGAAATCATTTTACAAATTTTTGAAAACCGATTTGCTAAAATTAGCAAAAAAATTACTAATTTTAAAAAATTGGATATTGATGGAAATGTTATTTCTAATAATTTAAACTTATACATACAAACTTAAATTGCCCTAAAATGTTACATAGGATTAAAAAAGGGGTCGGAAGTGAAGATACCGACTGATGTCTAAAAATAGGACATCCACTTAAAATAACAGTAAAGTTTTTTTATTTCTAAAAATCAGCCCTAACAGCAATTTAAATTTCACCTTAAAAGTAAAAAAAAAATTGACTAAAATATTTTTCAAAACAGAAATTACCAAATTAAAACAAAATGATAAATTCGTTTTAAGAATTTTTAAGATTTTTAAGCCTTTGATTTTTTTTTTTTCATTTTGTATAAAACATCTTTTAAATATATAATTAAAATTTTTGATGCTCGATAAAAAAAAAAAATCTAATACTTTGTACTAATATTAATAGTATTTAGTAATTTTTTTGCTGATTTTAGCAAACGGATTTTAAATTCCACTTTACAAAAAGTCTACTAAAATTTAGTAGCGGCTACTAATTTTTCTACTAATTTCATTGTACTACACGTCAGCAGACATGTGTTGCTAAGATTAGCAAAAAATACCGCTGGGCTCAAATTAGCAGAATTTCCCGTAATAACAGCAAAATTTTCAGTTGCCATTACAGACTTTTTTTGGTGAGTGTAAAGTACTTTTACCATAGAAGCAGGATAAGGATAATTTTCACTTAAAAGAAGTGCTATTTATCTTGATGTTAGAAAATATTTTCTTATTTTTAGGGAGCTAAGTCCCAGTTTTTAATAAACAAAAATTATCTAATGAACTTAAATAAAATAAAATTTTTCTTAAAACCAAGTAAACACTTTCTAACTAACAGTAAAATTTTAGATGACATATGAACTAATTTGGAGGAAATTTTACTGTTTTCTAATAAAAATTTACTTCTCTCTAATAAACATTTACTTCTTTAATTTAGAAATTTTGACCAAATATTAAGTAAAATTTGTTTCTAAATTTCAAGGATAATTTAATCTTTGGCGCCGTTTTCATTTCAATTTTTCCTCTAAATAAGTTATTTTTTCTCAATTCTAGTTCATTTTTTTTTTTTGAGTGCATAATCAGCTATTCAATTCCTATGGCTTTAGTGCTATTATTTAAAATATTTTTTTAATGGGATACAGGTTGGTTGAAAAGTTCCTGAGCTCACCAAGAGATGGCACTGTTGGCTCCAAACTTTTTTTTTCTCAAGTTGGTATAACTGTCCTGAGAACACATGCAAAGTTGCAAGTCATTCTGTCAATTCTTTCTTTGTTTACAAGCCATTTGAAGTTGACGTGTCATTGATTTTTTTTAATATGGAAAAAATTGAATATTGTGCAGTCATTAAATTCTTTATTTTGAAGGATTTAAAAGCAAACGAAATTTATGAACCATTGTTAGAAGTGTATAAGGAGTCCTCACCTTCAAAATGCACCGTTGAATTTTGGGCTGGTGAATTTAAACGTGGTCGTACCAGCCTTAAAGACGATCCACGCGAAGGACGACCAAAAACTACACACAGCAGAAATCATTGAGCAAATACATAATATGGCAGGTGAAGATCCAAGTTTGACTAAGCGTGAAATTGCTAATGCCACAGGCATCTCAGACGAATGAGTACTCCATATTTTACATGAAGAATTACGTATGAAAAAACTATTTGGAAAGTTAGTGCCGCACACATTAACAATTCAACAAAAACTGAATCGAAAACAAATTTCTCAGCGTAATTTAGAGCGTTTTATGCCGAATAAAACCGACTTCTTGCGTCGTTTTATAACTATGGATGAGACTTGGATCTACCACCATGATTCTAAATTTAAACAAGAACGTTTACAGTGGACTGAAACTGGTTGTTCAGCTCCAAAGCAGGTGAAGTCACAACGATCAGCAAAGAAGGTTATGGCATCAGTTTTTTGGGATGCAAAAGGAATTTTGTTGATTGATTATCTTCAGAAAGGTAAAACAATCAACTCTGAATATTATTGCAGCCTTTTTGATCAGTTGGATGAAAAAATTCGTGAGAAAAGTCTTGGTTTAAAGAAGAAAAAAATCATTTTTCATCAAGACAATGCACCTACTCACAAAAGTGTTTTGACGATGGCTAAATTCAAAGAATTAAAATACGAATTGCTTGAACATCCACCGTATTCACCAGATTTTGCTCCCAGTGACTACTATCTCTTTAGAAATCTTAAACAATTCCTTCGTGGAAAGCATTTTTCCTCGAATGAAGAGGCCATAGCAGCCGTAGACGCTTATTTTGCAGAGCTTCCGGAAAACCATTATAAGGATGGGATAAAATTATTGGAAGATCATTGGAAGAAGTGTATTGAGCTTCTAGGAGATTATATTGAATAAAAAAATATATTTCGTAACAAAAACAGTATTCTTTCATTTCGAGCGCAGGAACTTTTCAACCAACCTGTACCCTATTGTACATGCTTAATCGAATATTTAAATACATCCATAAAGCCTTTGAAAACCACAAACTATTTATCTTCGTTTGCTCTAATACAAACACCCAAACATAACTAAAACCAATATAATAAGTTTATTTAAAGTGCTATTAAATTTAAACAATACATTTTACATGTTAGTTTATTAATTTAAAATTTTATAAAATGCATCGCATATTTTCTACATGAACATATGTATGGATGTACACTGTACGTATGATTAATTTTTAATTAATGACCACTTAACGTATAAGTGATTTTGACATTTTTTTATTGTATGAAACAAAACTATAAAATAGGATTAAGGTAGATTTTGTATAAACATTAGGGCGACACAAAATTTGTAATAAAATATGTAATAGGTCAAAATGTCATATAATTGAAATTCTGCATGCTATATATAAAAAATATATATTAAATGAACAAAGTCTTTGATTTTGCTTTAACTTTAATAAAATTGTAAAGTAATGAAAATGCAACAGTTTGGTTAATATCTTAAAATTTCAGCACCATGTAGTTTCTTTACATTTTAAAGTAACTACTGCAATCTTAAAATGTTCACCCTTCTATTGTTACGTTTTGTGTGGGAGTAAATATACACATCAATTTATAATGTTAAACCAACTGAAAATAAATATATAATTGGGTTTCTCACCACACCAATAAATTTCTTTGTAATCTTTGCTAGCAAAATAAAGTTTTAAAGGATTAACGTCCAAAAGAAAATGAACAAAACAAACACTCACACAATTGTTCAGAGACTTTTATTTTTCTTTTACAAAGAAAAAAAAATCAAAGCAAAGTTAAATATTTTTATAACTTTTAAACAACAGCAAACAAGACGTGATTAAAATTAATCTTGTTAAAAAAAATACATATATATATATATGTAAGTTTGTTAATAAAGAAACAACTTTATTTTTCCTAAAACACTTATAAACAATATGTGACTTGAAATTTAAAAAGTTTAAGTTTAAAATAATTATTAGAAAAATGATTAAGACGCATTTTAGAGCTTTATCAAAATTGCAAATTATTGTTTAACTTATTTTGTAAAATTTTAATTACATTCTAAAGCAGCTATTCTTAAGTGCCTTATACAGACACTACTTTAGGGCGAATGTTTACGAGGCCAATGATTCTTAAGAATAAGCAAAAAATAAATAATAAATACAAATTTATTTAAATTTAGTTTATTTTAACAACTTTTTTGTTAAAAATGTTTGTATGTCATTATTTTTTAAACAAAAAAAAAATACTTAAAAATAAAATAAAAATATAATGTGTATCATATTTAAATAAATTAAATTTTTTATATATTGTATTCGCAACAAATTAAACAACACAATCACCTGCCTACAGCATGTGCAAAATATTAATAATTTTAAAAATATTTATTTACTTGAAACAATATATTTCCGTTGTCAGTTTCTGTTTGCTTGTTTTTTTCATATACAGTGGCCGCCAAAATATGGACACCGCAATTTTTTTAATACCCATCTAAAAATCGAAATATATTTGAGCATACATGATCATACATGGGCCTGTATATGATCATACATGGGCATACATGGTCATATACATCCATACATTGTTCAATATATGACTACACATGATCTGATATATGATCATATATCTTCGTATCTGAAATTTGAGAGTATATGGACGTATATGATCATATACGAGCATACATGAATAATATATGAGCATGTATGATAATATATTCACATATATCACCATATACCCTCAAATTTCGGATCCGAAGATATATGGTCATATATGAGATCATGTATGGACGTATATGACCATGTATGTCCATGTATGATCATGTATCTTCTTATATATTTCGATTTTTACATGGGTAATTCATATTTATTGGAGCAAAAATATTAAGACGAATCCCATATTTATTTTTAATATAAAGTTGGTCTTTTATTTTTAATAAAAATCATTATGAGCTTTTATATAAATTTAAAAAAATATATTAAATATTAGGAACATTCATAGTACCTCATGGCATGTCAACGTAAAACTAAGGACACACTTATTGTTTATATGAAATAAGGGTACATCAGAAATCACAGTGAAGGTAAAGTTAGTTGTAATCTGTAAACGGCATCGTAATTAATATAAAAATATAAATTAGTTAAATGCCTTAAGTTATAACTGCAATATATTTATAAAAAAACAAACACAATAATGTCACGCAAGCAGCTAACTCTTTAGGTGAGATAAAAAAATTATCGATTTGTAAGAGAAAGAACACAAATTTTATGTACAAGTCGATAAAATAATGTCCCGTAGTTGTTTTATGGTAAGAAAAGTTATTCAACGCAAACTAAACGAGAACCGAATCGGAAAGAAGCCTGTAGGCGATCGGCCAACTAATAAAAAATAAACGATATACGAGAGCGGATCAATAAGTCCGTGTATTTTCGAACTTCCCTCGTAGTTATATGAAATGCAACACTGCTCCCAGCAAGTACCATCTGTTAATAGGCTACTGTCAAATTTTGAGCAAGTTCCGTCATTTACTTTGCGTTTAACAGCTGTTCAAAACATACAACCTTGTGGATTATTTTTAAAAATGGCAAAAAGTGAATTTCGTGTGAATTATTTTTTACGAAAAAAAACCTGTTAATCAAACCAAGGAAAAATTTGATAAACACTATGGGGACTCTGCACCATCGATTTCAATGGTAAAAAAGTGGTTTACTGACTTTCGTCGTGGTCCCACAAGTAAAAATTACTCTAAACGTTTTGGACGGCCAATTGAGGTCAATACAGCCGAAAATGTCGAAAAAATCCACGATATGGTGATGGCCGATCGAAAAGTAAAAGTATGTGAGATTGCTGATGCCATAGGCATTTCATATTGCACTGTGGTTTCGATTTTAAATTATAAGTTGTATTTAAGAAAGCCCATAAATGTAATCGTGTGACAACTTCAAACGATTGTCAAAATTCCATAAATTGGGCTAAAAATTGGTACCTCATCCGCCATATTCTCCGCATTTAGTCCCCAGTGAATATTTTCTATTTCCAAACCTAAAGAAATCACTAGGTGGAAAGAAATTTAGCTCCAACAATGAAATTATTGATCAAACAAATGCCTCGAAAAATCCTAATTTTTGGAAGGGATACAAAAATTGAAGAAACGTTGCACTAAGTGTATTGAGCTAAAAGGAAATTATGTTGAAAAATATATCTTTTTTTACAAAAAACTGATTCATTAAAAAAGTCACGGACTTATTGATCCGCCCTCCTATCGTTGAGAAAAATTCTTTCACAAGCGCCACAAAAATTAATTAAACTAATAAACAAGGTAAACACACGCAAGTGAACAGATTTTGCAAAAAGGTTGCGGAAAAAAGTGATCCTTACAAATATATCGAATTGGCCGTGGAAAAACAGAGCCTTAATTCCAAAAAATACAGTAAAGACTGTATAAGGTGGAGGTGTTATGATATGAGGCTGCATGTTGTCTTCGGGTGTTGGAAATCCTTTAAAATAATCCGCATGAAAATGTGTTTACCTGATGACTAACATTTTCAATAAGACGGTGACCCGAAGCACATAGCCCACAATGTAAAAACGTCGCTTTTTTCTAACACTCCACATATGTTAGCGACACCTCCACAAAGTCCTGACCCCAATCATATTCGGGATTATGATTGTGCCAACCATAGTTGTATTATAATATAGTTAACATATTATGAGCATTTATCTTCTTAATAATATTCTGAAAAGTGTAAAAAAATAAATAAAATCATAAGGCACAAATGCCAGACCACCAAATAGGATTATATCGCCAGCGTAATGTGGAATAACTTGAAAAGGCGTATACGTAATATTGATTTCTAAATAAGGGAGTCTATATTTATACCCTTCACCACAGGTGGAAGGGTATATATAAGTTTGTCATTCCGTTTTTAATTTCTACAATATTGATCTTAGACCCTATGAAGTAAATATATTCTGGGTCCTTATGAAGAGCGAAGTTGATTTAACGATGTCCGTCTGTTCGTCTGTCCGTCTGTGTGTTGAAATGGGTTTTCCGAGGAATCCAGACATGATGAGGACTTGATTGTTATTTATTTCTGTTACATGTGATCTATTTCTATTTGATATTGAAAATCAGACAGATCGGTTAATAAATGGCTGAGATATTAGCAAAAAACCAGGACTACCTCTAATTTTTTCCGTAAAATCCCTTTCTTTAATATGTATGTAGAATTTTACGCATAACAAACACATCCGTTTGTTGAAATTCCTTTCTTTCGTCTCCACCTTTTTTACACAAACAACAAACACATACAAAGATTTGTCATTTAAATAAAAACCAAACAAATCTCTAATGAACGAAGACTTTTTATATATGTACCTCTATTAACGATGATTTTGTGTGAGCTTCAATAGCTCAGTTGTCTAGACGCTATGTCACAAATACTTTTTTTCTCTAAGGCTGCGGGTTCGAATCCCGGTCAATTCACTTTTTTTTGTACATTTTTTTTTTATTTTCTTAAGACGTTTTTTTTTGTTTATTTTTTGTTTTTTTTTTTTAAACATTTAATAATTAATTTATATAAAATTTTATGTTAATAATTAATAATCCATAAATAGGCTAAAAACTTCAAAAATTTTTATAAAAACCCCCTGATACAAACAAAATACAAACGATTTTATTTCTATTTTTTGTTCCGATTTAAAAGAATTTATAAACAGATTTTTAAACCATTTTATTTCTCATATATTAAGAAAATTTTATACATAATTTACCTTTGAGTGCAACTATTTTAGGTCAGAACTTATAATAATTTATAAAAAAAAATTTAGAAACTATTTTCCTTCAAATTTTTAAAATTAAGCTAAAGAAATTAAAAATATTTTTTAATAAAAAAGCGAAATAAAATCCCAAATGCAAATTTGCCAGCTAAATCAAACGTTTTTGTAGAAATAAAACACATGCAGTTCTAGTGATTTCTTTTAACGATTTGTGGAAATTCTTTTCTTTCACCTCTTCACCTTTTATACACAAACAACAAGCACTATTTTAGAGCTGTAATATGACCTATGGATACGTCTTATATAGCAAAAGATCGAAAATCTTTAGTATAACATATTTGCTGAAAAAACTCCGAAATATCGGTTCAGATACAAAAAAGTTATGCCCAAAACATACATTTTTTTTAAATACCTATTTTCTGGAACCATAAATCTTCCCGAGTCCAAGTTTTATTACCAAACTAAATGCTTAATTTCCTCTTAAAGGCGTCCGTATATAATGTCCATATATAAACTTAAGTTTTTTCCCAACCATGGTGAGGGTTATATAAGATTCGGCATAGCCGAATTTAGCCGCTCTTACTTGTTTCTCTATCAATGATCATTTTTGAAAATGCTCTTTTCAAATCCAAGCTAATAATAACCATCTATATAATTTTTAAATGATAATATAAGATTTCCATCATAAAGTTATATTTATAGGATGACATATATGTAACAACAACTCTGCCAATTTATCCCATAGAAGGGGGTAAATAAGCCAGTTTTGGTTACTTTAAAAATAGCAACAAAAAAACAAGTAAAACGCTTAGATATAATTATTATTTTAAATATACAAATTAAAGCTCATATATGTAGTTTTTAAGACAAAAAATAAAACAGAATTAAAAAAAAAAAAAAATTGGTTAAATAACGACATCACTTTGAAGAAAAAGTGGCGAGTTCACTCCTTCTAACTTAATTGCACTATTTATTTAAACAATTTTTAAAGATCTTTATTGTCGAAAAATGGTTTCATTTAAATGTAAAATTTCAAGTGTTCAGATTGCGCCTTTTTACCTAAACCCTAAATCCGTATTTAATATTTACTAAATTTTGTAATACAAGTTATTTGACTTAGTCATTCATTAAATATTAGCAACTAATGGTTGACTCATTTAATTTGCTGTTGTGTTGTGTTGTGTTTTTTTTTTTAACTTTTAAAGGGCGTTTGTTTTGATGGTTTCCCTTTTCCATCATTCAGTATTATATTTGATTTCTAGTTTTGTAATTAATTTTTTTCTCTTAGTATTCTATTACATTTTCTAGTATAGAATACACTTATTCACTGAAGCACACATTCAAATCCATTGGACAAACAATGTCGTAACCAATCAATAAATTTTTATTATTAGCTTGAATTTCTCGAAACATTAGTATGAATTCTTTATGTAGTTTAATGCACATTTTTATTTTTATTATTATTATTACACATTTCTATTTATTTTTTGATAGATAGATAATAAATATTGTAGTTTTCTTTATCACCACAATAGTATTTTAGTCGGAAGTGTTAGGAAAAATATGCGTAATAAATCTACATGAATTAATTATATTGAGAGAATTTTTGTATTCTTTCCATTTTTTGTGCTAAATGCGAAGAAGATAATTATATTTCTGTATTAATTCTAAATCTAATAAATTTGTGGAAAAAAACTATATGTCAACTGAGATTTATTTAAGAAATGATTTATAAAAATCTACTCGGTTAAAGCGAGAAAAATTTCACATAATTTTACATTTTTAATATGATCTTCCCAAAAAAATTTTAATTTTTTTCTAAATATTTTTTACACACTTTTAAATTATTGGTAGAGACTTTAAATATTTTATAAATAATTAAAATTTGTAAAAAAAAAAAAAAAAAAAAAAAAAAAAAAAAAAACTTCCCCGTTTAAAGCGAACCTCACGGCAGATTGCAGTCTTACAAAATTTCATAAATATGAATACATTTTTAAGTTTTTGCTAGAAAATTATAATTTATTTTGCGGATTCGTGTTTATCGACCCAATATTTCTTAAGAAAAATTTAGCCAAAAATATATTTTTTTAAAAATTTTTTATAAAAAAATTCATGGAACAATATGTCTTATTGGTCGTCAATGATTAAAATTCTTAACAACGAGTAACGGAGATAATATATCCGATTTTTAAAATTTATAATGGGATAGATTTAGTATACACACAATTCAAATTGGATACAAATTACTTAAATTTCAATACGAACAAACTACTTTCTTAACTAAATAAAATCATTCGTTTTTTAACTTTAGCGGCCGATAAGGCAAATATAAGACATTCCATACCAACACAAAAACGTAAAAAAACTATATCGTAATATTGCAAAATTTACAATATTTATTGTCCTGGATGATACGAATTAAAATTTAAACAACTTTTTACATTATTCCTAAAAGTTAACCAAGTAGACTGGGTAAAATATTAACAAATTTATCACTCATTTTTAGTACAATATTTATACACTTAAAACATTTTTTAAATTAAATTAACAGAAAATTCCATTTAAAAGAAATGATATTTTATTTAAAAACCAGTCTACTTACATATCATTTTAATCAAATGGTTTTTGTTATTTATTTTTAAATGTTGTTTAAAAACAAATTATTAATCTGTTAAAAATAAATGTTAAAATTTTACCTAACAACTCCATAAAAAATTATTATTCATTTATTTGAAATTGTTTGGGGTTTTTGAATTTTTGTTTGTTTTTAATCTACAAAATGTATACTCACACATTTTGTGTGAATGACTATGTGTGTGTGTGTTTATGCAGTTCTTGTAATTTGAATTGAAATACATAAATTTGTATATAAATAAATAGTTTAAATAAAAACAAATTGGAATTTTTTTAACTATTCCTTAAAAAAAAAAGAAAAACAGTCATCGAACAAAATTTTAATTTGGAATAACTATAACGGACTAAAATATAAAAAATTATTTCCTTGAAGAAGTCACCCAATGTGGAGACGAAATATTGGAAAATAAATAACAATTATTATTTTTCTACAAACAAGATCTCAAGCTCAATTTAAAAGAATAATATAATATAATATTGAAGATCAAATAAAGGAATAAAATAAACCATACATTTCCTTTTTGTGGGTAAATTTTTATTAAATTTCAAACAAATGAAAAAAATAAAGCAAAAAAAATCAGTAAATGACTGTAAATCATTTTGAACAAATGTATAAAAAAAAAGTTCAAATAAATATTTCTTTGCATAATAAATATATGTTCCTTTATTTTTAACTAAACTAGAAACATTTTTATTAAACTACAAACAGTAAACTGCATAATATTTAACTGCAGCAAACTGCATAGAATTTAACTGCAACAAACTGAATATGACTATACTCGTATTATTAAGTTTTTTATGGACAATTTTAAAAAATAAATTTCTTCTTCTAAAATTCAAATCTAGTTCCGAATTTTTAGTGTCATTAATCACTCAATTTACAAATACAAATTCTAAACATTTTTTCTAGAACATTGTACGTATGATATCTATTCATCATACATACGTATGAATACTAATACTCATACATTTTTTTTTCAATTAATTTTGTATAAGTATGTCCGACAAATGGCAGCCGTTGACGTTTTTTTTTCATATTTATTTTTCGAATTTTCACTTAGAAGAATGTGAACTAACAATAAATATTCAAATCTTAAATCTAATACAAAATATTATGCCTAGCCACTGCCAGACAAAATTTTAATTGCTCAACGATTTTTCAATGTTTTCTAAAGCATCCCTTGTTCATTTTAGGACACCAAATCTTGAGTGTCCAACCTTGCTAGACGTTAGTGTCCACGATTATTTAGTAGATGTCGAGCCAACATGTGTGTTTCAAATCTTTTTATATATCTTTCACTGTGTCTAACAATATTTTTTTTAAAGAGAAGCAACACTCAGGAATATCTTCCTACTTTATTACTTGTATTGTGTTGCTTCCTTTGGGAAGGGGATAGAGGAGAAATGAAAGTTGGTGAAAGATAAAAGACTTCGAATATGGTAACACTCGTCCTTGAGAAGTGGAATATTTAAATCCCTATGCGAAAAAAAAATTCCTAATATACAATACTTTGGTACATTTGTAATAACTCTCAAAAGCCTTTTTTGTCTTCTTTGTAATATTTCAACATTAGAAGCAGTTCCCCATAGCAGAACACTATGGCTCCATATATGTTTTAAAATTTGATTGTAATTCAGAAGTTCACAATCTAAACTTATTTTTGATTATCTGCCTATTAGCCATTGTCAAATTAATTTGGGTAAGTTAAGCATCTTTGTAAGTTTTCCAGGTGAAGGGCAACGATCAATATGAATCCTGAGATATTTTACTGTATTGTGTTGAAGTTTAATGTGGTTATAAATTCGTATATGAGAACAGGATACTCTTCTTAGGATAAATGACAATTTTCCAGCCATACTGTGAGGAGCCTTTCATGAAATAAAAGATCCGTTCGCTTACTGGATAGTTTTTTTTTACAAATTTGTAAAAAAAAAATTACAAACTGGTATTCCTTAACACAAGTACTCAGCAAAAAGAGAGAGTGTGATGCTAATACGACTAATATGACTTTTCGAACTTCTCTCGTAGTTATATGAAATACAACACTGATCCCATTAAGTACCACCTGTTAATAGACTACTGTCAAATTTTGAGCAAGTTCCGTCATTTACTTTGCGTGTAACAGCTGTTCAAAACATACAACCTCGTGAAATTTTTTAAAAATGGAAAAAATTGAATTTCGAGTGCTTATTAAGCATTATTTTTTGCGAAAAAAAACCGTTAATCAAATCTAGGAAAAGCTTGATAAACACTATGGCGACTCTGCACCATCGATTTCAATGGTAAAAAAGTGGTTAACTGACTTTCGTTGTGGTCGCACAAGATTAAATGACGCTGAACGTTCTGGACGGCTTATTGAGGTCAATACACCCGAAAATGTCGGAAAAATCTACGATCGAAGAGTAAAAGTGCGCGAGAGTGTTGATCTAATAGGCATTTCATATGGCAGTGTGGTTTCGATTTTAAATAATCAGTTGGATTTAAGAAAGCTGTCTGCAAGACGGATGCTGCGTTTGCTCTCAATTGACCATAAACGTAATCGTGTGACAACTTTAAAGGATTGTTTGGGGTTGTTTAACCGTAATTCGAATGAGTTTTTGCGGCATTTTGTAACTGTGGATGAAACATGGATCCATTACAACTTTCCGGAAACCAAGCAGCAGTCTAAACAATGGGTTTTACCGGGTGAACCGGCTCCGAAGAAGGCCAAGGTAAGTTTGTCAGTCAATAAGGTGATGGCAACAGTTTTTTGGGATGCACGCGGGATAATCCACATCGATTAGCTTCAAAAGGGAAAAACAATAAACGGTGAATATTATGCCAACTTATTGGACCGATTTAACGAAGATTAAAAAAAAACTACCACATATGGCCAAGAAAAAAAATCTTTTACATCAAGATAATGCACACGTGTGTAGACTCAATGGCAAAATTCCCTGAATTGGGCTACGAATTGGTACCTCATTCGCCATATTCTCCGGATTTAGCCCCCAGTGACTATAATTTATTTCCAAACCTAAAGAAATGGATCGGTGGAAAGAGATTTAGCTCCAACGATGAAATTATTATGGACCTCGAAAAATCCTATTTTTGGAAGGGTTACAAAAATTGGAGAAACGTTGGACTGTATTGAGCTAAAAGGAGATTATGTTGAAAAATATTTTTTTTTTTTTTGCAAAAAAAAACTGTGTTTCATTCAAAAAGTCACAGACTTATTGATCCGTCCTCGTAGGTTTCAACTTTTTACTGGACAAATTTTTCCCAACTCGAATTTTCTAGAAGATATAACATGTATTTGAAAAACATACACCCATAAAACAGATTCGTGCTGACAACCGAATTAGTTGCCAATCGAATGGTTCAGTTTCAGCAAACGACTTTTTTAGTTGTGACTACTGAATTGTTGTTGAGGCAACTGAAGTACTTTTGTCACAGTCAATTAGTCATGTCTTAATTGGTTTTCAGTTGTCACAACCGAAAAATACGGTTACTAAAACCGAAACATTCAACTGGCTACAAATTCGGTCGTCCGCACGAATCTGTTTTCTCTGTTTGTTTGTAATGTTGTGCTACTCAAAGCCATAAATACTTTTTTATAAATTATGGAAAAGATAAGAAAATTTTCTCAAATATTTCTGCTTAACATTTTACATCAAGAATAATTTAATTCTACATTTGGTGTTACATTCAGCTGCTTAACAAACTTGTAAATTGTTGCAATATTTCTGTTCACGTACCTTTTAAATCAATTTTCTTATTGAGAATAAATTTTGTCTTACTCTTTAAAAGTTAATTTCTTGGTAATTCTTACTGGATTTAACTAAGCAATGTACTAGAAAGGACCTAATGTATGTTCCCAACTAATAGCAATGACTATTTAGCATAACAAAACTGTATTTAATTAAAATGTCAAAAAAAAATCCATGTTAAACCCTAACTAACACGCATACTAACAGATTTGTAAGGATTACATTTATAAAGCTCCGGTATTTAAATCAAAATAAACACAAACGTTAAAACACACGCGTAAATCTGATGATAATAATGATGGTTGAAGCTTTAAAAGGTTTTATACACACACTTGTATTAAACGATTAAATTTCCGGTTTTTAGCTATTTAAACCACAAATGTTTTAATATCAAACATTTGTGTTAAACATTACTATTATAATAATAATAATAATAAAACAAAAAAACAAAAGTGTTAATGTTTTTAATTAAATCTTTAACAATGACATTTTCTGAACTGATTAATTTTAATCACGTTTTATTGTTTCAAATTTTGCATACAATTTGTTTTTTTTTACAACTTGTTTTATTTATTGTACTTATGTTCATGTTGCAAATTGTTATTTGGCTTTCAACCATTTCCATTGTTTTTTCTTTATGTTAAACAAAACAACATTTGCATTGTTTGGAGGGGTTTTGTATTGAATTTATTATGACAATAATGAAAAAATAAAGAAATTGTTAATTTAATGGTTGGCTAAACATGGTTTAAATTTATGTTAGAGTTAAATACTTGTTAGGCAATAAGATTTGCTTATTTTAAGATAAGTAATTCAACCTAAAAACCTGAAACCTTAACTAGGGTTCCCTTAAATTATTACTCGTTGTTGTGGCCATAAGCAATTTGTAAAGAACAACTTAAATTTTATATACAGGCTTATATACTGATAATAAAAATACGAAAAATTTACAAAATAATAAGACTAGATCCAACAACATATTTGGAGATTAAGTAAGATCTTAATTGATCCGAAAAATGGCAGATGAAATAAGATCCAACAATTTATCCAAAAAATGGCATATCAAATTAGAACTAGCAATTTATTTGGGGACTTATTGAGATCTAAATTGATCTGAAAATAGGCAGATCAAATAAGATCAAGCAATATATTAAGGGGCTAATTAAAATATATATATTCTAAGAATTCTAAGAAACAATGCCATTGCCACGATTTGAAATAGGTAAGCCCGCTGACTGGCTATTAGACTATTTTTTTGACTTTTTTGAACGTTGTAGAGTTCACTGGACAATCGACCGCGAACGGATGAAATCTACTGGACAAACGTGTGTGTTGCACAAAAAAATCCGAGTTCTAGGGTTAAGTTCACTTATCTCAGCAGAACACTTCCCATGGTAGTGTCGATAGAACAGTGTTACACAATCTATATTCCTACGATGCTGCAATGAGTCAATAGAGCTGGTTACCCTACTGTCATTGATGAGCGCTGACGCCCTCCTTTACACACGATCCAGAAACTACCATAAAGACTTTAAAGCCTCTGTCAATATATGAGAGTTGTATTCCATTTTCGGCCGGATATAGATGGAAAAAATTCTAAGGATATCAAAAGAAGTGAATTATTCTTGCACTTTTTAAGAAATGCCTATTTCGGCACTTCGATTACGTGCTTATTCCAAAGGACATCACACTAAATTCTCATGGCCAGAACATCAAAAGCTTCAGATCCCTCAATATTAATATCAAACATGTATAAAGATGACATTGATAGCCCCGAGACCTTATGGGTCAACAATCAACATTAAGTCTAACGTGAATTAAAATCGACCCTATTCGCACGACCCCACTCAGAGATTTTTATAAGGTCCTGATTGAGTGTGTCATTCAGTATCCCATGATCGAAGGAATATGAATGGGAAATGTCTGATGAAGAATACAGATTTATTAAAATAACCGAGTTTATTGCCATCCGAATGGTTTGGTTTAGCCACCGATATATTTGTTTGGCTCAACCAAAATTCGGTTAATGCAACAGAATTTCCGTTGGAACCAAATATTTCAATTGTATCAGGAAAACAATTCTGCTGCTGCAACCAAAATATTTAGTTGGCAAGAAATTCGGTTGTCACGATGAATCTGTTTTCTCTGTGCTGCGAGAAAAAAAGGGCTCAGTTGGGAATTGGGACCTGTCCCGTGATAGGTTAAAAGTAGACTGATAGGTAAAAAGAGGACTGGTTCCTAAAGTGTCCGGTTTAAAAGTCCATGTTATGACTTTTGCGTTTTTTAAGTTCGGGAGTGATTGATTGTTTCAAGGTAGAAACAAATTTCCAACCTTAAAATTCAGCCAGAAGGTTAGCCTTAAATACCGCTTCAGTAAATATTTGAATATCCTTTATAAGAGCTGTAATAGAGGAACTAGCATTATTCTTCACTCTTTTAACAAATGATTATAAGGTCTTATTATCTCGAGGAGCTGCAAGATCTTTAGCACGAATACACTATTCGTGTAGAAACTTCTAATACGATGGTCCCCAAGCCCTATGCGCTTTTTGCTCACGTTTATTTTAATACACACATAGTGCACTCAGCACTAGCAATACGAAATACACAAACAACTTTGTCTAGTTGTTTTTTGTCGTTCTTCACTGTATACACGCAAGTGCAAAGCAACAACACTTTCGTATACTTTGCTGGTAAAAATTGACGACAGCGATCATGAATGTAGATTTTGTTTATGTTTAATGTATGATATGAAATATTTTTTTTTCTTTGTATATATTGGTTTTTACAATAAAAAATACCCAACATACCAAATGATTTGAGAAAAATATTATTATAAGCTTACAAGCACAAGCCTTAAGCTTGAAAAAGACTTGAGAATATATTGAAAAAGGCTATCGTAACAATTGTAGAAAAATCAAAACGGAACCCTCGTGAAAATATTATGTGTATATGATTACTATAAGCTTATTCTTGCAATTGTAGAATAAGCTTACAAAAATAATATATTATTAATAGTTGAAAAAGGGAAATCATAATTATTTTCTTTAATTTCATTTATTTTTATACCCTCCACCATATATGGTGAGGATATATATCAGTTTGTCATTCCGTTTGTAATATGTCGAAATATAGGTTTAAAACCCCATAAAGTATATATATTCGTGATCCTTATGCAATTTTAAGTCGATTTAGCGACGTCCGTCTGTCTATCCGTCTGTTTGTCTGTCTGTCTGTTGAAATCACGATCACGACGCGAAGACGCAAGCGGGGATGCCTATTTTTACCCAGATTATTGAACATCCTCCCGAGCAGTTTGGTATTTAAAATGAGCAAAATCGGTCAAGCGGTTCAAAAGTTATGAGTGAAAATGTGAAGGTACCTCTAAATTTTCCATACAAATTTGTACAATTTTTCTGTATCTATTTTTTTCTTCTGTTAAGTAAGTAAAAATGTTATTAAGTCTTCTTATTGTTCGATTACATTTATTGTCTTACATACTATGATAACTAAGTTAACGTAAAAATGAACAATGTTAAAGTCGCTAACAGAGCAGACCTCTGTAAATAACATTGCTAAAACTAAATAACAAAAGTTCGTTACATAAATTGACAAAACATATTCATATTACAGTTCATGCAAAATTTAGTATATACGTATATCATCTTCATCCCCTTTGGTGGAGGGTATTCAAAGATTCGGCACAGCCGAATTTAGCCCTTTTTTACTTGTTTATTTTAATTTTAAAAATAAATAATAATAACTCATCTTAAATATAAAAAATAATAATTAATTTTAAATATAAATAATAACAATTAATTTTAACCAAAAAAAATAATTAAATTTATTATGCAATTGCACGTTTACTATATAAAATTTACAACTAAATGTACACGCAAAACACGTTTGACAAATTTAAAGAAAAAGTAAGGGCACTTGTTGTATGCATTATAAGCGTAGAACAAAGACAACAAGACTAGAATGTATTGAAAAATATTTCTATTTCAATCGTCATATTGCGTTGTTCAATATGTGCATACTTTAGAAAAAGTTATGTATAATAATCTTTTCTCAAGCATTGTTAAATACTGCTTGTGAATTCATATTTTATAAACATTATAATAAGCGAAATTAAGAAAAGCTTAAAACACACTATTTATATAAGCTTATTCTCAAGTTGTATTGCAGTTTGATTGTTATATGGTATATTGGGTATTAAATAAAAATTAGTTATTCTTTAAATGTATTGGTGTTTGCTCTTCGATATGAAACTTTTGGGTACCCCTGTTCTAATGTCTTAGTACTTTGGCAAACAATTTAACTTCATACTTTGCAAGCGAATTCACTTCATACTTTTGAGGAACCGAAGTGAGAAAATAGTCAAAAGTATAACGGAAGTCATTCCGCTACAATAACTGAGCCACGCAAAGTTGTCAATATTGAAATCGCCAGCAACCAAAATTATATTTAATTTTATCTATAATTATAAAAAATATATCTTAGAGCTAAGAAAAAATTTGCAGAAAAAATTATAATAGTTAAAACAAATAAATATATACATTTTTACTACTAACAGAATATTTTGAAAACAGAAATCAATATTTATAATAAATGCTTCAGATTCAGAAAATATACGATATACTATAACTAATGCTTTAGATATGCATCGGGTTTATATCCAAATCACTGCATTTGAAATATCATAACACCGAAAAATCATAAAAGAACGTTAACTGAAGTTTAGAAAGCAATAAAAGAAGTTATAGCCACAGAATGGCTACCGTTTTTTTTTTTGCTGTGTAATTATATATGGTAATACATACCGACATAAGTACTTGTATTTATATATGATAATATATGATTATATATAAGTTTACTTTACTCGGGTTGACATTAATTTCATATTTTTATGCATGGATTATAATAAGTGAAGAAAATTATTTTATACTTAAAGAATTTTCATCGTTAAACGAAAACTTGATGTATTTATTCATGGTGTATTTTTGAATTTATGGTTTACTAGAGTTTGATTTATAAATCAAGGAGAGACAATAAATTTGTTTTATTACTCTGAAATTTAACACAAGAAAAAAAATTTTTTTTTTTGTTTAGGGTACATAAATTAAAATTGTTTTGCAGCCGTTTCATGGGATTTTTTAAAAGAAAGAAAAAAAAAAGATTTTAAATTTACTTTCTAACAAAAGCTTCTTTATTACAAATACCAGTATAATGTTTACGACATTAAAACACACATTTTACGCTTGTGTTATTTTTCGAAATAACAAATAGTACTCATACGCAGTGTGGTACTAGTAAATTCAACATAATAAATCATTCGTATTGCGGTCAATAAATAAATATTTTCTTTTTATTATAAACATCAAATTTTTATGATGCTGATTTTAAAATAATAAAAAAAAATAATGTTATGCTTTGCCCACATGTCAATAACAATTTTCCATTTTATGGTCATCATTAAATGTCAGTAGCGATTATAATTGATATTTGTTGGAATTTTTAAGTTATTATAGAAAAATCACTTTAAGCAATTAAGGTATGAAACATCATAAAAATGTTAAGGTCAAACTTTTAAAACTATAATTTTTATTACAGATATATGATAATTATATATTTCTCTAAAGATTTATTAAATATATTGATACAATTAAAGATTTGTTTTTAATTTCTCAAGGAAGCTTACTAAATAATTGTAACATAAAAATAAAAAAAAAATTTTTTTAAATCTATTAAATTTTACTTTAATTCTAGTTAAGTTCATGCAGATAATTTTTGGCAGTTTTATTGAGTATTTTTTCAGAAATTGTGAAAATTAAGGGAATTTTTTAAGTTCCCTCTGAGGTGTAACAGAACACCTCACTTTGGGACAAGTCCTCAGACCCGATTTTTTTGTGAAAGGAACTGGTCACTTTAACATGGGCTTGTTATGGGTGGCGCAGGAGAATCTGTCACAAGACTAATAACATTTTTTTTTTTTTTGGAAAGAGTAGCAACACTCAGGAAATTCTTCCTACTTATTACTCTTAATGTGTTGCTTTCTTTGGAAAGGGCATAGAGAAAAGATGAATGGTGGTGAAAGATGAAGGGCTTTAAATATGGCAACACCCCGTATTTGCGCGAGATGATAATTCTTAGAACAGTTGTTGCCTGACCTCTGATGAAGAGTTGGCGGAATTGATGAAGCATTTCAGTTCATAGCTCTGTTATGCTATTTTACTTCGGTGTGGTTAAGTGCAATGGGAACACCGAAGGAGGACATTGCGATATGTATGAAAGATAAAAACTCATACATATTGTTTTTTTAATTGATGTTGCTGTCGCTGGGGATCGAACCCGCAACCCTCTGTGTAACAGCCCAACGCGCTATGATATTAACAATATTAACGCTAAAAATCTAATCACAGGACTGACGCAAAGGGCACCTAGAGATATAAAGGGCACCTATAAATATAGATGGAAAAGCAAGAATTGTAAAATTTTTTGAACTATGCCAACATTGACAAAATTACCAAGCAACCAACCATTGGCTGTAACAGACAATACTGTCAAGATTCTTAAACCCATATTCAGCCAGCGCATTACAATCGCCGATGCTTTGACAGCACCATGCCGATCTTACTCTTCTGCCTGGGGAAGATTACAGGAAATCAAATGGTAAAAAAACTTACACTGGAAAAAATTATATGTACCAAACCTGTAGGAAAAAAGGGATCAGTTGGGAATTAATATGTGGAAACAGGACCGATTCCGAATTTCTTGCCAACTGAATATTTTGGTTGTAGTAACCGATTTATTCGGTTTTCACAATCAAATATATATATATCTGATTTGTTTTAAGTATACAATTTCAACCAAAAATCTATTGTATTAACCAAATTTCGTTTGCCACAAACAAACATGTCGGTTGCTCCAACCAAACCATTCGGTTGGCAAGAAATTTTGTTGTCACAATGAACTTGGTGTCCCTGAGTATTACTTAAGTTGTTTAAAAGTCTATATCACATGATGGGTCTTAAAGTACCAGTCCAGTGTTATGTGAAAACAGGATCGGTTTCTAAAGTACCTATCTCGTTATCGAAAGTACCTATCACGTATTGGGTCTGAAAGTACTAGTACCGTGTTAGAATAAAAAGCTTATTTTAAAAGCCTCTATCACGTGATGAGTTTGTGAGTACGAATCCTGTGATATGTTCTTTGGGGTTAGTTGTATGACATGTTCTCTTGGACCAGTTCACAGAGGACAAGCCCATGTTAAAGTGACAGGTCCTTATCATATAAAACAACCTTGATCGATCGCTATTACAACGAACCGATCACGTGATAATCCTGGAAAAGGTCCTTTTCTCCCAGGGAATTTAGCGATATGCCCTTGGGTGACCGGTCATGGTATAGGTTATTTGAGGTCAATTGACTTATCATTTCCAGTAAAGTAACAAAAATTAAGAAACAAAACGTAAATTGAAATTAAAATTAAAATTTAAAAATAATCAGCGGACAGCTGAAAAAAATTTACTTTTTCTTAGGCATATTTGTAGCACCTTACTGGTATGAGCTCGATACTATTTTCATCAATCAGCAGTCACTGCATAGGTCACAGTGTGGTCAACTTCAGATTGGACCTATTTCACTAGACACGCGTACAGAACTTTAAGATCGGTGTTGCTCGCACCGGTCACTGGACAGGGGCCCGAATTTTTACTGATCCTCTTTTTCCCATAGGACAATTACGTTATATGCACTAATTATAATATGGAAATAATCACAATAAATTGAGATCATTTCATTTAAGAAGAGTGCAAACATTGCAGACACACAATATGGCATACTCTTATAATAATAAATCTGTACTCAAAGCAGAAAAAGATACGAAAATTTAATTAACAATTTTTTTGCTAAATAAAGCAGCAAAAATAAAATATACAAAATTATAGTTATAATTTAGTTAGATTTTAACTAATTGTAAACGAATATTGGTAGACTGAAAACATCAAAATTTTAGTAACAGTAAAATTAAATTTGGTTGAACAGTATATTTTTTCTAAAATTAACAGAAATATTTGTTAATAAAAAAGTAGACTGCTGATTTCTGGAGTGTAGATTTTTATTCGCTAAAAAAATATTTAAAAACTTATAACAAATTTTTAATATTTTGTAATTTTTTTAATAGTGAGAACATTTTTTTTTTTGTAACTTTAGAAGATTAAATTTTTTTGTCAATTAAGTATTACTATTATTTTTGTGCGGTTGTTATCTCACTAATTATTAACAGAACACAATCAGCTAATTTTAGACGTCTTTTACGCAGGTTCTTTTTGCACTAATTGTTAGTAACTTTAGTTAAATTTTTACAGACTTTTTGTTATTAGTGCACAAGATTTAATAAAAATATCATCTCACACCCCCCTTACCTCCATTAATCGAAATAATTTCTCTACATTTTTCTTACATATTCCATTGAAACTGTTAACAAATATATTCATGTCAGACCTTGAAAAAGATAAATCTTTATTAAATTATTTCGCGAAAAAATAAGATTCTATTTGTAAATAAGCGATTTGATTTAATATTTTATAATTCAATTCATTAAATCGGATTGAAAATCATAACTTCAGTTTCATTTGAATCTTTTTTGAATCAAATTGAATCAAATCATTTTAAACAAAGTTCTTTTTTTAATTGGCGAATTAAAAAAAAAAAAGTTGATTTGATTTGCAAATTAGTTTTCCAGATATTCGTCATTTTCTAAAATGTAATGTTTGGTATCTGTAAAACTAAGCGAGATAGGGCAAAACGGACAAAATGTTTGTTAATATACTATGATAATAAAAATAGGTCAGATCCGGCAGACATCCCGAGGTATTTATTCTTATAAAACAGCCACACGGTGACCCATTTTTATACGAACGAAATAGAACGAAATTTGTATAATCAGAGTGTGTTTATTTATATTATCCCATAAATTGATAAAAAAAAAATAGTCACCCTGTGGATGTTTTATAAAAATTCCATAAACCCTTCAGGGACTTACCGAATTTGTTAAATGGAAGGATAAACAAAATTTCTGCTCTGCTACAATAAAAATAATGAAAAAAATAAAAATTCCATGAAATCCTTCTGGGACCAACCGAATCTGTTCTATGGAAGGGTAAACGTCGTCGAACTTTGCAAAAATTTTGTCCGTTGGTATCTCGAAAACTAAGCGAGATAGGGCAAAACGGACAAAATTTCTGCTCTGCTAGAATAAAAATAGGCCAAGTCCGGAAGGTATCCTGTGGAATCTAGTTTTATAAAACAGTCATAGGATGACCCGAATTTCAATGCTAAAGAAAAAATCCCAAGTATGGTTAACAATTTAATATATAGGGTCCCCCAAATAACTTTTTTTTTTTTGAAAATGCTATAAAAAAAACTACTGAATATTTTCTCAAATTTCTTTTTTTATTTGAAAGTACAATCCTTTCGGTTAATAATGGAAAATAATTTCATTCAAATGGCTGCCTCGGTTGGCCATGCAGTAACCTACACGATCGGTCCAATTTTTAAGCACATTATCGATTGTTTGCAGCTGTATTTCACCAATGGCTTCACGAATATTGTCCTTTAAAGCGTCAATTGTCTCTGGCTTGTCGGCGTAACACTTATCTTTGACGGCACCCCACAAATAATAGTCCAACGGTGTCAAATCGCAGCTCCGAGGTGGCCAAACGACATCAGCTCTGCGGCTGATAATGCGATCTTCAAAAACAGGACGCAAAACATCGAGTGTAGCTTCGGCTGTGTGGCACGTAGTGCCGTCCTGTTGAAACCAAATGTTGCCAATATCCTCCTCTTCAATTTTTGTGAACGAAAATTCGTTCAACATGGCCCGACAACGATCGCCATTGACTGTAACGGCCACTCCTTGCTTATTTTCGAAGAAAAATATCCCAATTATGCCTCTGGACCAAAATCCGCACCAAACAGTGAATCGTTTTGGGTGCATCGGCTTTTCAATGTATGCGTGCGGGTTTTCTGTGCCCCAAATGCGACAATTTTGCTTATTTACATACCCGCCAAGATCAAAATTAGCTTCATCTGATAAGATGACATTGAAAAGATGACATTCTGCAACATTACCATGATTTTCAAAGTAATGTCGCAATATTTCCCAGCGTTGTTCAAGTGTATACACAACCATATTCGTTCAGCGGACAGTTCATGTCTGTCAAATCAGACATGAGCTAAGTGTTACCATTCACGAAATAAACACTAGTTGAAAAAAAACGTTAGATGGCGAACCCTATATAAATCAATCGAATTAAACAAAGCTATATTTAAATTCGCTAATCCAATCATAATATTTTTAATTAAAAAATTAAAATAATTATTTTTTTTTTATTCGCGAATTAAATTAACAATTGATTTGATTTTTTGATATAAAATTAAATCATTCAAATTGAATTATTTCCTTTGATTTATAAAAATAATTATTTAAAACTATTTAATTCTTTCAATAAAATAAAGATTGAATCATAGTGGTAAATAATTCAATCACAAAAATGAATTCGCTAATTTGTTCGTCAAAGTTTTAATCAGATTTGAAAATTGATTTAAGTTATTATGTTTTTAAAGGTCTGATTCATGTATACTTAAATTTTTTTTTAACAAATTCCTTAAAAATTTTCTTAATAAACTTGTAAATTGTTGTCTAATAAAATATCCCAGACACATGCTACACATTCATTAAGATTATACACAACACACACAAAGAACGGCAGGAACTTATATTTAAGTAAATATGTACATACAATACTTAAAATTAAATGAACATAAGGCTGTTGAACTTATAACTTAAGAAATATATGAAGAATAATAACATAAGTAAAGTAAAATAAAACACAAACACAAACACAAACAAATAAACATGCCCCAAATGGAAGAAAGTAAAAATCAAATAAAAAATAAATTCACAAGAGATCTGAACATCTAATGTATATTGTAACTGTAGTAGATAAAAACGACCAAAGATAGATGGATGGATGAATGGATAAACAATAAAAAAAAAAACTTAAATAATGATGAGCATTATGATTAGGTCAATAATGAAGAGGATGATAGTAATGTTTGAAAAATATATGTGTATATTTATAGCTTAATGCAGAAAGGCTCTTACTGAATTTTTTATTATTGTAAAGGTAAAGGAAACGACCTTATGAAGCCTAAAAAAACTTTTGTTATAAAATATCTTTATAAGCAAATTTTAATCATTATTTTCATGCAAATTTTTGAGGTAAAAACAATTAAAAAAAGGCTTAAATTCGGCTCCCAATATCCTAAAAAATGTTCTTTACTGGGTTTCATACAAATAATGTAAAAAACTTTTGAAGTAAAATTCTGGAGGTGAAAACAATTTTTTGAGGTTAAAATTTTTTTTGGATGTGAAACCACATTTTTTGGTGGGAAAAAATTTTGAGGTGAAAAAAATTTTTTGAGGTGAAAAAAATTTTTTTAAAGTGAAAAAATTTTTTGTGGTGAGAAAAAATTTTAGTGGTAGCAAATTTATTTACACAAAAATTTAAAACAATTACACAAGCGACTTTAGTAAAACTGTACTAACTTACTTTTTTAAAAATTACACAATTTATTGAATAAATGATACTCCTTCAGCGTTTTATTACAAACTGCCCTAACTTGCCACATCGCTCACTTGTAAAGGGTGATCCATTTCGAGGTTCCCTACTTTTTTAAAGAAAAAAAAAACACAGAAAATTCAAATTTAATTGGGAATGTTTATTATCATTTGAAAGAACATTCTTTGGCATTTATTTTTTGAAGATTATGTCTATCAAATGTTGGCCGTTGCTACGTCGCAGATGGTCCATCCGTTGAGTCCAATTTTCGTTGACTCGTTCGAGCATTTCGACTGGTAACTGGCGAATGACACGCGTGATGCTTTCCTTTAAGGCCTGTATCGAAGCGGGTTTGTCCGCATTAACTTTAGACTTTACATATCCCCACAGGAAAAAGTCTAACGGTGTGATATCGCACGATCTTGGTGGCCAATCGATCGCCCCAAAATGTGAAATTATATGCTCACCGAAGTGTTCTCTCAATAAATCCATTGATTGATGCGATGTGTGGGAAGTGGCGCCGTCTTGTTGAAACCAAATGTCGCCGAGATCACGAGCTTCAATTTCAGGCATTAAAAAAAACGGTTATCATGGCACGATAGCGCCGAATAGCTATGGCCGCTTTATTTTCTTTAGAGCGTGCTGGACGTGGTCTATTCGGTCGAATATTATCCAATAATGAATGCTGTGTCTCAAAATGGGTGATAGTGTTGCGAATAGTACGCTCAGTAGGCCGATTATGTTGACCATAAGTTGAGCGAAGTGCACGAAACACATTCCTCACAGAACGTGAATTTTCGTAATAAAGTTGAACGATTTGTAAACGTTGTTCAGGCGTAAGACTTTCCATTATGAAATGCCAAACAATACTAAATAAAAATAACATGCAGCATGACACGACTCAGACGACTCAGTCAAAAAAAGGCTTTTGAAAAAAGTATCTCGAAATGGATCACCCTATATATACTCGTATGATAGCGACAATAACTAGAAAGTGTTCGGAAGTTGTATCAAAAAGTATATAATTTTCTATAGAGTTGTTTCTCTCTCACGAACTTTTTAGTACTCTCTTAGAACACGAACATAGTTTAGCGGCAACAAAGGTGAGTTTCTGTCTGCAACTTTTAGTAGTGTTTAGCGGTGCTGCCATATAACCAATTTTAACTATTTTTTTGCCGTTTGTGGGATGCTAAAGATTTTTCAGATTACTTCATACAAAATATGTTTTTTTATTTAATTCATGTATTTTTCAGATTTTTCATATAAACATATAATATTTGTTCAATATACTATTTGTTTTTAATAAAATTAGACATGTCTTATAAAGTAAAAAAATACAACAAGAATTTGCAATTGTGTTAAAAAATAGTTACGAATTCAAACATAACATTGTGACACGAAAAGTATTAAAGTGTGTACACACACATTGACCAACTATGTCTATTCATATCCATTATTTCCCATTTCTATGGTAAAAATATATAATAAAGAGAATAAATATGCTATTTAATTGTTGAAACATATAACTAAAATATGTGGCAGCACTGCATACACCAAATTTAATGTTTTTCAACACTTTAGCAACTTTGAAAATGTGTCTCTCTCATTTAAAAATGTTGCCGCTGAACTCTGTACCATGTTGAATTTCTGGTAGAGCGGAAAAAATACTCTATAGAAAATTATATACTTTTTGCTTTGCTCTATCGAAGTTTCCAGAAGAAAAACGTTATTGCAAAATTTGACGTGATAAGGAGTTGCCATTGATGGCAACTGGCATCTTGGAATTTATGTTTTAAAGAGTAAACATAAATTAATGAATTTAATGACGTATTGGTTTTGATGCAGAGCTTGATAAATCATTTTATTTCATATTATTAATTTTATGAATCTATGAATAAATTATAGTCACTTCATATCAATGAATCAATTTTGACTCGATTGAATAAATTGTCTTGTGATTCTGTTCGCGAATGATTTTTTGTTGTTTGACTTGTTAAAATTTAATCAATTTGATTGATTCTGTGAAAAGAATCAACTAAAATTAAATTGATTCTCTAAATTTTATATTAATTGAATAAAGTAGAAAATTATTCAGACAAAGAATAGAATTTTGCAAGTAGCTTTGTTGAAAACTTAATGAGATTTAAAAATTAAATCAAGCGATCATTTTTTTAAAGATCTATTTTAAAATTTAAAAAAAAGGTTAAAATTTGAGTTTGTTAAATTTTAAATTCCTTTATGAGGCCAGCCGTTTTTTCTAGAATATTTATTTTTACTTTTTAGCAAACAAAATCTGCGAAAAATCTTTAAAAAAAAAAAAGTAAAATTTCTTAAGGATTTTCGGGTATTTCAACTTTGGAAATGGGAACATGAGAGCAAACTTTTTTGGCAACACTGCGGATACGCATGGCCCAGTAATGATAAAGTTGGTACCAAAGTATTTTTTGTGGTGCTATTTGAACCTCAAAACTACTATGGTACTCTTATGAACTATTTGATACAAAGTATTTAGAAATTACACACAAATACATGTACACACAAAAAAATAAAAAATTACGTTTGTAATATTAATATTTGATATTTTTGTAAATACAAATAAAATTTTTTTTAAAAAGCACCAACAATGGAATTTGTAAATATAAAAAAACTTTTTGTTATATTTTCATAATTTAAGTTTTTATTTTTAAAGAATTTTTATATGAAAAATAACAATTTACAAACATTTAAAACACAAAATTATTATAAATTAAATTTGAATTTTAACAAATATTTTTAAGTAGTTAGATTTTTGTGATATTTTTTTCTGTGTATATTTGATAAAAAAAAATTGACTTAAAATTTTAATTGATTTGAGTTTGGAATTATAATCAAAAGTTTTATTAAAATTTTAATTGATCTGATGCTGGAATATTAATCAAAAATTTTATTAAAATTTTAATTGATTTTTGGTTAGAACTTTTATTAATGTTTTAATTGATATAATAAAAATTTTAATTGAAAATGTTGAAGATTAACAAAAAAAAATTAATTGATATAACAAATTCTTTTACTGGTCCAAATTCGATTAAATTTTCAATTGTATTTACAAATATTTTAGTTTTTTCTGTGTAAACTCGTATCATTGCCTGTAAACATATTCAACAATGAAAAAATTGCTTTCAAGGGAATAAAATAAAAAATGCTTTTAAGAAATTTTTATATTCACAGTTTATTTAGTTTTAAGATTATTCCTTAACCTCTAAGGAAACAAAACATAATCGAGCTAAGATCATTCAACATTAAGACATCCATATAGTTAACTAATGATTAATGAACCATAATAATGCAAACTTCTAGTTCATAATAAAAATAATACGTTTTAATAATTTGCGCCAATTACTTTTTTAGTATGAAATTTTCCACTTTAAAACCAAATATCTATTGTCTTCCTACATTAAAGCACTTCTTATATATATAAATAATTTAAAATTGGTGTCACAATTCTAAAATACCAGTAGCTATCTGTATCTAAATTAGTAGTACTCAGCAGTTTATACCATTCAGTAAGTACAGCAAGTACTTTTGTATGTAATAACAATATTGAGTACATTGTCGCCGTAATCAAAGTACTGAATAAATTAGCAAAATTTATCATTATATTTTACGGGTACATATGAATGTAAGTAGTTTATAAGTATGTATGTCTGTTTATAGATGACACTACATACACCCAATGGCAAAGGAGTATTTAGTAAAAACAGAAAACTGGAATATATTAGTTAATTGCTAGAGGTCTTGTAAGTTTATAAGCGTGTTTGTGATATAAAATTAATGTTTTGTATAGAGGGCAGGGTTGCATTGTTATCAGGGATATGTACCCAACAGCAAAATAGTGATTTTAATGAAAAATCTTTACACTTTTTTTAAGGATTCTTTTGTTTTTATATGCATCGTGATATTTTGTTTGTTTTTTTGTTAATTTAGCAAATTAACTATTTGTAGCCAGAATGATACATATATTTGTTCCAGCAAAAGATCTCCTCCGAACACGAAGCTTTAACGTTTTAAAAAGTCGTTTATTTTTTCAGAATTTGTAGTTAATTTCTACGACATTTTAAAAATCGAAATATAATTTATTTTCACGTATTTTGAATTTAATTTGTTGACAGTTAAAAAATAAAGGAAAATCATTACTTTGTACTGATTTTGTAGTTAATTAGTTGACAGTTAAAATAAATAAATAAAGAAAATATCATTAAATAAAGAAAATATACATTTTTTATACATGTATATCGATCCAGCAAACGATCTTCTCCGAACGCGAAGTTTTAACTTTTTAAATAGCCGTTAATTTTTACAGACTTTGTAGTTAATTTAAAAAAAGAAATATGATTTATTTTTATGTATTTTGTAGTTAATTTCTTGACAGTTAAAAAATTATTAAAAAGAAAATCATTACTTTTTACTGATTTTGTAGTTTATTAGTTGACAGTTAAAATAAATAAATAAATAAATAAATTAATAAATAAATAAATAAATAAATAAATAAATAAATAAATAAATTAATAAATAAATAAATAAATAAATAAATAAATAAATAAATAAATTAATTAATAAATTAATAAATAAATAAATAAATAAATAAATAAATAAATAAATAAATAAATTAATTAATTAATTAGTAAATTAATTAATAAAGGAAATATGATTTGTTTTTACGGATTTGTGGTTTATTTGCTAACAGTTAAAATAACTGAAAAATCATTTATTAACATTTAAAAACAAATGAAAAGTTCTTTTGATTTCAACGAAAAGTAATTATTTATTTATTTTAAATTACATTTGCAGTTAATTTAAACTACAAACTATTTTAAGTGTACAATAACAAAATTTACACAATTCCTTTAGTGTAATAATTCCTTAATAAAAACAGCAGTAAATTTATTTAGGGGAGCTTTTTGCTCTACCTCTAGCAGTCGTAGTTAGCTGTTTGTAGATTAATAAAAGAAATTTCGTTCAGTTAAAAATAAAGGAACATATATTTTTTATTCAAAGAAATATTTGTTTTTACCTATTTTATATATTTGTTCCAAATGATTTACTGTCATTTGCCGATTTTTTTTAGTTTAATTTATATTTTTCGTTTATTTGAAATTTAATAAAAAAAATTAACCCACAAAATGGATATTTGTAATTTATTTGTTTTCGTTACAGTTATTACAAATTTAAAATTTGTTTTTTGTCTGTTTCAAAAAATATAAAATTCAAAAAATTCCAATTTTTTTTCTAATTATTTACAAATTTATTTCAATTAAAATTATAAGAACTTCATAAGCACACACATAAGTCCATTGACATAACATGTGTTTATAGACTGTGTGTGGCTACATTTTGCAGAATAAACACAAAAATATAAAAAACGGAAACAATTTCAAATTAATGATAAATTACTTATTTTTACGGAATTGGTAGGTAAAATTTTAACATTTATTTTTAATAGATTAATCATTTGTTTTTCACTGATATACCAGTTGTTGAAATACTATTTAAAAATAAACAATAACAAACATTTGATTTAAATGAAAAGTAACTAAATCGGATTTTTACATGAAATAAAATTTCTTTTAAATTGTTTTTTCGGTTATTTTAACTTACAAACTATTTTAAGTGTAGAAAAACTACAACTTATTATTTTACACAATTAACAGATGGTCTTTTTACCCCAAAGAATAGATAGAAGTAGATAGAACTTTAGAAGAAGCTGTTCGTAAAGGAACTTCTCTCTGTAAAACACTTTAGCACATTCAGACCTCGCCTGTTTGTGTAGCAGTAAAGTAATTATATTGCTGTCCTAACTAAAAATTTCCTCTCTGGATCTTATTGCTAAAATCAAATTTTTACAGATCAACAATAAACTTCACTATGAATTCGCACATACGGTACGGGGCACAATTGTTTAATATGTTCTAATCAGAACAATCACTATTACCAAAAAAAAAGAGTTTTAGATTTGGTTGAAAAGTGTAAATAGCTGATTGGACACATATATGTTATTTATAGAAAATTACACTGTAAAACAATTTTTTCCAAAATTACGGGGTTCCAACGATTGATTCTTAAACAAAAACACCCCGAAAAAGGGAAAGGGCGGGGATGAAATGTTCTACAAAAATGTTGGGCATGTCAGAACACAACAAAGCCCAAAACTTTACAAAAATACCAAAAACCAGACAAATTCAAGATTGCTCATTAAATTTCTAGTCAGCTTTTGGGATGACCTAAATATTATGTAGGTGATTCCAAAATCTGACTTATAATATGTTGGTCATCCCAAAATTTGACTAGAAATCTGATGAGCAATCTTGAATTTGATTGGTTTTTGGTGTTTGTGTTAAGTTTTGGGTTTTGGTGTGTTCCGACATATATAGTAGAATTTTATGGTCAACATTTTTGTTGAACATTTCATCCCCGCCTTTCCCCTTTTTCGGGGTGTTTTTTTACAATTATTTAGAATAAAGCCAAAAATGCCGTTATGAGAGGGAGTTAGAGGGTTAATATGTTCTACAAAAATATTTGCCATACCATTATTTACAAAGTTGGTAAACACTCCCTACACCACAGATGTAAAGAAAACATAGTTTTATATACCGATGTACAGGCCAGAGCTGGGAAACTTTAACGTCCTCTAAAATGAAATTCCGATGTAAACTATCAAAACGCCGACACACGTATTAATCAATCAATCGGAACCCCGTTATTTTCTTTTGGATTGAACTGTGTTATTAAACACAACTAGAGTTTGTAAATTAATTTTATATTAACTCAATAATATCAACATTAATTCTCATATAGGTTTTTTTTTTCATTCAAGTTGTGTGTTAAATGTCTCTTATTTACAATTAAATTTATAAATCGCGAAAAATTTTGATAAAGTTCTAAATTAACCAGAAATTTTTCACATCTAAAAATGTTGTTTATACCAAAATCTTATATCTACCTCTAGCATTTATTTAATTTGTAACACAATCATTATTGAGGGTAAAAAATCGAATTAAATGCTTTCACTTGCTTTTTTATTAAATTTTACTAATAACATTGTGAAGAGTAATAAAAGGTTTGGCATAGTACTCATACATTCTACCTGTGTGTATTTTTAAATAAGCGCACATTCCCTTTGTGTATCTGATAAATGTATACAAATATCAGTTAATGTTTTAAGTGGTTGAGTGTTTATCACAACTTTAGTTAGTTAATAGAAAATTATAGTTATTTCGCAAGAGTTCCTGCGAGGTTATAATAAACAAACTTACTGTCACATGGGCTTATTTGGTTGTTGAATTTTTGTACATTATTTGTTATTATACGCAGTATAAGATAAATTTATGTATATTTAGTTAACTTGCGAAAATTCTATCTATTTTATTTGTATTATCATAGGGTCCGATGGCCAGCAGCTGAGATAATGGACACTACAAAATAGAAGATGTTCGAAATGAAAATCATCGAGTCAGCCATCAAGCGGTCGAGCCAAAGACAGTGATTTTAGTAAATAATATTTTTCAAATTTAAAATCAATTTTAAATTTATAATTAATTAAATATAATTATTTTTGTAAATGAAATTAATTGTTTTCTTTTATTTAAAATTTTTCTGTTTAATAACTTATTTATTTTTTGAGCTTAAGGTTCGTTTTTTTATAAAAAATATTTTTTATTTTTCATTATATCGCTACTCCATTATGAAGTATCTTTATAAAATAATAAATATGACAAATTCTAAACAAAATGAGTTTTAAAAAATTTTGAGTTTTTGAAAAAAAAAATTTTGTTGTAAAAATTTTTAGAAAAAAAAATTTTTTTGTAAAAATTTTTAATTTTTTAAGAAAAAAATTTTGTAAAAATTTTTTAAAAAACTCATTTTGCTTATAATTTTCAGATTTATTATTTCCTGAAGATGCTACACAATGGAGTAGCGAAATATTGAAAAATAAATAATATTTTTTATAAAAAAATGAACCTTAGGCTCTAAAAATAAATTAGTAATTTGTAAATGAAATTATTATCAGTTTAGTTTTTAAAGCTACACATACTGTTGAATTAAATTTCTTTCTATAAATGGTGGGAGTCTTTGTTGTATTTACTTGGCTCGGCGACTTCATGGTTGGCTCGTTGCCTTTCATTCTGCACATCCTCTATTTTGTAGTGTCCATTTCGGTAGTTAATTTTTTTCTTGTCTTTTCATCTGTCTATAAATTTGTCATTTTAGCTATATCATCGTATAAGTCTGTATATTTTGTTTATAGTTCATTTACAATTTTCGCCCTATTTGTCCAATTTATTTGCCTGTATATAAAACTTACTTATATTCTACAACGTTCAACAATTTGCTGTATATGCATAAATTTTGATTGTAAAAAAAATGCCCTTTGGCTCATTACTCTATAAAGTTAACATTAACCCCAGCAAAACTTTAATAATGGTTGAGATATATTCATGCAACACCTTGTTATGAAAGTTCATTGCCTTTTTGCCTTATTTGAAAATATAAAGTGTTCTCGGTTGATAAAGTATTATTTGGTTTATTGATTCCGTATTGCATGATTTATAAACATAAAATAATAAGTGAAATATTTTTGTAAATCTATTTTTAGATACATTAATTGTTTTAGTATGTAGTGTATTTATGTTTCGACATTACGAACGAAAATACGTAGCACTACAATTCATTTATCAGTAAAGCAATAAAATATTACAGTTGTCGATAGCTTAGTAAATGAAGTACTCGTTTGAAAACCAGAGATCTCAGGTTTGATTCTCATTGTTATCACAATATATTTAATAACGCTGTGGAAATGGAGAGCCAATTGAAGTTCGGGCACCTATTTCGCGACCGGTCTGGTCTGGTGAAAACAGGACAGCTCCAGTACATATCAGAAAAATTTTACAATTATGCTTAAGAAAACGTTACAATTATGCTTAAGAAAACGTTACAAACAACACAGACAGGTTACCAATGACATATGTCAAACAAGAATTCTCGAACTGTATGGTTGTTTTGACATTGCAGTGATTTGCAAAATGAGATAGAAAAAATAAATTCTATATAAATTGTGTGGTACATATTTTTTCTATATCTGTCCCTTTTTGTGTAACACTACGATTTTTACATTTCTGTCTGGGTGGTCTGTGAAAAACGTCTTCGATAATTTAAAATGCCTGATTATGTGGAAATACAATTCAGTGGTAGACGTATGGTTGGACAATTCCTGGATGATGGATTTAGAGAGTTTCTGAGCCAAAACAAATGATTTATTCTCAATATAGAATATTCCCAAATAGTAGCAAAAAAAAAAAACAAAAAGACAAAGCCAAAGTTACTATTTTTGAATATAATGTTAATTGAACAATTTATTGCAATAGGTCTTACCAGTACGAAGGTTGAATTGACAAGCAGAGGTCGTACACTTATTTCAACGGATTTTAGTATCCATGACTTTTCTAACGATTTGATGTTCGTTTTTAGGCTTTAATGCGAATGACAGATAGAAGATTATTTCGATAACCTCCTATCTTTTATAACTGGATTTATTTATTTTAGGAATTAAGCGGGATACATTTGCGGGATTAATATTAAAGTCCATTAGGAGTTTTGGTATTAACAATATCCAAATTAAAAAAAAAAACTATTCAAACTTGAATTTATAATTTTATTTAGAGATCATAACGAGAAATTACTATGTAATAAAAACACACTTATTTTCAATAAATGTAAAATAAAATGATGAAAAATTGTTAGAATCAGCACTAACGTTAGTATCACACTTACGACCTGAGCGATCAAGTCATCGCCAGCCACATTCTGAACCACCACACCCAACTACTCATTGTTTGAACAGGCTTATATATCAACCACTTACAGAAACACGATATGGAAATTTACTTTCTTACAGTTAATGAATCGATTACACGTACATTCATCATCTCTTACATTTATTGAAAATTTGTGTTTTCTATTTCATAGATCTGAACTGATCTGACAAAATCTAAATAATATAAAAACTTGCAGATCAACATAATACATATTGAATTTTTTTAATCTAAATTTTAGGAGAAAATTTTTGCATTTTACGGTTTAAAATTTTGAACTTTTAAATTTTTTTTATTTTTAAAGCGTTTTTAGTTACGATAATTACAGGGAATGTTGAATCATTTTTCCTCAAAGAAACTATCTTGTGACCGATCACCCTTTATCACTAAATTGATACAATTTATATATATGTATATTTGTACAATTTGTGTTTTTTCGTTTGCAAGATTTGGCGATTTTTACAAATTTTAACATTTTTCTTTGTTTAAAAGTGGTGATTTCGACACAGAAGACAAGGAGAGGGCTGGTCAGCCGAAAAAGTTTGGAGATGAGGAATTGAAAGCATTACTCGACAAAGATTGTTTTCAACCGCAAGAAGAACTTGCATTATCATTGGGAGTCATACAAAAGCATTGGGATTCATTCAAAAGCAAGGAAATTGGGTCCCATATGAATTGAAGTAGAGAGACATTGAAAGGCGATTTTACATATCGTAAATGCTGCTTGAACGCTCCAGTTGCTGAAAACTGGATACATTATCATAACCCCAAGCTCAAAAAGTCATATTTTAAGTCCGGCCAACCAGCCAAATCAATGCCGAAGCCGAATATCTATGGCGCCAAGATAATGCTCTGTATTTGGTGGGATCAGAAGGGTGTTTTGTATTATAAGCTGTTGAAATCGGGTCAGACAATCACAGAGGATCTGTACCGAACACAATTTATTCGTTTGAAGAGAGCAATCAACGAAAAACGACCAGAATATTCGACCAGACACGAGGCCTTAAATTTCCATTATGACAACGGTCGGCAACATGTTGCAATACATTTCAAAAACTATTTGGAAAACAGTGAATGGGAAGTTTTTTGGCTCACCCGCCTTATAGCCCAGACTTTGCCCCTTTTGACTACCATTTGTTTCGATCGATGCAGAACACCCTTACTGGAATACGCTTCACTTCAGAGCAGGGTATCAGAAATTGGCTTGATTCATTCTTTACCCCAAAACCGGAGCAGTTCTTTGGGCGCAGAATCCATATGCTATCAGAAAGATGGAAAAAGTAGTAGCTAACGATGGACAATACTTTGAGTAATGCATAAATTCATTTTGTTACTATAATAAATGCATTTTTCAAGCAAAAAAATCGACACTATTAACTTGTATATCCAATATACATATATTGTACATCGCTGGCCACAACTTTTTTCCATCTTTCTGTCAATTTTCGGATACCAGCTCGGAAGAACCACTCGCCTTCTGAGGCAGTAAGTATGCGATTGAAACGCATGAGTTGAGCCAAATAGCATTCCATTCGGCTTTGTGAAGGATGTTGATGGCTGTTAGGGCAAAACCCATGGCTTTTTGCGCTTGGGATTATCGTACTGGATCCACTTTTCATCGCCAGTCATAATGCAATGCAAAAGACACTTCACTTTTTAGCATTCGAGGACCTGATCACAAGCAAAAAATCGCCTTTCGACGTCGTGCGGCTTCAACTTGTATTGCACCTAGTTTTCTTGCTTTTGAGTCAATCCCATCCCAGGTTAAGTATTTTCTCACTATCGACTCATCCGCTCATAATGATTCTGAAAACTGCTGAAGCGTTTGGCATTCGTCTACATAGAGCAATGATTCCAATTATTCGTCTTTAAACTTTTTGGATTGACGCGGCCGTCCCTTATCTTCGAGCTCAAAATCACCACTTTTAATGCGACCAAAGTACCCCCAACACGATTGTTCAGATAGAGCAATAAACTTCCATTTCACCTTATCCTATGACAAACCAATGTTAAAGTGACCGGTCCTTTTCAAATAAAAATATCGATCTAAAGAAAGATTTCTATACAAATGCACCAGTCTCGTGACATGTCCTGAGATAGATCTGTTTACCACGAGGAACGTTTAAAATATTTGTTATATATTTTGTTAATACATTTTTTTTTATTAAAATCAATTTTTAGGGACCCATTATTTTTTCCATCCTTGTAACCATATAAATAACCACTTACTTTATCACCTCCAAGTTAATAGGTCCGAAAATTACCGAAGAGCTCATCGCTTGTAAAATTCATAAAAAATTAAGTTAGGTGTAGAGTAATGCATGGCTCTTCATGGCTATTTCTTACTTTTCACAGTATTAAGTATTGTGAAGTTTTGCTGGGATGTTTTGTCGTATGTCAGTTGGTCGGCATGTGAAATGTGGCAGAAACACAAAAGTCACACTAACACATAATGCTAAAGGCTTTAACTTCTTAAAGATGTACACATAATTAAGTTAGAGTTTTTATGGTAAGTACCATGACAAATTTGTGTCCCTCTTTTTTGTTTTGGCTTACAGCGTTAAAGTTATCGTTGTACTACTAAAGCTCCTTCGTTTGTTGTTAAAATACTATTGCTCGTCTTATACGAACGTCTGGGGTGTGTTTTTTTATTATGATGTTCATTAGCATTTCTTTTTTGTCAAAAAAAAAAAAAAAACATTTAGCCTTAAGCTTTTTACTAAGAAGTAAATTTACTTTTTAAGTATCATAATATTATTTTAATATGTACTCAAATTTTTTTTTATGTTGAATATCTAAAAAAAATTGGAAAAAGAATGGAACCTTAAAAGGAAAAAGTGACTAAAAATTGTTATTGTTTGTTTTGGGATTACTCGTTTTATATTATTTTTTTTTTTTAAGTGTTTTTTTTTTTCATTTCTTAATGATTTTTAAATAAATATAACTTAACGCATTTTTTAACACTCATCACATGTAGGGCTAGAATATTAATTTTCTAGCCAAAGTATTATTGTTTTTGTTTTGGTAATTTGGCCTACAATATCTATATATACAAAAGTAAACTGACTGACCAGGAATGTGGTAAAAAGGGGCTAAAAAACGTCCCAAACCCTTTTTGGCTAGAAATCTTAAATTTAAAATATGTGTTTCATACACGCAGAAAAAAAACATGATTAATGAATGGTCACTACGACCATGTTTATTCATATTAGCCTAATATGTTTACCCTAATAAATTTATTATAGCCCTAGAATAAATTGAACAAAAATTTTTGGTCTTAAGCATTTTAAAATTCACCATAATAATATTTTATGGTGTTTTACACCATAAATATTAATTTATGTGAAATGTTTGCCACTATAATATATATGTTTTCAACTATACAATTAAAATCATAATATTAGTTGCACACAAAAATGTATGTTTATTACAAAAAATTATGTTTGCCTTTAAACACATTCTCTAAATGAGCAAACATTTATAGTCAAAATAAACAGTGTGTGTTTATAAAAAAAAAGATTTCTGCCGCGTCATTTTCCGTTCGCTGGCGAGGTCATGCTGCCTTGCAAATTTAATTATATAAATTATTATACGTTTATTGAAACAGGTAAGTAATTTATATACATATAATTAGAAAAATACATACCTAAATTCATACATGTATAAATAAGTATAAATTACAGTCTTTCTTGCAGCTAAAAAAAAATATATACAACATTAAAAACGCCATTGAAATTTTGACGCAGAATTTTGTGATAAGCCCCAAATTTTTTCAATAACAGTTCAACAATATATTAATACAGTCGATTTCATAATTGAAATTAAAGGTACGTTTGTCTTTGACTTTATGTTACAAGTCTTAAGTGAGGGGCAAAAAATATGTAACAAATAAATCTTTGAAATTACATTTTCTATTTGTTTTATTGTGAGAACCATATAACATGTTGACATAGACATTTTGCATGGTATAATAATATGTTTGAGATAATAATTAGCTACAAATATTATATCTGAACATATATTGTTTCTTAAAACATGTTTGACACAATCATAACCACAAACATTAATGATAGTTTGCGATTGTGATTGTATCAACCATGTTTTTTCTTTGCGTGTAGAATATGTGATAATTCTCTGATAGGGTACTTATCCCACAAAGATGGTAAAAAGCGGTTAAAAAGGGAGAAAAGTCTCTCCCTGCCCGACTTAGCCAAACTAAACTCAGAAAACAGTATCAGTTGTGGCCACCAAATTTATTGCCAATCGAATTCGACAACTGGTTTCATATTAAATTATATTTTTAGGTGTGAAAGCCAATATTCAGTTGTACAATTTAATATTTATATTCCACATAAATACTTATATTATTACGTTCCACATAATTTTATTTAAAAAAAAATAAATTTTTCCGGTATCGAACCCGGGCATTCGGATTCACAGTTCACACTTTCACTTACTGCACCACAACTTAATTTAGTTTTCTATGATATATTTGGTATTTAAACATTTGAATACTTTATTTTAATTAAAAAAGTATTTTTTTAAATGTTTTCCGGGATTTGAACTCGGAAATTCGGTGTATTGAGCTACCTCTACCCACCACACCACAAACACTTATAAATTTTGATGGCTAATTTTCAATTTAAATATCTTTTAGAAAAATAAATATAGCAGAAAATTCGCTTACGAATACTAATCTTTAGTGGCTTCTATAATCAATACAATCCACAATTCGGTTGGGTCAACTGAAATCCTAATTTAATGATATAGTTGGTCAGGATAACCATATTTGGAATAACCTAAAATCTATTAATAAAGCAAAAATGTTGTATGGGGAATTAAAAAAGGGAAAAGAAACTAAAAATCAATCCTATTAATCAATTATTGGTATTTCCAATCATCTTTAAAAATAAAATTGGTTAAGTATTTGTGTGCAGTGGAAGCAACCATTTATTTAGTAAATATATTAGTAATTTGGTACATTCTATCAAAGTTATTAAAAAATTGTCGATATTCAAAAGTACGATTATTATGATCAAATATATTATTTAATTAGGGTTTCAGTAGAAGCAACCGAATTGTGGATTGTATTGATAATAGACGTCACGTATGATTGGAATTGTTAAACAATTCTAATCATCTTTTCCTAACAAATTGTTGAAATTCAAAATTAGCCATAAAAATTCATAAGTGTTTGTGGTGTAGTAGGTAGAGTGGTAGAGTGGTAGCTCAGTACTCAGAATTCCCGAGTTCAAATCCCGGAAAAGGCAAACATTTAAAAAACATTTTTTTTAAATAAAATAATAAATTCAAATGTTTAAATGGCAAATATATCAAAAAAAAAATTAAATTTGTTGTGGTGCAGTAAGCAAGGGTGCGAAATCGATACCGGAAAAAATTAAAAATAATTTTTTAATTAAATAAAATTTAGTGGAACTTAATAATATTTCTGTGGAATATAAATATTAAATTGTACAACTGAATATTGGCTTTCACAACTAAAAATATATATATTAATATGAAAACAGTTGTCGTAACTGATACTGTTTTCTGGGTGTGTACATTGCCAATAGAATTGAAATTTAAAATATGTGTCTGCTAGAGCAGAGGCCTAGTAATTTTCGCCAGGAAAGTAAAATGGGGAGTTAAAAAGGAAAATGTGCATAATGAAACGGTTTCTTAAATTATTCGTCAATAATTCTTCATCATATATATGAAGCTTTCATAAATTTCAAAGGTCGATTAGGGCGATATCAGCTAGTAGGGTTAAGTCCAGAACCTTGCTGGACTGTATAAGAAACATTACTGAGTTTTCCTCTGGGGGCAGGATCCATATTATATGGGTACCGGGCCACTCGGGGATAGCCGGGAACGAAAGGGCCAATACACTAGCCGTCGGGGAAAGAGAAAACGAAAGCGTAATTAAAGTCGTGGGCAAGAGAAACCCACACGGCCTGTTGGAACAACGGGACGGTGGCCAGGACCACTAGGATTTTGTGGGGTAGCCCAGACGAGAAGAGGACAAGAGGCCTCCTTAATGGAAGTAAGTCTGACGTCAGTATAATGGTACGTATCCTGACTGGTCATGCAGGATTACGGGCACAACTGTACCGGATTGGACGGGCAGATTCTGACGAGTGTAGAGCGTGTGGCGAGGAGAGCGAAACGCTGGAGCACTTTCTCTGCCATTGTCAGGCATTTGCAGGATTAAGATCCAAGCACCTCGGGGGCGATGTTATATCGAACCTGGAATACCTGAGGAACTTCGACTGGAAAACCTTGAGGAGTTACGTCCGGGAAACCAGGTTTCTGAAAACCGGACGTTAACAATCTCCATGTTCTTAGGGAGCGCACAACAGGCCCAGCAGAGTCCTAAATGTATATCGTAGCGATGTAAGGTTGCATTTCGATGCTTCATCCTCCGTTCGACCTAAACTAACCTAACCTTTCATAAATGTAATGAAGCCTTTCATAATATTTTATGAAACATATTTCACAGCCACAGTCAGTAGTAAGATTCACTTTCAAACCATCCGTATAGAAGTACCTCAAAAAGTTACCTTCTAAGCAGGACTCTCTGCTCGGGATTCGTGTACTGCAATATCTCGGTAGCTCGTCTATGATCTTCTTATTGGTCTTCCGATGACTACGAGTTGCATTAAGCCAAAGAATGTTTTAGTCGAAACTCAATAGGTTATACCGACAAAGTCGTCTCTTATGACGCTGTATTTTCTGAAATCGGTGAAATATTGCACTTTTTTCTCATTGATGTCCACATAAGTCATGATAGTTCTGACTTTGCTGGAGAAGAGCCATTGTTTCATTCTTGAGTTTAAACTTCATTTGGAGCCATCAGCTGTTTTACATGAGAACCACACTGGGTGGGCCTTAATGATACTGCTCTCGATTTGTTGTTTCCATAATATTTTTTATCAATAATTACTTTTAAATAGATACACCATTCTGAAGATACTAATGGTTTTACTAATGGTTTGGTGCTTCTAAAGCCTCAAATGTTTAAAACTTATTCCAGACAAATTGGAAATCCTCATTGGCTAAAATCCTGTGAATGGTGATCATCTATAAGAGTGGTACTGATGCCGTTGATTTGGCAATTAACAAATCCATTCCCTAGCATATGACCGATCTAGTCTAAAGAAAATATAATCCTACACACAGAAAAAAAATTTAATTTCCAACTGAAATCCGGTTTCTACTACTGAAACCGGTTGGTACAACTGAATTTTAGTTTCCACAACAAAGTTCGTTTAATGCGACTAAATTTTGGTTGTATTACCCAAAATATTCAGCAATTACATTTAAATTTTGTTGTGCTAACCAAGTTTATTGGTTGTCACAATCAAAATAATTTTTTCAATGCCATTATCAATTTATTTTTCTGTATGTAAGTATCAAATTTCATCCAAATAATTATAGTTGGAACCTGTAATGTTAATTAAATCACTTTTACTTAAATCCACAGTACTATAAAATAAAAAAACAAGATAAAACATGTTCATACCATACAAAACAAGATTGATGTCATAACACAAGGTGGACATTTATTAAGACAGATTGCTATACACACTATAGAGTTACATATATCAATTAATGTAAAATGTAAGTTACAATACAACGCATTAACTAGCTTATTGGATGTTGAAACAAAAAGTCACTATAAGATACATAGATTTATAGCAACGCGATTAAAAGCAGATCTAAATTGATTATAAAGGGTGGTTAAATTTTAAGGGCCGATGTTGATTTTGAATCAAAACACAAATAATTGTCATTTCTTTTTATTATGATAATATGATATGGTTCCATTATGTATGGAATAAAATATCGGCCGAATGGCCGCCGCGACCTCGGCGGCACACCTCCATCCAATGGTCCAAATTTTCCATGACGCTGAGGCATAATTGAGGTTCTATGCCGTTAATGTGCCAAATTATCTCATCCTTTAGCTCTTGAATTGTTGCTGGTTTATCGACGTACACCTTTTCTTTCAAATAACCCCAAAGAAAGAACTCCAATGGTCTCAAATCTCATGATCTTGGCGGCCAATTGACATCGCCACCTCTTGAGATAACACGGCCATTGAATTTGTCGCGCAAAAGAGCCGTTGTTTCGTTAGCTGGGTGGCAAGTGGCACCGTCCTGTTGAAACCACACTTCGTCCAGGGTCATATCCTCATTTCCTGGCCACAATAAGTTCGTTATCATATCGCGACAGCGAACACCATTCACGGTAAATGCTTGGCCGACCTCATGACACACTATCGCGAACAACAGCAATGTTTTCCGCAGAACGAACTGGGCAAGCATGCAGATGTGTTTTCACAGACCCGGCTTGCTGAAATTTGCCCACGATTCTCCCGATTGTGGACACATTTGGTCGATTATGCTGACCAAAAAAATCACAAAGTGCATGAAATGCATTTTGATTTGAATGCCCATTCTCATAATAAGCCTGAATAACTTTAATACGTTGCTCGATTGTGTATCTTTTCATGGTTCAAATTGAGTTAATCTGAAATTGAGAAATGTCAAATGAAATGCAGAAAAAAAACTTGACGTTTAGGTGTGGTTTACATTCAACATCGGCCCTTAAAATTGAACCACCCTTTATATAAAGGGATCAAATAAAATAAATTTGGATATAGCAATATAAACTTTGATTCGATTATATAGGAAATTAGGTCTCATCCAATTATATCTAACTTATTTAATGTTACACTCAGAAAAAAAAGTTAGTAGAAAAATTTGTAAACGGTTTTCAATCCCACTTTACTATTTTTGTGCTGATTTTTAGTAAAAAAATTATTATTTAGCAAATCTTTTTGCTATTTACATTTTACAAATTACAGAATTTTTACAAAATATCTACAAATTTTCGTTGCTAATTTCAGAAATCATTTTACAAATTTTTGATAACCGATTTGCTAAAATTAGCAAAAAAAAATTACTAATTTTAAAAAAGTCGATATTGAAGGAAATGTTATTTCTAATAATTTAAATTTATACATACAAACTTAAATTGCCCTAAAATGTTCCATAGGATTAAAAAAGGAATCGGAAGTGAAGATACCGACTCATGTCTAAAAAGAGGACATCCACTTAAAATAGCACTAAAAAGGGTTTTTAGTTCTAAAAATCAGCCCTAAAAACAATTAAATTTAACCTTAACAGTAAAAAAAAAAAATTGACTAAAATATTTTTCAAAACAGAAATTACCAAATTAAAACAAAATGATAAATTTGTTTATGTTTTAACAATTTTTCAGATTTTTAAGCCTTTGATTTTTTTTTCAATTTGTATAAAACATCTTTTAAAAAATATAATCAAAATTTTTGATGCTCGATAAAAAAATAAATCTAAAACTTTGTACTAATATTAATAGTATATAGCATTTTTTTGCTGATTTTAGCAAACAGATTTTAAATTCCACTTTACAAAAAGTCTACTAAAATTTAATAGCGGCTACTAATTTTTCTACTAATTTCAGTGCACTACACGTCAGCAGACATGTGTTGCTAAGATTAGCAAAAAATACCGCTGGGCTCAAATTAGCAGAATTTCCCATAACAGCAAAATTTTCAGTTGCCATTACAGACTTTTTTGGTGAGTGTAGAGAAATGGATATAATTTGATATTGATTTGAGTTTCAATTATATTATTAAATTATAACAGTTTTATCTGCAATATATAAATTAATTTTTAATCTTGAATAAAAATACTTTTTAATACACAACCTGAGCGCACCGGTAGGCTAGTTGGTAGCGTGCTAGCTTATCAGTGCGGGGGTCGTGGGTTCGATTCTCACCAGAGGCTCCGGTCTGTTTTCGCTACAACGAGCCGATGGCCTTTATTGCTAGTGCTCGGTTAGGGAATTAATATATAATTTGTAATTATATGATTAATATAAATATAAATAAAATAAATAATACAGAACCTGTTTATTTGATATTTTTATAAAGACTCATTTTGTACGTTTAAAAATCCAATTTAAGACAGAGTATTAAATTTAAATAATTTTTATATACTTAAGTTAAATCCTAGAACGAATTTAATAGTTATGGCCATTTTAAGTTTTTGGTTTTAAAAAATTTGGCGCCTTTGGCAAACTCTTGAAAAAACAACTGCTCAAAATAAATATTTTTTAAAAAGAACATAGTAGGTTTTATAGTACGTTAAGTTTCCTCCCAAAAAAATTGTTCCTTTAAAAAAATCGCACAACGAAATCAAAAGTTATGGTATTCCAAAATTTTTAATTAAAAAAAAAATGCATAGCTGGACACGTTATGATCACACATGACTATTTAAGTACACAAATAATTAGCAAATACGGAAAAAGAATTGTTGAGTTTAATTTAGTTTACATTTAAAGCAATTTCGCCTTCTTAAACCAGTTTTTACCTACTGCTTTTTTTTTATTTTGGATCAAGAGATTCTAATCCATAATTTTTTTACTACTATATAATCTAAATTCAACTTGATCTGGTATTTTACTGTTTCAATTAAAAGTTCCAATAAAATTGAGCTTATTTAAGCATATGTATTTTTATGTCTATGTTTAAGTATATAAAAAATACAGAAAAATGTTATGCGCTATTTGTATGGGCAAAACAAAACAACTCCTTAAGATATCTCTTCAAATGTCACAAGATATAGAAGAGTTTCTTATTCCTAACTTTAACTTATCAAATTTAATGTTTCCTACATCTATATGTGATTCTAGTCGCAAACAAATCCTTAAAAAAAATTGTCTTTGCAATATCATATAAAATTTTTAACTACAATAATGTTGAACGCCCTAAGCCATCTATCAGAGGTAAAGATTGTATGTGTTACATTTGCTCAAATGCACAGTGTACAGATTTTAAGGCGGTGCTATGCACTAGCTGCTTAAGCCCACTGTGTAGAGGAAAATCCCATAAATGCAATAAGCAAACTAAATTTAGAAACGTTCTAAGTATGACTGGAGCAAAAATTCTGGAACAAATATCCTCTAAAACGATAACAGAAAAATTATTAGCTAGCAATAGCTTATAAAATTATCTTTAGAGAATTATCGTGGAAGACGTCCTCTAAAAGTCTCTCTTGCTAGCACTTGTGAAAACTCTAAAGTTGGTAAACAATTAACTGCACACGATATTTCAGTTTTAAAATCTACACATAATTTTAGTAATAAAAAAACCTAAAAACTTACATCACTCTTAAGAAAAACTATAGGTAATAAATCTATTGAAACAAATATTAATAATAAACTACAAAAAAAGTCATATATTTAATGAATATTTAAAATCCGAAGCTTTTGATTTTGTAAAAAAAATATTTAAAAAATTGTGTAAACAATCCAATTACATCTGAGCTAGATGAAACATTAGTTTTGGACAAATTTCCACCACCTGAGCTGCACCTATGATTAGGTGTAGTAAATAAAGTCTTCGAGTGTTTGAAAAAAATGTTTCCAGAAATCTCACTTGAATGGGCTAAGTTTTGTAATGTTCAAAAATAGTTAATGCATGGTGGAACTTTTAATGGTAAATCTTCAAGAAGACTCTTAAAAAATGTGTCATTTCCATTAAAGTTTTTACTCTTTGTTGAGGTGTTCAACAGTTTCAATATTGTGGTAAGCTCATGTTTTGGCAAAACATTAGATGAAAATGCAGCGCAACATATTGAAACATTCAAAAATAATTACCTTCAACTTTGTTCACTGACTAACCAAAAATTGTCAGTAACTCCCAAAGTGCATGCAGTATTTCATCATATACTGGATTTTTGTACTAAAGCAGATACCGGAGTGAACAGGCTTCCGAATCTGTTCACTCAGAATTCAAGATGGTTTGGAACAGGTTTAAACGAACAACTAGTGATTCACATTACGGAAAATGGCTACAAAGAGCAGTTTGTGAGTATAGTTCGAATCATATTTAAATTTTATTATAGAAACAGTGTATTTTAAATAAAATAACTTTAAATGGGAGGGTTTAGTAGTTGGTTTAATTTCAGATTTAGACAACACTATCATGCAGATTTCATCTCCGAAGGATATTTTCTACCTAACAAAAATTTTTTTAATTGTGTTTACTTAATTAAAAATTGCTTGCTTTTACTACAGTATTATTTTTAATTTTAATTTTTTAAAAAATTTTTACTTTAGTAGTTGTTTTTATAAGATATTTCAAATGGCGCCCAAATTTTATAAGCCAAAAACTTAAAATGGTCATAACTTTTAAATTCGTCCTAGGATTTTTTTAAAAATGCGATTTTTTTAATCATAAATATAGTGTTTTCAAACCCCATACTCACTTTTTGTGGGAAATTTTTTTTGTCAAAACCCAATTCTAGAGCACCCGTGACATACGTATGTAAATATATTATTTGCATCATTTCCAAACTTAAATTCAAAGTTTTTAATTTCCTAACTCAGTCCCAGCATCAATGATTTGTTTTTATTACTTTTAATTTAAAAACCAAATAACCCTTTGTCTCAAATAACACACAAAAACGACATATTATTTTTATAAACATATTTTTATAAATATTTGTACCAATTAATTAAACAAAGTATTTGGTAAATGTTTAGCTTTAAACCCCCATAAACGTTGAATGTTTAATAAATTTTAAGCCAAACAATAAATTAACACAATCAAATGTTGTTGCTTAAAGAACAATTTTTATAACAAGTGTTAGTAAATACCCAAACAACCCTCGTCTATTTTATATGGATTTGAATAATTATTTACCTTTTGCTATAAACAGACTCCCATACAATTACAACACAATAAAATACAAACACACACACATGTGCCAACAACATAGAACAAACTCAAATATAGAGAAAAAATATGTGACTAAAACTGGATACAAAAAAAAAGTGAACATTTTTAGTAACAGTTTTTTTTTTTTAATTTTTTGTCCTCCGGATGTATGGCATTGAAAAGGCATAGTAACATGGAACATGAAAAAGAAGCATTCATACCCGGTATAAAAATTAAACCGAGACAGCAGGCGGTATATATTAGAGTGATCCATATTTTGTAAACTCCATATTTTGTAAACAGCTACCATCTGTTTGTATTTGATAAAAAGCAAACAACCTCGTGAATACCGACTAAAATGAAAAAAATTGTATTTTGTGTGTTTTTCAAGCATAACTTTTTGCTCAAAATAAAAAAATACCATCGCTGAAAGCAAGGAAGAGCTTGATAAACATAATGTGTACTCTGCACAACGTTCAGGGCGCCAAAAAGAGGTCGTTACGCTAGAGATCGTCGATAAATTCATGGAATAACATTGAACGGTTGTAGTACGAAAGTGCATGAGGTAGATGAGGCTTAACTGAACAAGTACATCATATTTTACTTGAATATTTAAACATTAAAAAGCTATCCGCGCAATCGGTGTAGCAATTGCTTACAATATACCATAAACGGAGCCGCCATTGTAAAATTCTGCGACTTACTTCCATGATATTCGAGTAACACGGTTTTTTGCGTAATACTACGTTCATACAGAACCCAAAATACGTAAATATATATATTTTTTTTTTCAAATTTTAGTCTTTCAAATTCCATACAAATTTTAAATGGAAAACATTTAACAACTACAATACGTATCTTATCCGTCCTCGTTTCTTAACCCGGTTAAGAATATTCACATGTGTTCACGTATGCCCACATATGATCCATCCATACATGTCTCATATAGGAGGCGGATCAATAAGTCCGTGACTTTTTGAAAGAAACACAGTTTTTTTTGCAAAAAAAAAAATTATTTTTCAACGTAATCTCCATTTTGCTCAATACACTTAGTCCAACGTTTCTCCAATTTTTGTATCCCTTCCAAAAAATAGGATATTTCGAGGTCCATAAAATAAGCATTTGTTTGATCAAAAATTTTCCACCGAGCGTTTTCTTTTGGTTTGGAAATAGGAAATTGTCACTGGGAGCTAAATCGGGAGAACAAGGCGAATGAGGGGGCAATTCGTAGTCTACTTCATGGATTTTTGCCATGGAATCTAAGCTGTCACACTATTCCGTTGGTGGTCGATTGTGAACAAACGCGGCAGCCATCTTGCAGAAAGCTCTCTCCTACCCAAGTGATCGTTCAAAAATTTAAACCAATGAGCCATGTGAAATGCCTATGTCTTCCACAATCTATCCCACATTCAATCTCCGATCGGCCAACACCATATCGTGAATTTTTCAATTGTTTTGGGTGTAGAGACTTCAACTGAGCATCCAGAACATTCGTCATCTTTCGTGCTTGTAAGGCCACAACGAAAGTCAGTAAACCACTTTATTACCATTGAAATCGATGGTGCAGAGACCCCATAGTATTTATCAGGCTTTTCCTTGGTTTGATTGACGGTTTTTTCGCAAAAAATAATGTTTAATGAGCACTCGAAATTCACTTTTTTCCATTTTTGAAAAAATTCACGAGGTTGTATGTTTTGAACAGCTGTTAAACGCAAAGTAAATGACGGAACTTGCTCAAAATTTGACAGTAGTATATTAACAGGTGGTACTTGATGGGAGCAGTATTGCATTTCATATAACTATGAGGGATGTTTGAAAAGTCACGGACTTATTGATCCGCCTCGTATGTACATTAACGTAAATTGAGGTAATATGTAGATTTATGATCATATGTAGATTTATACCATGTAAAAATCGAAATAAATATCAACATACAAGTGCTTGAATATGATCTTACATGGTCTTCCATATGATCATACTATATGCTCATATATTATTCATGTACAAAAATATTTGTAAATACAATTAAAAATTTAATTAAATTTGGACCAGCAAAAGAATTTGTTATATCAATTAATTTTTTTTTTTTTTTTGTTGTTAAAATTTATTAAAATATTTGAATAACTTTTTAATCAAATTTATTAAATGATTAATCAAAAATCTTCAACATTTTCAATTGAAGTTTTAATTATATCAATTAAAACTATAATTAAAGTTCTAACCAAAAATCAAATAAAATTTTAATAAAATTTTTAATTGAAATTCCATATTTAAATCAATTAAAATTTTAATGAACTTTCTTATTAAAATTTCAGATTCAAATTAATTAAAATTTTAAACAAATTTTCAATATTTTTTTAACAAATAAATATAAATAGTTTATAGGAGTACCATAGTACTTTTCACAAAATATACTATGGTGCCAACTTTATTTATCAAAACTGGTGCATGCATATCCGCAGTGTTGCCATTGTTCTCATAATCCCATTTTAAAGTTGAAATACACAAAAATCCTTAACAAATTGTTAAATAATCAAATTTTCCTTTTTTCTAAAATGATTTTAAGCAGATTTTAAATTAAAATTAAAATTAAATATTCTTGAAATAAGGGTGACCTCATAAAAGAATTCAGATTTAAATAATTTTTTTTTAATTTTAAAATAGACCTTTAAAAACGTGATTACTTGATTTAGCTTTTAAATTTCATTCAGTTTTTAAACAATCGATTTTTTAAATTTTGTTCCCTGTTTGAATAATTTTCTAATTTATTCAATTAATATCAAATTCAGAAAATTAATTTGATTAAACAAATCAAATAACCAAAAATCGTTCGCGAACATAATCACAAAACAAATTATTCAATCGAGTCAAAGCTTTTAATTATCGATCTGAAAAATCTTTTTAAATTAAATTTTTTTTTATCAATAAATTTTCAAATCTGAAGCGAATTGTAATAAAAGTTAAGATATAACTAAATCAAAATATATGACTTTTATATGATGTAAACTACACAGAATAAAATTACAAAATTCTGTTTGTAATATTGAACATCGTCCATAGAACATTTTTGTAAATACAAAAAAAAATATTTTTTAAATATGCACCAACAATGGAATTTGTAAATACAAAAAACTTTTTGTTATTTTTTTGTTACTTAAATTTTATTTTCAAAGAATTTTTATATGAAAAGTGACAATTTACAAATATTTCAAACAAAAAATTGATAGAAATCGAATTTTATTTTTAACAAATATTTTTGATTACTTTAAATTTTGTGATACTTTTTTCTGTGTAGAATATTTTTCCACACCAAGTTCATTATCAATTAAAAATTTAATTGATATGACTAAAATTTTAATTAAAAATTAATAAAAAATTATTTAAATTTATTTGGCAATAATTTTTTCTGTGTATGCTTATATGTGGCTATATATGCGAAGATATAATACTCGTTATCTGAGTAAAGGACATTCACATTTAATCCCCGCGGTCTAGTCCAGTTGCATGACATGAAGCACTCAATTCTTCTAAAGCAGTTGCATCCAACTCATATGCACAATGTGCAAGCTTTTACAAAAGAGCTTTTTCACCTACAGCGAGCTTCGACGAGAGCTTTTACATATATGAGAGCACAATACAAGAATGGAAATTTTAAATTTCGAAATGTTATAAGTTGTATAATTTATTTAAGCCAAAACACTTTAATACTTCTTTTGAAAGATCTTAAAAAAAAAGCCATATTCAAAAGGCTTGGAGTGCTTTACTAAAGATAGAACAACAACAAAAGGAATCTTTTCTTTGATATTTTTTCATATTAAAATTGGTCAATTGGCAAATTTTTCTTTTAAAACTTTAATTTCAATTCATCTACTAATTTGGCCCTATCTAAATTTTAATTCAAAAATCTCTTTTGGCATGTATTATAATTCCTTTCAATGGTATGTTTGTGATTGCGTTTAGCATTATAACTACAAACCAAACATACGGGATCGCCGTCATTGTTTTCTATAAACAAAAACAACTCTTCCCACGCTTTATTAAATATATATCTTTTAGTGAACATAGACTGATCGTTCTGTGTTTGAATATGTTTCTTTGAATGTTATTTTCAAGTTGATGGAAAAGTACTAACGTACGGAATTTTCCGTCCCTGAAAAAAAGCTCTTTACTACAAACGCAAATATCATAGTATTAGTGTTTGGACGCAACTGTTCTAAAGCCTCAGGTGTTTAAGACTTATACCCCTTAAGAGTACCATGCATGAACGTATGTATGCCCATGAATTATCATATATGGTCATATATATTTAGATTTTTACATGGGATTATCAGTTTTTTCATTTGGATAGAGCATCGATTTGTTTTCAGCGGTTTTCGAGGAAAGTGTAATTTCTCTCAAAAATTTTTGTTATTAGGATAAAATTTGTTCAACAGTTTTAAATTATGGCACAAGATACAATTCTTTAATTCTGAAAAAAACTAATAATGGTTATATGTCCTCTTTGAATTCAAAGTAAAATTTTGATTATTTTACATTAAAAAAAATATAAATGTGCCAAATAATCTTGGGAACCAGTATTTGAAAAATTAACTTTAAATTAATTTAAATATGCCCTATGTGACCGATTGGGCTGAGATATTTGTTATAATTTTTCAACCAAAGTTCAATTCTAATTTCTTGTAGGATACATAATCTAATAAACTTTCTGATTTATTTATTACCCCTTTAAAGATCAATAACCAACAGAAAAATGTTTATACAAATAATAAAAAGTCGAATATTAACAATATAAGGACCACTCTACTATACATACAACAAAACAAAGAGAAATTATTAGTCATTAGCTTTAGATTGTTAGAGGAAGAAGTGGTGGTATACAAAAATTTAAAAGAAAATATTTCAACATTCTTTTATAGGAAAACAACAGCAGCAACAGAAATATGTAAGAAACAGTACATAAAAACATAAACATAGTTGATAATCTTGCATTATTTAAATTCCAAGAGATTTGAAATATATGTGAGTACTGACTTACACACAGAGATGTTCAACCTTGAAGTTATTTCAAGGTTAGATGAAATAAAACAATTGGATGAATTTAAATAGAAAAAGGGTAAAAAGGTTGTTTAAAAAAAACTCATTAGAAACAACCCTACAGGGAAAAAGGGGTCAGATGGGAATTGGGAATTGAAAATTGCACCGTTTCCGAAATTCATATCACGAGATGAAAGGTGAAAAGAGGAACAGTTCCTAAAGTACCTGCCACGTGATCGGTTTAAAAGTCATAACATGTTCTTTTGCGTTGGCCCTGTAATGTGTTCGTTGAGGTTAGTTATGTGACATTTTCTTTTACACCAGTCCTGTGACATGTCACAGAGGGAAATTGGCCCATGTTAAAGTGATCGGTCCTTTTCATAAGACTACCTCTAGTTATTTAATACCTTACTAACAAGTATGCAAATAATGATTCATCATATATTATTTTATTTAATTCTCAAGTGAAAAATAAACTTAGACTTAGAGGACTTTTTCCCAAAACACATTTTTTATTTTTCTGAACATAAACTTTAAGGATTTTATGACATTGAAAAAAAACACACACACACATAATCTTAGGACTTTTACTTAAAAACAAATGCCATTAAAAATTATTTTATGTTCTGATGGAATTATTATGAAGGATATATTTAAAATTTTTAAAAGAACATCAACTTTTTTTATGGTAGAAATCATAACTTAGAAATTGCCTTTACCTGTTAGAATCCCGACATTTGTAGGTTCCAGCCAACGTGTTGGTAAATAAGAATTATTTTTTTTTTCTTTCTAAAAACAACAAACATGTAGAAAAGCATGTCCCAAAGAGTCTGAATAATAAATCATACATTTATTTTTTGGCAGGACACTTATATCTTCATTATTATAAATACATATATATAAATTGCGATAACCCATAAATTTTGTCTCAAATGTTGGAATTTGAAAAGAAATCGCACAGTGGGAGGGATTAAAAATATTTTCAAAAATATTTAAGCACTTCTAACTAGCTACACTCACCAAAAAAAAAGTCTGTAATGACAACTGAAAACTTTGCTGTTATTACGGAAATTTTGCTAATTTGCGCCCAGCTGTATTTTTTGCTTATCTTAGCAACACATGTCTACTGACGTGTAGTACAATGTAATTTGTAGAAAAAATTTGCTGCCACTACTAAATTTTAGTAAACTTTTTGTAAAGTGGAATTTAAAATTTGTTTGCTAAAATCAGCAAAAAAAAAAAATAAAAAAATTTTATTAATATTAGTACAAAATTAAAAATGTATTTATTTTTATCGAGCACAAAATTTTTTTTTTTTTATCCATTTTTTTTTAAGAAAATATTTTAGACAAAATTAAAAAAAGGCTTAAAAATTTTTAAAACATAAACGAATTTATCATTTTGGTTTAATTTGGTAATTTCTGTTTTTAGTAATTTTTTTTTTACTTTTAAGGTCAAATTTTAATTGTTGTTAGGGCTGATTTTTAGAACTAAAAAAACTTTTTAGTGCTATTTTAAGTGGATGTCCTATTTTTAGACATGAGTCGGTATATTCACTTCCGATCCATTTTTCTAATCTATGTAACATTAAGTTTTATGCAAAAATACATTTCCTTCAAAATCCACTTTTTAAAATTAGTAATTTTTGTGCTAACTTCAGCAAATCGGTTCCCAAAAATTTGTAAAATGATTTCTGAAGTTGGCAACAAAAATTTGTTAATATTTTGTAAAAGTTCTGTAATTTGCAAAATGTAAATAGCAAAAAAATTTACTAAATAATAATTTTTTTACCACACGTCAGTACAAAAATAGTAAAGTGGGATTGAAAACCGTTAACAAAATTATCTACTAACTTTTTTGCTGAGTGTAGCTAGGCATATTACTGTGAAATTTACTACGACAGCCAAAGTAATTGTAAGCTCAAGTATTGATCACGAGCTTCTCAGACCTAACATGAGCATAGCCATTAGGCCTTACAGTAGGTCACCACGTTTTTAATTATTTTAAAATTTCTTTTAAAGGAACTGTTTAAAAAAATGTTTGATTAATGGAATCAAATTTCAAAGGACCATATAACGGTACATTAGATTTGTACTACTTTTGTTTTTGTTTCGTTCTTGTGGTTATTTAAAACACATTCCAAGGACGATCAAAATTCACATATCATAATTTTATACTTAATTTCCTCTATGAACCAAAAGATTTATATCAAAACTCTTGAAGTTTAACTCAATCGATCTTCTACAATATGTATTAAATATAACAAATCGTACATATATAAATAATATATATTTATGTTATTCACGGCACTATGGTTAATAAAGGGTATTGCAATTGAAAAATCGTAATATTTTTGGCTGATAGAGGTTATTGCACAGTAAAAAAATGCCATAATTTAATTTAAAGCTTCAATGTTATCTTTAACATGTTTTCAACATATAACACCAAAACAAAAACATAACTAAAAAAGAAACAACGCAGCAAAATAAAATGGATGTTATTCTTTTCGAATCTCTTTTTCAGAACATTTAAAGAAGTTAATAGTACAAATTTTTCGATTTGTAAGAAGTTATTTTAAACTTGTTGATATTAACCTTTACTTATGAAGTCATAAGAACAATTCCAATCGAAAAGCATATACATTTTTTAATTTTAATATTTATTATTTTTTATTTATAACAATTTATAATTATGGTAAAAAAAAACAATTATTTAATTGGTCCATAAATGGTTAATTCATGCAGTCATTTGAAAACATATTTTGCCATTGTTATCCACTTTATCCTGGTAGGAATAATAATTCTTGGCGTTTTCAAAATCACATTTTTAACTTTAAACTAATGATACAAAATATTTTCTGCCAATGACACGCCAATGCTAAAATCATTAATAAATTACTGAAATTTTCTCAATTTCGGGTTCAGTAGATGTAGTGTTTTACTACTTCTTCCACAGCTCTTATTTTGCTGTGAAGATAATTCAAATTCGACATTACATCAATTTGACTACATCTGAACTAAGTTATTATAAAAGTAATGATATTCTGGTGGTGTAAGAGGCATTAATTGGAAGTCGACAAATATCTAAGGATATTGGTTCAGTATCCTGTGTATGATTTAATTCGTTTGAGTAATTTATTATATTCTTCATTAAAATTCCCTTTGAATTTAACATCATTATATGGTAAATGCCGTAAAGCGAATGATTTGGCAGCATTGTAGTTTAAAACAAATGTGATTTCAATACATTGATTAAGCACTGAAAATGGGGAAAAATATCAAAAAATAACAAAAACTATCATAAAATAAACGAATTTTTTTTACGAATTTTTTGTTGTTTTGACAAATTTTTGTATTTTTTGATTATTATGAATGCAGTATCATAGATTTCGATTGATACGTTGTATAAAAAGTTGTAGGCAACAAATTGGTTCAATATAGGCAGTAATAATACATTTTTACTTAGTCGATTGTGGTTGATAGAGCATATTGCATTCAAAATTAAATCATATGGTTGATAGAGAATTGACAAATTTTATATTTTTTTCTCTCTGATATAGTTGCAATTAGTAAACAGTTTTCCATGAAAAAGTAATTTTCAAGGAACTGGTTCATAAAGGGTATTGAATATAAAGTCTCAATACATTTTTTTCTTTTTTACCGTTAACTTGTTTTTTCAGCAAGCTCATCCTAATGAAAAGCATTTTCAGAAAAATATCTACTATATATGCATTCTTCAAGAAACGTTTAATATGGAGGCAAAGAGTCTTGGTACCAAAACCTTTCTAAAATTTTCCAATTTCTAAGCACACTTTTTAAAGCCTAAAAAAAATTTAATTGTAATTTCCGTTGTTTCACATAATGCTTTGTTAGAAATGATACTTTTTTTAAATCAGTAATGATTTGGCAAGAACCTGAAACAAAAATGTAAAATTTTAATTTTTAAATGCGAATAACTTGTGTACTTAAAAAGATTATCCATTTGTAGAAGCATGCTTCATTTTCATTTTAGAGATTTCAAAATAGTTTAATTAAAAAAAAAATTAGTAAGCTTTAAGATTGGGGTCCTACTTTGGGGCCTAATGACGAAGCTCCAGGTATACCTCTCCATGGTTAAAATTTTAGCTTGAAATTACTTTCTATAAAACTTGATTGATCATGATGTACGAGACACTCTAATAAGTAAAAAAGAAGCCAACACGACTAATGGCAAAGGCTGTAAAAATGTAAAGTAATGAGATGCTTTTTCACATTTTTTTTAGCATTCATCTATAATGTGTTACATTCTTGACATTCTTTACCAAGAACAATGCAACAGAAAAATAAACAACAATAGAAAAAAATATATTGTTCCAGCAAAAAATATAAATGAAAGCAGCAAAAATGACGTTTACTACAAAATATGTAATGAGTAGGTAACCCAGTAAAATCACACATTACCAAATAATGTGTAAAGTAATGTATAGCCATGCATGGGCCCCGCATTACTTTAGACATTACTTCACAGATAAACTTTACAAGCAATGAGCCTCAAGGTAATACATGGCTTATTACCGTGGTTTCATAAATAAAATTTTATTAGAAAAATGTATTACAAATATTTTCACAGTTTTTAAATATAATGTGGTTATGATTGGTATCAAACCTGGGAACTCTGCTGGCCAGCCGAGAACTCTGCCACCCACTGTGCTATCCAGGCATATAATATTTAATGACTTTAAGCATATATGAAATGTTGCGCTTAATGTTTTCGATCGTGATGTCGAAATACACATACATTACCCTATTGCTTAAAAAAAAAAACTCAAAAAAATGTATCTAAAAATAGATTTTCAAAAAATATTTCAATTATTACTTTACGTTACATAAAACATAATCAATGATATATAGTTCGGTTCGACTCTGCATAATCTTTTCGACATTTATTTTTATATCAATTTGTCAATAACAAATAGCTATTGCGTCAAATTGAAGTTACCACAGCAGCACACTGCTGCCACCATGCAAAATCTCAAAATTCTGACGACCTTACGAAAATCTGGCTACGGATTTAAATTCAGCGCGCAAAAGTACGTTAATAAATGCTCTCTTCTTTACTGATACAAAAATTGAGCCAAATTCGTAATCCTGTTTTGGAATTAAAGGCTTTGCATCACACCACATTTTTGGATGAAATTCCCAACAAAAATTAACAAAGCAACCAAAAAAAGTACCGTATTTTAGGTCAAAACACAACTTGCCCTAATAATTATAATTAAGAAAATCTTTACGAAAAATACTTTCTATTTTTTTTTTTTTGTACAATTAGAATATTATTTTGTTTACTGTTTGTAGTTCAAAACAATGTTTTTAGTTTAGTAAAAAATAAATGCATATGCATTTATTTTTCAAAGCAATATTTATTTTAACCTTTTTATACATTTGTTCAAAATGATTTACTGTCATTTACCGATTATTTTGTATGCCATTTATTTTTTCATTTGTTTGAAATTTAATACAAATTTACCCACAAAACAGAAATTTGTAGTTAATTTGTTTCCATTACAGTTATTATAAATTTAAATTTTATTTGCTTTCTGTTTTAAAAAAACATAAATATTCAAAAAATGCCAATTTTTGTTTTGATTTAAATTATTTATTTTAACTTTAACAGAAAATATCATTTAAAAGAAATTATATTTCATTTAAAAATCCGTTCTACTTACTTTTCATTTAAATCAAATGGCTTTTGTTATTTATTGTTTAAACAACTGACACATTAGTAAAAACAAATGATTATACTTTAAAAAAATAAATGTTAAAATGTTATCTTCCAATTTCTTTAAAAGTAGCTGATTACACTGTAAAACAATTTCAAACGTTTTTCCAAAATTAAGGAGACCAAAAAAAATAAACGTGTGTCGGCGTTTTGATAGATCACATCGTTATTTCATTTTAGAAGCGGTTAAAGCTTCCCAGCTCTGGCCCATTCTTGCACCATATCGGTGTATAAAATTGTGTTTTCTTTACATCTGAGGTGTAGGGTATGTTCAGCAACTTTGTAGATAATGGTATGGCAAATATTTTTGTAAAACATATTAACCCCCTAGCTCCCCTTCACAACGGAAGTTTTTGGCGTTACTCTAACAAGTTGTAAAGAACACCCCGAAAAAGGGGAAGGGCGGGGATGAAATATTCTACAAAAATGTTGGCCATAAAATTCTACACAAAAAACCCAAAACTTAACACAAACACCAAAAACCAATCAAATTCAAGATTACTCATCATATTAATAGCCAAATTTTGGGATCACCTACATATTATAAGTCAGATTTTGGGATCACCTACATATTATGTAGGTCATCCCAAAATTTGACACATTTTGTGTGAATGACCATATATGTGTGTTTATGAAGTTCTTGTAATTTGAATTTAAATTATTTTGTATATAAACAAACAATTTGATACAAAAAACATATTAAATTTTTTTTTGTAATAACTGTAACGGAAACAAATAATCTGCAAATTTCCGTTTTGTGGGTAAATCTTTATTAAATTTCAAACAAATGAAAAAAATTATGAAACTGGAAAATATCGATAAATGATAGTAAAATATTTTAAACAAATCTATAAAAAAAAAAATTCAAATAAATATTTCTTTAAAAAATAAATGTTCATTGCTTTTTTTAACTGAACTAAAAGCTTTTTAATAAAACTACAAACAGTAAACTACATAATATTCTAAGTGTATTTAAAAGATTATTTTTAAATATTTGAAAGCTTTATTGGTTTTAAATAAAAATACTGTTAGTTTCTTTTAAAAATATAATTAACTATTTATAAATACAAAAAGCTCGTAGATTTCAAAAAATTTGTCAATTCTTGACAAAAATTAATTTTGTAAAATATACAATAGTTTCGTTTCTTCTACGAAAAAAATATTAAAATTTTTATTATTATTTATTAATTCATATTAATTATATAATTGCAAATTTAATCCTAATACCATAACCGAGCATTAACAACGAAGGCCATCGGCTCGTTGTAGCCTAAACAGACCAGAGCCTCTGGTGGGAATCGAACCCACGACCCCCACACTAATAAGCTAGCATGCTATAAACTAACCTTAAAAAAACCTAACCGAAAAGACTAACTACGAAGTTTTTTTTTGATAATGTCATCAGGGTCCGCCATCTAAAGTTTTTTTTTTTCAACTAGTGCTTATTTCGTGAATGGTAACACTTAGCTCATGTCTGATTTGACAGATAATTAGTTTTATCCTTCCGCTGAACGAATATGGTTGTGTATACGCTTGAACAACGCTGGGAAATATTGCGACATTACTTTGAAAATCATGGTAATGTTGCAGAATGTCATCTTTTCAATGTCATCTTTTCAGATGAAGCTCATTTTGATCTTGGCGGGTATGTAAACAAGCAAAATTGTCGCATTTGGGGCACAGAAAACCCGCATGCATACATTAAAAAGCCGATGCACCCAAAATGAGTCACTGTTTGGTGCGGATTTTGGTCCAGAGGAATAATTGGGCCATTTTTCTTCGTTACAGTTAATGGCGATCGTTATCGGGCCATGTTGAACGAATTTTTGTTCACAAAAATTTAAGGGGAGGATATTGGCAACATTTGGTTTCAACAGGACGGAGCTACGTGCCACGCAGCCGAAGCTACACTCGATGTTTTGCGCCCTGTTTTTGAAGATCGCATTATGAGCCGCAGAGCTGATGTCGTTTGGCCACCTTGGAGCTGCGATTTGACACCGTTGGACTATTATTTGTGGGGTGCCGTCAAAGATAAGTATTACGCCGACAAGCCAGAGACAGTTGACGCTTTAAACGACAATATTCGTGAAGCCATTGGTGAAATACAGCTGCACACAATCGATAATGTGCTTAAAAATTGGACCGATCGTGTAGGCTACTGCATGGCCAACCGAGGCAGCCATTTGAAGAAATTATTTTCCATTATTAACCGGAAGGATTGTACTTTCAAATAAAAAAAGAAATTTGAGAAAATATTCAGTAGTTTTTTTTATAGCATTTTCAAAAAAAAGTTATTTGGCGGACCCTATAGATTCTTTTACAGTGCATGTAAATGGTGGTTAAATTTTAAGGGCCGATGTTGAATGTGAACCACACCTAAAGGTCAAGTTTTTTTCTGCATTTCATTTGACATTTCTCAATTTCAGACTTACTCAATTTGAACCATGAAAAGATACACAATCGAGCAACGCGTTAAAGTTATTCAGGCTTATTATGAGAATGGGCGTTCAAATCAAAATGCATTTCATGCACTTTGTGATTTTTTTGGTCAGCATAATCGACCAAATGTGTCCACAATCGGGATAATTGTGCACATATTTTTGCAAATCGGGTCTGTACGAAATGAGAAAACACCTGTGCATGCTCGCCAAGTTCGTTCTGCGGAAAACATTGCTGTTGTTCGCATGGCAGAATAGCCGTCAACCTCGACTCGCCGTCGGTGTTCGGTATCGCGAGATCACAACGGAATTCTTGAAGCCAGAAATTGAGGATATGGATGTGCACTAGACCGTACCTCAAAAAAAAAGTTCACCGTACACCCTCAAATATAAAGTATTTTAACAAGAAAATTTCGAAAATGTTTTTTTTTTTTTTTGGCCGAACGTAGGGGTCGCCATTTTATATTTTTCTTTATATCTTCGCCATTTACCGTCGGATCTTAAAGTGTTGTATATCAATGTTTTTTGTCTCGGGGAGACCGATGTTTTCCTCGAAGGAGCCTTTGACCTCAAGTAACCCGTTCTAGTATTAACCCACCAGATCTCAGTTGCTACCACCTTAATGAACTACCCTAATATTTTAAAATGAAAGCTCGCAAAAAAGCAATAAACTTTTGCTAGGAAAGTATACCAATAATAAAATAAGCGGAACTATTATTTTATTTTTTTTTTCAATTTTTTTTGTTGCCGAATGTAGGGCATTTTTAATTTTTTTGTCATATCTTCTGTATTTACATTCGGATCTTAAAGGGTTGTATATCAATGTTTTTGTCGCAATGATACCAATTTGTTACATCGAAAATCATTGACCTCAAGCACCCTTTTATACTACTTAAGGGGTAAAACCTACGTAAAAAGCCTATATATAAAAACTTCCTTTTTTTATTTTCTTTATTTACGGAGATGTGTTAACAAAGATTGGTTTTCACAAGATTTATGAAGGAGTACAAAAAAATATTTGTTTTTCACAAAGTTTTACAAAATGATAGTATATTTAGTATAGAGGTCCATGGCACGCAGCATTACTTAATAAATTTTTGGTGGATTTCTCTGAAATTTATAATGCATATGGAAAACTAAATTTTCTATGGATGCGCGTAGGAGTTTTTGATAGGTCAAATACTTTTTGACTTAGAGCTATTTCTTTACGAGTATAAAAAATAGATATTTTGACTTTAACACTTCGCTGTTTTGTCAAAAATTAATATACCCAAAAACTCATACGCTTTTCTTTAGATAATTTGGTTAAATTATAGGCAAACGAACCATTGCAAAGGTCTCTGTAAATGGCGTTCCATTCTAACAATGACTCCATTTTTGTAGCCAGTGTTGGTAGGAGTTCCATCGCAACTAATAGCTATTAAGAAGTCCATATTGAAGTTTTCTTGACTCAAATAATACAGCCAACTTCAATCACGCCAAAATATGATCGATTAAAATTTGTGTTATTTTATAAGTGATCCACGGCACTCAGCATAATTTAACCAATTTTAGGTGGATCGGTCTGAAACATACACTTTATATAGAAAACTAAATTATCTAAAGAAAAGCGTATGAGTTTTTGGGTATATTAATTTTTGACAAAACAGCGAAGTGTTAAAGTCAAAATATCTATTTTTTATACTCGTAAAGAAACAGCTCTAAGTCAAAAAGTATTTGACTTATCAATAACTCCTACGCGCATCCATAGATAATTTAGTTTTCCATATGCATTATAAATTTCAGAGAAATCCATCAAAAATTGATTAAGTAATGCTGCCTGCCGTGGACCTCTTTTGTAAATATACTATCATTTTGTAAAACTTTGTGTAAAACAAATATTTTTTTGTACTCCTTCATAAATCTTGTGAAAACCAATCTTTGTTAACACATCTCCGTAAATAAAGAAAATAAAAAAAGGAAGTTTTTATATATAGGCTTTTTACGTAGGTTTTACCCCTTAAGTAGTATAAAAGGGTGCTTGAGGTCAATGATTTTCGATGTAACAAATTGGTATCATTGCGACAAAAACATTGATATATAACCCTTTAAGATCCGACTGTAAATACAGAAGATATGACAAAAAAATTAAAAATGCCCTACATTCGGCAACAAAAAAAATTGAAAAAAAAAATAAAATAATAGTTCCGCTGGAATTATTGGTATACTTTCCTAGCAAAAGTTTATTGCTTTTTTGCGAGCTTTCATTTAAAAATATTAGGGTAGTTCATTAAGGTGGTAGCAACTGAGATCTGGTGGGTTAATACTAGAACGGGTTACTTGAGGTCAAAATCTCCTTCGAGGAAAACATCGGTCTCCCCGAGACAAAAAAATTGATATACAACACTTTAAGATCCGACGGTAAATGGCGAAGATATAAAGAAAAATGTAAAATGGCGACCCCTACGTTCGGCCAAAAAAAAAAAAAAAAACATTTTCGAAATTTTCTTGTTAAAATACTTTATATTTGAGGGTGTACGGTGAACTTTTTTTTTTTGCCTGTAAGGTGGTACGGTCTAATGTGCACGATATGTGGTTTCAACAGGACGGTGCCATTTGCCACACAGCTAACGAAACAATGGCTATTTTGCGCGACACATTCAATGGCCGTGTTATCTCACGTGGTGGCGATGTCAATTGGCCGCCAAGATCATGTGATTTGACACCGTTTGGCTTCTTTCTTTGGGATTATTTAAAAGAAAAGGTGTACGTCGATAAACCAGCAACAATTCAAGAGCTAAAGGATGAGATAATTCGGTACATTAACGGCATAGTACCTCAATTATGTCTCAGCGTCATCGAAAATTTGGACCCTCGGATGGAGGTGTGCCGCCAAAGTCGCGGCGGCCATTTGGCAGATATTTTGTTCCATACAGAATTAAATAATACCATAATATCATAAAAAAAAAGAAATTACAATAATTTCCTTAATAATTTGTGCTTTATTTAAAATCAATATAGACCCTTAAAATTTAACCACCCTTTTTAAGAATTACAGCAATTCAGTCTTATTTTGTCTACAATAAATGCGATTCTTTTTAAACGTTTTCAATTAAACTTATAATTCAATCAGCCGAACCAGAAAAATATTTTAAAGCCACTTAAATATTAAATTTAATATTTTTAGTCGGTAGTGCACATTGACTTGGTTGGCTTTTACAAAAGTATTTATGTACAGTATGTATTTTATTTTGTTGCTTTTTATCCATAAATTTATTTAAAACAGTCGACTTTAATTTTTTTTTTATGGTAAGGCCTAATGTTTTTTGTTCGTTTTTTGGATGAGTAAACAAAAAGGACAGTAACAAAATTTTTTTATAGTTCGCAGTCCCTGTACAGCAAAAGCTATTTCATATTTTGCCATAACCAAATTTTCTAAAAAATTTTGTATGAATAGCTAAGGATTTCTTATCATTAGCTTGTTTCTTTTCCTTTGTACATATTTTTTTGTTATAATTCTAAGGAATTTATTTCCCATTCTTTTTTTTATATTTTTTTCTTTTCAAATTAGGGATATCATAATGGTATTTAATGCAAAACACTTTTTTATATGTATTTCTTTAAAAGTTTCCTTTATTGCGTATTGCTTTTCAAGATTTTTTTGTTTTCTTTTTTTAAATTAAATTTGTATACTTTTGAAAATGAAAATGAGAAAATACTTTACGACTATTTGTCGGAGACGTGCTTAATACACTTCAATTGTTCAAAAAGTGTGGTTAAATCAAATGTCACAAAATAAAATTAAATTGCTAGCAGTTAGTTTTTTTTTTTATTTTTTTATATCGTGTATTGAGTATTACAGAAGATTTAAAAAAATAAATTTTTATTGATATTGACAGGATGTGTGTACTACTTCAATTTGAAATTATTTCTTAACAAACATTGCAACCAACTTTTGGCAGCTAAAGAATATACAATTATTTTTAAAATTACAAACATATTTCTGTATTTGCTATGAAACAAGAAGGAAATAATATGATATAAAATTTGATGGTGAAAAAATAATTTAATTTTTTTTCGTTCGTTTACCATGACCTCCTTTACGTGCAAAATTAAATGCAGTTAAGATATTGAAAAAGAAATTTATGAAAAAAAATCATACATATTTTAACGAAAACATTAAAGATAAAACTCTTGCCAAAAGTTTTCACGGCGTATGAGTGTTATTTAAAAAATCATAAAAACTCATACGTAAAACATTAAGGTCGGCTAACTTATCCAAAAGAATGCTTTTAACCTTGGCAACTGTGAATTGATTTAAGTTCATCATACTCCTAGATAAGTTAGCCGACCTAACACTAAAATTTCTCATGATGTACGTAAAGGTCTATTTAGGCGTTTACCCAATAACGGAGGTTGAAGAAAAGTCCTATGTTCAAATACAATTTTAGTTTTTGGTTGGGGCGGCTAATTTTTCCCGTCCAAGGAGGATTAAATACGCAGGTTTGGCTTAAAACTTTTAAAGCTTTTTGTGTTAGACAAAAGTCAACGTAGATCTTTTAGATCCACACCATTTTTTAAGGCATTAAAACAATGTATCAAAGCTACAAATATTATAAAAAAAATTCATTTGTATGATATAGAAAAGACTATGGACGACCTTATTCCAAAAACAATGTGTGTTAACTCCGGCGCTTTCGATGAAAACCTGAAATTTGAAATATGCCTTCTTGGAAGCATGTCCTAACTTGATAAGGTACATTTAAGAATTTTGGTCAGTGACGTTTTATAAATGGGGGTTAAAAGGCCTGCCCAAACGGAAGTTTGGTATTCAGGCTCCTTCTCCAGCTAAGACGGATTTTTGGAAAATCCAACAGGGAGGAGCATAAAAGGGTAAAATTCTTCGCCTTGACGGCCTGCCAAAACCGCTGGATCTGGGAAGTTGAAATTTGGTATATTGGTTCCACCTTAGGCGCAGACATCAACCTAGGTGGGATTTTTGCAAATTCCTATGGGGAGGAGGAAAAAGGGGGAATATATCCACCTTAACGGCCTGCCCACACCGAAATAGCTAGAAACCTGAAATTTGAAACATGTATTGCCTGGAGTATGGACTTACTTACTGATAAAATTTTATCACGGGACGTGTTAATAAAGGGGCTTAAAAGCGTGAAATGTCTCCCCTTTAACGGCCTGCCCAAACCGCTGGTATGTAGGTTCCTTCTCCAATATAGCCAATAGCTATGACGGGAATTTTAAAAAATCCAACGGGGAGGATAAAAAGGGAAAAATTCTTCCCCTTGACAACTTGCCAAAACCGCTGCAGCTAAAAAGTCGAAGAGGGCCCAAACCGCTGAAACTAGAAAGTTGAAATTTGGTATGTAGGTTCCTTCCCCAGTGTAGAAAACAGATAAGACTTTGGAAAATCTAACGCGGGGGGCCAAAAAGTGAAAATTCTCCCCCTTGACGGCCTGCCAAAACCCCTTGAGTTGGGAAGTTAAAATTTGGTACGTAGATTCCTCCTCCAATGTTAATGTGCAAATGTGAAAATGTGCAAATTTGCAAAAGTGCAAATGTGCAAATTTGCAAATGTGCACTGTGCATACGTACAAAAGTGCGAATTTGCAAATGTAAAAATTTGATTGTTTGATGGATCGATGGATTGATAATTTGATGGTAATGTTAATTTCTAAATATGCAAATGTGTAAATATGCACATGTGAAAATGTACAAATGTGCATATGTGTTAATGTATAAATGTAAAAATGTGTTAATATGTAGACATTCGCTAATACTAGGTTCTTGGAAATGCCTTCGGCAAAAGCAAAACGGAAAAAAACCCCATTCACGGCCTGCCCGCTATGGTGTATATGGGGAAATATTTGCAATGTAAAATTGCAAATTGGAAGCGGACAGAAATGGAATGGAAAGGGTAGAGTAAAATTGAAACACTGGACAAGGTATACAAAATAGAATGAAACGGGGTACGAGTGGAATTAACGGGTGTAATGAAAACATTAGACGGGGAAAATAAATGGAATGGAACGAGTGGAATTGAATCATTAGACAAGGACAACGAAATGGGATGGAAAGGGTAACAAGTGATATTAAAACAGTTAACACTGGGCACGTCCCATTGAATGACCTATAAACAAGAAATTCAAAACTTTAAACTTAAACATCTACTTAAGAATATGAAACAAATTTATTTAAATAGTAAAATCTTTAGAAAAAAGAATAATATTTTCTTCTCAACATATTTCGATATTTAAAACTACCGATAACGAAGTATCGGACTTTTAAACTAGTCTAATATAAAATATTGTAGATCAGGGGCGCCCAAAAGTTCCTTATGGAAGAGTAAACACCAATACATTTAAAGAATAACTAATTTTTATTCAATATTTTTTATTGTAAAAACCAATACATACAAAGAAAAAAGAAAAAAAAATATTTCATATCATACGTTAAACAAAAACAAAGTCTACATTCATGATCGTTGTCGTCAATGTTTACCAGCAAAGCATACAAAAGTGTTGTTGCTTTGCACTTGCGTGTATACAGTGCAGAACGACAAAAAAACTAATAAGGCAAAGTTGTTTGTGTATTTCGTATTGCTATTGCTGGGTGCTTTATGTGTATTAAAACACGCAGCCTATAGCTAAGCGCTTTTACAAAAACAAATGAGCATCAAGCGCATAGGGCGTGGACACCCTTGTTGTAGATAATATATAACATTTTTTGTAGACCGTAATGTGAAGTTGCAGGAAATAGCTGATAACTTAAATATATCAAAGAAACGGGTCGGCTTTATTTTGTATGAACAAATATACATCATTCTAAGAAAACTTATCGAAATATTAGAAAGATGTTGAAGTGATTGTATTGCTCTTGAAGGAGACTAAGTTGATGAATAAAGCTGAATTTTGCAAAAAAAAAAATTGTTGTTATAAATCCGTTTAAATGGAATAGTGTCCATAGTAATTTTTATAGTTTTTAATTAAATGGATTTTGTTATAAAATTTTAACAATGTTAAGAGAAAAGAGTCGACGATCAAAATATTCAATAACAAATTTTAGATTTTTAGGGATAAAATCCACCTAAGTGTTTCTTAATCAACCCATACATATTGCGATACCTCCACTTAAAATATATAATCCCTTAAAATGACAGAAAATAACGTTTAAAAGAAATGATATTTCATTTAAAAACCAGGTCGACTTACTTTTCATTTAAATCAAATGGCTTAAAACAACTGATACATCAGTAAAAAATAAATTATTAATCCGTTAAAAATAAATGTTAAAATTTTTGCTACCAATTCCGTAAAAAATAACTAATTAGTCATTTATTTTAAATTGTTTCCGTTTTTGTATTTTTTTGTTTGTAATTTAAAAATGTATACTCTTATACACCCATGTTTATATATAAGTTATAAGCCCATGTTTTTGTGAATGACCTTATATGTGTCTGTTTATGAAGTTCTTGTAATTCGAATAAACAATTTAAATAAAAAAAATTGGAATTTTTTTGAAAAAAAAAATTTTTAAACAGTTTAAATTTGTAATAACTGCAACGGAAACAACTAAAACACAAATTTCCGTTTTGTGAGTAAATTTGAATTGAATTCCAAGCGAATGAAAAAAAAAATAAATGAAACTGAAAAAAAATCGGTAAATGACAGTAAATCATTTTGAAGAAATTTGTAAAAAAAAAAGTATAAATAAATATATGTTCCGTTATTTTTAACCAAACTTTTTTTTTTATTAAACTACAAACGGTAAACTACACAGAGAATAATCCATACATAAAAATACAAAATTAATGTCAAAATAACAAAAAATGTTCCTAAAATAGACAAATTTTCGTTTATTTTACAAAGCTTTTTGTTAGTTTGACATTTTTATGTATTTTTATGCGTGGATTATTATTCGTGTATATAATATTTTCAGTGTATCTACTCAAATGTGTTTGCTATTTAGATTTGCCTCCACAGTACATCATTGAACTCCTCTGATGGACACTTAGGTAAATATAGGCCTTAAAAGTGATTCTAAGCCTATTAGTATGCAATTACATACACCTTAGTAATTGTGTAGAGAATATTAAATTTCCGAAAGTATTATATTTATTTTATAAGACACCAAATAAATTGGTAGTTTTATTGATTTGTTAGTTGATTTTATGTTAATGTGTGGCAGTATGATTTTTGAATAAATTATTATTGTAACATTTACAAAAATAAACATAAATTTTTCATGCTAAAATAAACATAAAAATTAATTTTAATTTCAATTTCAATTTTATGAAATACTAACAAACTTTATATAAACATTAAAATCTATAGTAAATAATTCATAATTACTATTTGGTATTTTTAGGCATAAAGGAAAACAACCGTAAATTAAATTAAAGTGTTAACAACAACAACAACAATAAGCTTAAGAGATGGTGGAAAATATAACAGCAGCATCATTAAAAATTGTGATAAGGAAACCAGGAAATTAGAGGAAGAAATAAAAGGCGTTATAACAAATTGTGGGTGTAATGAAAGTGTTATATAAAAACAATTAAAATAAAACTGTTAACAAAATTGAATATAATTTAATATAAAACCACGAAAATTAAAAAGAAGTGTGACATACAAAAATCAACCCTAACAGAATACAAAGATTATATGACATTTAAGACCTGAAGCCATTTAACACTAAACATTAAACGGGGAAACAAAATTTCTTTCATGGAAACAACAATAACATTTTAAATATAAATAATCCGCGAGTAGTGATGATGAGATAGATGTTATAAAATGCCATAGCAACACAAATGAAAAACGACAAAATTCAAAAAGTTTAAGAAACAAATAATTTTTTCAAGTTAAGACAAAACAACTACAAAATTTTACTGCAAAAGACATAGAAATATTACATGCAGCTACAAGACAAAAAAAAAAGATAAATGTTTAACAATATTTTGTTTTTTGTAGAAAATGTCATATAAAAAGTTGTATCAACAGCATTATTGTACAGCATATTAATACTAAGAACAACAAAAACAAACAGAGCATCATCATTGCAACATTATAAACTCCAGCATCTTATCTCTTTATACCATTTTAGTTATTAATGCAACAGTAAAAAAGCAAAAAAAAAATAATAAAAGTTTTTTTCAAATAAATTGTTGGAACTAAAATGTCAGTGTAAGCTTATGCTAGACTTTGATTTATTTTCTTCAAACATAAGGAAAATATAACGACAAATTTGTAAACTTTAAACATCTTGTTGGATCTCAACAAAAAACCGAGAAACACTAGTTTTTATTTTAAATCGTTATTTTCTTAAAGTGTACGCAGAAAAATACCAGGCACCACAATGCGCGGTCGTCATTTACGTAGACGCTTTAGTTTACAACCATCATTTATGAAGGATGACAGTGCTGAGGATAAACCCAAACGTGACAAGTAAGTTTCAGGTTTCTTTTTAACTACTATTTATTTTATTGGATGTATATAATAGGGGAAGTATATCTATTAACGATTGTATCCTTTGGGTCATTAAATTTTTGTGATGAAATTTTAATATGTGATAATGGGGAATTTTTCATACACATTGCAATTTTATTGTCATATGTTGAAATTAATGTACACTCAAAAAAAAATTAACTAGAATTTAGAAAAATTAACTTATTTAGAAGAAAAATTGAAATGAAAACGGTGCCAAAGACACTTTTTACCAATATTTAATAAAATTTTCCTTGAAATTAATAAAAAAAAAAATTTCACTTAAAATTTGGTCAAAATTTCTAAATTAAAAAAAAAAATTACTACTGAGAAGTAAATTTTTATTAGAAAGCAGTAAAATTTCATAATCTAAAATTGACTATTAGTTAAGAAATGTTTCCTTGGTTTTAAGAAAAATTTTATTTTATTTAAGTTCCTTAGATAATTTTTTTACTTAAAACTAGGACTTAACTCCCTAAAAATAAGAAAATATTTTCTAACATAAGTTAAATAGCACTTCTTTTAAGTGAAAATTATCTTTATCCTGCTTCAATGGTAAAGGTAATATTTTTTACAATATATTTTAAAGTACTTTACACTCATTGAGTAAGGTATTTTCCCACTTTCGAAGGACTTCCGCTTTGTGAGGACACTGCTCTTAACAAGCTTTTTGCTATACAATTTTGTCTTAAAACTAAATTGAATTGTACTAATTTCATGTTTTTAAAATATAAATTAAAATTCATTAGCAAAAAGGTAAACAAATTAAAAAAAATGTACTGCAAGACATCCTGAAACGTAATAAATTGTGACAAAGTCAGATCCTTTTCGTTGTTAATTAACGGTTCTGCTTGAGAGAACTAGAAAAAGGGACGCCCTACGTGGCACACTGCATTTATGGCTAAGGAACACTGGGGTCCTTTGTCTTCTTAAATTAACTAATTTAAGGAAATTGTTGCAAAAATATCACAATTACAATTCTTGTTATAATTGGGAAATGTAAAAATGTCATAAGTTTATTTTATGGGATTTTTAGCTTAAACTTTATTTAACTTATACAAATTTAAACTTTTTTATTATTAAGTTAAAAAAATAGTTCGATAAATATTGAATTTAATAAGGTCTACTTCAATTATAGGAAAGTCATTATGCCGAAATATATAAAATGTGCCTGCGATATTTTGTATTGTAGTCAGCAAACAAATTTATTACATATAAGCGCAAATTCGAAATTTTTTACCCTTTGCTAACAAAATTTTAATATATATTTTAAGCTACTTTAAGTTCAATATTTATGACTTTTAAGATTAGAGATGGGCACGTGAGAGATTTTTGACTCACGCTAACGCACGATCACGAACCAAAAATTACAATCATGCACGATAGTTTTTTTTTAATTCATACTTTAATTTGTTTCCTTTAACAATATTTTTTTTATATTTAAAATTAGGAAAACTAACTGGTTTGTTTTTAATTAACTGTTTTTTGGAATAGAATATTAAAAATAATTTAAACGTTTTCCAACAAAAAAAATCCTATACCAAATTTTATTATTTTTTAAAAATTAGAAAACTTTTACTTGAAAAAAAGAATATATTATTATAATTTTTTAAATTTATCTGAACTAATTTGCAGGAAAATTTTCCTTAGAAATATTTCATCAGCTTCTAAAATCAAGTAAATGTTTACTATTATATAGGAAAAATTTATTACTTTTGGTTTTAAATTGTCTGAACTAATTTTTAGAAAACAATTCTTCAATATTAGACAGTGGTATACCAAAAACTGAGTTTGGAAATGACTTTCTAAAATTTAGTTAATTTGACTACTCGCGAACAAAAAATGAAGACACATTAAGTTTAAGTACTTTTTCGATTTAAGTTAGACACATTTTTTGAACTAAATGGGAGTAAATTATGTCCTAAATTTTTTTTTTTGAACTAAACTTAATTTTATTACATTTAAGTATGCAATTTTCTTAAAACTAAGATGTTTTTTCTTAAAATTAATAAATTTTTACTTAATTGACTTGTTTTTTTCTTAAAATGTTACTTAGGAAAAACATGAACTATTTCTGAGTATATAAACTATTTCGTTTTTTCTCAAACTTAGGAATTTTAATTCTGTTTAAGAAAATTTTTATAAGTTTTAATATAATTTTACTTAAATTGAGGACAATTTAAAAACTATTTTAAAGCAAATTTTTTATTACATTTTAGTTCATGTCTTGTTTTTGAGTGTAAAAGGAATAAAAAATCATTACCCTATTTATAACAATTCATATATTAAAATACGAACTTAAAGTCGAAACAACAAAACCTTTTGTAAAATAAACCAATTTGCGTCAAAACTACAAAAACTTTAGTACACACCATTTTCGTTTATTTTACGAAAGTTTTTGTTGTTTGGCAGTGCAATCAAAAAAAAAATATGAACTAGAATTTACAAAAATTAACTTATTTGGAGGAAAAATTTAATAAAAATTTAATAAAATTTTGCTTGAAATTAAGAAACAAATTTTACTTAAAATTTGGTCAAAATTTCTAAATTATAGAAAGATTTTATTACTGAGAAGTAAATATTTATAAGAAAACAGTAAAATCTACACCTAATTAGTTCATACATCATCTAAAATTTTACTAAAAGTTAGGAAATGTTTCATTGGTTTTAAGAAAAATTTTATTTTATTTAAGTTCATTAGATAATTTTTTTTACTAAAAACTAGGACTTAGCTCTCTAAAAATAAGGAAATATTTTCCAACATCACTTATTTTAAGTAAAAATTATCCTTAAATTTGATAAAAAAAAAATTTCTAATGAATATGAAACTGTTTCTATGGTATTTCACCATATATTTTAAAGTACTTTATACTCATTGTGTAAGAATTTTCTCACTTTCGAAGGACATCCGCTTTGTAAGGACAATGCTCTTAACAAGCTTTTTGTTATACATTTTTGTCTTTCAATTAAATTAAATTCATGTATTTAAAATGTAAATTAAATTTCATTAGCAAAAAGGTAAACAAATTAAAAAAATGTACTGCAGGACATCCTGAAACGTAATACATTGTGACAAAGTCAGATCCTTTTAATTAACGGTCCTGTTTGAGATAACTACAAAAAGGGTCGCCCTAAGTGACACACAGCATCTATGGCTAAGGAACACTGGGGGTCCTTTGTCTTCTTAAATTAACTAATTTAGGGAAATTGTTGCAAAAATACAAAATATCACAGTTACATTTCTTGTTATTATTGGAAAATGAAAAAATGTCATAAGTTTATTTTATGACTAAAATAAGGCTATAACTTCGATAAATATAAAGTTCAATAGTCGCAACGTCAATTATAAGAAACCTGCGATATTTTGTATTGTACACTCTAATTAATTTCTGTTGAAATTTACCCAACTTATAGTAGGAAACTGTACTTCTACTATAAGTTGGGTAAATTTACTCTGTGTGCGTAAATGAAAAAAAGTACACACATTATGCGTAAATTGATGAACACAACATTAAAAGTGCCTAAAAATTTAAATCAAATTTTAAAATTGAAGAGTAAATTTACCAAATTTGTGCGCAAGGAAACACGATTTTCCTGTAAATGTACACATATAATTCGTAAAAATCCTAAAAAAATGCGCATATTTTCTACTACGATGTTTGCTTTGTAATAAAAACAATAAATTTATTGTTTAGTAATTTACAATAGAAATAAAAACAATCAATATATTGTTTAGAAACTCACAAATAGAATAAAAACAATAATTTTTATAATAAAAACAATAATAAAAAAAACGAATAAAGTTTTCTTTTTAAAGTTTGAAAAAGTATATTTACAAACTTTGAGTGTAAAATTTTTATTCAACAAAATAATACTAATTTTAGGCAAAAGATGTTTAATTTTAAACACATAGTGTTTTAAAATACTTCGTGTGTGTATTATTGTATATGAAAGTGTGCGCAAAATAGTTATACGCATTTGGTGTTTATATTTACCGAATTATCGTAATATTACATAAGACTTGACCCATTTTATAGTAGTAAATTTACAAGCATTTTTTAGAGTGTAGTCAGCCAACAAAATTATTACATAAAAGCGCAAATTCGAATTTTTTTTTACCTTTTGCTAACAAAATTTTAAAATATATTTTAAGCTATTTTAAGTTCAATATTTAAGACGAACCAAAAATTACAATCATTCACGATAATTTTTTTAAATGATTTCTTTAATTTGTTTCCTTTAATAATATTATTTCTTAAAAATTAAAAAACTAACTACCCATCTAAAAATCGAAATATATATGAGCATACATGATCATACATGGGCACACATGGTCATATACGTCCATACATTGTTCAATATACGACCATACATGATCTCATATATGATCATATATCTTCGGATCCGAAATTTGAAGGTAGCATGTATGATAATATATGCACATATATCACCATATACCCTCAAATTTCGGATCCGAAGATATATGACCATATATGAGATCATGTATGGTCATATATGAGATAATGTATGGACGTATATGACCATGTATGCCCATGTATGATCATATACAGGCCCATGTATGATCATGTATGCTCATATATATTTCGATTTTTCCTACCCATCTTTTGTTTTTAATTAATTGTTTTTTTTTTAATGATATTGAAAATAATTAAAACGTTTCCCAACAAAAAAATCCTATACCTGTTTATTAGACACATTTTTTGAACTAAATGGGAGTAAATTATGTGTAATTTTTTTTTTTTTGTTTTTACTAAACTTAATTTTATTACATTTTAGTATGCAAATTTCTTAAAACTGAAATGTTTTCCCCTAAAATCAAGAAATATTACATTAGAAAGGTATGAACTATTTCTGAGTATATAAACTATTTTGTTTTTACCCAAACATAGGAATATTTATTCATTTTAAGAAAATTTTTCTAAGTTTTAATAAAATTTTACCTAAATTGAGGAAAATTTTTAGTTAATTACTTTTTTTTCTTTGAGTGTGCATTTTATAATTAAGAAATATGATGTATTAAAAAAATATTACTACACTCATAATAATCCATGCACTAAACAACGAAATTATTGTCAAAATAACAATACTTTTGTAAAAATTAAGAATTTTTCGTTTATTTTACAATTGTTTTTTCTTGTAATTTGGCCATTTTTTTTTTGGTACTTTTGTGCATGGATTATTAAATTATGTTGTGCATGGCTATTAAAAGTAAACACAAAAAAAAACCTGAGCTAACTTAAAGTTATATTAAGGTGTCAAGTTCTACTTAAAATATGAATTTCTAATTATATCCTGCACCATTCTGTGGGATTTGTTAACATCAAAAGTATTCCTCATTTTTATGAGTTCCTTATTGGATTTTATAAAAAAGTACCTTCAGTCCATTATTTCAAGTTTTTTATTCAAGTTTTTTTTTGGAAATTCCAAAAAAGTACTCCTTATCGGCTTAGTTCATACTTTAGGGCACATATTTTAAATATCAGATTCCCTCCCACTAAAAAGTTCTTAAAATCCCATTTTTGTGAACGCCAATAACCAAATTTGCAGATTCCACCTCCAGCGGTCTTAAACTGCATTTTTACCACGCCACACAAGGAACACAGAGTTTGAATTTAATATTTCTAGCCGATTTGAATTTAATATTTCTAGCCAAAACGGTTTGAGCAGGCATTAAGGGTATGATAACTCGTATGATGTTTTATGATTATAGTTTTAATGTACCAATTAACAAAAAAAATGTTAAGTGATTTACTTCCACTCGTTCCCTGTTCCATCCCATTTCGTTCCCCTTGCATAGTTTTTCAATCCCACTTATTGCACGTTCCAGTCCATTTCGTCCCACTTGATTAAAGTTTCAACTACACACATTCATTTAATTTCCCTTGATAAGTGTTCCAATTGCAATCGTACCCCGTTTCATTCTATTGCATTCCCCTTGTCTGACGTTTTAGTTCCACAAGTTCCAGTTTTTTTCGTCCTCCTTGATTGAAGTTTGAATTTCACTCGTTCTCTGGCTCATTCCTTTTTTTTCCCTTGATTAATATTTTAATTCCACTCGTTCCCCGTTTCATTCCATTTCGTTCCCCTCGTCCATTCGACAACTTCCTTTCATTTTCCTTGATATGTATGTGTTCCAACTGAACTTGTACCCCATTCCATTCCTATACTTTCCCCTTGTCTGGCGTTTCAATTCCACAAATTCCAGTTCATTTCGTCGTCATTGATTGAACTTTTCATTTCACTCGTTCCCCGTTTCGTTTCGTTCCATTCCATTTTGTTTCCCTTGGTTAATATTTCACTTCTACTCGTACCTTGTTTCATTCCATTTCGTTCCCCTAGTCGATTCATCCACTTCGTTTCATTCCCCTTGATATGTGTTCCAACTGTAATCGTACCCCGTTCCATTCTATTTCGTTCCCCTTGTCTGGCGTTTCAATTCTACAAGTTCCAGTTAATTTTGTCCTCCTTAATAGAAGTTTCAATTTCACTCGTTCCCTGTCCCATTCCATTTTGTTTCCCTTCATTAATATTTCAATTCAAGTCGTACCGCGTTTTATTTCATTTCATGCCCCTTGTCTAGTGTTTTTCCACCCGTTCCCTTTCTTAGTGTTTCAGTTTCACTTATTCCCCGTTCCATCCTATTTCGGTCTCTTTGTCTAGTATTTCAAATTCACTCATTCCCTATTCCATTTCATTTACCAAATTAATTGTTTTAACTTCACACCTTTAAAATTCCAGCTTCTAGACAAAGCGGTTTGAGCAAGCCGTTAAAGGCGGCACTATTTTCCCTTTCAGTCGTAATTTTTATTACGTTCCTGCTGAAAATGCCAATAGATTCCTAGGCAACACATATTTTAAAGTTCAAGTTTTCAGCTAAAGCGGTTTGCAATTAGCGCATACTCCAGGAAAAACATATTTTAAATTTTAGATTTCTAGTCGAAGCAGTTTTGGCAGGCCCTAAAGGGGAGGCTTTTTTCCTCTATTCAGCCCCCATTAAAAAAGTGCCATTTTAGCACATATTCCAGCAAACACATATTTCAGATGTCTGGTCAAAAGGGTGTTCGCAGCCTATAAAAGGGGTTACCTTTTCATTCGAACCTCCTTTTTTCCACGTTCCTGTAAAAAATTCCAAGAAGTTCCCATTCCCCATTAAAACTTCCAATAAAAAAGTCCCCTTATCTAGACGTCTACTCCGAAGTGTGAACTCTCATACTAAATTTCGATTTCCTTGTTCTAGCGATTGGGTCTGGGCGACGTTGAGTCAGTGAGTGTATCACGTTACCCTTTTAGGTACATTTTTTAATAGTAAGCTAACACAAAGGCAAGTTTATCTTTTGAAGAACCTAAACGATTTTTGTATTATGACAAATTTTAAAAGTATTTTTTTATTTTTTAAAGCATAACAAAAAGTTTATTTAAGAAATGTAATGAACAAATTTGCACAATTTTTCAAATTTTAAATAATTTGTGGATAATTAAAATTTGTTCAAAAAAAGTGTTACCCTGGTTAATACGAAGAAATTGAAAAACAAAACAGCTATGAAACTTGTACTTTAAATTTCGTTGCGTTCGGTTTAAGCTCTAAAACGGTTGTTACTCTATGTAATTTAAGGATGACATTTTCAATTAATTTTTTATATTTATGTATTCAGATACCTTCCCGTTTAATGTATATTTTCTGTAACAATTCATCATGTTTTGCAATTAAAGAAATGTAATATAACCATTATATTGTATTTTAACTTAACAAAAACTTCGACAACAACCCTCATTTAATTTATTCCTCATTCTGTTTCCTTGAATTTTATTTCTTGCTGTTATAATTATTGCTTTGTTTTAGTATCATTTTTATTTCATTATTTATTTCTGAAGATAAATAAACATGATTTAAGTGTTTTTCTTTCTCTTTTTTTTTTGTTTCTTGGTACATATTTGTTTATAATTTTCCACCCATTTGAATGTTTAATGATTTTCATACTAATACGGCTGTTTTGTCTTTTTATCTTTTGTTTTGACATTTAATTTGAAACAATTAAATATTTCGGTTTATGGGAGATGTGAAATCTAAAGTATGTGCACATAACCAACTAAGATAATGAATAAACAAGAAATATAAAATATTTGTATTTGTATTTGTATTTAAACAATGGCAAATGTTCCTGCAAAATATGTTTACTTTAAGTCTTAAGTATGTATATGCATAATTTTTTAACAATATTTTATGTTTATTTTTGGCAAAAGTTTTGTAGCTAAGGTACGTATTATATTATGACTTTTCATTAAAAATTAATTCATTTCGTGTGTACATCACACTGAGGCGTATGAGTGTTATTAATGAAATAATAAATAATAATCATACGCAACATATGATACAAGAATATGGGACGGGCGCTTGATGAGTGTTATCATTAAATTGTATTTATAGTAGAGATGGGTACGTGAATGAATTTTGACTTATGAGTAATTTTTTGATGTTCATGGTTAAAAAATATTAATTAAGCAAATAAAAAATAAAATACTAAAATTAAAAATAAAATTGCGTAAGATAACCCGGGAATTAATTCGTATCAGGGCTGATAGGCAATATCGCTAAAATATGTACCGTTATCGATTAAAAACCCTTTTAACTGACTACCGTTATCTATCTGACTACCCTTTCCAAAATTTACGGAAATACCGTTATCCCTAAAATACCGTTATTGAAATAACTAAATAACCTTTACTGAAATAATCGAAACATCGTTACCCTTAAAATACCATTACCGAAATAACTGGAGTACCGTTACCAACATAATCTAAAAAAGTGTTAACCATACACATAATGTTATCATTTCGGTTATATAATTTTGCCATTTGTAATCTAAATAATCTAATCTCATGGGATCCCGTGAGATCTCTTCTGATATAATTTAATCCGAAAAACGGGTTTATCTAATTTAATCAAGTTATATTTAATTTGATACAATTTGATATAACTTGATATAATTCTTTAAACAAAAATACTTTTGAGATATCTCAGACGTTGGATTTTGATCTTTTGTCAAATATCCCGAGGGTCAAATCTCGTTCTGTGATAATGTGAAGTGAAAAAAAAACTTTTCATTTTCGTTTTCATAAGCACTTTTCACTCGAACTTTTCACAAATACATAATTTGCGATTCTCGTATGTAAGGTATTATGAAAAAAATGTTTCATTCGCACTGTACCCATGAAACTTTTGTAACTGTGTTATCCAAAGTTTAAAGCAAATGTCAAAACAGAAAAAAACGTAAACAAATGTGAATTAAGTTCGTAAAATTAATTTAAATAATTATATAAAAATGTCTGAATTAATTGTATTATTGGAAATTACTCAAAGAATAAACAAAGGTAAGACAATGATGTTACAAGCATTTCATTGCAGTAAATAATTTAATAATTTATAGGAATTTTTTGAGAGTGCTGAGACGCATACAAAATCCATTCGAGATGACAACCGACGAGCACTTCATGGATTTATATCGGCTTGCTTAAGTGAACTATATTTGGTGCACGTATGAAGTCTAATATTACTTAAGGAAAAAAAAAAACATTTCATAAATAAATAAATATAAATAAATAAACCTTAAGTCGCTCCAATTCTTTTTACATTTTTCACCGTCCTTTTGGGTCCCACTAAAACTGTTAAGGCTCGCCTCTAATTCGTTACACTTTTCGTCTCTAAATTAGGCACCATCTGCAGTTACAAATCTGTAAATATGGGGTTAATAAAAGTGTGCTTATGGTAATTAAACTACTTACTTATCGTTTGCAATGTCCACATGCTTTTCTAAATAATTATTTAAATACTCCTTTTGGCTTTCGCTGGCACGCTTTCCTCTTACAACCTTGTCTATGTTTATTTCACTTATAAAAAGTCTGTGTAAACAATTTTTTATTATGAAAATATTTTGACAGTTGTTTGCACTGTTACACAAAACAAAAATCGCCAGTGCTGTAAAATCATGAAAAAATCTTGTTTCGTTCCACTTTTTTTCATATGAAAACGTGTTGATATTTCTTTACACTTTTTCACAGAACGCGAATCAAAAGTACTATGAAAACGTGAAAACTCTTTTCATTTCACCGTTTCACAAAACGAGAATTGACCCTCTGAACAGATCTCATAAGATCTAATTGTACCAGATCTGGTATTATTATTATTTTTAAGTCAAGATCTAGCCCTACGGTCGGCACTGCGACCCCTATGGATCTTTTGTACCAAGGATCATAAAACTAAACCAAATTCTGTATAATATTCCCTATGAACTTTAATTCAGAAGATGGAGAAGAGTTTCTACTTTTTTCTGGACCTAAAAATTCCCTATTGCAAACTTTTCTTCTGTTTCTATGCAATAGAACAATCACACAAAAAAATGGATGGTTATATCGTCTCCCTCAAGACATAGTCGTCGCAGAGGCGATTCTAACAGATTCATCTTCCACAAATGGTAGTTTAATCCGAAGTGTCCGGTAAGAAACCCTGTTAGTAACCTAATGTCGTTCCTAGCGAGGTCAAAAATTTTTCCATTGGAAAAGGGGTTGATTAATAGTTTTGAACCAAAGAATTGTTCCAAAGGTCTTTTGCCATTGAAAGTTCTCCCTGCTTAACCCAAGCTGCTATGGTGGACCAGTTTACCTCACAGTACGGTTCCGGTGCTACTTAAGGTGTGGAAGAACCCATTCTAGCTAGTTCGTCCTCTACCTCGTTTCCAACATGTTCACGATGACTTGGTATCCAGTAAAAGTAACCCTGTTACGCGCGGCCAATTGTTGAGTGGTATCAAAACACTCCAGAGCTATTCCTGAAGTGAATGTCCACGATGACAAAACCTGGAGTGCTGTTAAGCTCTCAGAGGAGATTAAAATATATGCGCCCTTTAGACCCTTATCAATATTAAGTCTAGCGCATATGAGTATAGCCTGTAGTTCAGCTTGGAATACCACTTGCCCATTGGCTCCGATATCCAAGGACCCCCGCTCCAAGACCGTAGTCCATTTTCGACCCGTCAGTGTACCAGTTTAGACTGCAAGTGTCCACTTCTGTACCACCCATTGCTTGAGATAACAAACCCGAATTTCTTACCGAATCTTAATTCAGTGCTAATACGGTCTGTCGGCACACCTAGGAAGTCCTTGTTCCCTAAAGAATTCAAAATATTCGTATAACCCTTAACATAAAAAGAAACATCATGTTCAAAGTTTATTCTACGTGCTTCTAACGATGCTGAAGTTCTAATGAAGATATTAAAGGGGATTAAACCAACAATGGCTTACATGGCCAATGTTAGGCAGGTCCGCATAGCCCCTGTGATGAGTAAACAAGCTAAGCATTGTATCTTCGCAAACTTAATTATAGCCATTGATTGAAGTATTTTCAGCCACTAAACAATTGACGTTTACGTAATTATCGGTCTAACTATCATCCTATAGATCCACATGACCATTTTAGGATTAAGACCCCAAGTCTTACCTACAAGACCATTAGTTGCCCAAATTGCCCTAGTGGCCTTCTTTACGGAATTATTCATATGAATATTACAAGTCAATTTACTATCCAAATTAATCTCAAAATATTTATCCTCCTTGGAATACAAGATATTGTTATCATTAATGGAAACAGCAACAAGGTTCCGTTTTCTTCTCAATGTGAAGGGTGCCAAGATTGTCTTACTAGGGTTAATAGAGAGATCATGTACCTTGCACCAATTCGTTATCAGCTTAAGAGCGTTATTCATAATATCCGACATGATCTTATTAAATTTAGCAGTTACTATAACTACTAAATCATCCGCATAACCAATTGCATCATAACCAAGCCTACCTAACTTTTGAAGCAGGTCGTCTATAACCAAAGACCAAAGAAGTGGAGACAAAACTCCTCCTTGTGGGCAGCGTTTAAATTCGTTAACCGTTACAGAGGTGTTGCCTAACCTAACAGTTATTTCTCCACTTCCTAACATGTGCCTGATCCATTTACTAGTAGCCACTTACTATTCCGTTACCCATCAAATTCCCGATCTTGGTTACCGCCTCGGCCAGCTCAAAGCACATCATGGATCCCTAACCCGCAAACCAAAGACCGTGTGCGAAATATTAAGAAAAGCACAAAGTGCTATTTTCTTAACACTAATAGCCTTTTCTATTCTCACCACAAGACGATGTAAGGTGAACTCAGTTGACTTTCCCTTAACATATGCAAACTGAGTATCATGTGGGAGAGATAGTTTCAAGTAGTACAACTAATATGAAGATCCAGTAATCTTTCTATAGTCTTTAAAAGAAAAGATGTAAGGCTAATAGGTCTATATGATTTCTGCAGCTCGTTGGATTTATTCCCAGTCTTTGGAATGAAAGCAACATTTACCTTTCTGCAGAAGAGAGGTATGTGTCCCATTATACAACTGGATCTAAGTACAGAAAGGAGTGCCGTTAGTAGAGTATCAATACCATTTTGCAAAAGTGCAGGAAAGATACCACCCCATCTGGGTCGAAAATGACACGAGATAACTTAGATGCGCCTCCACAGGAAGGAAAGGAGTCGGTTGCATTGTTACATTCCCTACAATCGCTTAAGATTGAGTCAGTGAAATGAACCTTTAGCAGTAGCTCTAGAGTTTCCTTTCGATCCTTTGTATCATCAGTCCCCTTCAAGAGACCGATATCACAGAAAGGCGAACTACTAAGAGCATTGTGCAATCTAGCGGCTGTGGGAGTATCTTCCAGGCTACCACAGGATTTCCTCCAAGATTCCCTTTTAGATTTACTAATCTCCTTGTTATAATCAGTCAGAGATCTCATATACTCATTCCAATTCTTGTTGCGTTTCGCATAGTTAAATAATTTTCTAACCTTCTTCTTGCGGATCAATAAGTCCTTGACTTTTCAAACTTTCCTCGTAGTTATATGAAATGCAACACCACTCCCATGAAATACCACCTGTTAATAGACTACTGTCAAATTTTGAGCAAGTTCCATCATTTACTTTGCGGACTTACAAGCGAATGTTCTGGTCGCCCAGTTGAGGTCTCTAAACCCAAAAATTGAAAAAATTCACGATATGTTGTTGGCGGATCGGAGATTGAATGTGCGATAGATTGTGGAAGACATAGGCATCTCACATGGCTCATTGGTTAAAATTTTGAACGATCACTTGGGTATGAGAAAGCTTTCCGCAAGATGGCTGCCGCGTTTGCTCACAATTGACCACCAATGAAATCGTGAGACAGCTAAGTTTCCATGGCAAAAATCCATGAAGTAGACTACGATTTAGCCCCCAGTGACTATTTCCTATTTCCAAACCTAAAGAAATAGCTCGGTGGAAAGAGATTTAGCTCCAACGATGAAATTATTGATCAAACAAATGCTTATTTTATGGACCTTAAAAAATCCTGCTGCTAAACGAAAAGTAAATGACGGAACTTGCTCAAAATTTGCCCGTAGTCTATTAACAGGTGGTTCTTGATGTAAGCAGTGTTGTATTTCATATAACTACGAGGGAAGTTTGAAAATTCACAGACTTATTGATCTGCCCTCGTAATTAGATCTGATTAAATATAGACAGATCTGGCGCACCATATATAATCAGATTCAATTTTCTATGGACATATAACATCTAATCAGATCCAAAAGAATATGAAAAAATAAAAAACAACTTAAGTGTTATATAAATTTTTTATTTAGGTGCCTTTGAATGCGGCTCAAATTGTACTAAATCTGATATCAGACACGAATATATCAGGCCCTAGATATTATCCCATATTACCAAATTTGCTCATATCTGGCCGCAAAGATCATAAAATTTTACAGATTTCTTTAAATAAGAGCAGACTTCGCACTAAATTTGATTTAATCAGATCTATCTTCAAAATGTATCACATATGAGATATCTTTTCATATGTGTAATTAGATCTGGTTCCAAATTTAATAAGATTCAATTATATCTAGTTAGATTAAAGCAGCTCTGATTAGATATAAGCTTTTTACGCATGAATGACACAAAATTCAATTTATGTGTTTACCTTTCATTTAAACAAAAGAAAAACTGACTGCTTAATTAAGATAAATTGCTTAAAAGTTACCATTGTTATCGAATATGTTGCTCACAGTAATGCTTTGTAATGTTTTTAATTATTTTTTTTACTTCTTTAACAAATTGAAAATTTTCTGATTACTTACTTTGTTTTTATTGTTTTAAATGCAAATGAGGGTTTACAAAATTAAAAACATTTGCATACACAACTGAAATACAGACAAAAACGAATAATAAACTGTAGAAAACAAAAATACTATCGCCTTTAGACACAAAGGAATAAATGAACGAGTTTTCATTCAATTACAATGCCATACAGTTTCATTATTGATTTTTAACTTAAACTTCATTAACATATGACCTTTTTATACTCTAATAACCAAAAATAAACAGAATACATAGTAAAAGTCAACAATAAACACACACAAAAACACCAAGAACATTTTATGCAACCCACTGCAACATAAACAGAATATAATTAAATAAGTTTTATTTCCCCTGAAATAGAAATTTAATTAATTTTGCAAGGGTATAAAAGTAGAAAATAAAACAATTATTGTATTTCATTTTTATTTTTGTATGCTTCAATAATGCCAACAGCACATTACTATCACGTAAGAGTTAAACATTTTTAAACAAAGGTAGAGAGAGATAAATGTTTTCATTGCAACAAAAATTATGTAACAGTTACGCATAGATTAATTGCATTTGAGAGCATAAAACATTGCAAAAATTTTTCACACAATCAGGGGCATGCCCAGGGGGGGCACCTTGTAAATTTTATTTTGCAGTCTTTTTCAATTAAATTTTACTTACTTATCCTTCATCTGTTATTAATTTTTTTCACACTCGTAGTATAATTTGGTTAAAAACAACCAAAAATACACTTAAGTTTTTAAAAGCCGATCAATTGCCTTTTTTATTTAATTTAACGCCTTTTATCTTTTTTCGAAAGTTTTCTAAAAAAGGAATAACTAAAGGTTGATTTACATGTCAACTATCCTTATCTGTTTTTACTCAGTATTGGTTTTAAAAATCAGCAAATGTTGTATTTTTTGTGGGTTCGAGCTGGCTAAATAAAATCTAAACTAAATTCAGGTATCCAAATATCTATCAAATTTTAAAAATTGTTCAAAGATTTTGTCAAAGAAATTTTATAATCTTTTGGCAATTTGAATTTAGTTTAGAATTTATTACCTTGCACAGGACCTAAGTGGAATTATTTAATTTGCATATTTTCTTTTAAAACAAAAAATTCGTGTTCCTAATTGTATTGCTTTTTTTAAATTAGGAATCTGAGTCTTAATTGGAATCCAAAAAATTTCAGATTTATGAGTTTATTTTATATCAAAACATATGTAATTAAAATTGAAAATATTTAATAAACAATTTAACTTATAAAGACTTTCACAGTAGTTATAGTAGTTAAAAAGTAAGATTTTATAAAAATGCTGCCAAGTCTTGGCAATTCTTGGCTTTTCTCTTTTAAATGTAAACAAAAATATTTTTAATATTCAATTTTTTTGTAAGCTAAAGATCTTTTTAAGTATATATAGGAACGACAAAGAATAAATTAAAAACCGGAATTTCAGGACATAAATAAGACCAAAAACATAGAAATATTAATTCGGAAAAAACCGCATTGTCATCTCATTGTTCTATATTAAATCACCATTCTAACTTTGAAAATCTTTCAATATTAAGAACAGAAAATAATTATAAAAAACGTTATATGTTAGAAATGTTAGACACAGAGAATGAACTTTAAAGCTGACACAGAAAATTTAGCTCAGAATTATAGAAATTTAATTAGTAAAAAATTAGGAAACTTAAATGTATAGATATGTTTTTAATAGCTATAATAATTTTATTTCAAAATGTTATTTTATTTTATAAACAACATTTATTATGTTAAATTTCATAAACCAAAGTATTAAACCAAAATATTGAATATTAATATAAAAATATTTTTTACGATCTTTAGCAGGAAAATGTTGTTTATAAAATTACCACTTCTATTTGATTAAATGTTAATTTAATTTTTTTAAAATTTAATTTATATTTAAATGTTAAATATTTTTTATATTTACATGTTAAATATTTTTTTGTTTGTCAACTTTTTATAAATATTAAAATTTTGTTTTCAAATTGTTAGCGAAATATCGAAAATAAAATAAGAAATTTTATAAAAAAATATCTTTAGCTTAAAAAAATTGAATATTAATATTAAAATAAGATCGAATGAAGTTATATTATTTTCAAAAATATTTTTCATAAAAAATATTTGATATTTTTCTATTTGTAATTTGATAAAATATTAAAAACAACAAATAAATTATGTGTTTGTTAGTAAATTTTGAGAGCATGGCATACAATATAATTGCCATATTTCGTGTTGCGTTGAAGTCCATATATAAAAATAAGTAGTTATAGATATAGAGATATAAAATTAAAGCTTTTTTCATAAAAAAAATTGCCCAAAAATGGCAATTAAAACTAAAAAAATCCGAAATGAAAAAACCCAATTTAAATTCAAAATATTACAAATAAAATTCGCAATCGATACTTAAAAAGATGAATTAAAAATTAAAAATACCAAACGCAATTAAAAAAATTATTGAAATTCAACAAACATTTATTTTATTTGGTGTTTTTGAATTTCAATTGATGCTTTATAAATTACATTTGGAGTCATTCCAAAAGTTTTTGAAACAATCTAATTGTTTTTAAAATGGTCTTTGAATTTGAGTAAAAAAATTCACGTGGCAATTTCACGTTCCCATGATATCTGTGCTTTTATTTGTTTTTAAAAATTTGAAGAATTAAAAAATTACCCCAAATACGATTAAATGAAAAAAGACCCCAAAATATGCAAAGCAAACAAATGGTGCTTATGCACAACATTTATATTGCATGGAATCAATAACATCCGAATGTACTCCTTATAATCATCACTTGGGCCATCCTAAATTGAAATATTTTAAAGAATTAGAATAAAAATCATTTTATATAAATTAAATATATTAGTGATTTTGTATAAATTAAATATTTTAGTGATCGTAGTGTAGAGTGGATTGTGAGAATTCCTATCCTGTTGGCTAGTTCCCGTTTTCCCAGCCTTAACATTATCCCCAATGCAGATCTCTTTATGCATGTTGGTGGCCCATTGTCCGTTGTTGTCATCCGAAAAGGTCTCGGATTTTAAAGGTTAACAAAGACTAGGTTCGATCTCTTGCCGCTCGATTCCACAGTGTCCGCAGTCCAAAACCATCTTCGATTTTACAGAATCCACCGCAGGCTCACTCTCAGTGAAGATGACTGCATCCCCAACTAATTAACCAGTCGCAGTTGAAAATCGAATCCACTCCATAATAGCCACAACCTCCGTCTAAAAAAGAGTGTTGTGGTCCAAAATCGGAAGCACATTTCCATTCCCAGATCTCCACCAAGGAAAGCTTAACCAGTTTTTCCCTTCAGTTTGGAGCCATCAGCGTATACATGAATTTCATTTATACCTTCATCCCTCCAGCGCTCCCTGGCAGTAATACACGTTGTTCCGCCACCCTATCACATTCCATATGCAAAATGTGATAGCTTGGCAGATTTTCAAGGACCCTCTGATGCCGTGTACGCCGGCCTTTAAGAGACCACCCACCGAGCACGCCAGTGCAGCCTCCTCTGTCGGTCTGATACAGAGTATCGTCTGCATTGCCCTTGTAGATGTCGGCCTAATCGCGCTGCTAATGCCCAGACAATATAGCCGCTGAACCCTTTTAAGTTTCCCCACATAACATCTCCTCAAGATCTAAGGCCACCACACAATATTTCACTATCGATCTAACGACACTTGTGTAAAGCTAGAGGCCCACACACGATAAGTTTCAGAAATCCTACTCCCTATATGGTGAGTTTTCTATTCCTATTGAACAAATTTTTACAGTAACTGACAATAGTTTATTTACATTTCTTTTTAAATGATTAAATACATTTATTTAAAAAAATTAACTACATACTAAATACGGATTTTTCATTACAAATAATATTTCCATTTTAAATGAGTTGTTAAAAGTAAATGATTTTAATTTTCATTATAGTTAATTGTCTGATAATTAAAATAAATGAAAAGTCATTTATTTTTACCGACTTTGTAGTTAATTTTTATACACATTTAAAAAAATTAAATAAACAAAATAACATTTATTCATTTATTTTAAATGAGATCTTAAAAAAAATGTTTTTAAATTTCATTATATAGGGTCCGCCAAATAACTTTTTTTTTTTTGAAAATGCTATAAAAAAAAATACTGAATATTTTCTCAAATTTCTTTTTTTATTTGAAAGTACAATCCTTCCGGTTAATACTGGAAAATAATTTCATTCAAGTGGCTGCCTCGGCTGGCCGTTACAGTCAATGGCGATCGTTATCGGGCCATGTTGAACGAATTTTTGTTCACAAAAATTGAAGAGGAGGATATTGGCAACAATTTGGTTTCAACAGGACGGCACTACGTGCCACACATCCGAAGCCACACTCGATGTTTTGCGCCCTGTTTTTGAAGATCGCATTATCAGCCGCAGAGCTGATGTCGTTTGGCCACCTCGGAGCTGCCATGTGACACCGTTTGACTATTATTTGTGGGGTGCCGTCAAAGATAAGTATTACGCCGACAAACCAGAGACAATTGACGCTTTAAAGGACAATATTCGAGAAGCCATTGGTGAAATACAGCTGCACACAATCGATAATTTGCTTAAAAATTGGACCGATCGTGTAGGCTACTGCATGGCCAACCGGGGCAGCCATTTGAAGAAATTATTTTCCATTATTAACCGGAAGGATTGTACTTTCAAATAAAAAAAGAAATTTGAGAAAATAATCAGTAGTTTTTTTTTATAGCATTTTCAAAAATAAACAGTTATTTGGCGGACCCTATAGTTAATTGTCTGATAATTGAAATAAATGAAAAGTCTTTAATTTTGACACACTTTGTAGTTAATTTTTATATACATTTTAAAAAAAGTAAATAAACAAAATAACATTTATTTTTACGGATTTTGTAGTTAATTTTTTGAAAGTTAAAAAAAATTAAATAAAGAAAAAACTATTACTTTTTACGGAATTTTCAGTAAATTAGTTGACAGTTAAAAGAAATAAATAAAAGAAAAAATCATTTATTTTTACACATTTGTGGTTAGTTTATTAACAGTTAAGATAAATGAAAAATCATTTATTATTCACAGATATTATAAGTTCCCTGTGGGAAAAAAGGGGTCAGTTAGGAATTTGGACCTGTCCTGTGATCGGTGAAAATTTAACCGGTTCCGAAAATACATATTACGATATAGGTGAAGATATGACCGGTTCCTAAAGTACTTACCACGTGTCCGGTTTAAAAGTCATAACATGTTCTTTTGGACCAGTCCTGTGGCATGTCACAGAGGGCAATTGACCTCCTCCTAGGACAAGCCCATGTTAAAGTTACCGGTCCCGTGACCGTTCCCTATGAACCGGTCACGTGACGCGTCCTGGGATAAGTCCTTTTCCCGCAGGGTTAATTTATTAACATTTAAAACTAAATGAAATTTTTCATAGATTTAAATGAAAAGTTCATTGACCGGTATTTAAGTGATTATTCGTTCATTTTAAATTACATTTTTAGTTAATTTAAACTACAAACTATCTTGAGTTCATTGGTTTGTTATCTTTATTTTTTAATCTCCTAATTTTATTGTCATCCAAAATGGTCGCTATACCTTCAGTCTAGTTAGAGTTATTTTTTTTAAATTAAAATCTTTTTTAAATATTTAATCTTTTCCATACATTAAATTTGCTTTATTTAAAAAAAATATTTATTTTTTACACCACTTTTAATATAAAATATCTATTTTATGATAACAAACCATCACCCATAGTTAAACAAAATACAGATTTTATACAATTTTCAAACGAACAAAAAAAAAATTATAATTGAATTTAATAATAAAAAAAACGCCATAGTTACCACACAGTAAATTCAATTGGAAAAGTTAATGCAACCTAAAATTGCAAAAATAAAATCAGAAAAAATAACAAAATAGAAAAGAACTCCCAACACATTATACTCTTTTTCAAATATTAATATTATTATATTACAGTTACCAAGCAACAAACCGCTAACCATTTCATCATCCATACTAACCAACCCATTGTCTGTACTGTATTCTCTAATACACTGTTATGTTCTGTCAATGTTTTGTTTGTTTTTGTTTTTGTTTTTTTTTGTAGAGTTGGCCGCAATAATGCTGTTGATGATGCGATTGGACCCACAAATGCACGTCACAAAATTGTTGTTATGGGTTCTGCTAAAGTTGGTAAAACCTCAATAATTACACAATTTCTCTACAATACATTTACAACCAAATACAAAAGAACCATTGAAGAGATGCATCAGGGTAACTTTTCAATAGCGGGTGTTAGTTTAACCTTGGATATATTGGATACAGCTGGTTCATATGAGGTAAGTTTGTTACAAAATGCTAATACACCATTTCTTATTGTATATGGAAAATTTATAAAAAATATTTTATAGAAATATATTCAGACAATTTCTATGAAATGAAAAAGATTTGCATTATAAACCCGCTATATTTCGTAAAACACTACGTTAAAGTGAACTTTCTTTGTAAATTAATTTTGTAAGAAAAATAATTTGTAATGAAATAACTCAGCACTTCAACTGAGTGTTTTACAAAATAATACCGAAATAAATTTTATTTTGCAATTTTTCAAAATGATGAAAAAAATTTTTAAGCAATTTTTATTAGTCCTTCAAAATAGCGATCACGCTTTCAATAAGTAAACAGTTAAGTTAAATATGAAATAATAATTTTCTAGCGCCCGGTAGGCTAGTTGGTAGCGTGCTAGCTTATCAGTGCGGGGGTCGTGGGTTCGATTCCCACCAGAGGCTCTGGTCTGTTTTCGCTACAACGAGCCGATGGCCTTTGTTGCTAGTGCTCGGTTAGGGTATTAGGATATAATTTGTAATTATATGATTAATATAAAATAAATAAATAAATAATTTTCTATTGGGGACTACCTACTGGTTTAAAGTTATATTTTCTTTTTTCTAAAAAATTCTTTCAGTTTTCTTCGATCTTCTTGATTTGTGTATTATGTATATTTTAATATAATTTTTATAATTAATTATAAAAAACAATTTCCTCTGGGTGACTTCCCAATGTGGTGACGAAATATTGGGATAAATAAATATTTATCATTAATTTTTTATAAATAAAAGATCTTAAGCTCAATAAAAAAAATTTATTTTCTTTAACAATCTTTTGGAACTGGTGTATAAAATCGTTATGTGGTTTTTTGTTACATTTGTGCTGGTAAAAAAAAAAGCTTAGAAAAATAGCTAAAAGTTAAGTTGGTGCGTTGTCATTTTAATATTGTTGTGACAGTTTTTAAATCCATTTGATTTTTTTGTTGAGTTTTTTAGCTTTTGTTACACTTTCTCTAAATGTTCAATTTATAAATGTTATTGAATGTGATAAGTGGATTTTAGTGAAATCTATTGGATCATTTTCTTATAATATTCCACTGAAATTGATTTGAAAAGTAAAAAGGATTTCAATGACATTATAAGTCTTTGAATTTAAAGAAATATTGCATAAAGAGTAAAATGTTGTCAATTTCCAACTGAATTTTGATAAATCGGAAATAGTTAAATTCAATTAAATTTTGGATGTCAAAACAAAATTCAGTTAATATAACTAAATCACTGATGAGGTACTTTTTGGAATTCTTTTTAGGAATATGGTTGAAATTAACATTCCACAAGGATGAAAAGTGCTCTCCTTAATGCTCAGGTCAAACCGATTTGACTACACACAAAGAAAAATTTTAGCAGTTTGCAACTAAAAACAGAAAAAAAAACTAAATCAAATGGTTTGAGTTATTTATTTTCAAATTATTTTTAAACAACTGACACATCAATAAAAACAAATGATTAATCAGTTCAAAATAAATGTTAACATTTTATTGGGTATACAAGTTAATAATGACGATTTAGACAACAGATGGCATAACTATCACATATGGTTTGTGTCAATAATAACATAAAGGGTGGTTAAATTTTAAAGGCCGATGTTAAATGTGAACCACACCTAAAGGTCAAGTTTTTTTCTGCATTTCATTTGCCATTTGTCAATTTCAGACTAACTCAATTTAAACCATGGAATCGAGCAACGCGTTAAAGATATTCAGGCTTATTATGAAAATGGGCGTTCAAATCAAAATGCATTTCGTGCACTTCGTGATTTTTTTGACAAGCATAATCGACAAAATGTGTCCACAATCGACAGAATTGTGGGCAAAATTTAGCAAACCGGGTGTGTGAAAACACCTGTGCATGCTCGCTTAGTTAGTTCTGGGGAAAACATTGCTGTTGTTCGCGATAGTGTGTCATGAGGTCGGCCAAGCATTTACCGTGAATGGTGTTCACAATCGCGAGATGATAACGAACTTATTGTGGCCAGGAATTGAGGATATGACCCTGGAAGATATGTGGTTTCAATAGGACACAGCTAACTAAAAAATGGCTCTTTTGCGCGACAAATTCAATGGCCGTGTTATCTCACGTGGCGGCGATGTCAATTGGCCGCCAAGATCATGTGATTTGATACCGTTGGACTTCTTTCTTTGGGGTTATTTGAAAGAAAAAATGTACGTCGATAAACCAGCAACAATTCAAGAGCTAAAGGATGAGATGATTCGGCACATTAACGGCATAGAACCTCAATTATGCCTTAGCGTCATCGAAAATTTGGATGGAGGTGTGCCGCCGAGGTCATGACGGCCATTTGGCCGGTATATTGTTCCATACTTAATTGAACCATACCATATTATCATAATAAAAAGAAATGACAATAATTTCCTAAATAATTTGTATTTTATTTAAAATCAACATCTTCCCTTAAAATTTAACCACCCTTTATATGGTATTTTGGAGGGTAAAAATCTGTCATTATAATTCAGTATTAGACAGACGCTAAAGTGTAAACACACATTTTTTTCAATCGCTATAATAATGTCGAATTTTGTGCCTAAAAAAGATGTTTTGCGGGGAAGTCTGATAACCTACTTTCATTTGAATCAAATGGCTGCTGGAAGCTATGGATTTTTGGTAGAAGTACCACCACAAAAAACTTGTGAACGTTAGTTTGCGCGATTTAAAAGTGGTGATTTTGACTTAGAAGACAAGGAGAGGCTTAAACCAGGTAGTAAAAGAGTCAGGGAATAGTGGCTATTCTATCAAACTTTGTTTGTAAATTTCGTAAAAACTATTCATACCATATTTTTAGGAAACATTTTTTTTTGAAGGCTGCTTTTGTTTTTTAAGGCATTATTTTATTCTGGACAGTGTCATATTGAGAAAATAAAAACCAACTTTATCGAGAAAATGTCCCACTTTGGTTTGGTTTTTAATGGTTTACTTCCACTGAACACCTCTGACATTTTATTTTTAAAGAGTCGTCAGATTCTTCTGAAAAAACCCAAGATTATAAGGCATGATTTTTTAAAAAATCTCAGAATGCTTTGAATTGTCCTAAACACTTTAGAAACCAATGCAATAGACTTAACTTGATATTTCAGCAAAAACAGCTCTTTGTGTTCTTAATGATGAAAGAAATAAATTAATTTTGCACTAAACGATTAATCGATTAATCGCAAATTTTTCCGATTAATCGACCCAAATAACCGAATAATTTTTTTTTTATTTTTCGAATAGATCGAATAATTGGAAACACTAGTTCTAATTCATTAATAGATACCTTTTGAAATTTTTTTCAGGAATGTGGTAAAAATGGTGGTTCAAAAGGGAAACAGTCTCTCCCCCCAAAACGGACTGGCTAGAAACAAGAAATTTAAAGTATGTATTTTCATGAGAACGGCATAATTCATTAATAAGTTATTTTTGAGATTTTTGCCTTGATCGTGGTAAAAAACCGATTTAAAGAGGAAAATATCTTATCCTAAACGGCCTGACCAAAAACCATTGGACAAAAACCTGCAACATGTGGTCTTGAGATATGTGCTAGAAATCTGACAAGACAAAGACTTTTGGAATTTTCTGCTGAAATTTGTAATGCTGGGGCTTCGTTCACTGGATTACTGATAAGATCTTTTTTTGAATTCTCGCCAGAATCGTGGTGAAAGAGGGATCAAAAGCGAACGCGAGGGCCACCCCTAGAAACCTGCAATTTAAAATATTTGCTTCTTGAAGTATGGACTTGTTCACTGATAAAATACTTTCTAGAATTTTCGTCAGGAATGTGGTAAAATAGGGGTTCAGAGGGAAAACGACCTCCCAAAACGCCTTGGCCAGAAGCCTCACTGACTCACTGCACTGGCTAATTCACTGATAAGGTATTGTACTTTTTGGAATTTTCGCCAGGATCATGGTAAAAAGGGGGAAAATAGAATTTGATTAAATTAAAATATGTGATAGGAAAAGGAAATCTTAGAACATGTCGCACTTTTTAGGTCAACTCGTGGATTTAGGGGGAAGAAATTTGAATATTTTTGGCAAACTTTCCCCCCTTTACCCCCATTTTTTCCACGTTCTTAACGAAAATTTAAAAATTATATTATAAATTTCAGGAGAGACTTTTGAGTCTTCCCCCAGATATTTGCAAAAATCCTGTTTATAATTTTACGTTTCCAACCAAAGATGTTTTGGCAAGCCGTCATGGGTATGACTTCTTTGGCCTATTCCCATTATAATTTCGGATGTCTACACCGGAGTAGGAAATTACATGCTAAACTTAAACTTCCTAGCTACATCAGGTTATGGCTTGGTGATGTTGAGTTAACGAGCGAGTGAGTCAGTCAGTCAGTAACGTTATTCTTCTACATATATACAAAGATAACAGTTTTTCACGTGAAACCCAACCAACTTACTATGCTTAAACTTTACAAAAAGTTAATCAATGCATTGGTGTATATTTTAGTAAAACTTTTATTTCGATATTCATAAGTTGATACCATGTAACTGACAATATTTTTACAACCTGATACAAAGATGACAAATGTCTTCTACATTATGTAGAAAATTGCAAGTGTAAAAAAATGCCAGCTAAGCAGTGTCAACTTGTGACCAATCAATATTTCATACAAAAGTAAAAGAAAATAATCTAAAATTTTTTTCATAGTTTCATCATAAAAGTTTTTCTTTGTATTTGCTTTAATCTTTGACTGGCATTTTTTTTTTTTTAATAAGTTTTTAACAATACCTGCTCGTGTTCACTAAAGCAGTATTAATTTACTACAATATCTTTTATCTTCGATTATACACATTTTGTATACTATACATTTTATAGTTCACTATATTTTTATCATACAACATAACGGAAATTATTGTTTGCCATTCAATTTTATCGCGTTTTTTTTTTGTCTATTCATATTCTATTTCAAATTCATTTACAGTTGTAATAACGGACATTAAATAATAATTTCTTTATGCGTTTTTTGATTGGATTGATTTAGTATTTCGATTGAAATTTTTGTGATTTTTATTAGTTTTTTTATTAAACTTCATTGAAAAGAAATTGTTAGATGAAGAAAGGGATTTTTAGTCAGTACTTTAGCGGCAATTTAGATTTTTAGAAAAAAATTATAAAAAATTACTTTATGTAAATTTTGTACATTATTTGATCTATCTGTTTTAATTATATATTTATAATTTTTTTTATCAGGCTCAAGATCATAATTTTTAATGTTACTAACGAATAGTAAACACTAATTTATTTTATTAAATGGAAAAAATTGTAAGGATCAGCGCTAGAGGGAGTGCATACTTTCGACCCGAACGACCAGGTCATCTTCAGCCTCCTTCTGAACCACCCAACACAAATAACTCATGGTTTTGAACAGGCATTTATATCACACACTCTAAGGAAAATGACTATGTGAAATTAATTTTTTTTCCCATTAGTGAATGATTACCCGTACAAATGAGCTGTTTCCATCTATTTATAGAATACCCTTTGGCAATCATCCTCGATTCTCGAAGCACAAATTGACAGGGTTGCCATTCCAATTGTTAATGTTTCCATTTCTGGGAACGAATTGGGAATCTGGCATACTAATATTTTTCACGTCACAACATATCTAAGTGTTGTTTGTTATATTAGATTATAAATTACATCGTGCCCTATGTTTTCATATGTAAATTTTGTACATTATTTGATCTATCTGTTTTAATTATACATTTATAATTTTTTTATCAGGCTCAAGATCATAATTTTTAATGTTACTAACGAATAGTAAACACTAATTTATTTTATTAAATGGAAAGAATTGTAAGGATCAGCGCTAGAGGGAGTGCACACTTTCGACCCGAACGACCAGGTCATCTTCAGCCTCCTTCTGAACCACCCAGAAATGGAAACATTAACAATTGGAATGGCAACCCTGTCAATTTGTGCTTCGAGAATCGAGGATGATTGCCAAAGGGTATTCTATAAATAGATGAAAAAAGCTCATTTGTACGGGTAATCATTCACTAATGAGAAAAAAAAATTTTATTTCACATAGTAATTTTCCTTAGAGTGTGTGATATAAATGCCTGTTCAAAACCATGAGTTATTTGTGTTCGGTGGTTCAGAAGGAGGCTGAAGATGACCTGGTCGTTCGGGTCGAAAGTGTGCACTCCCTCTAGCGCTGATCCTTACAATTTTTTCCATTTAATGAAATAAATTAGTGTTTACTATTCGTTAGTAACATTAAAAATTATGATCTTGAGCCTGATAAAAAAAATTATAATTATATAATAAAAATTACTTTATAAAACACCGCAAAGGTATATAATAAAACGTACATCGTCATCGTAGCGACAAATTACCTTTTTATTGATTTCTTCCATTTGAAATTTTCAAAATTCCTTAAATATTTTACTATTAATTAATGCAATAGTTCAAGGTTATGTTGCAATATAAATTGACCTAATTGACACATTTTTGTTTCAAAAAATTATTCAAATTTCAACGTTTGTAAACTATTCATAAAAACTTCAATGAACATATAAATTGATTGGATTCTTTTTTTATATTGTCACTATAAAACAACACCCTGAAGTGTTACCTTGATATGTATTGTATAATTTTTTTTAAAGGTTCATATGAATTTCATATTAAATGCATCATAGCATCAAAATAAAGATAGCTTTATGAATATTTTGGATTGAAAAGTCATCAGCCTAACAATGAAAGACAAGTTGTTTTGAATTTCAAGTAATCTTGAAGTAAAGCACCACAGCAAAACCATACATTACCAAATAATGGGTAAAGTAATGTATAGCCATAGGGCCCCATGAATTACTTTTACACCATACTTCATTGATGAGTTTAACAGGCAATGAGCCTCAAAGTAATGTATATACCCATTACTTTAGAGGTGATAATGTAAGGGGTTACCTTTATGGTTACGAAAATGGAAAAAAGTAATGGGTCCAAAAATAGATTTTTAAAAAAGAGGAATTTTTATTAAAAAAAAATTACAAATATTTTATTTAAAATATTTGTAATTAAAATAATGTGGTCAAAATGGGAATCGAACCAGGGAAATCTGGTTGCTACCCACTGAGCTATCGACGCATATGGTATTGTTTTAAACTTAAATGAATTGTTGCGCTTCGTTTTTTCGCTAGTGTTATCAAAACAAACATACATTACCCTTTTGCTTACAAAAAAAAACACAAAGTAATGTATCTAAAAATAGATTTTCAAAAATATTTCAATTATTCTTTAAATTTACAAATCATATATTACGTAATCAATAATGAGTAACTTATTACTTTATGCTTGCAAATCATTACAAGGTAACACATGAGAATATCGCACCCATTACCAAAGTTTTGCTGGGACTCCTACTTAAAAATAGGTCGCTTCCTAAAAATAAATAGTCGTATGAGTTATGGTTAGTTTCTCGAACTTCAGCAATTTTAAGATATTTTCCATAGATTTAGAAAATCATAGTGGCCATATTTTAATCGCGTTCGAGTCTTTAAAATAAAAATCAACTTTTTTGTCGGCAAAAATCACCACTTTTTTTACACCGGTCTTTAGTGCACAACCCATGTAAAAATCGAAATATATATGAACATACATGAACATACTTGGTCTTGTGTATTATCATACATTGGGATACATGGTCATATGCGTCCACGATGGTTCAGTATATGACCATACATGATATCATATATGACCATATATGTTCGGATACGAAATTTTAAAGTATATGGACGTATATGGTCATATATGATCACACATGAATAATACATGAGCATATATGCACATATATGACCATATACGGACATATATCCTCATAATTCGGATTTAAAGATATGTACATGAAATCATTTATGGTCATACCATGTATTGACGTACATTACCATGTATGCCCATGTATGATCATACACACCCCCTTTTATGATCATTTATATTAATTTTTATGTCGGAATTTAATTTTATTTTATACAGCCTTTTTATTCTTCTTTAAAGTTATACTTTTACCCTTAAAATTCTCCATAACAAATTGTTTTCTCCATTTCCGACGGAAAAAGTTTATATATCGTCATATATAACTTGATATAATTATATATATTTATATATGTGGCTATATTTAACGATATATACTTATATCTCCCCTTTATTTTGAGAAAAAAATTTTTTCAAAAAATTCTGAAAGTGTTATATCTTCTCTATCTAAAGGAACAACGTTACTGCCTGACACCCACACACTTAACATCGCCCAAACCCTAAGACGTAAACATCCACTAAGTCGGTATTTTTGGAAATTCCTATGGGAATCGGCAAGAAGCGAAAGAGTCTCCAATGACAACCTATCCAAATCCTTTTGGATAAAAATGTTAAGTAAAAAATATTTGTTTCCTGAAGTATAGGATAACTTATTGATAAGGTATATTTTGAAATTTTTTGCCTGGTCAAATGGGGGTTCAAACTTCTGGAGCTAGTAAGTTCAAATTTGGTAGGAAGTTTCTTCGGGCAGACATTAGCTGAAACGGGATTTTCGGAAAATACTACGGGGAGGGTCATGAAAGAAAGAAATTTTCCTCTTGAAGGCCTGTTAAACTGCTGAAGTTAGAAAGTTAAAGGTATTTTATAAAATTCTTATTGAATGGAACAAAAAGGGGAAAAGTCTACCTTAAAATCCATTTAGCTACAAACCTGTAATTTAAAGTATGCGTTCCCTGGAGTGTGAATTAACTTATACCCAAATTTTGTAAATCCCCTGCGTTCAACGCCTCACCTACACTTCACTTTCTAACGCCAACGCGAGTGTAAAAAAATCGAAATTTTTTAATCCCTACGTCATTGCGTTAGACTTTTACGTTATCACTTTAATTTTCAAATTAAAATAATTTCAGTGTTACCTGCATTTATGCATATACGGAATTTAGTTTGATTTGTTACATTTATCCCTACTTTTTTGCTATTGGCAACACCAATGTTATATATATTAATTCCTTTTGGCCGTAACGGTTTCATTAATTATGTAAGCTTCGAATGACTAGCGGATTGGCCTAAAGCATCCTAGCCTGGTGCTAGAGCCGCTAGCTAAACCTACCAGACAGGTACGGATAACATCCAAACACATTTATATAGCGAGCCGCTTCATGCAAGAACAGACGCCCGCTTGCAGACGCACCGAATCGGTGACACCCGGCAGTAGCGCCAATAATTGGCCATTTAATTTTAATATCATTGACACTCAGAATTTAGGTGGAGATCGGTGAAACCCGATATCCCTCTGACACTCTACTCTCGAAACCTCTGATTGTCCGCGACTGCATAAAGCAACTACCTCGCATATCTGCGGGACGTACCACTATCCGCGACCAGTGACGCATCCGGTAGCATTCAGCTATGCTTTCCACAGGCCTCCTAAATTTTAAGACCGCAAAAAAATTTGTGGAGCAATTTTTTAAATGTTTTTAATTTTTAAGATTTTTTCGGAGGCATGTTTACTATTTCCACGACCACGAACAAAAAAAATCCAAAAACTGCTTAATAAAAATAAAATTTATTGCAAATTTATTAAAAATTGTGTATTTTTAAATAGTTAAAAAAAAAAATCAAACCAACGCTCAAACAATTCAAGTGATGATTTTGACATCTCAAGTGATTAATATTTTAGCGCAGTGATTTATGAAATTCTAATTTGCATGTAAAAAATTTCAAATAACGTAACGAACAGCTGTTTCAACGCGAGCAATCACCTACTTTATTCAAGTGATTTACAAAATCGACTTTTTTAATAAAGGATGTGAAATGAGGCGTTGCGTATTATAAAATGAGGGCATTAGTGACAAGATACATTTTTAAATTTTCGCCAGGGCAGCAGTAAAACTGGGGTTCAAAGGGTGAAAAGTCTCTCCCTTAACGGCCTGGCCAAACCAATGGAACTAGAAAGTTGATATTTGGTATGACTTTTCTTCCACCTTCGTAGGCATCAGCTAAGACCGGATTTTTAAAAAATCCTTGACGGCCTGGCCAAACCGCTGGATCTAGAAAGTTGCAATTTAATATGTAGGTTCCTCCTCCTGCATAGACATCTTCAATTTGACATGCGTGTTTCTTGAAGTATGAGCTAACCACTGACAAGAAGGGATTTTAGGAAATTTCTTAGAGGAGGGGCAAAAAGGATAAATGTCTCCCTCTTGACGGCCTGTTAAACCCTTTTTAGCTAGAGATCTAAATGTTAAAATATGTGTTTCTTGGAGATGAATGAACTCACTAAAAATACAGGGTATTTAAAATTCTTACAGGGAAGAGCAAAAAAAAGCAGACGTCTTTCCCTTAACGGCCTGTCCAAACTGCTATGGCTAGAAACCTGAAAATAAAATATTTCTTTTTGAATTTTCGCCAGGGAAGTGCTATAAATGTAGGTTCAAAGGGGGAAATCTTAGTGAACGGTTTGCCCAAACCGATGTGGATAGAAGCATTATATCATGAAATAAAACGTGGAACGAGTGGAATTAAGTTCTAGACAAAAGGAACGAAATTGAATGAAACGGGCGACAAGTGGTATTGATACACTAGACAAGGGGAACGAAATGGAATGGAACAGGGAACAAATGAAATTGAAACTAGACAAGGAGAATGAATTGTTTGTGAATTGGGGAACGAGTGGAATTAAAACACTTGACAAAGGGAACAATTTGGAACGAATGGAATCAATATGCTAAACAAGGGAAACGAAAAGGAATAAAACAGGAAACGAGTGGAATTGAAGCAATATACAAGGCGAACTAAATGTAATGAAAAGGCGAACGATTGGAATTAGGACACTAGGCAAGGAAAACGAAATTGAATGAAACGGAAAACGAGTGGAATTAAAACAGGAAACGAAAATGGTCTCTAAGAACCAAAAATTTAAAATGGAGTGGGAATAATTCACTGATAAAGAACTTTTGTCAGGAAAGTGTTAAAAATGAGAAAAGTCGTACCCTGCATGGCCTTTCTAAACCACTTTGACTAGAAACCTGAAATTTAAAATGTGTGTTCTTGCAGATATGTACTAATTTACTCAAGATATACTCTTTGGAGTTTCCAATAAAAATATGGAAAAAGTGGGCTTAAAAAGAAAAAAAGTGCCCCTTTAATCACCCAGCCCACACCGCTTGAGCTAGGAACTTTAATTTTGGCATTAATGTCCTGCTCAGAACACTTCGGCTAAAAGTCGGCAATTTAAAATATCTTTAAAAAAAAACTCTCAGTTTTTTATGAAGGTCCTGATCCCCATTAAGATTTGTTTTTTTCGTTTACTATTTAAATTTTAAAATATAAATAATTTTTCAAGTCATTTTAAGCTGTAGATTATATGTATCCATAAATTTTGATAACTCACAAAAACTATTTTATTTTATGATAATTTTTTGTTTCACAATCACAAAAAAACTTCTTGATTCACAGCTTAAATGATTTTCTATTACTTATTTTGTGTTTCATAAAATATGATACATTGTTCTTTCAATAAATTTTTCCTTTCAAATCTAACATAGAAAGTATCTACCTTTTGTCGTACATTCACATAAACAAACTTCAAAAAGTAGGTTATAAAAAAATTGGCAACAATTGTAAGAGTACTTTGTTGATGGGTAGTTTAATAAATATTGGGCCCAACTTAGTAAAGACGCTAACATTTTGTTTTTATTTTATTCCATACTTGACATCAATCTTCTACAATTTTGAGCTGAATCAAACAACTTACGTTCAGTTTTTATGACATATATAAAGTGTTAAATATTCCATATTCACACAAAGTAACACCCATAAATGAAAAAAACTAGATAACTTTTAACTTTGTTATTATTTTTTTTTTTTTGTATTTATTATTACTATTTTATGCTCTTTTATTTTACTATTTTGCTGAGTGGCTTCTTCAAAATATGTTATTTTTTTTTTAACTTTTACTAATGGAAGTTCAACAACAAAAGGATAAGTGGATTTTAGTTTTGTCCCTATAAGTGTGATTTACATAAATACAATGATACCTCGTTACACAGGCATTATTAAGTAATAAAAAATTTAATAATAATAATAATAAAACCAGAGTATATTTAGAAGGTATATTATTCTTATAAAGAAATCAAAAGTTTTAAATTTTCAGTATCTTTCCTTAACAGCAACCGAAAATGTGCATTCAAATAATTGATAATTCGTTGGAAAACCAGACAATATAAATGTTTTAGGTCGAACAACGTGGTATCAGTGTTTTGCATAGTTTCAATTAATTTTTGAAAACTTTGTTATAAAACAATTGTGTTATACATTTAGGCGTCAGCCCCACTTTTTTTTGTTAACTACTAACTCAATTTAGAAGCCAGTAGGGTTTTGTGGTTAATAATTCTGAGATTTGAATTTATTAAAAAAGAAACAATTAAAACAAATTTCAAAATTTATTAGAACAATCTAAGTTTAAGTTGCATAAATTGAATACACAACACCTGGGTAAAAATGATTTATAAATTAGGGGGGCACAAACTTAGTGTTGTAGAAATTAAGGAAGGTACTTTTTTTAATAAGAGGTAACTAAAGGGTGGTTAAATTTTTAGGACCGATGTTGATTTTGAATAAAACACAAATTATTTACGAAATTATTGTCATTTCTATTTATTATGATAATATGGTATGGTTCAATTATGTATGGAACAAAATATCGGCCAAATGGCCGCCAAGACCTCGGCGGCACACCTCCATCCGATGGTCAAAACTTTCGATGACGCTAATGCATAATTGAGGTTCTATGTAGTTAATGTGCCGAATTATCTCATCCTTTAGCTCTTGAATTGTTGCTGGCTTATCGACGTACACCTTTTCTTTCAAATAACCCCAAAGAAAGAAGTCCAACGGTATCAAATCACATGATCATGGCGGCCAATTGACATCGTCACCACGTGAGATAACACGGCCATTGAATTTGTCGCGCAAAGCCATTGTTTCGTTAGCTGTGTAGCAAGTGGCACCCTCCTGTTGAAAGCACATATGGTCCAGGGTCATATCCTCAATTTTTGGCCACAATAAGTTCGTTATCATCTCGCGATAGTGAACACCATTCACGTTAAATGCTTGGCCGACCTCATGACATACTATCGCGAACAACAGCAATGTTTTCCGCAGAACGAACTTAGCGGGCATGGACAGGTGTTTTCATAGACCCGGTTTGCTGAAATTTGTCCACAATCCTCCCGATTATGGACACATTTGGTCGATTATGCTGACCAAAAAAAATCACGAAGTGCACGAAATGCATTTTGATTTGAACGCTTATTTTCATAATAAGCCTGAACAACTTTAAGGCGTTACTCGATTGTGTATCTTTCCATGGTTCAAATTGAGTTAGTCTGAAATTGAGAAATGTCAAATGAAATGCAGAAAAAACTTGACGTTTAGGTATGGTTCACATTCAACATCGGCCCTTAAAATTTAACCACCCTTTACTTTTGGGACATCGCGAACAAAAGCAATTAAGTGAGTAAATAGGCTGGTAAGTAGTTGTAAACCTATTTTTGTTGGGTTTAAATAAAAGGTACTTTTTGAAATAAAAGGTGCTTTTTGAAAAAAAAGGTACTTTTTGAAATAAAGGGTACTTTTTGAAATAAAAGGAACTTTTTGAAATAAAAGGTAGTTTTTGAAATAAAAGGTATTTTTTGAAATATAAGGTACTTTTTGAAATATAACGTACTTTTTGAAAAAAAAGGTACTTTTTAAAATATAACATACTTTTTGAAATAAAAGGAACTTTTTGAAATAAAAGGTACATTTTAAATTAAAAGGTACTTTTTGAAAGTTTTTTTTTTTCAATTTTAACTAAAAGCATTTAATACAAGTTTAAATTATTTCTAATCCCACGAAGCCATTTGGCTTGTCTGTAGGATGTAATATATTTGTTCAAAGTTGCTAAATTATTTGAAAGTTCATTTAAATATATAATTATTTTTCAATTAATTTAAATTCATTGCGAACTTATAAAATATTCTTTTAGTTTTATTTTTCTTTTGTTGATATTTGAAATATCTAATAAATCTAATGGCAATTTGTTAAATATATTAGGCAATACAGTGGCTAAGGTATTTTTTCCGTAGTTGTTGTAATGACGTTCCACTTTAAAACTTCCGTCAGATCGCAGTCTCGTGTTGTATTCGTGGTCGATGACTTTTAGGAAACGAGTATCTTTGAAGAACTCATTTATTAAAGTGGTGCGATAAATGCTGTCCACGTTCAATAAATAAAAGGTACTTTTAAAAAAAAGGTACTTTTTGAAAGAAAAGGTACTTTTTGAAATAAAAGGTACTTTTTAAAATAAAAGGTACTTTTTGAAATAAAAGGAACTTTTTAAAAAAAGGTACTTTTTAAAATAAAAGGTACTTTTTTAAATAAAAAGTACTTTTTGAAATTAAAGGTACTTTTTGAAATAAAAGGAACTTTTTAAAATAAAAGGAACTTTTTGAAAAAGTACTTTTTTAAATAAAAGAAACTTTTTGAAATAAAAGAAACTTTTTGAAATAAAAGATACTTTTCGAAATAAAAGGTAGTTTTTGATATTTAAGGGTTTTTTTAATATAAGGGTATATTTTAAAAATATCGGCTAATTTTTAAAATAAAATATACTTTTTTATATGAGATGTATTTTTTTTTTAAATAAAAAAGGCTTTTTCAAAAAAAAAATACTCTTTCAAGTTCAGGTACTTTTTTGAAGATTTTAAATTACAGGTTGGTTGAAAAGTTCCTGCGCTCACCAAGAGATGGCACTGCTAGCTCCAAACTTTTTTTTTCTCAAGTTGGTATAACTGTCCTGAGAACACATGCAAAGTTGCAAGTCTTTCTGTCAATTCTTTCTTTGTTTACAAGCCATTTGAAGTTGACGTGTCATTGATTTTTTTTAATATGGAAAAAATTTAATATCGTCATTAGATTCTTTGTTTTGAAGGGTTTAAAAGCAAAGGAAATTTATGAACAATTAGAAGTGTATAAGGAGTCCTCACCTTCAAAACGCACCATTCAATTTTCGGCTGGTGAATTTAAACGTGGTCCGACCAGCCTTAAAGACGATCCACGCGAAGGACGACCAAAAACTGCAATCACAGCAGAAATCATTGAGCAGGTACATAATATGGTTAGTGAAGATCCAAGTTTGACTAAGCGTGAAATTGCTAATGCCATAGGCATCTCAGACGAACGAGTACTCCATATTGTACATAAATAATTACGTATGAAAAAACTGTTTGGAAAGTTAGTGCCGCACACATTAACAATTCAACAAAAACTGGATCGAAAACAAATAAGCCGAATAAAACCGACTTCTTGCGTCGTTTTATAACTATGGATGAGACTTGGATCTACCACCATGATCCTAAATTGAAATAAGAACGTTTACAGTGGACTGAAGCTGGTTGTTCAGCTCCAAAGCAGGTGAAGTCACAACGATCAGCAAAGAAGGTTATGGCATCAGTTTTTTGGGATGCAAAAGGAATTTTGTTGATTGATTATCTTCAGAAAGATAAAACAATCAACTCTGAATATTATTGCAGCCTTTTTGGATCAGCTGGATGAAAAAATTCGTGAGAAAAGACCTGGTTTAAAGAAGAAAAAATCATTTTTCATCAAGACAATGCACCTGCTCACAAAAGTGTTTTGACGATGGCTAAATTCAAAGAATTAAAGTACGAATGGCTTGAACATCCACCGTATTCACCAGATTTGGCTCCCAGTCACTACTATCTCTTTAAAAATCTCAAACAATTCCTTCGTGGAAAGCATTTCCGTCGAATGAAGAGGCCATAGCAGCCGCAGACGGTTATTTTGCAGAGCTTCCGGAAAACCATTATAAGGATGGGATTAAATTATTGGAAGATCATTGGAAGAAGTGTATTGAGCTTCTAGGAGATTATATTGAATAAAAAAATATATTTCGTAACAAAAACAGTATTCTTTCATTTCGAGCACAGGAACTTTTCAACCAACCTGTATATATAAAAAACACTTAAATTCTACTAACATCGTTTATTTTTATTGACATTACCCAAAGAATGATACATTTACTACATATAGAATTTATATATAGTAGGTCCCGCTTTAAGAAAAAAATAAAAGCCAATTTATATGCTAGTTGTATTCAATCTATTTTTGTCTCTTCTGTTATGCAAAAAAAGTGAAAAACAAAAAAGTATTAGAAAAGTTCACGCTGATTTCTCCATGGTATAAAATAAACACTAACCATGTTCTACTTTTGAAACTGTGAATGACTTTTTGTTATTGTTTTGTAAAATACATGAACCATGCTCACGATGAAAGTTAAAACAGCACACACGCATACACAAACAACTCCTGAATTACCAATTGAAACAAAAAATTCAAAAAGAAAGCGAAGCATTTTAACAGCAACAGCACATTTGGCGAAGTGAATTATGAACTTATGGTTGTTGGCTTTATCATCACATCATACATTATTCCCCTTGCGACCTTAACAGCACAACAAGAACAACAACAGTCATAACAAAACAACTGCCATAACTGAAGCAAAAGAAATATAAAACTGCAGCTTGCAACAAAATAGCAACATGAATATCAAGTGGTTCTGTTAATCTCATGCCTTTATCCGGTTAAAAAAAAATAAATTTTCTATGGTTTTTAAATATCATCTTTGGTTGGGAAAATTTATGAAACATTTTGGTTTATTTGTTTTTCGGCTAAAGCAAAATAATAAAAGAATATGAGATAAAAAGTTTCAATGAACTTAATGGAGCTTTAAAATGTTTGAAACGTAAAAATTTTTATGTTTATAAACTTTTATTCTACATAAATAATGCAATTTTTCTGTAAAGACATATATTTTTATACAGTACACTGCTACGATATGTAAAACTTGTCTGATTCCAGTAATTTATAAGATACCAATTTATTAAATACAAATACAAATACAAATGTGTGGAAAGATTATGATGTTATATGTGTCGATGTTTGTAACTATCAAAAATATTAGATATACATAGATGCACCCTTAAGTGTACAGATCGACTTAGAATAACTTTTCGAAACGATATGTTAAAAAATATGGGGGAAAATTAAAATTTTAGTTTTTATTCGTCCAAGGATAAAGTTTATTATAGCTGAAAGTGAAATAGCTGAAATCACACAATGTTTTAATGGCATCTAGCACATGCAATAACATGTAGGGGGCGTCAATGGATGAACATGGTTATTATTTGGATTGTGAATGGAATATTCCCTCATAAATTATGCCACCAAATTTAAAGAAACTACGGCCATTCTTGTTTTCTTAGCAAATGAAACCTGAACTTCTAATCATTCATGATTACAATTAACACTCAAATATATTTATAAATTTTGCTAAAAAAATCCCCAAGAAATGTTCATTGTTTTTTTCCTATTAAATATTGATTTTCTATTAAGTTAATCAATTTAACTAAAGTACTGAAGTAATTTTTAATTTTACCTGACGATATTCTAAATAAAAATTCATAAAAAAAAACAATTTTTAAATTATTCATAATAATGAATGCAAATTTGTATGTTTATATTTTGCTTATTTAATACAGCATATGTTTTTTAATTGCCCTAATTTTTTATGATTTTTTTTTTAAATATCTTCAGTTCCCTGCTATGCGTGCTCTTTCCATATCATCGGCAGATGCTTTTATTTTGGTTTATGATGTCACTGATGCAACAACATTTGAAGAGGTCCGCATGATACGTGATCAAATTCATGAGACTAAGGGAACTTCAGCTGTTCCAATTGTGGTTGTGGGTAATAAAATAGATTTAGTAGCAGAGGATAGTGATTTAAGAGAGGTAAGTAAAATTTTATAAATTTAAATTCAAAAAAAAATTAACCATTTTGGATTTTTTTTTTAAACAAATTTAAGATTTCTAATTAATATCTAATTTACATAGATCAGCGGTTGCCACTTATTTTTACTTCACAGACCCCTCAAGACATTTTTACTGGCTGAAGGGCCCCCAAATCTTTAATTAATTCTTAAACAAACTGATGATTTTTTTCGAATCTGAGAACGCTTTCTATAGGAGAAATCAAAAAATAATGTGAATACACACATTAAACAAAAAAATATATATATAATATATATTTACTTTGCTAACACATAATGATGTATGTGGCGTATGAGTGTTAATAATATGAACGAAAAGTTAATCATACGTACATTAAAATATGTTCAATAGAATTTTATTTTATATAGTTTTGATAACGAATATACATATTTAATTAGGAATTGCAATTGGATACCAAACAGTACAATATGTGAAAACTGCCATTAAACCCAGATATCCCTAAATAACATCGATATTCTGTAGAATTAAGAAGCTTCAATATCGTATTAGAAACGTTACATCTATACATCGCGAATTTTGAAGGAACTAAAGTACCTTTCAATTATAGCACAAAATTTTTAAAGTACAAAAAAAAATCCTATCAAAAAAGCATCTACACAAAATCACAGAAAAGTTGTCATAAATAAAAAAAAATAAAAAAAGAAACATTTATGAATGGGACCACATGAGTCAAAGAAGTATCATAGTACTTTAAAGGCTTTAATAGTAGCACAACAAGTACTATAATAGCAAATTTGTCATCTCTGGTTTTGATAGCATTTTTGTTTGTAAAAAGTACCTTATTATAATAAGTGCCTTTTATAAAAAGCACCTTATACAAAAAGTACGTTTTATAAAAAGTACCTTTTGTAGAAATTATATTTTATAAAAGGTACGTTTTATAAAAAGTACCCTTATAAAAAGGACCTTTATAAAAAATAGTACCTTTTATAAAAAAGTACTTTTTCTAAAAAGCACTTTTTACAAAACTAAATTTATTAAAAGGTACTTTTTATAAAAAGTGCTTTTTATAAAAGGTACCTTTTATGAAAATTACCTTTTATAAAAAGTACCTTTTATAAAAAGTACCTTTTATAAAAAGTACCTTTTATAAAAAGTGCCTTTTAAAAAAAGTACCTTTTAAAAAAAGTACCTTTTATAAAAAGTACCTTTTATAAAAGTAACTTTTAAAAAAAATTACCTTTTATAAAACGTACCTTTTAAAAAAGTACCTATTATAGAAAGTACCTTTTAAAAAATTACTTTTTGTAAAAAGTATTTTTTATAGAAAATATCTTTTATAAAAGGTACCATTTATAAAAAGTACCCTTTATTAAAATACCCTTTTATAAAAAGGATCTTTTATAAAAAGTACCTTTTATAAAAAGTACCTTTTATAAAAAGTACCTTTTGTATAAAGTACCTTTTATAGATCTTTATCGGGCCATGTTGAACGAATTTTTGTTCACAAAAATTGAAGAGGAGGATATTGGCAACATTTGGTTTAAACAGGACGGCGCTACGTGCACACACAGCCGAAGCTACACTCGCATTATCAGCCGCAGAGCTGATGTCGTTTGGCCACCTCGGAGCTGCGATTTGACACCGTTGGACTATTATTTGTGGGGTGCCGTCAAAGGTAAGGGTTACGCCGACAAGCCAGAGACAATTGACGCTTTAAAAGACAATATTCGTGAAGCCATTGGTGAAATACAGCTGCACACAATCGATAATGTGCTTAAAACTTGAACCGATCGTGTAGGCTACTGCATGGTCAGCCGAGGCAGCAATTTGAATGAAATTATTTTCCATTATTAACCGGAAGGATTGTACTTTCAAATAAAAGAAGGTATTTGAGAAAATATTCAGTAGTTTTTTTTATAGCATTTTCAAAAAAAAAAGTTATTTGGCGGACCCTATATAATATATTTCAGTACCTTTTATTATATTTTAAAATGTTTTAAAAAAGTTCATTTTATTAAAATAGAGCATGGTTGGCAAGCAATACCTTTTGATTATAACGGTAGTTGTCTTCCACGCTCTGATCTATACCGATACGAAAATTTTGAAACTGCGATTCCAATAGTGGCATGTATCTTCCAATATCACGGGGCTTATTTTATAAAATTACCTGTTAAATTTTGTTATATCTGTAAAATAACTTTATCGGTATTTCGGTAGTTAAGCGTTATTATAACGGTAGTTTAAGTAAACCGGTAAAATAGCGAAATAAAAAGATACATGCCTTTAATCGGATTGCAATTTTAAAATGTTATTATAAGGCTTAAAGTGGCTGTGGTAACCATCTACCATTATTATGAAAAAGTATTGAATGCCAACCATGAAATAGAGTTTTGCTTGGATTTCATTTTTTAAATGTACTTAATTTTATCGGCATAAAGAACATTGTCTTTTTAACAAGTTTATAACAAAAAAACACAAATTTTATAAAAAAAAATAAAAACCTAAATTAAATTCAACCACAAAAACTTGTAACTTTATAAACCAGTTGTTTATTCACTTAAACGGTATACAACATAAAAAGTTATCACTCATACGCCTTGTGTACCCTACGAAATTAAAATCACTCATACGTATCAGTAAACCAATTTCCTTTATATATGTATAATCCCATATAGAGTTTAAAGGTATTTATTTTCTGACTCCTGTTGATTTTGTTTAACACCAATAATAAATCTATTTTCCATATATTAAGACCTTAAAGAACAGAATGTCAAATTAAAATTCTTTTTCGTTTAATCACACAAATTTATTCAAAATATTTCAACAGATTTACATGCGAGCCAACAATACTTGTTGCTACATTGCTCCTACCAAACAGATGTGGGAGAAAACAAACGAACCAACAACATTAAAGAGAACAACAAAAAAAAAAGTGAATGTAATAAAAATGCAAATTTTTATTCCTTTATTAGTTTGCATATTTCTTCGTTTAACAACCACAACCAAAAAAAAAAAAAGTGAATCAAATATATTGTAAATCCTGTTTTATCTTATTTACTACAAAGCAATTTCATATAATATTAGAATATAAATTGATTTACTTATAAATATATACATGGTATGAGTATGTCTGTATTTATGTATGTTGACAGCAAATGTACGTGCAAGACCATTCAAATTTCTTGACATATTTTCATAGTGAACTATGGGTCAGAGGGTTCGTCATTTTACACAATGGTAATAAATTAGCATTATAAATTAATGTATGGAAATATTCCTAAAAATAACCTTTTTTGTGTAGTTTCTTATTAAAAAATTTAGATAATTAGATTCCACTCAAAATTATTTATTCAAAAAATTTATTTAATTTCTTTAACTGTCCGGCTATGTAAGAATCCAAAATATAACTAATAAAAACTACTAAGAATATAAAAGTGAATTAGAAATGTTTATTATTCTACTTTAATTTTTAAATTTAAAATCCCATAGTGTATTTTAATACAAGTTTGCGTACGAAGTTTCAATTGAAATGTCGTGTCAATTGAAATGTCTTTGAGCGTTAACAAACAGCAAAAAAAAATTATTTAACTGAAAAAGTTTTTCATTTTACTTTTTCTTTAAGATATTTTTTTATTCACCTAAAAGAAAAATAAACTTTAACGTATGCAAACAGTACCCTTGTCATTTTAGCCATAAATTTCAAACTGACTATATGGAGAATTAACTTTTTTTTACTTAAACTTTTTTGGTTTGAGAAAAGGTTGATTTTTTTGTACAATTTTCTTCAAATATTTCATTTTCATTTGCGTAGTTGTTTTTTCATTTGGAAATAAAAAACCCGTTGTGCCTCCTTTGTTTTCTTCCATCTTCATTCTGCACAGAAAGCGTTTTAACATGTTGATTTTTTTGTTTAACCCAGTTGTTTGTTTAATATGTATGTTTTGGAGAAAGAAAAATACGATAGTGTAAATATCACAAAATGCCGGAATGCTAACAATTCGCACTTACTTTTCTTCTACTCTGTATAAAAGGTGTTAATATATGTGTTCTAAAGGGACTGTTTTTTTTCGAGTTCTTGTTATGGTAAAATTTTAAAATTATTTCCTTACCATTCTTTTTTTTGATAGTATAATAATATTTATTCCCTTGATGAATATAAACACTGCGTTGTGGAGGCATTAATGGATACTAATGAAGACTTTCATAAATATAAACATACAACACATATATTGTACCGAAATATAAAAATACTCACTTCAATTTCAAATTTATATAGAATACTTTTTTAATATTTACTTTAAAAGCACATAATGGCTAATGTGGCGTATGAGTGTTATTAATTTGAATTTAAAAATAATCATATTCGCACGTTAAACTTTACTCAAAACAAGATGGATTTTTTATACCTTAACTGTGTAATGCTTAAACATTTACCCCCTATTTTTTAAGGCGAAGGGAATAATTGCTCAAAAGGAATTATATGTATTTTGCTTATGTTACAGTAACAAAATACACACAATTCCTCTAGATGAATTATTCCTTTCGCTTTATAAAAATTAACTATAATTAAAAAAAGTACACCTTGAAAAAATATTTTAAAAACAAGTAGAAACAACATTAAATCTAATAAAAAAAACACTCTCAAAACCAATTTAAGTTTGTTATCTTATTAATTTAACTATGTTTCTACTTATTTTTATAATGCGCAAACAAAATCTAAAATGTTGACATATTAATTTAATTACAAAAAATTAATTTTATGTTAACTTTAATAAGATATATACTAAATTTAAAAATGTTTGTAAACAAATTAATTAATTAAGATGATAATTTAGATATAATACAGATGTTCGAAAATTCGCTAAAGATTTAAATTTAGCGCCATTTGTGCAGGTTAGTGCAGCCAGTTTTAAGGTTAATACAAATGGAGCATTACACGATAGAACAACGCGTTTTCATTTTTAAACAATATTTGAAAAATAATGAAAGTGATTCGGCTGTTTTGAGTTTTAAGGAAGTGACTATTACTGATGATCGATATCACAACATGATAGCAGCAGTAGCAATGGCTGATAGAAGCAGAGTACTTTTTTTCAAAAAATTAAATATTTTTAAAAAAGTAAGTTTTTTTTTAAAAAATACCTTTTTTCAAAAGTATCTTTTTTCAAAAGTATCTTTTTTCAAAAGTATCTTTTTTCAAAAGTATCTTTTTTCAAAAGTACATTTTTTAAAAGAGTACCATTTATTAAAAAAGTGCCTTTTATTAAAAAAGTACCTTTTATTAAAAAAGAACCTTTTATTAAAAAAGTGATTTTATTAAAAAAGTACTTTTTATTAAAAAAGTACCTTTTATTAAAAAAGTGATTTTATTAAAAAAGTACTTTTTATTAAAAAAGTACCTTTTATTAAAAAAGTACCATTTATTAAAAGGTACCTTTTATTAAAAAGGTGCCTTTTAATAAAAAAAGGTAGGGCGTCCCGGTAGTCTAGTTGGTAGCGTGCTAGCTTATCAGTACGGGGGTCGTGGGTTCGATTCCCACCAGAGGCTCTGGTCAGTTTTCGCTGCAACGAGCCGATGGCCTTTGTTGCTAGTGCTCAGTTAGGGTATTAGGATATAATTTGTAATTATATGATTAATAAAAAATAAATAAAATAAAATAAAAAGGTACCTTTTATTAAAAAAGTACCTTTTATTAAAAAAGTACCTTTTATTAAAAAAAGTACCTTTTATTAAAAAAGTACCTTTTATTAAAAAAGTACCTTTTATTAAAAAAGAACCTTTTATTAAAAAAGTACCTTTTATTAAAAAAGTACCTTTTATTAAAAAAGTACCTTTTATTAAAAAAGTACCTTTTATTAAAAAAGTACCTTTTATTAAAAAAGTACCTTTTATTAAAAAAGTACCTTTTATTAAAAAAGTACCTTTTATTAAAAAAGTACCTTTTATTAAAAAAAGTACCTTTTATTAAAAAAGTACCTATTATTAAAAAAATAAATTTTATTAAAAAAGTACCTCTTATTAAAAAAAGTACCTTTTATTAAAAAATTACCTTTTATTATACAAGTACCTATTAATTAAACAGCACCTTTTATTAAAAAAGTACCTTTTATTAAAAAAAAAGTACCCTTTAATAATGGCAGTGTTCTTGGTCCTATACTCTACTTAATTTACACCTCTGATCTACCAATGAGTGCAAATTTGACTATTTCAACATTTGCTTGGCTGCAACAGAACTGAATAATTATTTAAGACGTTTGGAGACGTGGTTAAAAAAATGGAGAATACAAGTTAAGGAGACGAAAAGCAAACACATTACCTTTTCACTGAGAAGGGGAGATTGTAGCCCTGTTACTCTTAACAATGTAACAATTCCTCAGTCTGACCATGTTACGTACCTCGGCATACACCTAGATAGACGTCTTACGTGGCGCCGACATATTGAAGCCAAGAAGCTTCGCATGAATATTAAATCATTCAACGTACATTGGTTAATTAACCACAAATCAAAGCTAAGCCTTAACTGTAAATTACTTTTATACAATATGTTTCTAAAACCAATCTGGTCATATGGCATCGAATTATGGGGAAATGCAAGTAGAACCAGTGTTGATATTATACAAAAAGCTCAATCAAAAGTTCTTAGGACCATCACTGGAGCGCCATAATACGTCACAAATGTAAACATCCACAAAGACTTACAAGTGAAACTAGTCAAAGAAGAATTCGAGAAAGTTGGTGAGAGATACAAAGCAAGACTACAACAACATCCAAACCCTCTAGCAAGACAACTGTTAACAACACATTTAGTGAAAAGGCTTCGTAGAGCCGACCTACCACCCTGCTAAGCAGTATATACCTTAAATTTTAGTTCTAAGATTTAAATACTTATTGTGAGAAAAGGAAAGTTATAAAAAAAGAAAATAAATAAATTACTTTTTCTTAATAAAGTACATTTTATTAGAACAGTACCTTTTTTAAAAAGTAAATTTTATTAAAAAACTACCTTTTTTAAAAAGTATCTTTTTTAAAAAAGTACCTTTTATTAAAAAAGTAATTTTTAATAAAAAAAAATTTACAAATATAAATTTTTCTATAAATGTAAAAAAGTCACCAATACAAATGGGCGGCTGCTCTTATTCATCAAAGATTATTTATATTAACAAAAATATTTTGTCAAACAACTTATTTGTTATATAAATGCATTTTTTGCTATAATTGCATATTTTAAAGCATATTTTGGGATATTTTATTGCATATTTTGTTATGACTTCATATTTTGCCAAAAATTCATGTTTGCTAAAAATTCATGTTGCATATTTCTTGATATTTCAATAATAACTACACTTACCAAAAAATGTCTGTAATAGCAGCTGAAAATTTTGCTGTTATTACGGGAAATTTTGCTAATTTGAGCACAGCGGTATTTTTCGCTAATCATAGCAACACATGTCTGCTGACGTGAAGTACAACGAAATTAGTAGCCGCTACTAAATTTTAGTAAACTTTGTGTAAAGTGGAATATAAAATCTGTTTGCTAAAATCAGCATAAAAAAATTATTAAATATTATTATTATTATTAGAATATCAAAATTTTTTTTCAAAAAATATTTTAGACAAAATTAAAAAAAAAATCAAAGGCTTAAAAATTGTAAAAATAAACGAATTTTTCATTTTGTTTTAATTTCTTCTTTCAAAATATTTTAGTATTTTTTTTACTTTTAAGGTCAAATTTTAATTGTTTTTATGGCTGATTTTTAAAACCAAAATAACTTTTTCGTGTTATTTTAATTTTTAGACATGAGTCGGTATATTTACTTCCGATGCCTTTTTTTTTAATCTACGTAAAAATTTTAATCTATGTAAAATTTTACGACAATTTAAGTTTGTAGGTGTAAGTTTTAATTAGTAATAATATTTCCTTCAATATTCACTTTTTTAAAATTAGTAAATTTTTTTTGCTAATATTAGTAAATCGGTTCTTAAAAATATGTTAAATGATTTTTGAAATTAGCAACAAAAATTTGTAAATATTCTGCAAAATTTCTGTAATTTTTAAAATATAAATAGCAAAAAGATTTGCTAAATAATAATTTTTTTACTAAAAATCAGTACAAAAATAGTAAAGTAGGATTGAAAACCGTTTACAAATTTTTCTACTAACTTTTTTTCTGAGTGTACATTTTACACAGTTTTTATATTTTATAGAAAAGCTTCTTTAAATTATGATTTTTTTTATTTTTGAGCTCAATGAATATCGAATTGGAGTTGTAAAAACCGAATTTTCGGTTGCAGCAGCGGATAGATTTGGTTGGTGCCGTCAGTATTTTTTTTCTGAGTGTATAATTTAAAGAAAAAATAACTCATATAAAAAACATATACATATAATAACATATGATTTATTTTCTTTCTTTTTCTTTTAAGGTTGAATATGCCACCACTGAATCGGTTGTAACTGTAGACTGGGAAAATGGTTTCGCTGAGGTATCAGCAGCACGTAATGAAAATATAACACAGGTTAGTAAAAATATTATATTTCTTCACAAAAAAAAAAAAATACTACTCCTAATACATACAATTTTACAACTATTACAGGTTTTTAAAGAATTACTATCACAAGCAAAAATTACATACAATTTAAGTCCAGCTTTACGACGTCGTCGTCAATCATTACCACAACAAGTTGGTAACAATGGTCCGGGCACACCAACACATTCACACCATCATCATCATCAACAACCGCATTCATCTGCCACATCATCATCATCCGCCTCATCACATGTCGGTTCGATGGCACAATCACATGCACCAACACCAGCACAATTGCAACATTTACAAAGAATACAAGAACGTAGTTTGGGTAGTAAACGTAATTCCTGTACAATTTCCTAAAAATGTCAAATAATGAAATTTAACAAAATATTAAAAAATTAAAAATGAAAAAACACACAGACAAACACGCATATTGTAGGTATTACTATATGGATGTTACTATTATATAAAAATATGTTATATAGTAAAATAGATAACTATATAATACATAACTACCATTTATGTTAGAATATCAAAATATTATAAAGTTTCATTACAAAAATGTTATCTATATTCTCGGCTAAGGATAAATTTTATATATACATTCCACCAGGTTTTAATTAAAAAAATAATTTAATTTACAAAATTTCAATATCATGGTATTTGAAGCCTAAGAGTATGATAAGTATAAATTGGAATGAAAAATCGGCTCACATAGTACCAATATTGGAAATAGTAAGCATTTGCTTTTTTAAACAAAATTATTTTTCAAATTTTCCTCACAGAATATCTTTCAAGTAAAAACCAAGCAAAACTTTTGCTATTGCCAGGTAAAGGGAAATGAAATAAGAAAAGAAAAATTGTATGAACTTACACTTCGGTGTCAAGTAACACATTACTGTAACACATTACTTTAACGAGTATAAATAAGTCATTACCAAGAATGAACTAAAATAAGTAGTTACTTGTTATATTGAAATCACTAGTCCGCAATAGGGGCTAAGATAAGAACATACATGTAATGAGTAAAATAAGTCATGTAAATAAGACCATGAAGAAATTATTGTTTCAATTAAAAATTTTTAAAAATCGGGTAATAATACATAATACAAAATATTCCTGCTGAAAAAGGACCTATCCCAGGTCACGTCACGTGTCTGGTTCATTATGATAGGGACCGGTCACGGTAACGGTTTTTTATATAAAAAGGACCAGTGACTTTAACATGGGCTTGTCCTAGGAGGGAGTCAATTGCCCTCTTTGACACGTCATAGGACTGGTCTAAAAGAACATGTCACACAAGTTACCCCAAAGAACATCCCTGCTAGAAAAGGACCTATGCCAGGACAAATCACATGACCGGTTCATTGTGATAGGGGCCGGTCACGGGACCTATCACTTTAACATGCGCTTGTCCTAGGAGGGGGTCAATTGCCCTCTGTGACATGTCACAGAACTGGTCTAAAAAGACATGTCGTGACTTTAAAACCGGTCACGTGATAAGTACTTTAGGAACCGGTACTCTTTTCACCTATCTCGTGATATGTTTTTTCGAAACCGGTTCAATTTTCACCTGTCCCGGGACTGGTACCAATTCCCAACTGACCCCTTTTTTCCTGCAGGGATATAACAGAACCAACGCAAAAGAAAATGTTATGAGTTTTAAACCGGACACGTGGTAGGTATATTTAGGAACCTGTCCTCTTTTCACCTATCTCGTGATATGTAATTTCGGAACCGGTCTAGCTTTCACCTATCAAGGGACAGATCCCAAGTCCCAACTGACTCCTTTTTACCCGCAGGGATATTTCCCTTTCTTCATTTATGCTTATAACTAAATCAGTTATTATCTAACACAATGTCAGCAACACATTATTTTTAAGCCTCCAAATAAGTAGTGATATATATCAATATCGGTAACAAATTATTTCATACAATATTTGTAACGTATCAATTTAGGTTTCAAAGTAAAGCAAAGTGTAAGGGATACCCTTTACTAGGTAATACCTGAAATAGGTCCGTTCGTTTATCAAATTTATGCTCAGAATATTTCATAAACTAGATTTAAAAAAACAAACCATACCCTCTTCATTTTTTGGTGGAGTATATATAAAAATTACATAGTATAAAATATTTTGTAGTCGTAACTATTTCTATATGTATGTTATAGTAGGGTGACAATGAAAATTCAATTTTGGATTTTCCTTCACACCCGATAGGAATATTGTACCACTTGGTCTACAACTGTTATGATGAAAATTGAAGAAAACCCGTACAACTCTAAGATGTGCACCTTTGGGCAAGGACCCTCTAAACCAGGATGTACAAACTACCAAATTTTTAGCCACCATTTATAGCCATGCTGCCATGATGCCAAATGGTGTGACTACAAAAAAATTCTTAGCCGAGACCACGAAACTCTTAGCCGATTTACAGAAACATTTAGCCTCTAGCAATAGTTGTAGCGCAAGTACAGTAATTGTGATGTGAATGTATACATGTTTGAATTGGTACAACCCTTGCTAGAGGCTAAGTGTTTCTGTAAATCGGCTAAGAATTTCGTGGTCTCGGCCAAGAATTTTTTCGTAGTCGCACCATTTGGCATCATGGGTGGCTAAAAATTTGGTAGTTTGTATATCCTGGTTTACAGGGTCCTTGCTTTGGAGTTAAAGATTCCGAATTTTAGAACAAATCAAAAAAAAAATATTTACTTATGTGTTGTGATAAGTGTCTGCTAATAAAAATTAAGTATTCTCAACACAATTATGAAAACATTTTTAAAATCTCTAAAAGAATTTTTAATATAACATGGTTTTTTGTCAAATTTTGTTAAATTAATCTGAAGAAATCTTAACTTTCAGAGAAATATTTACGATATCTCGAAAACAGTTTTAACGATTTAATATTCGTATTCGTAGCATACTAAATTTGATTAGAAAAAATATGTCTCAAAACATTATTTATATTATTATATTCCTCTTACTCCTACCGGAGCATAGGGCGCCTAGACATTATTTAAATATTACATTTATTGGATTTGTTTCAAAATTCCAAAACTTTAATCTCAAAGGGACATGGCCTTGAGTTATTCGAGTTGCCCCCGTTTTCTCCATGTGAGTTTTAGATTAGACGGCGCAATAATCCACTGAACTTTTGAAATAAATATTTCTTTGCCACCCTAATGGATTGTCTATAATCAAAGTTTCGAATGCATAATTCACAGGTTTTAATTATATATTTCTCATACAAGATATATAAATAATTCCATGAAATCATTCATAGTAGAATTAGCAATCAACTGAATCGTAAAATATTTCTTTAATTAAATTCATTAACAAATTAGCTAAAAGATATTTTTTTGGATTCTTTTTGTAATAGATTAAAAGAAATGTTTTCACCTTAAAATTATAGTTTGTATCTTTATTTAATGTGTTACATTTAATTTAGTGTCTATAACTAATATTGATGTTGATATCTTAGATACAAATCTTTTAAGGCAACAATAAATTTTGTCCGGCAACATTGTTTAAAAACATATCCATAAGATCTTTTACAAATTAATTAAAGAAAAATTGTGCTTAGCTATTTTGTAACAGAGTCACATTAATGACAATAAAATATTGATTCAAGTTAGTTGTAATTATGAATTAATTCTGCATAATAATTAATTTTATTCAATAAAAAGCTTAAGGTATAAAGCAAACGAATTTTATGGAATACTAAGAGAGCATTAAATTTTTGCCAAATTCAATCTCAAATTTTATTAATTCTTTCGAAGCTTTGACTATAATGTGTGGTGGTTTAAAACAAATAGTTTATTGTTTTTATTAATTAACTTCCAATAATTGTATAGAAGAAAAACACTTTAAACATTTTATCTAACAATCTATAACGACAAAACTTAGTACCTTTTATTAGTAAATTTATACATGAAAATAATTAGGTTGTTCACAATGGCTGCACTAAATGTTGTGTTGTATTGTCCTAACAAAAATAGAGTTGTTAAAATTTTATTTTAATATGTATTATTTGAGAAGGATACTATAATATTCAACATATTTCAACAACTCGTATAAGGTTTTCCATAAAGGGCGGGTAGATGTTATCGTGGCATCCGCAGTGTGGCACATAACGCCATCCTGCTGGAACCACATGTTGTCTACGTCCATAACGTTTAATTTGGGTCAAAGCAAACCGGTTATCATCGTTTTGTAGCGCTTGCCGTTGACGGTGATGGCCTCACCAACGTTGTTTTCACAAAAAGTGGGGACCAATGAAGCCGCCGGCGCAAAATCCGCATTGGATGCATTGGCACCTGGTAAACCTTATATGGGCTGGCGTCATCCAATATACGGCAATTTATCTTGTTAACATAAGCATTCATCCAAAAATGCGTCTTGTCATATTATATTCCTTATTGAGCCAAAGATGCTTTATTTATAAAAAATTTAATTTTAAATCTTTATTTATAAATAAAGGATCTTTGGCTCAATAAGGAATATAATATAAATAGAGAAGATCGAAGAAAACTAAAATAATGCGTCTTGTCGCTAAAGATGATTTTTCATTTCATTTCCTTAAATTTTTTTTTACCCTTCACCACAAGTGGAAGGGTATATATAAGTTTGTCATTCCGTTTGTAATTTCTACAATATTGATCTTAGACCCTATAAAGTATATATATTCTGGGTCCTTATGAAGAGTGAAGTTGATTTAACGATGTCCGTCTGTGTGTTGAAATGGATTTTCCGAAGACCCCAGACATGACGAGGACTTGATAGTATATATTTCTGTTACATGTGATCCATTTTTGTTTGCTATTGATAATCAGCCAGATCGGTTGATAAATGGCTGAGATATTAGCAAAACCCCACGACTACCTCTAATTTTTTCCTTAAAATCCCTTTGTATGTATGTATATTGAATTTTACGCATAACAAACACATCCATTTGTTGAAATTCTTTTCTTTCACCTCTTCAACTTTTATACATAAACAAAAAACCAATACAAAGATTTGTAATTTAAATAAAAACCAAACAAATCTCTATTGAACGAAAACTGATTATTTACTTCTATTAACGATGATTTCTCATGAGCTTCAATGGATCAGTTGTCTAAGCGCTATGTCACAAATACTTTTTTTCTCTTAGGCGCAGGTTCGATAACAACCCCCGTCTATTCAATTTTTTTTTTTGTACAATTTTTTTTTTATATTTTCTTAAGACTTTTTTTTTGTATATTGTTTTTTTAACATTAAATAATTAATTTAAATCAAATTTTAAATTAGTAATTAAATAACCCATAAATAGATTAAAAGAATTTATAAAAAGATTTTTAAACCATTTTATTTCTCATATGTTAAGAAAATTGTATACATAATTCCCCTTTGAGTTCAACTATTTTAGGACATAACTTCAAATTTTTAAAATTAAGCTAAAAAAATTAAAAATATTTTTTAATAAAAAAGCGAAATAAAATCCCAAATGGAAATTTGGCAGCTAAATCAAACGTTTTTGTAGAAATAAAACACAAGCAGTTCTAGTGATTTCTTTTAACGATTTGTAAAAAAATATTTTTTTGGTCAAAAATAGTTTTTTTTACAACTAAAAAGATTTTTGAAAAAAATAATATGACAACACTGATTGACATCATGTTTGTGGTTGTTGTTCTTTTTTTATTTTATTTGTTGAACTTCTTTTCTTTCACCTCTTCACCTTTTATACACAAACAACAAATACATACAAAGATTTCGTTTTGAAAGAAAACTGTTTATTTACTTCTATTAAAGATAATTGCGTATGTGCTTCAATGGCTCAGTGGTCTAAGCGCTTTGTCATAAATAGTTTTTTTCTTTTAGTCGCGCGATCGATCCCCGTCTATTCAACTTTTTTTGTAAATTTTTTTTTTACATTTTATTAAGACTTTTTTATTTGTTTTTTTATTTTTTTTTAATATAACAAATACGTACAGCACAGTTGACTTAACGATTTCGGTCAGATTGTCTGTATATTTGGAGAACGGAAAGAGGAAAAGTTCCAAAATAAGGTACGAGCATCTTGGTTATCAATACACAACATCTGACCAAATGTGGGCGGGAGCTGTGAATTGGGCGTGGCACAAAATAGATTACTTTATATCTTAAGAACGGTAAGACCGAAATTAAATAATCCATAAATGGGCTAAAAACATCAAAATTTTTATAAAAACTAAAATTTTAGAGCTGCAATATGACCTATGGATACGTCTTATATAGCAAAAGATCGAAAATCTTTATGATGACGACTTCGCTATTACAACGGAAGATACAAAAAAACATAAATTTTTTTTAAATATCTATTTTCTGGAACCATAAATCTTCCCTTGTCCAAGTTTCATCACCAACTAAATGGTTAATTTCCTCTTAAAGGCGTCCGTATATAAATCTGTCCATTCCATATATGTCCATATATAAACTTCAGTTTTTTCCCAACCATGGTGAAGGGTATATATGATTCGGCATAGCCGAATTTAGCCTCTCTTACTTGTTTTTTTTTTTTCATTTGGACGTGCTGCTTAATCATGTAACTTGTCATGGTGCTTTGGCATCAGTAACTGAATATTAAACAGCAGATTAGACACACGACACCAAAACAACATGGCGGTCACAGGCTGCCAACATTTACTCGCGCCAATTGGAAAAGCTTATATAAGATTTAGTATACCTTGTGAATAATTTTAATATTATTTCAATTAAAAATTTTATAACTGTGTTATTGATACTAATAATTGTATATATTAAGGTACTGATATTTGACAGAAATTGTTTCTGATTTTAGCAAAAATTAAAATTTGTTTAATTTTCCAATTTTTCAGTTATAAATTAGTAAACACACGTACAAAAAAGTTGACAGTATTTTATTGAAATTCTGTTCTGTTTTTAAAACTGCCGGAATTTTTCAGAAAAATCGTTAATAAAAAAAGTTATAAAACTTATTTCCAATAGAAAAATTCTTCAACGAGTGTAATGTTTTTGTGTAGAAAAATTATCAGAATCCATAATATTTATTATTAATTTCTAAATACAATAAATTGATTTAATCTTAATTAAATACGCGTTTAGCCATTATTTTTTATATATCTTGTTGGCTAAGGGTGTCATGAAGTTGCCTGATAATCTGATATAAAATAAAATTATTTTTAAAGTTCCTATTTAAAGAAAGAAGAAGAGTATTACCAGAACGTCACAGTTTTGTTTTATTTAAGCACCCGGCCGGCAGTGGTTAGTTTATGTATCAATTGATCAAAAAAATTTCAAACTATCTAGATATGAAAAATCTGTTTCTACAGTGTATGTCTTGACAGGGTATCGGGCAATAACACAGTTCAACACACAAAAAAATTACGGGGTTCCGACGGTTAATTCTTGTGAAGGAGACCAAAAATATACGTGTGTCGGCTTTTTGATTGATCACATCGGAATTTCATTTTAAAGGCGGTTAAAGTTTCCCAGCTCTGTCCTGTTTTTGCAGCATATCGGTATATAAAACTATGTTTTCTTAACATCTGAGGTGTAGGGTATGTTCAGCAACTTTGTAGATAATGGTATTTTTGTAAAACATATTTACCCTCTAACTCCCCCTCATAACGGCATTTTTTGACCTTATTCTAACAAATTGTAAACTTAGTACAAGAAAGTCTTTCAAACATTGATATTTTATGGTTGATGTTTATGAACAAATTATTTTATATTAAATTTCATTTTAGATTATTATAATAATAAGTATGCTTTGACTGGGAATCGAACGGACAATCCTCTACAGGCTTTAACTCATAGCATCACCTCTTAACGAGATATACCTCGGTTGCAATAACAAATGTCTTAGAAATTAATCAAAAATGAGTCATAAATGGCTCAGAAATTTTAAAAATTACCAATAATGCTCATATTAATGAGTCATAAAAGAACGCTCAGAAAGAGGATTCATCGGGCAAGAAAAACACCCTCCTATAGTTGTGATTTTAGAACGTTGAAGAGCTCTTTTATGAGTCTTTTCGGGTTATTTATGAAATTGTATTTTTATATAGAAAAAAAATAATTATTAGCATAGCCGGTACTCATGACCCTAGTTTTGGGTTATATGTTGATTTTCTTATAGGGACTATTACCGATCCCCAACTACAAGTGTGGCGGCTAAGATAAAACATTTTCGGCAAAGCCAGGAATTGGATTTGGATAATGTCTGTTGTGGTTATACCATCTCCCACACTGTCGCCCATTTCGCTTGTCAAATATACACATTTTCCAATTGTATTTCAGAATAATCAATTGTATTTCAGAAATAGTCATTTGTATTTCAGAAATAGTCAATTGTATTTCAGAAATAGTCAATTGCATTTCAGAAATAGTCAATTATATATCAGAAATTGTCAATTGTATTTCAGAATAGTCAATTGCATTCCAGAAATAATCAATTGTATTTCAGAATAGTCAATTGTATTTCAGAATAGCCAATTGTATTTTAGAAATAGTCAATTGTATTTCAGAATAGTCAATTGTATTTCAGAAATAGTCTATTGTATTTCAGAATAGGCAATTGTATTTCAGAAATAGTCTATTGTATTTCAGAATAGTCAATTGTATTTCAGAAATAGTCTATTGTATTTCAGAATAGTCAATTGTATTTCAGAAATAGTCAATTGTATTTCAGAATAGTCAATTATATTTCAGAAATTGTCAATTGTATTTCAGAAATAGTCAATTGTATATTAGAAATAGTCAATTGTATTTTAGAAATAGTCAATTGTATTTCAGAATAATCAATTGTGTTTCAGAATAGTATTGTATTGTATTTCAGAATAGACAATTGTATTTCAGAAATAGTTAATTGTATTTCAGAATAGTCAATTGTATTGCAGAAATAGTCTATTGTATTTCAGAATAGTCAATTGTATTTCAGAATAGTTAATTGTATTTCAGAAATAGTCAATTGTATTTCAGAATAGTCAATTGTATTTCAGAAAAATAACTAGAATGTGGCAGCACAATCCGGAAGCTGCATACTGGCAACTTTGAGAATGTTTTTTTGAAATTCGACAGAAGAAACATTAGTTATGGTGAAGGGCTGCCATTTAACTGTTTTATATTTTAGGGCTAACATATGGGAATTTATGTTTCTACGAGTGAATTGCATTTGGTGAATTTCCGTAACAGTATGAATAAAGTTTTGGAATAATATTTAAAATAATGTCAATGTTTACTGAAAATGTGGGTCCTTTACTACAGTTTTAAATTTAATTATTAATTGGCCTATTTTGTTCAAAACAAGAGAGAAGGGTTAATGCTACTTTAAGTATATGTGGCAAAAATGGGCGCGTAACTTAAAATTTGCGTGACACACGCGTGAGTGAAATTTGTATTTCTCACGTTAGTCGTGCGTTAAAGTAAGATAAGAAAATATTTTAGAGCGTGAATACAATTTTTCGTCTATGAGTTTGCGTGATTTGAATAAGATTCCTGTGTGATTACAATGAATTCCTTTTTGTTAATGAAAAATGTTTCTTTTGATCAAACTTTCGACTTCTATAGAAAATCCAATCAATTTTTTTAAGCATCGTTAATGTTATTATTTCGCAAGTGAAATATAAATTACTAATTTATAATTTTAAAAATTTGAGTGATTTTAGATCATAAGTGTTCATGATCGTAGTTCAAAATTTTATCACGTGCCCATCTCTAGTATATATGCAATAATTTTTATAAATAACACAGTAAAAATTAAAACAATAGAATTAATATTTTTAATTTATAATGCTATTTTTTATTTAAAATCTACTAACTAAAAAATTTAATTTTAATATGAAAATAATGTACTTATTTCCAAATACTAATACGGGTTTCAATATTAATACATAAATATATTAAATAAACAAAAAAAAATAAAGAAAATTAAATTATATCCTAACAATTAATTAATATCAAATTTTACGTGACCAAATGTTATTAAACACACAACCTGATTGATTAAATGCCAAAGCGGGATTTTGGTTAAAAAAAAAACGAGATTTTTCGATTTTATCTGAAATACATCTCATTTGGAAAATGTTTCACAATTTAATTGATTTAATAGAAATTAACATAAAATGAATTAAAATATTAATTATTATCAAAAAGTACAAAATTCAAATAACATTTTAATTAAACCAATTAATTTTGTAATCGATTTAATTTTCTCGACAGCAGGCGTAATTTACAAAAGTTTACAAAAATCCTGTTTTTAATCATAGTTTATTAAATATTTTCACTATACAGTTTTAACTATTAGTTAATTAGATTTCTATGAATATTTTATTTTAAATTCTTGTTTAAATTAATAAAATATAGAAAATTTCGAATATAAAAGGTATGGAAATTTATAAGTATAAGTGAGAAATTCAACAACTTGTTGTGGTAATTAGGAAAAAAATATGATTTGAAAAACAAAAAATTAAACCAGGAAAAATAACACCAAATTTGAAAAATAAAACTAAAATGTATAATCAACTTTAGAAAAAAAGGGAAAATGTTAGTAATTAAATGTTTGATGTTAGAAATGTAACGAATTAATTTAAAAAAAAATAATAAAATAAATTTATATATCATTTATAATTGAAATTTTTGAAAACTTTCGATTTCAAATGATATAAATTGATATAAGATATAATCCAATGAAAACGCAATATTTTATGGTAGTTTAAAAAACAAAATATTTCAAAATATTTACTATTTATATAAATTTTTTTAATGATTTTTTTTTAACAACACCAACCGAAAAAGTTAAACTTTTGCTTGCATCTTTCTATGAGTAAATCCAATATATTCTGAAAGAAGAGCTAAAAATAAAAAATTGAAAGTTAGAAAAAAATTAAAAAAGGGAAATATAATTTTAAACCCTTTTTTTCAGAATATATTGGATTTACTCATAGATGCAAACTTGTGTCGTGCAATGCTATAAACATTTAGTTATTTTAAAAACATTTTATGCCAAATTTAAACTTATACAAAACTTTATTTAAATTGCTCATTTTATTTATTTTAATTATAAACAAAACAAACAAAAAATAATCTTCCATTAATTTAATTAAAATAATAAATTAAAACTTTTAAGAATAAGCAAACATTTCATTTGAAATATAATTTTGAGTTAAAACTGAAAATTTATTTAAATACATAATTTTTTAAATAAATAAATAAATAAAAAAAAAAACAAAATAAATATAATCATTATTGAATGTGTATTAGAATTATAAATTAAAACTAAAATCATAAATTAATCCTCAATATAGATTTAATGAGATGAAACCAAAGAAAAGAGAAACTAAAATTAAATGTTTTGCTTGTATGGAATAACAAAAAATTAAAATTTCAATATAAATAAAAATTATATAAACAAATAAAATATACTTGAACAAAAAAGAGAAAAAGCTTTAATGTGTTTTATTTTATGATCCTCAAAGTTTAGCGCCCCAGGTAGTAAAGACTGTTATTTTATTTAAATTAACTAAAAATTGCAGTTATTTTTAACTCTTCAATATAGTAAACTCAAAAATTATTTTAACTACCGGAGTAAAAAAAAAATTAATCTGGCACAATATTTAATCATATCCAATTTTATATTCCTTAGGTCGAGTTTTTAGGATGTAGATTATCTTTAAACTCAGCTTATCGCAATTTGTAACTTGATTACTGATTTTGAAATTTGTTTTAATCTATTTTATTTTAATGAAGACCAAAATTTTATGTAACAAAGAGTTGTTGCGACAATTTTTTTGTTAATAAACATGGAAATTGCAGACAAAGTTCGTTTTCGGTTTAACTTAACCATGGTTAACTCACATCCCAAAAACTCGGCCATAATATCTTTTTGATCCGAAAATGGCAGATCAAATTATACCCAGCAATACATTCGCGTATTTAGAAGTATCTAAATTGATCCGAAAAATGGCAGATCAAATTAGATCCATCACACTTTGTTAATATACTAGCGACAACTACAAATAGCTGCCATTAGGGGTATATAAAGAGCAACATCGAACAAATCTTGGTCAGTCGGAAGCGTGCCGTCCCCAGTCGCTGTCCTCCCTTTTGAAGATACCAAAGGGAGCGTGCCGTCCAAGGTCGCTGCCCTCACCGAGACGTAGTTCATCAGAAGAAGCATGCCGTCCCCGGTGGCCCTTTCATTCTATCTTTTTTTTTCTCTCTCTCTCTCTCTTTATAAAACCTATAGTCCTAATCTCAATGAATGCATTAACCTTTGTAACGTATAAAATCACGTCTTTAACTCTCGGTCACTGAATCAAATTAATTTCTGTGACGATCCCCCGCGAGCTCACCCCAGTTAACGGAGAAAATCTCGTCGTTAGAGGATCTAAATTTATCCGAAAAATGGCAGATCAAATTACACGTTGAGTAACATGATGCTGATTTTATTACACAGTGAGTTTTGTTGAGTGATTAAATGTGAATAAGAATTTTAGAGTAAAAAGAAAAAAAAATTGATTTTACAGTTTTCCGATCAGCAGATATTCATAAATAAATAAAATCTAATTAATGATGTGATTTATACACGAAATGATTTATACACGAAAATAAGTATAAAGCATTGTCATATATTATTCAACGTTCGATCAGACGACGAGTTTATTCAACGCTGAGTTTTGTTGAGTGATTAAATGTAAATAAAACATATCCGATAGACGACTCAAACTAATCCAAATTCATGATGTTGATTTTACTCAACAGTGAGTTTTATTGAGTGGTTAAATGTGAATAAGAACTTTAGTGTATGATTTACACTCTAATGCCCAAGGCAGTTAAAAAGCGATCTTCGGATCCTAAGTATTTTTTGATTAGATGACAATATTTTATTAAAGAAATATCAAATATTTTTTCTGCAATGAGCGACTTTAAAGCGAGAAGAATGTGAAGTCATACTTTTGAAAGTTTGAAAAACTTAACTTTTTAAAACATAAAAAAATATTTAAAAAATCCTCAAAAAATATATTTACACTCTGGCAAATATTATTGATAATAGCAAACCTAGTCTGGGGTCCCAACTTGTAAAATGAGTTATTTTTGTTCCAGTACACACAGGCTACCGTCAGCACACGTTTTACAAATACCTCTCTATAACTCTAACACTAGCTAAGAGATTTTTTTCACAGCTGATATGCTCGGAGTTAGAAGAAAGCAAATTTAATTTTGTCAAATTTATTTGATGTTTAGTGTCAATATCGCTCAATTTCGCAATTTCCAAAAAGCGACAATCCCCATAACTTTTAATGTAACAAAACTAGATCATAAATTGTTGGTACATTATTTTATTTTATTGAAAGTGATCATAAATGGCGCTACTATACTTAAATGGATATGATTTTTAGTTAGCCCCAACCTTCAAAAGACACGTGTATAAATTTGACAGCTGTCAGATCATTAGTTTGTGAATTATAGCATTTTGAGTGAAGCAACTTTTGTTATTCTGAAAAAAAATGGATAAAAAGGAATTTCGCGTGTTGATAAAATATTGCTTTTTGAAGGGAAAAAATACAAAAACTTGGCTTGATGACGAGTTTCCGGACACTGGCCCAGGAAAATCAACCATCAAGGATTGGTATGCTAAGTTTAGACGTGGTGAAAACATCAAAAAAAGTCACAAAATGATTTCGAATGACCGTTAATTGAAATTGAATAAAATAGCAGGTACTCTAAAAGCTCTGTGCAAAGTGGGTGCCGCGCGAGTTCACTTTTGACCAAAAACAAGTCAGTGAAAACGAAGGCGAAAATCCATGAATATGGCTTCAAATTGCTTCCGCATCCACCGTATTCTCCAGATCTGGCCCCCAGCGACTATTTTCTGTTCTCAGAAAATAGTCGCTCGCTGGGAAGAAATTTTTGTCGCATGAAGAGGTAATCGCCGAAACTGAGGCCTATTTTGAAGCAAAGGACAAATCGTACTACAAATTTGATATCGAAAAGTTGGAGGGTCGCTATAATCAGTGTATCACGCTTGAAGGGAACTATGTTGAATAAAAAAAAAACTAATTTTGCCAAAAAAAAAAAATGTGTTTTAGTATGGTAGGCCGGGGAATTTTCAATTGACCTATTATAGCGAAAATTGATATTATTTCATTATTGGATTTCTTGATTCGTCTTCAATCTTTATTGGGCTATATCGCCTAAATAAAGCCGGTCCAAGTTTTACCTATCACGGGACAGGTCCCAATTCCCAACTGGCCCCTGATTTCACGCAGGTAGTATTCAATTCCAAATGCAAAGTATAAATATAGATATCAGGAGAAAGAGCATTAGAGGGTTAAATCAAGAAAAAATTCGATTTTGCAGTTCTCTGTTAGAAACCTGAAATTTGAAATATGTAGGTATATTTTATTTTTTTTGGGGGTTTAAAAGGTAAAAGCCTCCCTCTTAACGGCCAGCCCAAACCGCTAGAGCTAGGAAGTTGAGATTTTGTGTGAAAATTCCTCCTCCGGTAAAGAGAAATATAGGGAGTCTCCCCCTGATGTCCTCCTGCCCAAACCCCTTTTGACTAGACACCTGAAATTTAAAATATGTGCCCTTGCGTGAGTGCTAATGCTTTAATAAGGTACTTTTTAAGCCATTTTCATCTGGGCACTTCGACAATCCCGGGCTTTATCCCGGGTAACATTGTATATGTCCTACTTTTGGACATTAGTCGGTTGCAAAGAGTTACTTGCCTTCCGATTGTGGAAAGAACCACAAGTCGGTATTTTTAAAAATGAAAAAACCGTTAACCGGTTTTCGGTTTTGAATCCTCTAGAACACATCTTCTAAATTGCAAAAGATTTGAGTACATCTGTAAATTAAAAGGAAAAAAGATTTTTACAATGACAACTTCAATCAGGCCCATTCATTTATTTTTAGAAATTATTACTGATGAATAAACAAATTTTTTTAAAGGTCTGCCTGTGGGGAACATTAATAGAACACCTCAAGTGACCGGCCCTTGGTGACAGGGCCCGAACACCTTAGGGCCAGATGGATTTAAAACCAACATTTTTTTTTGTTTTTATTTTACAAATTTTCTGTGATGTATGAACAAAAGAAAACTACATTTAGTTTGTTTTAAATTTTCTAATATAGTGATGTTTTATTTAAATTGTGAAATTTATACATTTCTTCATTCATTTGTTATCAATTTATATATGATTTTTAATGCATATCAATTTAAAAGACCTTAAATAACTAATTTGTATTTTGTTTTTATTTTCAAAATTGAATGTAATTGTAAATTAATAATATACAAATGGTTTGTTAGTTTTTGTTGGAACGCTATGTATAGTAAAGATTTACCATTGATACATACAAAGCATTATCAAACATTATTATTACTATGTATTCTATTTATAAGATTTGATTAGAAAAAAAAAGAAAATAAATAGAAACTACAAGCTAGAATTTAAAAAGATCTAACAATATTTAAAATTATAAATATAAAAAGTGTAACAATTCATATTGATTAAAAAAAAAAATCTAAAGGAAAAAAATCCATTAACAAAAAACTTATGATTAAAAAGGAATTTGGAAGAGCTAATTACGCCACGAAATGTAGTACAAAAAGGATTTCATATAGAGGTCATAATGTTAGGAAATCACATGCGGAATTAGATTGTAGTTTTAAATGGTTATTAATGTATATATTTTTTTTTTATTCAAAGAATGCAACTAAAGATTTTGCGAGCACTGCTTAAAAAATAATTTCATTCCAATTCCTTAGTGTTTAATTAAAATTTTTACAAAAAAAAAAATAAACTGCTGGCACATTAAAATTATAATATGATTTATATGTAGATTTTCTATGATGACTATACTGCCACAACATCACTACTACTACTGCGACTTTTATTTGAAGATGACTTGGAGTTTTTTATTTCAGTTAATGTCACTGATCCCGGACCATTTAGGAAATGCAATTTAACATGTTTTTGTAGTTCTTGTTGTGAATCAAAAAACACTTGGCATAAATCACAAGAAATACGTGATTTAATGGGCAGCGATGTTGCATTATTAAGAGCAGATGGTTTACGATTTTCCGTTGAAGAATTATCATCTTCATCATCATCAAATTCATCAGAGTCATCGTCTTCATCATCATCGTCGTTATCATCAACTTCAGTATCATTTGAACTGCGAGTATGGGTCATTTGTGAAGGTTTTGTTACTTTAGGAGTAGAAGCCCCGTTGGTGTCTTCATTGGTAGAAGGATCTTCATCATCGCCATCATCATCGTCGTCTTCAGCATCATCATCATCATCGTCGTCGTCTTCATCTGCCTCTTCATCACCTCCTACAGTTTGCTGTGCACCTACGGCTAAATCATCAAATTCTTCTTCTTCAACATGTTCTTCTTCATCATCATCATCAAATTCTTCACCGGCCGTTTGTTCATTATGATTTTCGATATCCACTTCATCCTCCTCCTCTGCCTCCTCATCATCATCACCTTCATCATATTGATCTTTAATACTTTCTCTAGATTCTTCATCTTGTTGTATTTGCTGATTTGTCTGTATTTGAGGCATTGCTGGCAATTTAATCTTTTTAAATCCTGGCATTTCCGATACGCCTCCTGCTTCTCGTTCTTCCTGTTGTTGTATTTGGGCAGGAAGTTGCTGTAGTGCTGTAGGTTGTACTTGTTTTGGCGTTGAATGATCTACCGGTAATATCACCTGATCTTTCATATGATTATGCAGATGATTTATTAATTTCTCCTTACGCGATACATATGCTCCACACAATTCACAACCCCACTGGAATGGACCAAAAGGTTTCATTACACGAGCTTCAGCCACTTTATGTTCTATCCATTCAGCTTTTGTTTCAAATTTCACATTACATTTACGGCAGGCATTCGGCAGATCACAATCAATTTTCGGTGGTTCTGGTAAATTGCCCATTTCATTTTTATGCAACTCATACAAATGTCGTCTCAAATTATTGTTGCTTATAAAGGTGGAGGGACAATATTGACATTTCAGCTCTCGTTTACGTTTCTGTGTTGGTTTGAGATTGCCGGCCATAGTGGCAAATTGTCGCGGCATTAGACCCACCGCTTGTAATCCCAGTAGATGTTGATGGCCCATCGGCATCTGTTGGAGTGAATGTTTCTGTTGCATTTTCTGATGTTGCTGTTGTTGTGGTGGTTGAGGTTTGTTGTGATGATGCTGTTGTTGTATGTTGCTGTTCGTGATATGTTGATCGACTTCGTTCTACATGTTAAAAAAAAAGGCAAGAAAGAAAGAGAACAAAGAAAAAATACTCAGATATGAAAACAATTTTCTTGGACATTGTATATCATTAATTATATAATTTTGTGACTGGTGTGGAGGCAAAACACATGTCCAGAAATATGTTGAGAAAATGTCCATTTACGAAGAAGGATTTTCGAAGAAATTTTTATTACATGTAACTGTTATTTTATTAGAACATATTTTTTAAAATTAAAGAATATGCTAAAAAAAATATTTTTTTTTTTTACAAATTAGAAAAAAATTTAGGAATTATAGACAATAAAAAGGTTCTTTAAAGGTACATTTTTTAAAACAAAAGGTACTTTTGCAGAAAGGATACTTTTTTAATAAAAGGTACTTTTTTATAAAAAGGTACTTTCTAATAAAAGGTACCTTTTTAATAAAATGTACTTTTTTAATAAAAGGTACTTTCTTCATAAAAGGTAATTTTTAATAAAAAGTACTTTTTTAATAGAAGGTACTTTTTTAGTAAGAGGTCCTTTTTTCATAAAAAGTAGTTTTTAATAAAAGTTACTTTTTCAATAAAAGGTACTTTTTAATAAAAAAAAATAGTTTTTATTAAGGGGTACTTTTCTAATAAAAGGTATATTTTTCATAAAATGTCCTTTTTAATAAAAGGTGATTTTTAATAAAAAGTACTTTTTAGTAAAAGGTACTTTTTATATAAAATTTATTTTTAAAAAAAGGAAAATTCTTAATAAAAATGCACTTTAAAAAAATACTATTTTAAAAAAAATTACTTTTTTAAAAAAGGTGCTTTAAAAAAATGTACTTTTGCAGGAAGGGTACTTTTTTAATAAAAGGTCCTTTTTTAATAAAAAGAACTTTTTAAGTAAAAATCACTTTTTTTATAAGGAACTTTTTAATAAAAGATACTTTTCTAATAAAATGGACCTTTTTAATAAAATGTACTTTTTTTATAAAAGGTACTTTCCTCATAAAATGTAACTTTTAATAAAAAGTACTTTTTTATTAAAAGGTGCTTTTTTAGTAAGAGGTACGTTTTTCATAAAAAAGTAGTTTTTAAATGAAAGTTACTTTTTCAATAAAAGGTCCTTTTTAATGAAAAAAATAGTTTTTAATAAGGGGTACTTTTCTTATAAAAGGTATCTTTTTAATAAAATGTCCTTTTAGATAAAAGGTAATTTTTAATAAAAGGTACTTTTTTAATAAAAGGTACTTTTTTAATAAAAGGTACTTTTTTAATAAAAAGTACTTTTTTAATAAAAGGTACTTTTTTATAAATGGTACTTTTTATAAAAAATTTATTTTTGAATAAAAGGAACATTCTTAATAAAAATGCACTTTAAAAAAAAACTACTTAAAAAAAATACTTTTTAAAAAAAGGTACTTTTGAAAAAAGAGAACTTTGTAAAAAAAGGTACTTTGTAAAAAAGGGTGCTTTTAAAAAAAGTACTTTTTAAAAAAGGGATTTTTTAATAAAAGGTACTTTTTATATAAAATTTATTTTTAAAAAAAGGATAATTCTTAATAAAAATGCACTTTAAAAAATACTTTTTTAAAAAAAATTACTTTTTTAAAAAATGTGCTTTAAAAAAAGGTACTTTTGCAGGAAGGGTACTTTTTTAATAAAAGGTCCTTTTTTAATAAAAAGAATTTTTTAAGTAAAAATCACTTTTTTTATAAGGAACTTTTTAATAAAAGATACTTTTCTAATAAAATGTAACTTTTAATAAAAAGTACTTTTTTATTAAAAGGTGCTTTTTTAGTAAGAGGTACGTTTTTCATAAAAAGTAGTTTTTTAATGAAAGTTACTTTTTCAATAAAAGGTCCTTTTTAATGAAAAAAATAGTTTTTAATAAAGGGTACTTTTCTTATAAAAGGTATCTTTTTGATAAAATGTTCTTTTAGATAATAATTTTTAATAAAAGGTACTTTTTTAATAAAAGGTACTTTTTTAATAAAAGGTACTTTTTTAATAAAAGGTACTTTTTTAATAAAAGGTACTTTTTCAATAAAAGGTACTTTTTTAATAAATGGTACTTTTTAAATAAATGGTACTTTTTATAAAAAATTTATTTTTGAATAAAAGGAACATTCTTAATAAAAATGCACTTTTTAAAAAAAAAACTACTTTTAAAAAAAAATTACTTTTTAAAAAAAGGTACTTTTGAAAAAAAGAGACTTTGTAAAAAAGGGTGCTTTTAAAAAAAAAGTACTTTTAAAAAAGGGATTTTTTAAAAAAAGGTACTTTATTAAAAAATGTTATTTTTAGAAAAAAGTAACTGCAAAAAATAAAATAAAAAAAAAATATTTTTTTTAACAAAAAGTCAATGCAATTTGTAATTGCTTGCAAAAAAATCAAATTTTAAAACTTCAAAAGAACTTTTGTTAAAAAATTTCGACAGTCTTTTGCCAAACCTTGTATATAATTTTATAAACTAAAATCACGAAGAGCATATTAACATTTTTGTTGTACGTTGATAATTTTCTCTTTTTCTATTTTTGACTTCAAAGCCTCACTGCACAAGTCCAAAAGCTCACCTGTTTGCTATCACCTCTGAAATGCCATTTCCTATGCACTTTAAGTGCTGTCATTTGTGTAAATGTCTTTGCACACAAATCGCATGCATACTCGCCATTATCATTAATACGATCCATATAGAATTGATTTGGATCGGCTGGACCAGTATCAAACATAGCAGCCAAAGGATTATCCGTATACAATTCCTTTTCATGCATTTGAATATGTTTAGAAAATAGTTCCTGATCTGTGAAGCGAGCACCACACAGGGTACAAGCAACTTCAGGTAATTTTATTTTCAAACTACCACTGGTTGAAGTCTTCGATGGATGTAAGCTAGTAGTCGCCTCAGCGTCGCGTGATTGGTCATCATCCTCATCATCGTCGCCGGTTTTATGTTTGTATACAGCGGCCGTAGATTCCATAGCAGACTGAACAATAGGTTTCCGATTACAAGTGGGTATATGATTCTCCAGCATTTGTGCATCGAAAAACATCTTTTTACACAAAACACATTCTGAGGGTACTGGGATTTGAGGATGTTTTTTATAACGATGAACCTAAAGACACAAAAAGGAAATAAGTATTTGCTGCATTGATATGCACAATTTGTTAGGCTTACCCATAAACTTTTACGTCCACTATAAACATTGCCACAATCCTTGCAAGAGTAATCATTTGAATCAAATTCGTCATGCGAATTAATGTGTATGGCCAATTTTTTATTTGTATTAAAGTTGGAAGGACAATATTTACATTGATACCAATATAGAGGACCTGGCTGGCCGTCACCTGCAACGCCAACCCCGCTAACCGGTGTCGAAATACCCGACAGATCCGCCCCTATCGAAGTATTATCTGCTCCTGCCCCACCCGTTGTCATCGACACTTCGGCATTATATTCATCATCATCTGGATTTGAGGTATCATGTTTATTATGTACATTAGCCAAATGATGCTGTAATTCAACATCCGTACGATAAACTATCGAACATATTTCGCATTCATATTGTTTTATGATCATATCATCTTTAAGCAAAGTGTTGTGTATTTTAAACATGTGAACTTTCAAACCCTTTTCGTAGGCAAATTCGGCATCACATAATTTACATTTAATAAATTGTACATTACGTATTTGATGATCGTTAAGCATGTGATGGCGATATGATTTTTTAGAGGAGAAACGTCGCTGGCATATGCGGCATCGCATACGACGAAAACGTCTATCGGCAGCTTGTTCCAAGGATTTTCTTAAAATTTGTTGTTGGCCAACAAGCGGCGATTGACCGGAATTTCCGGCAGCCATAATTTTTGAAGCTGCCATACCAAAACTATTATTTTGAGCACTTTGATGAGAACGCATATGATTGGAAAGACCAATATTATTGGCAAATACAGCATTACAAATAGGACATTCTCTGGGGGTGGCATTGGCGGGTGGAGTGCCATTGTTGTTGTTGTTTATTGGAATATCCATACGCATTCTCTTGGTAGCATTTTCACTGTCACAATCATCGTCAGCTAAAGAAATTGAAAAAAAAGAATAAAAGAAATACATTATTTTCGATTATTGCTTTGCCTCCTCTCCTCTTACCAACTGTCCCACCATTTGTTATAGACATTAAATCCTTCATTACATAATCATAACGTCCCGTATAGGGATTTTGTGTTTGCCCAGTTGGGCCAGCAGCATTTTTGACAGCATCTGCATTAACTATATACTCAAACCCTGTATGGCGTGCCTTATCTGCTCCATGAGCACTAACCATATGTTCGCGTAAGTTGGATAGTCTTGGATAACCCAGACCACATTTAACACATTTATAGGTTTGTGGTAATTGATCAGGATGCTTAGATTCCATGTGACGGAGGACATTATTGTAATTATTATATTGTTGACCACATATGGGACATGCCTGTGGCATACGTGAGAAGTATTGTGCTTTCGGTGTGGTATTTATAAGTGAAACATTGAAATAACCACTGCGAGATTCGTCGGCAGAAGAAGCTCCTGAAATAGAAGAGAAAAGACATTTTTAGTAAAATTTATCTTAACATTGTGTTTTATTACAACCACACATAGTTTATTAATAACGGTAACGCCAATACCGATATTGACATCATCAATACCGAAACAAACAAAAAAAAAAAAAAAATAGATGACATTGCCATTATTCGTTCCGGTTGCCCACTATAATTATTTTTAAAATAAAGTTATATTTAAAAAAAAAAATTTTGTATTTATATTATTATACTTAACACCTCAATTGGTCAATTATGAAATTATTTCAATTTTGAAAATCATAAAAATTAATTTCATTAAAACAATTTTTGACTGTAATTTTTTTTTTTTTTTTTAATTGACAAATTTTTATAAAAATTTTAAATTTTATTATAATTTTCCAAAATTAGTAGATTTTACAAAAACTTGGTAGATTTTACAAAACCTTGTAAAATTTTACAAAAACTTGGTAGATTTTGCAAAAACTTGTTAAATTTTACAAAAAAAAACTTGGTAAAATTTACAAAAAAAAATTTAATTTCCAAAAAGAATTAACAAAACTTGTAAAAGTTTAAAAAATTACTTTTTAAAATTCGTTAATCTTAACTTACGTTAGACCTGAACTGTCGCAGATCTCTTAGCGAGATGGCTCAGCAGTTCAGCATCCATGTTATTTGGGTGCCGGGTTACAGGGACATACCAGGGAACTGTAGGGCAGACGAGCTTGCAAGACTGGGGACTACCTTACACATTCCACATGAAATGAAATCTGTGGGCATGCCTCTGGCCACTTGCAAGTTTCGGCTGCGGGAGAGTGCTTGTGAGTTGTATTTGTTCCAGACAGATGTTGCCCCGTCTGGATAGGAAGCGCACGTACAGGTTGCTGTCACTGTCAAGGCCCGATATATCCCTATTGTGTCCGTCATGACGGGACACTGTCTGATTGGAAGGCACGCAGTTAGGTTGAGGTTTGCGGCTAGTAACTTTTGCAGAAGCTGTGGTGACGAAGAGGAGGAGGAGTTTGTGGAGCACCTTCTCTGCACTTGTCCTGCCCTGGCTCGCAGGAGGGGACTGCATTTGGGCTCATGTTTCTTTGAGGACCTGGGTGATTTGGCTGATATCGATATCGGCCGACTTAGGGGCTTTTTGAGGCAATCGGGATGGTTCGACGGGGGAAGCTAGTGATATAATTTTTACTAGCTTCCGTGGTATCACAAGGTCTAAGTGAGTCTGATTGGCAGGCTACCACTTCTAACTTACGTTAATCGTCTTCTTAGTTTTCTTATTTTTTAAAATTGCTCAACAATTAATAAGATTCATAAAGAAAATACTACAAAAACAAATTTTATAGATTTTGCCAATATTTTTTTAAAAATTTTGGAAATTATTATTATTAAGAATTCATCATTATTAAGAATTCGTTAAAGTTCACTGAAAATTGCTTTCAATTGTCTAAGATTTCCTTAAATTTTAAAAAGTATTTGTAAAAATTTGCAAAGTTTTGTAAAAAAAATACTAAGTATTTGTGAAAATTTGCAAAGTTTTGTAAAAAAACAAAAATATTTTGAAAACTTAGATTTGTAAAAATTATTGAAATATGCCAAAAATTATTCAAAATTTTTTGGTAAAAATTATTTTAAAAATTAATACAAAATAAATCTAAGGCCATGTGCAAGGTGGCGAAATATCTAAACTAAATAAAAATTGACAGGTTTTTAAATTTCTTTAAAAAAATATTTGAAAAAAAATTTCATATTTTATAAAAATTTGGAAACCTGAATTTAGTTTAGATTTTATTTAGCCAGTTTGTATCCACCCTAAATATAAAATATAATTTACAAATATGTATTAAAAATTTACACAATAATTGTTAATTGTTACAAAATTTTGTCAGCAATAATAAAAATGAATTCAAATTTTTGTTTCAATTTACTAAAAAAATTTAAATTTGTTAAATGTTACAGTTTTTAACAAAATTTTTTTGAAAAGTTGTGTTTTGAAAAATATTTTAAAACTTCTTTTTTTAATAACAATTTTATACCCCATTCATACTGAGCCCCAAAATACGTATTTTCGTCATTTTCAAGTTTTCAATTTTAAATTTGTGTGGAATTTGAAAGTTGAAAACTTGAAAAAAAAGAAAATACGGATCCCCAAAATCAGTGTGTGTGTGTATGGGGTTTATATCAAAAATTATTAAAAAAAAATCAAAATTTGGTAACAAAAAATCATTTAAATTTGTAAAACTCTTTTTTTTTTAACCAACTCACCTGTTATACCTCCACCAACGCCCATACTTGAAGTAATCTTGCCTGTTGTATTATCTACACCACCTGGTGATGATTTTGGTTCACCAAAATTAGCCAAGTGTTTTTCTTGTACATGATCCATGAATTTTTGTTGTGTCTCATACTTTGTGTCGCATGTAACACAACGTAATGTCACAATACATTCCATATTATTATAATGTCGCTTACGTTCAGCTGGATCTTCAATATCCATGGCACAGTAGCAACATTGTGTGCTGCTAACATCTTTACGTTGGACATCAGCATGCTCTTCATAAACATGCGAACGAAATTCCAATTTCATACGGTACGTCTTTGGACATAACTTACACTCATACATTTTATTTACCAATAATTCTTTAGCACGCATTTTTTCCGGTGCAGCTGCTACAGTGGCTGCTACTGCAGCGGCAAAGTTAGCATTTTTAGCCATTAGACTATGTAGGACTTTATGTAAATTAATACAATTACGTCGTTTTAAATGTGATATAAATAATGCCTTGGAATCATTAAGTTTTAAACAATTGAAGCAACAATTTCTTGGTAATGTTAGGTACTTTTTACGCATATGAGCCATGAAATTTTTATAAGTCGTATAGAATTTATTGCAACAACGACAGGTCATAGTTTGATATTGTCTTAAGAATTCATCATTTTGTTGGATGAAAACAATTTTCTCGTCCGTCAATAGTTCTTGGTATTTTTCAGGATTATCATAGTCAAAACTTAATTCACTATTATTAAAAGCATTAACAACTTCTTGGCGATATTTTTGTGGTGTTATAACAGCACCACTAGATAATTTACAAGCATCTGCGGCCACAGCAGCCGCTACGGCTCTTTGCAATTCTAAAGAGGCATTTAAAGCGGCTGTTTGCTTATTAACATTCTCATTTTCTTCCAAAGTCTCAAATAGATTTGGATGTAAATTCTTTTCGTGGCGCCTAGCGTTGGCTCGTGTTGAAAATTTCAAATTACAAGCACGACATGCAGCCTCTTTAGTACTCATACGTATTGTGGTACTAGCTGGTAATGGTTTTAGCTCTAGGGGATGTCTTATTGTTTCATAGTCATACATTGAGCTTGATTCCTAAAACAAAACATAAGCAAATTATCACAAAATCTTTAAGAAAAAAAAAATAAAAATGTATTTACCATAAAATCTGCTTCTTCGCCTGTACGCTCTAAAAACATGGTTGGATCTACCATGTTTTCATCAGATTCATCATGTTGTTTTACATTATGGTAGTCCTCTTCCATCTCAAGTGGTTCATCTTTTATTTGTACTGCGGGTAAAGGCTAAAATTATAAAAAAAAAACAATAGAAACTTCAATAGATGAATTTTTAAGTATACTTGAGTAAAAACATTATTATTCCCTCCATATTATTTCCAAAACACATTTGGCATGATTTATAAATTATCCAAAAAAAAATTGCTAAGAACACGACGTCATCTTTGAAAAAACAAAATAAAATGTTTAATTTTTTCTAAAACAAATTTCACCGAATTCGATATAATTTCAGAGAATTTTTCGTTATTTTTTATAGAAAAATTCCAACTATAGACTATAGATCTTTTTTTAAATCTTCATTTACATAACCGAGCCATTAGGACCTTATGTGGTTAATTAAAGCTACTATCTAAATAACAAACTTCTGGAAAAATCATTATACATTATATCCTAAATCTCTAACCGAGCACTAGCAACAAATGCTATCTTCTCGTTGTAGCGAAAATAAACCAGAGCCTCTGGTGGGAATCGAACCCACGACCCCCGCACTGATAAGCTAGCACGCTACCAACTAGCCTACCGGGGCGCTCCAACTTATTCGTTGCCAATTTTTGGAAAAATTCTAACTTTGTCGCATGGCTACAAAAAATGACAACGAAAACTTATACGAATTCGTTGTTATTTTTAAAACAAAAATCTATTAATTCGTATTCACATTTTACAAAAATTTCTTTTTACGAATTTTTCGTTACATTGTATACAAAAATCGAAGTTTATATGACAAATCTGATACTTGTTGTCAGAAATCCCTCAATAAAAATATATTTTACAGAATAATTGATAAGAATTAAGGGCCAGTATTATAGTGGGCACTTAAGTTTTTTTTTTTTTATTTTGAAACTTAAATCTACTATTTAGTCCTTTTTTTTAAACTGAATGGTGTTCGGATGAGTATCTCAATCGTAAGTAATGTTCCAAGCTTCTTTAAAATCTTAAAATGTCAGATAAAGCTTTTATTTAAGTAAAAGATTTTTACTTAAAAGCCAAAACATAATAAGCTTAAGCTAGGTATAAATATGAAACGTACATACAAAATTCTAAAACTAAAAATTTGTATTTTTTTAAATTTCGGTTCATACCCACACAAAGCTTAAAGGCTCAACTAAAATTAGCCTAAGTAACTTAAGCTTTGCAATACTATTATTAATACAAATTGAATTTCAGCAGATTTTATAATAATGTTATTGTCTAAAAACTCCTAAAAATTTTATATAATCTCAAATTTAAATAAGAAAACGTTTAAAGCAAATGAAATGAAATCTATAAAAAATATGATTTAGAATCGAAAAAAAAATATAATTCGTAGTGAGTTTTAATATTAAAAGTTGTTAGAATGATTTGTACAGAAAATACATCTTAAAAGAAATTTTTTTATTTAAAATTAAACCAGGATTAAGAAAAGGATAAATGGAATTACCACTTTCAATTTACAGTTAATAAACATTTAACGATATATAATTAATATTATTTTTTTATTTTATTTAATTTCACGAATAAATTCGAAGACTAAAGAATTGAAGGAGCGATAGCTGCAGAGGCGATATAAAATTAAGATTAGCATAAAAATGATAGTGTCCTAGAACGATGCCGACCTAGAACGATGCCGAACACGAAACGAAATTTTAAAATTTTTAGTTTTAAAGTTCTTTTCTGAATTCGAAATAGAGGCAAAACACATGAACTCAATCACCATTCGGATCGACCATCTCCGATTTCAATGAAATTCACCACAATTGTCTGACTATACAAGTTCATGACAAAAGCTCAAATTTCAGAGCCCAGACCCTTTCGGTCATGAAAATGACAAAAATCGTTAAAATTTGACTATTGTATCGTCTGAAAAGGGACTATAACTTTTAAACTATACGAGATAAAAAATTCATGTTAGTCTTATTTTTTAGGTGAGATATGCATATTAATTTTTTCGCTGGAAGGGTCAAAGGTAGTTATTTGGGGTCTAGGGTTCAAGTCCATATTTCTAAAAATGCTCATCTTTTGTTTTTCTTAAAAAATGTATGTTTAATATTGAACCTTTATCTACATTTATGTGAAAAAATTAAGGTGGACACTCAATTCGTTTCTGAGTTATAGTTTGACTAAAAAAAACTGTAACAACAAACAAAAGTGTGGGATAAATAGAAAGGGAAAGCACACACCTTGCTATGAAATCATGCTTATTATGAACTATGTAAACGGGTTTTTTGGGAGTAGAAACACGTTTTTGGCTATAACTTAGAAACGAATCGAGTGTCCACCTTAATTTTTTACACAAATGTAGATAAAGGCTCAATATTGAACATAAATTTTTTTTAAGAAAAATCAAAAGAAGAGCATATATAAGATGAGCATAATATTTCGGAAACCTAAAGGGCCCATAATCTGAAAATTATGTTTCGTTGAGTTCTTGTCAAGTGTAACAGTTATGCTGGTTTTTTTTTTTTAATCGGAAATGGTAAATCAAAAAATGCTCTTTTTCTGATTGAGTTGACATGGATTGACTCAATACCAATTTTGATTTCAAATCTTAAACCAAAATCGAAATTTTCTAAATTTTTTCCCAATTTTTTAAAATATTGTTTGATAGTTTCTTTAAAAGTATCTTAATATCTAATCATAAATTTATGATAGAACACAAAGGATTATTCTAAAATTGAATTGAATTTTCTTTTAAAAATAAATCAAAACGTTTATATGTTTGCAAAAACATTTTAAGCCAAACTTTGTAAAGATTAAAAATAAATTTAATGAAAAAAAAAGGAAAAAAATTAAAAGAAAAAAAGGAAAAATGTCAATGAATACGCTGTATACGATACATTTACATTATAGGAGTATCGTCTAAACAAACGTAATTGTTGGACAGCACTTGAACAAGCTGCTGAGGAGGAAGAAGCTGATGTTCCTCCTCCAACCAAACATTCATCACCAGCAACACCACAACTGCCAGAAACCACAGCAGCAGCAGTCGTTAAAACGTTACTGCTGCTGCTGCTGATAGTTGGTGTGTTAGTTAACGTGGTTACTGTAGAAGTAGCACAAGTAGTAATAGTAGTAATAGAAGTAGTAGTATTAGTACAAGAAGTAGTAGTAGTTGTAGCAGTCGTAGTGGTTAAATTAGTTGCTATTGTAGCAGTGACAGTAGTTGGAACTACTGGTATAATAAATGATTGCTGTGCTGCAGTAATCAATTGCTGCTGTTGCTGCATTATTTGTTTCTTTTCAGATTTTTGTTTAGATTTATTGCTACTACTAGTTGTCGTAGTATGTGACGCAGACGTTTGCGTTTGACATAATTGTCGTCGCTGTGTCGCATGTTTGTGTTTTGTATAATGACGTTTGGTCTTAAACGGCATAACATCGCTTGTTACAGATTTTTGTTGTTGTTTATTTTGTTCTTGCTGGAATTTGTTTTGTTGAGATTTAGGACTCACATAGACTGTTAAAGATTTGCGTTTTTTTAACGTTGATATACCCTCCAATATGGAAGATGCCAATGATTGTTCATCTTGTTGTTGCTGCTGCTGCTGCTGTTGATCATCATTATGATTATCTGCTGTATGATGATAATCAGCAGATTGTAGAGTTTTATGTAATGTGGCAGCGGCGGCTGTTGATGTTCCTTCTAACCATGAACGTTGTTTATTTTGTGCTGACAGGCAGCGATTTTTAAAAGATTGCCAAGAATTTAAGTAACTTATGCAGGCATGACAAATGCGTAATGATAGATTATCGTTTATTGAGACCTGCAAAGACAAAGAGAGAAAGAGAGAGAGAAATTTAATAAACTATGTATTACAATATTGTGTTTAATAGGAAAATACAATTTATAGAAATTTAAAATTCTAATAAAAAATGTTCGATAAGTTAAAAACATGTTTATATTTTTTTAATAAAAATCTAGTAGAAACGTTTGATCACCGTTTATATATTTTTCGGATTCCCAAGATTTTGATATTAACCACTGAAAAACAATGAAGATAAAACAAGTTGAAAAAAGGTTCAAATTCGAATCTTTGAATAACAATTCCACCAAACACCGCAGGCGGACACCTATAGTCGTGCTGATTTTGTTCGGTTACGGGACATCGTCCACCTACAGGATAGATTTTTTTACTAAGTTCCAAGAAGGGACCAAGAAACCGTCTATGGGAGATGTACGGATGGAGGAACTGTCCGTAAGGTAAGCTTTCACTGTTACCCCCTTTATACCGATGCTAATTATGTACATTTGCCAGTGTAGTTTCCTTGCGAAAGTTTACTGCATGATTTTATTTTATAGGAAACATGAGGTATCTTATTGTTTAACAAATTTATGGGAGTTTTGTGTTATTTCAAGTAAAATTCTATTATGATGAAAATTCGTATAATTAGTATAACAAGAGCATTGGGAATTTAAAATAGACATATATGTTATCATTAGTTTGGAGATTATTAAGAAATTCAAAGGTAGTTAATATCAAGTAAGAGTAAGTAGTAAATTGTTTTATTTTAACCCATACTTATTCATAATAATAAATATATTCTTCTGATTTATATAACTTTACAAACTACTCAAACTTGTATAGAAAAAAAGGGAAATTTAAAAGATAATTTATAACAAATTTTGCTTAAAAGTCTTTAAAGAGGTTCTTAAGTAGTACTCCTGCTTATTCCTTTAATTCCTATGTCATTAACCTTTGTATTTTGTGTTGTATGGATTCAAAATTATAACAAATATAATTTTCATTTGAAGCGTAACTACAATATATACATATAGAAAATTTAAACATAAACGCTCACACACACATACATACTTAAAGTGTATATAAAGGTATACTAAAGGATTTGAAATTATTAATTTGTTTGTCTGTCTGTATGTATATGTTTTCGTTGTTGTTGATTATTTCCTTGAATGAGTACAACAACTACACTTTACCACCAGAACTAGGACCATCAATTATATCTACTTATTTTTACGAATCCGCTTAAAATTACCAGTTGATCGAAATATTTTTCTAAACTCCTAAACCGATTGGTATATTAAGTATTGAAAATTATAAAGAAGAATTATGATTATTTTAGATAATTTCGGTGATGATTAGGCGATTCAACACGTTTATTGTTTTTCCATTAATCGAACAATTTCGAATTGTTATTATTATTCGAAAAGTTGTTGTAACCATAGACTGAAATAAATAATTTAAAATGTTCAAATTTGGAATAACAAATAATTTTATATGATTAATCGATCTATCAAAACTGCCTATTCTAGTTGGTAGCGTGCTAGCTTATCAGTGCGTGGGTTCAATTCCCACCAGAGGCTCCGGTCTGTTTGTAATTATATGAGACTGTTTCACTCTTTTTTTTTAAAGCATTCATAATATCCTCTAGAAGAGGGCATTTCGAAGGCCTTAAGATTCGTTTAAAAGGTAAATCTTATATATTTTACAAAATCCCCAGCGAAATATTAACTAAAATCAAATACAGGGATAGAGGGACGTAAATATACTGGGAAAATCGATCGAATTAAAAAGAAAAGTCGACTAATTGAATATTTTAAGGATAATGATATATCAGTTGAATCAATCATAGTATTTTAGCGGTATTTCTTGCAAACCCTAAAGGTGAACTTCAGCATTCGGAATATTTTTTTATGAAGCACTCGATTTTAATCACCCAGTAAAAATTAAAAATCCAAAGAACAGCTTGCAGAACACGGGCCGCTGCTTTTTGTATGTATTTTGACCTATTAAGCAATAGGATCGTTTCATCCAAACTAGAACAGGCAGCTTTAGATTTGTTTAAAAAACACTTAAAAAAAAAGATATTTGAGATAAAAAAAATAGGTACAAACACAAGTAAAATAAAGGCTCAATTTCGGCTGTGCCGCATCTTTGAATGCCCTCCATCAAAGTGCTAAAAAATGTGCTCTACTGTTGATACAAATAATGTAAAAAAAACTTTAGCAGTAAAATCATGGAGGTAAAAAAAAATTTTTGAGATGAAAAACTTTTTTGGATGTGAAAACAAATTTTGTGGTGGAAAAAATATTAAGAGGTGAAACAAGTTTTTTGAGTTGAAAAACTTTTTGTGAAAAAAATTTTTTAAGGTGACAAAATATTTTTGTGGTGAAAAAAATTTTAGTGGTGAAAAAAATTTTAGTAGTGAAAAATATTTTTTGAGGTAAAAAATTTTTAAGGTGAATATAAATTATTATTCAATTTTAAGGGACTGGTTAAAAAACAGGGAAAATATTTTACTTGCCAGTCGCTACTATAAAATTGTACTAAATTATACCCCATTTGTATGGAAAATTAAGAGGTACACATTTCCATTCATACCGATTTTGCTGATTTTCTAGGTAAAAATGAACACCCCCGCTAGCGTCTTCGAGACGTGATCGCCATTTCAACAGACGGACATCGCTAAATCGACATAAATTGCATAAGAATCACGAATATATATAATTTATGGGGCCTCAAACCTATATTTCTCACCATATATGGTGGAGGGTATAAAAATAAAAAGTCTAATTTATATTTCAAAGTGAAATATCTCCTACACCGTATGAGATAACATATAACACAAAGGCCTGATAATCAACAGGTACATTTAAATTGTATGTGCGATAGAACAAATGTGTCAGTTTAAGACCCAAACTGCAAATTTTTTCTTACGGAAAAATACAACAAGCTGAAAACCAGTTAATATTTGTAAATGTGTTACGCACACCCTGTATTAAAACAGGGTACTTCCAAATGCAATTATGTTAAATTCCAAATGTTTCTCTACAATTGTCCATACATTGTAATCAAATTGGTCCAGTATTGAGAATGTTCATACTACGAGGTTGTGCCGCTTTCGAATTAATGGTCAGTTATACGTATAAGAAGGTGTTACTGTATATTGTTTTATATATGTATATGTTTGTGTGTGTGAATATGTAATTGCAAATGCAAGCATATTATAAATATGTATTTGAATGTATATTATATGTATGTATGTAAGTATTGTGTTGTACATTATATACATATGTATGTGTGTGTATGTATCTACTTCCAAGTGTAATGTCTTATCCTTAATTATCATCCTTCCTAATAGTTAAATCTATTTGGATAATTATTGTTTTTCCTATTTAGTTATTTAATTCTAAATTAACAAAAACCAATAGTTGGACAAAAATAGATTACAATAAATTTTGTAATGCCTAATAGTAGGCAATATTTTGTTAAATATTTAATCCCATAATATATGCAATTGTTTGTGGTACATAAGAAAGCATGGATATAGAAAACTGTACACTTAATGGTAATAAATAAAATTTAATATTAAATATTAAACCTGAATGCTACAGTTGTTAATATATTTGGAATAATGCAGTAGAAAATGGTCCAACTGGTATCAAAACAATACTAGTTTTTGGACTAGCAAATACAAAACTAGTTGTCAAAATAATCCACCAACCAGTTGTGTACTGGTTTATATGTATGAATTGTTAATTTACCTAAATTTAAAATACAAGTTTTGAATTCAACCAATTTTCCTTTAAAAGTGGAATATTGTTTGTGCCATTGACACGAAAATAACTTTAAAACTTTAAAAAAGATTTCTAAGAACTAAATCCGGTATCTGGGAAAATAGAAGCCGGAATCAGGTTTGCTATTGGTAACGTCCTCTTGTGTATACTATAAATATCCAGAACAAGATTTTCCCCCCAGACTTATATTAGCTGATGAATAACAATATGAATAACAATATAAATATTTTAACAAACGCCTTAAATCAGTACATTTCCCACTATAAAATATTGAAATCATATTTATTATTTTATTTAAAATTCAGCATATTTTTCTGTTGCAAAAAATCGATTTTAAAACAACTTGTTTTCTATCATAACCCATTTCGCAATAGCTTTTAACACCGATGATTTTGTTTGAGATTGTCCTGTTGTTGTAAGAGCGTTTAGGGAAAATATGTACAGTAATAGCCTTTTTCCACTGAGCTGCATCTTACATATTTCATCAATTTGCAAAGATGTTAACATCTTCCCATAAGAATTTTACAAAAGATTATCCTTTCTCATTTTTTTCCATCTTACATCTTTGGTTATTTTAAGTGTCATCACTAAAAAAATTCCAAAAAAATCGATTTTCTTTGTGCCATCACTAGCAAACTGACGTTGCAGAAAATAAAAAAAAAATACTCAACAAATGAGCGGCACATGTAAGAATTTCATTCTTATGTCTACTAAAAATTCTTCATCATCATCATCTTCTTCCTTTAATATTTCAATGTACTGCATTAAAATTTGGGGTTATTCTTGCAAAGCAACAACTACTTCAATGATAAATGCTTTCCCTAAATCCATTTTTTATTTTTAACAAAAAATATGCGTCTTTTTCTTTTATTTTTTTTTTGACAGTTGAATAAATGGCAGATGAAAGATGTTGCCAATGTAAATACATGTTTCACGTTTTCAACATCTTCCACGCGTTTCACAAAGATGTTGTTCAGTGTAAAAAGCCAATAAGCGAAAGTTTTAACAGACGCATTTAGAAAATGTATGTACGAGGCAGGTTATTAGATAAAAAAAAAAACATTTTACTTTTTTTACTTTATCCAAGGTTTTTTCTGAGATGATTTTATCGTTGGAGTCAAATCCCTTTTCGCCGAGCCATTTCTTCAGCACTCGCTGCTATCCTAATTCATGGATTTTTGCCAGGGGAACGAAGGTGTCACACGATTGTGTTTGTGGGTATTTAAAAATTGAAATCACTGAGTCACGTGTGCTTCCACAATCTATCGCATTTTCAATCTCCGAACTGCCAACACCATCAAATCATGAATTTTTGTCAATTGTTTCGGTTGTAGAAACCTCAACTAAGCGTCCAGAACGTTTGGCATCTTCTGTGCCTTTTCGGCCACAACGAAATTCAGTAAACCACTTTGTTACCATTGAAATTGATGGTGCAGAGTTTTAATATTAAATATCAAGCTTAGCCTTGGATTCAACTGACAGATGACTGTAGACAAGAGCAGTGTTGCCTTTCAGTTAAGAGGCGGGAAATTCAAAATCATTGACTTATTGAATTGTTTTAGTTTGTGTTTTAATGGTTTAAAGATCAGTGATTGTAGGGAATTCAATTAAATCAAGTCCCAGTAATTGAGAAACATTGATGGGATGTGTCCATAGGGATAGTGGTTCCAGTTGGGTTGGGTATGCTGAGCAGTTAAAGAGATGTCTTGAGTTATGAGGGAAATAAATGAATGCAGTTGTTGTAAATATCACGCATCCTGGGATCTAATATGGCCATGTAGTGATTAAGATACACCAGCCAGATCTGTTATGCCAAAATACATCTAGTGTTCCTTGGAAGCGACAGCTCCGAATCAACTGAGGAGGAGGTCTGCCATCCATGACTATGTTTTTGGATTTGACTAAAATGGCATATCGGTGTATAGTCTTTTTACAAATTGGACATGTTCATGTTGTGGGACAGGAGTTGTTTTCAATACCAGCTTTTAGAAGGAATAACTGAAGCAGACTGACTGAAGCAGACTGGCTGGTGAAGTTTGCTTCATAATATAAAAAAAACGATTCCAAGTTGAGTGTACATATTTCATAGTTTGCTGAGGTTGGCAATTCTTGGTACTCGAGTAGCCACAGAACTTAGATGTGATTGCCGTGACAGCGTGAAATTATTCTAAAAGTAACCAACTTTATTATCGCAAAAAAAACAATCAGTTCTCTTAGAATCTGTTTTAGAATTATGTAGTTCTCGGTCAGTTACCTTACATATAAATTTTGTATCAGACTTGTTTTATGAAATCTACTATACAAAAGAAAAAACATCCTATACAAAATGAAAAAAAAAAATAGTCCGCTTTCATTTTAGCAAACTGTATGCATTTTTTTAATTGTGCGGCACTTTGAAATTTTTGACCAGGAATTTCAATTTTTACTGAAATCTTTTAAGGGTCACATACAACACTTTCGGTCAATTGAGAAGTCCCCGGCCTATGTGTCAGGCCGGGCGCTACTACTAGACTTAAATGGATATGATTTTTAGTTAGCCCTAACCTTCAAAAGACACGTGTATAAATTTGACAGTTGTCAAATTTATACACGTGTCATTAGTTTCTGAATTATAGCATTTTGAGTAAAGCAACTTTTGTTATTGTGAAAAAAATGGATAAAAAGGAATTTCGCGTGTTGATAAAATATTGCTTTTTAAAGGGAAAAAATACAGTTGAAGCAAAAACTTGGCTTGATGACAAGTTTCCGGACACTGCCCCAGGAAAATCAACCATCAAGGATAGGTATGCTAAGTTTAGACGTGGTGAAATGAGCACCGAAGACGGTGAACGCAGTGGACGCCCAAAAGAGGTTGTTACGGACGAAAACATCAAAAAAATCCACAAAATGATTTCGAATGGCCGTAAATTGAAATTGAATGAAAAAGCAGATACTCTAAAGATATCAACTGAACGTGTACATCATGTCATTCACGAATATTTGGGTATGAGAAAGCTCTGTGCAAAGTGGGTGCCGCGCGAGCTCACTTTTGAGCAAAAGCAAGTCAGCGAAATGAAGGCGAAAATCCATGAATTGGTCTTCGAATTGCTTTCGCATCCACCGTATTCTCCAGATCTGGCCCCCAGCGATTATTTCCTGTTCTCAGATCTAAAAAGAATGCTCGCTGGGAAGAAATTTTCGTCGAATGAAGAGGTGATCGCCGAAACTGAGACCTATTTTGTAGCAAAGGACAAATCGTACTAAAAAATGGTATCGAAAAGTCTGAGGGTCGCTATAATCAATTAAAGGGAATTTTGTTGAATAAAAAAAAAACAAATTTTGCCAAAAAAAAAAAATGTTTTTTAATATGGTAGGCCGGGGACTTTTCAATTGACCTGTTACTAACTTGATTACTTCAAATTCTTTACATTAAGAATTTGACTTTAAATTAGGGAATAAAATCTTTCTCCGATCTGTGTACATAAAAGTAGGCATGAATATTTGTTGTCTATGTATAACTAATGAACAACAGGCATATGTACATTATATAAAACAAACTACAACATATGACGACGACAACAATAGTAGAACAATATATTTGCAAATTTTACTGCATTGAATATTAAATTTGAGCTCTTTAAGAAAATTTTCTTTGAGATCGAAATAAGCAGGATTGTTATGGGTATATTGGAAGTGTGTATTGTTAATGGTCGTCGGTAGGTTGTGTATTAAGTGTTTGATGTTATGTATTTATAAAGAGATGTACAACAAAGATGGACATGTATGTTTGTGTACATTAGGGATATAACTAAATTTCCAGGTGATGGCAATTTGTTTTTTTTTTTTTTTTTATTAATGACATATTTCAGTAATTTAAATCTCACGATTTTCTAAAAGTATTTAAGCAAAAACAGAATTACTTTTAAAAAGTTATTATTTTCACACTGAACGGCGTTTAACTTCCCTTTTGACAAAAATCTAAATCTAAATTCGTGATGTTGCTAGAAATAGACATTTTTAAAATAAGTAAATCAAATAAATATGTATAAAACTCTATATTCCCCCAGCTGCATTGTGCTGCCTGCGTAAAAATGTAAAAAAAGTGATAGCCCTAGTGTACATGTAAATGTTGAAATGCATGTTGGTGGTTACTAACACAAATGGTTTATTCACCTTACCCTTACTACAAATTTTAAACTATGACAACAACTACGATGTTAAGTATTTTCGTTAATGGTATGTTTGGTTGTTTAATCCTTAGGGATGGCTAAATGTAGATTTGGATAAACTAAGGTGTGAGAATTTTATACTATTTTTGCATTGTTTTCTTATATCCTGCATAATTCTTAAATGTTTTTTATAATTTTCATTATAGTTTGTGTGTGTATTTTGGTTTTTATGTTTTACAAAAGCTAATGAGATAATTTTTGATATTTATGTTTCGGATTGTGTTTTTGTATTTGATTTTCGCATGTAATTTCAGGGAATGTGGGGGGTTTATTAAATAGATGTTTTATTTAAAATAGATAATTGATTTTTGTTTTGTATGTATCAATAATTAAATATAATAGAGAAAATTCAATTTGAATTTTTATATTTATGTAAAAAAGATTTTGCAAAAACATCTTTTTCTCTAAAATTAAAAAAAAATACTTTTTAATCAAGTTTGTTAATATTTATTGCTAAAAAAATTACTACTTAAAAATTGCATATAAATAAAATCATCGCCCCCCCCCCCCCTAAATATAGGCAATCAGTATTGTAGTAATTAGCCCCTAGATGTATGTATACATATTTGAATGTTTTTAATTTAATTTATTTATTTTTCATTTAGAAATTTGTAGAATTTTTTAATTAAAAACAAAATGTTTTGCAGATTTATGTTCTAAACGGAATTTTTAGAATCGTACTAAAGCATTGTCCAAACTAAAAAAGTGGTTTTCCTTTGTTTTTGATACAAAAAAAAAATACAGTTACATTGAGAGAGCAACCGCAACCCGATTTAAACCCTTCTACAATGCATTCCTTTAAAATTATTATTGTCTGGAGCATTTCTTACGGCCAATATGTAAAGCAACTGCCACCAATGGCAACTTCTCACCACAAATAATGTTGCATTAGTGTTTCTTTAGCATTGAATAGAACACACTCGACATACAGCTTTGCCATCTTACGATAAATATTTGCAACTAATAATTCTAGGATCTAGAATAATTCTAGGATCTAGAGTAATTCTAGGATATAGAATAATTCTAGGATCTAGAATTATAAAACGCATATAAATACGAGCATACCTTAGGAAGCGTATGGCTGGTGATTAATTGAATAAATTGTGTGATCTGTTAAAGCGTAACTTAATAAAGTTTCAATAAAGTCTCTTGTGGAATTATTTTTAAGTTTAAATAAGGAGTTACTATAAATAAAGAGTTGCTATAGAAATTTCAGCTGTGTTTATTATTTGCAACATAAAAAGAACTCGATTTATTTAAAGGAAATAAATCAACGATTTTAAGTAAACATCGTAACAATATAAATTTCGTTAAATTTGAATGGGACATTGTGTTATGGGGTCTAAAACTACATTGAATTTTAAATCAATAATTTTAATTATTGAATTTTATTTAAATGCAATTTCTTGCGAATTCATCTTTTTTACCCAACCATAAACTGTTTAAAATTATTACCAGTCAAAACTATTATTAGTCAAAACTAAAACACTCTCAAAAACGTTTCGACAGTTACACGTGAACGGTTTAACAGTCTATACCACACGTGATGGGTCTGAAAGTTCCAGTCCTGTGGTAGGTGAAAACATGATCGGTTTCTAAAGTACCTATCACGTGATCGGTGTAAAAGTCTCTATTGCGTATTGGGTCTGAAAATAGTACTAGTCTCGTGGTAGGTGAAAACAGTACGGTTCTCAAAAACCCTACCACATGCTCGGTTTAAAAGCCTCGGTCACGTGATGAGTTTGAAAGTACGAGTCCTGTGATATGTTCTTTGGAGTTAGTTGTGTGACATGTTCTTTTAGACCAGTTCTGCAACATGTCACAGAGGACAATTGACTTCCTCCTAGGATAAGTCCTTTTACCGCAGGGATGTTATTACATGATGTTATTACCTTAAACTTGTAGATTGTGTTTATTGAAATTTAAGTGTACTTTCGAATGGCATTAAACATAATTTTTTTTTGTTGCAAAATAGTTTTGTGACGCACACTACAAAAAACAGAAGTAACTTTGAAAGTTGAAGAGTGTTTTAGTAATTTTTAGCGAATTTTGCATAAGAAATCACATAAATTCTTATACCTAAATGGAAGATAAATACAAGAGAATTCTAAAATAACTTATATGCAGCGAAAAGAAATTTTATCGTTTTTTGTCAAAAAATTTTTTTTGATGGACTGTTTTTTGGAGTTGCCAATATGGGCATAAAAGCAAAAATAAAAAGTTGAGAAAAAAATACTTAAAAAAAGAACAAAACTAGCAGAAAAAAATATTTTTTTTATCAAAAAAATGCACTGAAGCAAAAATGTGAAAAAAGCAATTTAAAGCTCAAAAATCTTAAGAAAAAGCTACTTTAAGTTAAAAACTGGAAATTAAAAAAAAAAAAACAGGAAACTGCAAATATGAGTAAAACCATCAAAATCAGCAAAACCAACAAATTTTTTTTTCAGGTAATAACAACTTTTTTCTATCAAAAAAAACACAAAAATAGTAAGTAAATTTTACCTAAACTCAATAATAAAAAAATAAACTGTTTTTAGCATAAATAGCATTTTCCTTTGACTTGTGAGTTTAATATAGATACGTAATTACAATTAGCTCTTTCAAGGTTACGAAGAATGTTGATGAAGATCATAGCGGACCAGAAAATGCATTCCATTCAACTAGTGTCTAAATAAATTTGTCTGTGTATTCTTCATAATTACTTAATATAAATAGGGCAAAAAATTAACTATAAAATAAAAACTTCACTGAAAAATTAAAAACAATTTTAATCACAGTTCCTTAAAAAAAACAACTAACGCAACAGTTGTTTATAGCAGTTATTTTTAATACTTTAATAAACACCTTATAAAATAGTATTTTTGCTTTGATAGTTATTTAAAAAAATAAATATTTTTGTTGAATTTTCAAAATTTTCTTGTTTAGATTATATTTGTTCTTATTTATATTAGAGTTCAAAAAACTGGCTTGATCAAAAAACCCAGTTTTCAGTTTAACGGAAAACTCATTTTTTTTAATCGGTTTCGGTTTTTGAAAAAAATCGGTTATTTGGGATTTTTGGTTTTTTAAAAGTAGTTAATACATTAAAATGACATTGAACAAAAATTTGAACGGCTATAAAAAATGTAAATAAATAATTAAGATCTTGAAATTGTTAAAATAATGAACAGTTGGGCGAATTCGTGTAAATTGTATACAATGAAATGTATTTTTATCACATTTGTGCCAAAAATGTTTCAGGAACCCTGCAACCCCGTTCAATGTTTGTAGCAATGAAACAATTTTAAATTTAGGGGAAAAACTGAAACTGGTTAACCGTTTTGAGTTTTGAATACTTCTCTAATTGATATATTCTTAGTTTCCAATTAATAATGAGAAAATTTTGTTGCATCTCCAATGCATAAAAACATAAGAAAAAGTATTCAACATACATAGGTGGTGTTTTCAGATGACATTTTGCTTCAGGCAAAAGAATACACAATAACAAAAAAATATTCAATACAAAAACAAAATACTTTAGTCACTTACTCGTCTCGCAACAAACGTCATAAAAAACACCACGATAGAGTGAAAATTCTTCTCACTGCAATTTGCAAATTTTTATATAATCGAAAAAGTTTTTTAAGAAAAAAAATAAATAGTTTAAAATCAATAATTTTTACTTATTTAGTTAACTAACAGTTATTTTCAACTTTTTGTAGTAAAAATTTGACGGTTATGATATTAGTTATTTCTAATATAGCGTGATCCATTTCGAGGTTCCCTACTTTTTTAAAGAAAAAAACACAGAAAATTCAAATCTAATGGGGAATGTTTATTATCATTTGAAAAAACATTCTTTGGCATTTATTTTTTGAAGATTATGTCTATCAAATATTGGCCGTTGCTACGTCGCATCCGTTGAGTCCAATTTTCGATGACTCGTTCGAGCATTTCGACTGTTAACTGGCGAATGACACGCGTGATGCTTTCCTCCAAGGCCTGAATCGAAGCGGGTTTGTCCGCATAAACTTTAGAATTTACATATCCCCACAGGAAAAAGTCTAACGGTGTGATATCACACGATCTTGGTGGCCAATCAACCGGCCCAAAACGTGAAATTATGTGCTCACCGAAGTATTCTCTCAATAAATCCATTGATTGATGCGATGTGTGGGAAGTGGAACCGTCTTTTTGAAACCAAATGTCGCCGAGATTACGAGCTTCAATTCCAGGCATCAAATAGTCGGTTATCATGGCACAATAGCGCCGAATCGACTCTCCACGGTCTTCGTGTACACTCTCAGCTACGGCCGCTATATTTTCTTCACGGCGTGCTGGGTGATGGTGTTGCGAATAGAACGCTCAGTAGGCCGATTATGTTGACCAAAAGTTGAGCGAAGTGCACGAAACACATTCCTCACGGAACGTGAATTTTCGTAATAAAGTTGAACGATTTGTTAACGTTGTTCAGGCGTAAGTCTTTCCATTATGAAATGCCAAACAATACTAAACAAAAATAACATGATAGCATGACACGACTCACACGTGATCTGTCAAAAAGAGGCTATTCAAAAAAGTATCTCTACTTGGATCACCCTTTACATATATTAAATAACTGCCCATATGTTAAATAACTGCCCATCTATCATTTTCAGTTGATTCTACCAAAGTGTATATAAAAAATATCTTGGAATTAGAAATAGAAAACATTTTTATAAATAATACAATTCTCTTAACTACTTTAAAAGTTCCCTATGAGCCGTTATGTGAAAGATTTGTTTTTTTTTTTTTTACTTTCAATACAAATTTAAAAAAATATTAAAAACAGGTCATACAAGCGTTTTGAAAACGTTTAAATTGTTGCCAATGACAACAAAATGTATTGAGAATTCCAATTATTTACTAAAGATTTTTCTAAAGTGCTTCTTTACAAGAGGAAGAAGAAAATATTGTTATTGAAAAATTTAAAAGATGTCAGGAAGTTACTAGACCTTGTTTGTGCGACTGTCAAAAACAGAGGGTTCATCTTAAGCAAGTTCTTATTAACAGATCTTTATTACATAAAATGTGTTAAGAAAACATGGGAACTTTAAAATTAGTTCCTATTAACGGAGAATTCGTCTTATAACAAAGTTCATCTTAAATAAATTAGAATATTTTCTTTCAAAATAAATTCATTTTAAATTATAATAAACATTTTATATTAAAATTCTTGTTAGGATTCATTTTTAGGTTGCCTAACAACACAACATCATATTTGGAAATTTATTTGTTATAAAACCAAATCGATACAAAACAGCTTAACCAATATTCATACAGCCTATGTGAAACAATCATCTACTCCAGTTTACTTTCATTATAATCACGTGGCTTGATGGTTGGCACCACATGGTTAAAAAGAAGAAACACATAGCCGTCAATACGCGCACACAATACATTACTATAAAGGTTACATATATTGTGTACACGAAGTGGTGTTCAGAGCCACCATATACTACATTGTATGAATATTGCCAACATGGTAGACACGACAACCGAATTTCCAAAAATTAAAGTGATAAAGTATAACAAAAGTGAAACAAACAGCAAAGCAGAGCTAGCGATAAAGATGAAAAATAAATTATAAAACAAACAAAATCCAGAAAAACAGTATTATTGACGCACACATTCAAAGACGTGGAAGGTAATGTCAATAACAAAAACAATAATGCGTATGGATGTGGATGAGGATGAATGGATAGATAGATGGAATACGGAAAAACACAGTTTGAAAACAAATTAAAACAATGGATTGATTGTTACACACAAAAAATGGAACAGTTGTACTAAAACTGTGTGGCCTGGATGAGTACTATATATTGTGTGTACGTTGGCATGGTTTGGAAAGTAACATCTGCCGTTTGTTAACGTTGATGACTGATGGTAATTATAAACTCCTGAAAATATGACGGCTGCAAAATAACAAGAAGTTTCTGTTGCTGTTGAAGATCTTCAATATAGATGAGAGTTTATGTATACATCAGCAACAACAACAACATACCTAAATACATCGATACTGTAGCGTCAAAAACAACAACTATAGAACAACCCATAACAACGGAGGAAGGTAATGTGATACGCACAAAAGATGAAATAAAGAAGAGAATAGGAAAGACAAGCAGGTAGTTTGAGGTATATAGATTTTAGGACATCATAAAGGACTTAGCTGATTATGTTCATAACGAATATTGTAACAAGATTTTTAAAATAAAAAGGAATAAAAGAATATAACCACAAAGACACAAGACTTTCTCAGGACCAAAAACTAATAAATAACTTTTTTAAATAAAGCTACTACAAGACTTTTTATTGCGTAGAATGTTATACAAGTTTTAATTAACCGACATTCATGAATGAAAATACCACACAAAATAACATAAAACTTGTAGAATAATAAACATGGAATTTTCAATAACACCAATTCCTCAATAATGGCGACTACAACACAAAACATAAAGTAAAAAAAATCCAAATAATATTTAAAGAAAGCGGAGATGGAAAATGATGATGATGATGAGTATAAATCGATTAAACAACGCGAGGATGGCATAAAGCCTATACAAAGAAAATAATATGTACATGGAAAAGGCAACCAAACCAGCAACCAGCCAACTAGTCAGGCAGCCAGTCAACCGACCGACCGACCAACCAACCAACCATACAAGAAACAAACCACCACCATCATCATCATCACCATCATCACTACCATTGATATGATTTACTGTACAAATCCAACATACCACCAGAGTACATAAAGGGCGAGGCATATAAAGTACACTTAAGGAAGATCTATACATATATGTGTACAACAATATGTTAGCTGGATGCAAAAGTAAATGAAATATAAAATGGAATGGTATGTTGTCGAATATTATGGAACGTTCACACATGCAGCAGCAGCTGCTGCTGTTGCCTGATTAAGTTTGTATGGAAAGTATTTGCGTATTCGAAAAGAAGTTGCAATTTTTGGGTGATGTAATCATGTTTAGGAAACAATTTTAACCCTTTAAATACCAATGGTTGATATTTATTCCATTGAAAGTTTTTGTTTTATTAGCCACTTTTTTCAACCTAGTTTTTCTAAAATTGTATAGCTGTAACTGTCAGATTATACCAACCACTTCATTATGGTCTCTGAGACGAATAGTATATTTTATAAGCTATTGTACCTTTTTTCTTGAATGTTGTTGCTGATATTAGTTCAAATTTTTGATACGACATATTTCAATTCTACAGGTTTTCAGAAACAGGGAGATATTCCTATTTCCTATAAAATATTCGATATTTGAGTCTCTTTGGTCAACAAAAGTTAAACAGAGTAGGGTTTTGTTCAGGTTAGGTTATTTTTTATTCGTATGAATTTTTTTAAAAATGATTTTTATCTCCTGGTCTTAAAAATTTTCCTAGCCCTTTACAGTCGTTGAAAAATTTTATAAAGAAATTATTTAGTTTAATTTCTTCGACCTTTTTAATATAAATTCCAGGTAATAAATAGTCAATAGTCTATTTTATGCAAAATTATTTATTTTCTATCCAATATTTCGCTATCTTAATTAGATAGAAAATAATTAATAAGTAAAATAGACCTTGAGATTGACTATTTATTACCTGAAATTTTATAAATTGGACATTTGGGATTACAGTCAAAACTCGATTTGCAAAATGAATCGACACTTCCCTCGCTTAGAGCTTTGAAAAACCAATACACAGATTCCTTTTTTTTTAAACTAAATTAGTATTTTGGCAATGAATTCCTTAAACGAGGTTAAGGAATTAAATAAAGTCATTTTTTCATGCGATTTATCTTTAAGGAATTCAATCAATATTTTTTAATTCCTTCATTAAGTTTAAGAATAATTCTTAAAGGAATTAATTCAAATCTAGTTAATTCAATTTTGGGCCAATGAATTCATTAAGTTTTCGTTTTATTCCCCGAAGGAATTAACATTTTCGTTAAGTTCCCTGAATGAATTCACATTTTCGCTAAATTCCCTAAGGAATTAACATTTTCTCTCAATTCCCTAAGGAATTAATTTTTTTTTAAATTCCCTTCGGGAATTAATTTTCTGTAGGAAAAAAAATAATGTTTCCTAAGAAATGTATCATTATTTTATGGTTAAAAGTAATGCAATATGTAATTCCCCCCAGGGAATTAAAAGAAAAATTTAGCTCCTGAGGGAATAAAGCGTGCGTAAAAGCTAATTCTTTCGGGGAATTGCGGGAAAATTTAATGAATTCACAAGGAATTTATTCCTTATGGAATAGATTTCTTGAGCAAACCTTGAATTTAATAGATTTTAATGAATTCCTTAATGAATTTCCTAAGTGTTGTATATAAAAAATTAATAATATAAGAAAGTTGTGCTGATCTGATAAAAAGGCATGATTTGTTGTTCTATAACTCGACAACAAAATTTAAAATTATTTTTAAAATTAAAAATTGTTCAAATTTAATAAAAAAAAAATCTACTTAACGCCTGAGATATCTCAAAATTACTGTATAGAATTATATAATATTTTTTTTAATTTTATCAAATTGATACAAAGCAAATTGTTTAGTTGTAAGTTTTTACTCAGGACTAAGATATAAGCACTGATTTAGGATAACTCTAAAATAAGTTATGTTTTTATTTTCAATTTTTTGACTGGTGTAATAGTTACTGGGAAAAAATCAATCCACAAAATCTCCATTCACAACTTAAAACTCACAGATAATGGACAGAGTGATGACTGGAAAGATGACTATGATGATAACACAAAAGATGACGACGATGTACATAAACTAAAATCATGATAATTGCAATGAATAGACTTGATTGCAGCGATAGTAGTAGTAGTAGCAGATGCTATTCAAGAATAGCTTAACGTTATTATGGATGGATTACTAACATATTTTAACAAATAAAATTATAAAACCCAATAATGAATAAAAGTTATAAGTAATGTGTGGCTATTATTGCAACAATAACTACAACTATATAAAAATGTTAATTGACTGTCAATGGCAGCAAGCCGAAACAACATAGACAGCTACAAATTGGAAACACAAAAATTTTATGGATAGGTTGAGTCGCGAGATCTGCTATCAGAAAGTTCCTGGATCAAATGAACAAAAAGTATCAGCCGTATGCATAGATTTTTTATTGATTTTTATAACACACTTATAAATCAAATTAACATGTTAAACAACAACAAATGTTCTTTATAAGACTGTTATAAGAATCAAAAAAATGTTTATGCATATGGCTGTATATATAAAGCCTCCCTAATCATACTAAAGAAAACGTTTTCTTCGCCATTCGGATTCCGCTTTCAACAGTATATCATCGTGATACTGTACATAGTGCACCTATCCCTCTAGTCACACGATATATCCGTTCTTGAAAGAATTGAGAAAATCAGTGTTTTTGTATGTAAAATCGTGTAACAGAATATAAAATTTATATTTGTTTTTTAATATTTTGATGCATTTTAACAAATAACAGCCATATGCATAGACATTTAGTGGATCCTTATAACAGTTTAATAAGGGAAATTTGTTGTTGTTTAACATGTTAATTTTATTTATAAGTGTGTTATAAAAATCAACAAAATGTCTATGCATATGGCAGTAAATCTTTATAAAATAGTTTCCATTTCACTCATAAATATTTCTAAATTTTATATTTTGCATCTCCTTAGCCGAACATTTATATCAATTTTTAATAAAAATATAAAATAAAACATGTTTTATCTAAATGAGTTCCTGTAAAAGTAAAATAATTCCTTAGAAAAAGTTTGAACCTATTTACTGAATTCACTGCAATCTTTTTAAAATAAAATAAATGTTCTAACGTATTCGATACTAATCACAAGGACTGTAACAATGGGTTTGACCAAATACTTTTTAGAATAAAAGTATTTGCAACAAAATGCATATTCCATTATTATAATGGCATATTTTGCTTTTAAATGCAAACTCTTTGCATATTTAACTAATTTTATCTCATATTTAGCATTTAAAAATTAAAATTTAATTACAAATAAACAAAAGAAAGATTTTCATAAACTAAAAAGAAAATCTTCATATTACATATGATTATGGGCTTGATTAAACATATTTATGAAATTTTATGTTTAAACTAAACTTTCAACTTGCATATTTTGTATTGTTTATTGCATATTTTAACCCACATTCCCCGAATTCAGAAAAGGACGCTTTTTGATATTATGGACATTTATATTGACATAGCGTTTTGCTTTTATTTTTACCTGTCAAACCTTGACCCCCAGACTATGGGTATTTCTCTACCCAATTCGCTATTAGTGGGTTCTTTAAGACAAAAACTTGAAAAATAATAATACAAAATGAATTTATTACATGCATTGATGTGAGTGTTATGTGTTTATTTCACTATGTACGTTGAATCAGTATTATTAAATATAAATTGGGACTACCCCGTTTTTGACTAGATGTAACTGTCGCAGAAATAGATAATTGGAAGATAATGATAAAGTTCATAAAAAAGACAAAAGAAATATTGTAATTACTCCACTGGATCGTGACTCCGAAGAAATGATTGGCCAGTATGAGATAGAATACGTTTATGAGGACGACAATATGAATTTACCTGCGGTTGCTTAAACAGTTGAAATAGAGGACGAGCCAATGGATGCAGAAAATGAACTCCAAGCGTCTACATTGAATGCAAAATTTCGTGCTTCAGTAGAAAAAGAAATTAAATGTACCAAAGCTTTGCTTCTGCAAACAATAGTGCTCGTTATGGTCTTGGAGAGAATGTGCTTTTATTTATTTATTGTGCTTTTACAATTTCTACAGATTATATCAGATCCAACCAAAAACAATGTCACAATTGCATTGGTAACAATTCCAGAAAATCGTGTTCGTATAAGTGAAAAAGTTACGATAAACAAAATTGAAAAGCGTGACCGTTGTGGACAATTTGGAGGTAAAACTGAGTTTGGTTGTACAAAATGAAAATTAGACTTGCAACCAAAGATTTGTTTTGCACAGTTTCATGCGGGTATCCCAAAAAATATTAAAAAAATAAAATTATCTCAATAATCAAACACTGTTGCGTTTTTATCTCTTTATATCTTTTTAATTTTTTTTTAATCTCTCCTTTTAATAGAAATCCTCAATTGTAATTTTTTTGTTGTTTTACCCCTAATTGGGCCTAACCACTCTTGTTTTTTTTTTAATTATTTTACAATTTGCTTTATAAATGAGTTATGGCTGAGGAGCCAAAGAGATTTGTGTTGTGAATGAACTTTAATATATTTTGTTTAAATCACTAAAACTTGATGGCGAAAGCAAAAAATTTGTGCTGGGTAATTCCACATTGCAAAAGGCTATTATCCTATGGATTCCAGGACACGTAGGTATCAAAGGTAATGAATTCGCTGACGCAGATGCCAAAAACACAATTAATCATCCATTAATCACAGAAGTACCACCACTTTCAGCACAAATATCTTCAGCACAAATATCTAGCACAAATATCTTCAACTGTAACTCCAACAACAAAGATGGAGTACATCAAACAGCTTTTTAAGATCCCACAACAGCAATACGTCACGACCATCCTACTACAAACACCTCTGCAGGAAAGACTGTATTATAATAGCGAGAACAAGAGTGGGAACAACAAAATTCAGCACACAACACTGTTTTGAAAGAGCGCAGCCTAAACATTGTGAAAACTGCTCAGTGGAACTCACAATCAACCACATTTTTAAAAATTGCCCGATAAGCTCAACAAATGAGTCACTAGAAGAAATTCTGAACTGCAACAAAAGGACCTCAGCGACAAAAATCAAGTATATTCTTCGGTCTGCTAATGCATTGATTGAACGAGATCTAAACAAATATTGTGTTATGGCCTAGTAGCCCACACTATTTTAATTTAGTATTTTATAAATTTATCTTTGTAGAATACATACAATAAAATAAAAAAAAAATATTTAGTTTAATTACTCTTTAAATTAAATAACCTAGGTTTAATTATTATTACTGTGTAATATAGTTTTTTTGGCCTTATTGGCTTTATGTTACGAAACTGAATAAATAAATAAATAAATAAATAAATAAATTAATAATTAAAATACTTTACTAATTAAATAATATGTGTCTCTTGAACGCTCTAACAGAAGAGCACACCTAACGCTATAAATTGCTTTGCACTTTTTCTTAATTTGGAAAGTTGCTGTCTTTTGAAACGCACCTTGCCAATAGAAAAGGGTAAAATTTAACTTCAAACAATATTTAAGTATTACTATCCTTTCTATATCTTTCTGTGAACCATAATTTCCGATACCTCTTAACTGGAGTTAGCCAAAATTTTTATACGATTTTGCTCATTTGCCCTAGCGTCGTACTTTGACAACACTCAAAAAAATCAAGTGAAAACGGGTAAAAAAATATGGTGTAAAACGAGGGATCAGCTTTTGGAAGAAATCACAAATTAGATAAAAAGTTGTATAGAATCTAAATTTTAAAACAGTTTATTGGAAAAATATTTTCAGATTTAGAAAATATTTTAGTTTTAATTTGAACAGTGTTCAATTTTTTATAAAGAAATATTATTTACAGTATGACAATTGTATCTAAAACATTTATTTGCTCATGTCCTGCCGGCAAAACAATTTTTTTTATACTAATAAAATGTTAAACCGCTTTAAAATTTTATGTTTTATTTTTTTAATTTTATTAAAGATTAATTACCAAAACAGATAAAATTCGTGAAACAGATGAACTTCGTCAAAATACTTGAAAGGGCAAGTGAATCAAAAAAAATCAAAAATTTTAATTTAATAAAATTAAATGATTCTTTCGAAGCTCTTGTTATAAAAAAAAATCCCCGATTGTGATATATTTTAATAGAAAAACCATTATTTCTATAATGATTCAAAAAAATTCTTAGATGATATATAATGGGAATTTTCTTGATTGCCATCCACGTCACCTAAATCATTCCTAAATTTAGTCATGTACTAAATACACTACCTGGCAACTCAGTGCACTTAAAAAAAACCAAACACTATAAAAAAATGACAACCACAACACAGATAGCAGGGACTATAGCGGAACAGTACGGGAACCAGCTGAATCAAAAATGAACACGTTTAGAGTAGGTAAAAAGAAGAAGCAGTAGAAGAATTGATTACGAATACTACAACCACATCTTTGCCATAAACCCAGTGAAAAAATCTAAAATGTGTTTGTTGGTTGATGATAATGGTGGTGATGAACAACGTCCATACCATTATAATGAAATTTTAACAATAACTAAACACTTCTTTACCAGGTATACATCAGTCAGTCATTCATTCATTTAGCCAGTTTAGTTAATTTTTATTAACCAGCCAGAGCGTGATACAAAGAAAACCAAGTAAACACCGAAAAAAAACAAACACAAAAGATAGATAGCAGGCAGTTCGAGTAGAAGCAGCAATGCTACCAAAACGACGACCCAAAAACAGAATAAACACAACGAAACGAAGTGGAATCGATTCTTTCCATCACATAATAACAACAACAACAACTACAACTGGCAGGTAGGCAGATGAATACGAGTATAAAGTTGTTTATGAGTATTGTGCTCATACTGGTGGTTTAGTTACTCAGACCATGGAAAAACACAACTACTACAAAATGGTAGCTATAAAAGCAAGCAATAACTTCAATGATGAAATCCACATGAACAGGAAAACAAAACATGTGATTTGCTTATATATATATATTTTTTTTTTTTTTGGTTAGCTTGATTGGATTTTGTATTTTTTTTTTTCTAACAAAAGTACCCTTGGAATGACTAAATGACATCTAAAGAACTTGCACAATAATGTGTATAATAATCAACAAACTACCACGCCATTATGGCGACGACTACGACGACCATAACAATTTTTTTTTCAAGAAAAAAAGAATCACCAACAATAATGGCTATGACCACGATAAAGATTTCTGCATCTGCCAACTAACGAATTTTTCTACGTCGCCTCGTGTTTACGCCAGCAACAAATTGAACTACTGATTATTCCACTACTACAACCAAAGCTGGCTATCGAGGCAATGGCTGTGATGGCAATGATGCAGACGTCAAACAAACGAGGGCAACCAACACACCAACAAACACACAAAAGAGTATTGTGAAAAAAGTGGCTGGCAATTACTGTGAATAATGGTGATGATGACTGCATGACTGCTTTCTGAACGTAACCTCACTTTTCTGTATATGACACTCATGGAATGGCACATTTGTATATTTATCTACACACAAATTACAATGCCACGAAAAAAAAACTTCCCCTGTCCATGTAATCTCACAATGGACGGGTGTGGCATTTTATGCCCAAACCAAAAACCATTCCTAAATCCATTTGTTGAAAAATCAATAAGCGTATACCAAAAAAAATGAACATTCCAAAGTAGCTTACCTTGACAGATACACAAGTTTGTATTTTGGTGGCCAAAGGTTCTTTATCGGCAGCATAACTATTTAAAATCGATATACATTCATTGTCTGGAGCTAAACAAAGGCGACAACAATTACGCCTCCTCTGCAGCTGGTTTTGCATTTGTTGTCGAAGTTCATCCGACATTTTGGATTTTATTTTTCCTTAGCCACACGAGAGGTTATATATAATGGTATTGGTTGGTGTTTTCTATATAACCTCTATTGTCAGTTTCTTTGCTTGGCAATTATTTCCGTTAATTCCTATCCTTTTTTTTTTCTTTTCTTTGAGTGAGAATATTTTTTTATTCGTCTTCCTCTGAAGTGTTATGTATTCAACGGAAAAATTCCGTATTCTGTTTTTTATTTGTTAATATTGATGTTTTCACTTTTTTTTAATTATTTCTGTTTTTGTTTTTCAGTATCCACTTATTTGTGCATACTATTTTGTCTTTTGCAATATTTTTACATTTTTTTCTTTTACATATTTTTCTTTCTCTATTTACTTTTTAACGCAGCCAGTTCAACAATTTTCAACTGCTCGCAACGGGACTTCTCATGAAACTGTGCCGTTTTTTGCCGGGATTTTTGCATTTTCTTAATTCTACTCTCTTTCGTTTTTCAAAGAGGAATGTAATGGAAAATAAAATGGCGTTACTTTGGTGTAACTACGCCATTATTTTGACAAATTTGACATCTTGCTAATGCTGTGTTTACATTGCTCTAAATCCCCTATCTTTAATAGATGGCATTAAATAGATTCGATTTGACATCGATTTATTGTTATCAAAACAACATAAAAATAACATCAAAATAAAATATTCCTTTATTCTTTGGCGGAGTATAATTATCATTATTTTATATAAGGATCTGTATAAGACTTATACAGAGTGATTTTCGGTTATAACTAACAAAAATAACAAGATATTGAACAAAAATAATTATGAAAAACATAATAAAAATAAATTTAAGCCCAATAATGTTTACTAACCAATATAATTATTTCGTGGATTTACCTTTTACTTTTACGACGGAGGAAAACAATGAACAAAGTTTCGTAAATTACCTGTTTTCCTCTCATCAATAAATTGAATGAGCCAACACACACTAGAGCAATTGTGCTGGTAAAACTTGCCAGCACAGCGTATACCCTGTGCTTGCCAGCTTGACGGCAAGCTGGGCGAAGAGAATGGTTTTTTGGTGGCGTAAAGTTTCAACCAGCTTCTACCCCGCATTAGCAGCACAAAACCAATTCATGCACAAACACAAAGCTACGTATACATTTAACGCCATATTAAACATTCTCCTGTGTTTTGAAAAGAACAAAAATTGTGTGGCTTAAATATTAGTATATTGTGTGTAAGCTCTATTACAAGATAATGAAATAAAATAATTATTATATATAAAAATTATTAAATATAAATTTAAGCCCAAAAAAAGTGTTTACTAATCAAAAGAATAATATCGTGGTTCTAATTTTTACTTCGGAGGAGGAAAACAATGAAGAAATCTTTGTAAATTAGCTGTTTTCCTCCCATCAATAAATTGAATGAGCCTACACACATCAGACTAATATCTAAGCGCACAATTTTTGTTCTTATCAAAAGACACGAGAATGATTCATCTGACATAAAATGTATACATTGCTTTGTGTGTGTGATGCATTTAACACTTAGCGTTTCTTAAAGAGGTGCATGTATTGGTTTTGTGCTTCTAATGCGGAGTAGAAGCTGGTTGAAACTTTTCGCCACCAAAAAAACATTCTCTTCATCCCGCTTGCCTAAATGCTGGCATATTATGCTAGCATAATTGTGATATAGCTCAATGGAAACTAAAAGTACCTATACACCGCGCAATATAATATTGTGCAAAATATGCAATGGTTGTACAATATATTGACAAAAATTAAAACGTTTGTCTTATTGCGTACCCAAGAAAAGTTGAAAATATTTAATAATCTGTAGGCCACATTCTGAAATTTTTATATCCTTCAATTATAGAAGAACATAGTTTTGCCATATTTTGTGTAATAAATTTTGCACCAATAGCTGTGTTTATGCGGCAAGCTATCAAATTTAGCTTATGTCACTCCAATACAAACTTGACGTAAGCCAACATTTGTGTTAACACCGATTACGTTACTTATGTTAATTTGGGGAATTGAAAATCCTCAATTGAAACAAAGAGGCAATGCTGTAACTATTACTGGTGATCGATACGGTGATATGTTAGAAAACTTTTTAGTGCACAAATTGGATCAATGGGTCCTATAAAATATGTGGTTCCAACAGGCCGCATTATGTCAAAGAGATTTCGATTAGCCCCTCGATCTCATGATTTGACTGCCCCCGACTACTTTTTTTGGGAGTACTTGAAGGGAAATTTCTACGGCAACAAACCAACTCAATACATATGCTTAAGAACAATATTATTGAAGAAATTTGTGCAATTACACCCGTAATATGCCAAAATGTTATGCAAAATATGGTTAAAAGAGCACACATTTTCGCAGCGGCCATTTAACCGATATTATATTTTATACATAATTGTTATAAACCAAAGTTTCATGCAATAAAAAACACCATGTAGATAATTGTTATAAAATAAAAATTACAAAGTTGTTTCAGTTTTTAAAACATCATCGCATTACTAGATCGCAAATATCTTTACTTGAAAAGCTGTGAAGCTTTATTGTTAGTTAGAGTACCAACTAAACATTCCTATGCTCTTTGTTAACTTTTATAGGTAACATTTTGAAATAAGCATTTTCTGAATTCACTAATAACGAGATTAGTTTAAGGCCCATGGAGACAATCAAATAAACCCGTCAATCACATAGTTAAGTGCGTGCAGTCGTCCTTTTTCAGCTTCGTACGGCAATGATTGATGAAAATCAAAAAGGCAATATATAAATTATATTGTTTATAACATATTTTTAACGGTTAGGACAATTATATACAAACAATTGAAATTTTAATTAAATAAATTACATTTTATTTAAATTCGAATAATTTTGATTTATAATAAATATGATTATTTTAAAGATAATTTTTAAATATTTGGTATTCTAAAAATATGAGAATAAATTTTGTTTAAATATTTTAATTTTTAATAATAATACAATTTTATATACATATATATTTATTTAGAATAATTTTAAAGAAAGTAGAGTATATAATATACGTATTATCGACAGGAAGTTTATTGTTCTCGGAAACCTAACCTATAAAGAAAAAGGGTTATTGCTTCTTTTTTTTTAGAAAAATTCAATCAATTAACTTTTTATCTATTTTAATTTTTTTTTTAATTATAAATTCACATCACCAACGAACAAATGCTAACAACCATGACCATCCGTGCACTCAAAAATACGAGCAAATACCGACGGTATTTCGCCAATCATATCAGTGGCTAACATGCCACGTCCATGCTTCTGAAATGCCGCGGCATTACATTGTTTAACCAAATAGCTGGCAGCAAATGATGCCAAAAATGCCGGATTTGCCTGATTAGATTCCAAAGACCAATGGAAAAATATAGACAATGCGCCACATAATAAATCACCCTGACCACCACAACGTCTACCAGAACCGCCGGGTGGTAGAGCATAAATTTCCGTAGTATTGGGTATATGAATACGATCATTGGCGCCCTTTTCCAGTACAATAACTCCCTCACCCAATGAAGTCATGCGTTCTTTGCAAAATTTATCGCTTTCACTGGCGGGCGAAGCTACTGTACCAAATAAACGACGAAATTCTATGGCATTTGGTGTTAAAATAATATTACGCTGACCCTCAATCAAGTCTAGATGATCATTTAATATGGCCAAACCATCAGCGTCAATAACCAAGGGTTTTTCAATTTGTAAGCAAACCTTAATAAGTTCAATAACAGTCTTTTGTATGATGGGACAACGTCCCAAACCAGGACCAATAACCTTGAAAATTAAAATGAAATAGATGCAACATAAACTCAAGATTTCTACTACTGCAATTACTTCATACTTACCACAACATGAAGTCTTTCCAACCAGGGGGCAATCAATTCCACAGCATTTTCCGCATCCAATAAAGGATGTACAATCAATTCGGGGCTATATGATTTAATCACAATAGCCGCTTCTTTTTGACAAAAAACATGTGCCAAATCTGCACCCACTTTTAAAGCGGATATAGCTGCGAAATATGGAGCTCCCGTATATTCCAAAGAACCTCCAACCACTCCAATTCTTCCATACTGACCCTTATGCTTGCAATCCGACAACTTGGGTACTACGGTCCTTGAGAGTCTCAAAAGTTTTTGAGTTTGTACTGGTATTTCCATATTATTGGTAGTGTTTGAGGTGGCGGTGCTGTTGGTGGATAATGAGGTGGACGATGATATCATTTGTTGTGAGTAAAAACTACATGAATTATTAATTGTAGGACTAGGCAAACACTTAAATTGATTTAACAAAAATACATTAATACGAGGCTTTGTACGTAAAAATGTTGATTGCATTTTTTTAACAAAAAAAACCAAAGTGCAAAACACTTAACATTTCCTTTAAAAAAATTTAGCTTTTATTAAAAAGCTCAATTTGTTTTTTGCGAAATGTGTAAAAATAATTAAATAAACTTTGGAATAATCAATTGTTTTTATCAACTTTGTAAATTTTGTTGCACTTATGTTCAGTGCTGCCAATTTTTTTAACCTTATCCCCAATTATCGATTTTCATCCCCAAGCTTGGTTTTTCTGGTCCCCAATTTGTGTTTTCTACAAATAATGTAAGAACCAATTTACACGGTGAATTTTTTGCATGCAATTCTTGTGTGGTAACGAACAGGGTAAAAAGCAAGGTTTACGTGTATGTTTTTGTTATCTCTCTTTCACACTCATGTATTCTTCTTTTATTCACACTCGGTGAATGAGTAAAAAAAGTCACTGCCTAAAAATACATTACTTTGGAAGGGAACTGACAAAAAAAGCAAACAATCAATTGCATCGTATAAATTGCCTCTTTGTGTAAAAAGTATCAAATATTGCATTAAAATCAATTATAAATATGATATGAAATGATCTTTTGATAATAAAATGTTCGCTGACTTATCTTTTTATCTGTTATAAGACATTTATAACCCGTATATAAATAAAATGAGTTCAATCGTCGACACGATAATTTTTCAGATGTCGGGTCTCTTCAAAAACTAAATAACTGGTGTAAAAATATCAAATGAAGATGGCGCCACCGGCAGCAAACCCCATTTTTCTCATATATTTTATATTACGAGCAAACTGCTGGAGCTTCTATTTGTTGGATGCAACGTGGCGCCACCGGCAGCAAACCCCATTTTTCTCATATATTTTATATTACGAGCAAACTGCTGGAGCTTCTATTTGTTGGATGCAACGTGTTTTCCCGTGCTCAGACTATAAGACGATTATCGTCCACTTTCGAAGTTAAAGCATCCACCACATTACATATAGTTATATAAGTTTAACAGTTTGGTAAGTAACATCTTTAAAACGATTGTATTAATTTATGTTTTATTGTCAAAAATAGAAGACATTTGATAAAGTCAACGAAACGTCAGGCAATATGAAAAAAAAACAGTTGTTTTATTTACATTAAAAGCTTAAACAAAAAATCTTTATAAATACTTTTAAAAATGTGGCTAAGAAAATAAATAATGTAGAATTTTAGCTTTAAAAGTCGACGATAATCGTCGTTCTTCTCATAGAATCTGGGCAATGGTTAATACGAATCTCGCTTTACAACGAACTAATTTGTGTTATTAAAATTTAAATAAATAATTTAAAAAAATAAATTTAAAATAAATAATTAAAAAAAACAAAATCTTAAATTAAGTGTTTGTTAGAAAAAGTAGTGCGGACAATATAATTGCTCTATTACGCGTTCCCGCGAAGCCCATATACGAAAACAGTTTTCGTACAAAGGCGGCCCAAAATGCTAAAATTGTATGTGCTTACAAAAAATAAGGAAATGTTAGGTAAGTAGGGATATTTGTTTCTTTTTTTTCAAGTAGTTATAAATTTAGATATAAAATTCGAAAAAAACGAACCTAATACTATTTTTTATTTAATGAGGGTTTGTTGCGATTTTGCAAATTAGTCAACAAACACTATTTTGTGCATACTTGGTACTAGTTAAATGAATAGGCAAATTAATTAACGATTTGACGAATGAATTCAATGTAAATGAAATTTTTTTGCATTACCATTATTTTTGTCAATGACAATGGTTTTAAAAAAGATGTTTAATTACCAATGGTAATTATTTAAAATTTCACTACAATTATTAATGCTCAATGGAAAACAATCATTGGCATTATTCAATGAGATAACTTACACTAACTGCCCTAAAAGTAAATGTGCCATTATTAATAAAAACAATAAATATGTATAATAAATGCATGCTCTTTTATTTATATTATGTGCAAAATTTTCTAAAATGAAAAAAATATCCGTATTAGGTATATACTAGAGTATTCAAAAACCGAAACCGAAAACCGGTCAACCGGTTTCTTTATTTTTAAAAACCGATCGGTTTCGAATATTTTGTAAATTCGAAGAAAACCGAAAACCGGTCTTTTTTGTTCGGTTGACCGGTTTTTTTAATTACATCACCAACTGGGTTACTTGGTCTCTTTTATTTTTTCCGAACACTTATAATCGTTTGTTTGGTTACGAAGATTTAGATGTAAGTCTGACAGATTCCGATGAAGACTTAACTTTGGATATTCCACATTCAAATAGTTTAATTTCTGATCTAAATAACACAATAAACAGTATTCAAAATCCTAAAAAAGAGACTGTACAAAATCATTAACCATTATATGATGATTTCAAATATCTTGATAAATGCGACAAAAGAACTGAAAAGTTGGAAAATTTATATAATTGTCTTTTAACTATTTGTCCAAAATCTACTATTAGTGAAAGAGTATTTTCCTTTTCTAGCTTCATCAAAAGCAAACAAAAAAAATCGTCTTAAAACGAAACATTTAAATTGCATATTATTTCTAAAATATTATTTTAGAACTGAAAAATAGATTTTCTTTTTACATATTTAAAATGTAATATTAAAAAAACTTATTTAATGCCAAACGTTACTAACGTACCTAATTTTACCAATTTACAAACTTAATGATCTTTATTCATTTGATATGAATATAGTTTTATAATATTAATTTTTAAGATATTATATTAAAAAATATTGGTTTTAAGTTAATTTTTTGTTGAAATGAAATACAATAAAAAAATTAAATTTAAATGAATATATATGTATATATATATATTTTTTTCAAAGAATGTATTTTTTTTATTTTTATTACTTTATATATTAAATTTGTTTTTTTTTTGTTATAAAACAATTAACAAATTATATAAGCTTTTTATTCAAATTAAAAAAAAACCGAAACCGGTTTTTTTAAAATTCAATTTTTCGGTTTTTTCAAAAGGCCGGTTTTTTGAATACTCTAGTATATACGTTTTTATAAATAAACAAAATGCATACATACTATGATTGTTCACCAATAAAATGTGTGTTTTGTTAAAAAATTATATTTTATTCAATTGTAACTACATACTTTTTAGCCATTGATTTCATTGCATTTACTTTGAACAATGCCAATTAAAAAATACAATTGGCATTGAATGATAATGAAGTTTTTACAATCGGTATTGATTTTAAGTAATGCCAATTAAAATTCAATGCCAATGGAATATTTCCAAGCATGATTTTGTGTAGGGTATGGATTCGAGATATTTATGCAGTGTTAACTCCGGGCATCACCGGGGGCACAGCGTACACAGTGAAGACACGGTGATTAGAGCGCCTTTTTTACGGCCTTTTAGAAAACTACGTGGAAACTACTATTTTAATACACTATAAAAGCAACTGCGCTATGGCGAACTGTAGGTGAAACAACTGTATGACAAATTATTCTGTCTCTCTTTATGCGTCTGATTTTCCACTTCGTCAGCTTATTATTGGTTTGGCCCACTCACCATTTTTGTAATAATAGAGGCAAATGGATTATATGTAGAGTATTCAAAAACCGAAAACCGGTCAACCGGTTTTTTTATTTTTAAAAACCGATCGGTTTCAAATATTTTGTAAGTTCGAAGAAAACCGAAAACCGGTCTCTTTTGTTCGGTTAACCGGTTTTTTTAATTACATCACTAACTGGTTTACTTGGTCTCTTTTAATTTTTTCCGCACACATAATCGTTTGTTTGGTTATGAAGATTTAGATGTAAGTCTGATAGATTCCGATGAAGACTTAACTCTGGATATTCCAAATTCAAATAGTTTAATTTCTGATCTATATAACACAATAAACAGTATTCAAAATCCTAAAAAAGAGACTGTACAAAATCATTCATCATTATATGATAATATCATATATCTTGATAAATGCGATCAAAAGAACTGAAAACTTGGAAAATTTATATAATTGTCTTTTGACTATTTGTCCAACATCTAGTATTAGTGAAAGAGTATTTTCCACTTCTAGCTTTATCAAAAGCAAACAAAAAAAAAATCGTCTTAAAACGAAACATTTAAATTGCATATTATTTCTAAAATATTATTTTAGAAGTGAAAATAGATTTTTTTTACATATTTAAAATGTAATTTAAAAAAAACTTATTTAACGCTAAAATTACTAACGTACCTAATTTTACCAATTTACAAACTTAATGATCTCTATTCATTTGATATGAATATTATATTAAAAAATATTAAAACCAATAAATAAAATGTTGAAATGAAATACAATAAAAAAATATTATAAAATATTTTTTTTTCAAAGAATGTATTTTCTTATTTTTATTTCCTAATATATTAAATTTCTTTTTTATTTTTGTTTGTATTAAAACAATTAACAAATTATATAAGCTTTTTATTCAAATTAAAAAAAAACCGAAAAAATCGGTTGACCGGTATTTTCTGCAAAAACCGAAACCGGTTTTTTTAAATTTCGATTTTTCGAAGAAAACCGAAACCGGTGTTTTCAAAAGGCCGGTTTTTTGAATACTCTAATTATATATAATATGAATATCCTCTTTCTATTTCTGAAACTTGTTTTTCGATATCTGGCATCATAACTGAGATAACTAATATCAACTTTGATATAAAATTAAGAATGAAAACCATTTTCATTGTTTTTCTTTAAATCTTTGGGCAAACTAATAATAAGCTAATGATTAATTAAATGTGTTTTGTGAGTGTTTTATTTGCTCATACATTTCACAGATCATATAAATGTGAAACTTTGTTGTATGTTTTGTTCTTTTGAATACTGAGATAAAATTAAAAAATATACATTAATTATGTGCAAAAATGTTATAAAAACATAAAACAGTTTTTTTTATTACAATATGTAACCCAAGTATAAAATTTGTTGTGAGTTTGTACTAAGTTTATAAAACAACAATTTTAGTAAATACAGTCATGTTGCACTTTTATGGTATCTTTTTGATATTTTTGGCGATCATATGTTTTAAAACATGCTGTGTAGTTGTTCACTGTTACACATTATTTTTTTGTATACATTGTTTTTAAATCTCTTTCTCGCCGGTGTTTTCAAAAGGCCGGTTTTTTGAATACTCTAATTATATATAATATGAATATCCTCTTTCTATTTCTGAAACTTGTTTTTCGATATCTGGCATCATAACTGAGATAACTAATATCAACTTTGATATAAAATTAAGAATGAAAACCATTTTCATTGTATTTCTTTAAATCTTTGGGCAAACTAATAATAAGCTGATGATTAATTAAATGTGTTTTGTGAGTGTTTTATTTGCTCATACATTTCACAGATCATATAAATGTGAAACTTTGTTGTATGTTTTGTTCTTTTGAATACTGAGATAAAATAAAAAAATACATTAATTATATGCAAAAATGCTATTAAAACATAAAACAGTTTTTGTTATTACAATATGTAACCCAAGTATAAAATTTGTTGTGAGTTTGTACTAAGTTTATAAAACAACAATTTTAGTAAATACAGTCATGTTGCACTTCTATGGTATCTCTTTGATATTTTTGGCGATCATATGTTTTAAAACATGCTGTGTAGTTGTTCACTTTTACACATTATTTTTTTGTATACATTGTTTTTAAATCTCTTTCTCGCCTAGGACATGAAATACAACAACAACCCTCACCATACGGTTTTGGATCACTCGTTTGACAACTGTCACTTCTGACATCACTGGTATACCCTGTGGCTGTGACCCTCACCATACGATTATTGATCACTCGTTTGACAGCTGTCACTTTTGACATCACTGTATACCCTGTGACCGGGGGATTGTTGCTTGTAAGGTCGTGAAAAGTCAACTCTGTAATTTTGGTACTAGCAGTGTTGCGTGTGCATATCGTTTTTAGAGTCTGTGTTTTTTATCAACTGTGTTAATTAATAAAGTGGATAGGTCGTTTAATAAAATTTTCCTTAAATTTTCTTTTTAATTTAGTTGGTTTTCCGATATTTTTTTGATTCAATTTATTTCGGAAAATATAATTTTTACTGTTTGTCAAGGTAAGTTTAATTAAAGCGTCGGCAATTAAATATGATGGGGGAAGTATGATACAAAACAAACCACAGCATATATATAAATTGTATCACAGCTGTGGCCACCACAGTACATGGACTTTTTTAAGGTTCGTTGATGTATATTTTCAGTAAAGTTTTGTAAAAATATTAGTAACAAAATTACAGAGATTAAAGAAAATATTCACTCCAAAAAAAAAAAACGGAAAATATTGTAAGAATTAGTAAGATAGTTAAAACAGTTGATTGTAACAGACCTTTAAAACATTCCTTAAATGAATCTTAAATTTTGACGAATTCGCGAATTAATTTTTTTGATCTTATTAGAAGAATCAAGTTGATTTAAATAATTCTTTTTATAAATCGAACGAAATTATTAAATTTGTATAATTTAATTTTAAAACAAAGAATCAAATGAAAATTGATTTAATTCGCGAATCAACAAATTATTATTTTGATTTTTGAATATGATTTGATTCGCGAATTAAAAAAATTATTTTAAATCACGGAATTTTTGTAAAACAGCCTCGGCATGTTTTCCGGTTCCGGGTCATTTTTGTTATCGCAGTATATTAATACTCTTATAAAGCAAACATTTTTCCGTTTTGCCGTTTCCGAGATACCAGCCACAGGGTGACTATTTTTTTATATCAATTTATGTGATAATAAAAATTAACAAACTCCGATAAAACAAATTTCGTCTCCCGTTCCATTTCGTTCGTATAAAAATGGGACACCCTTTGGCCGTTTTATATTGTTTTGATTCGCAAATCAATCTTTCTTTAATTCGCGAATTAAAAAAAAATATATTTGAAATGATTTGATTCAATTGAATCAAAAAAGATTCAAATGAAATTGATTAATCAACTATGATGTTAAATCGGATTAAATAAATTGATTTATAAAATATTAAATTAACTCACAGATTTACAAAAAGAATTATTTTTTCGCGAATTAATTCCATAAGGATACCAAACAAAAAAATTCAACTGGTCAATACGGAAAATATAAATAAAAAATGGGAATTAGATATGATGTTCTCCAGAAACATTCCGGACTTCCATCGTAAACACGCTGATATTAACATATTTTTTTTTACTTTTATAAAAAAAATTTTTAATGTGTTTGTAAAAATTCTTTGTTTTTCAATTATATTTTTTTCAATCAGCTGTTTTGCTTAAGTCCGTATGACACTACAATGATTTTAGGTGTGTTTGACGTACGTTACCGCGGGTGCCCGCGGAAACCCAATCTTACCAAAAAGCGTTTCTTGTAACGAAAATTGGGTAAATGAGAGCGTTCATGAGAGAGTAGTTTTGTTTCTCTGTTTACCAGAACTTACCCGTACTTTTTGTTTAGGTGAAATAATTAAACTGTCAAATCAACACTTGCAGCTAATAAATCAGCTGTTTTGTATCAGTGAAAAAAAATAAAAGTTTAACAAAAAAATTTACAATATGAATTTACTTCTTCTTTAAATGGAAAATACATTTAAAAATGTAAATATATTTATTAATAAGCCGATTTAAAATAAGCTGATTTTTAATATGAACAAATTTGACGTTTATTTTTGGGTATGAAATGTGCGTTCGCAGTGTTTTGGGCATGTTATTGTGAGAGAATTTTTTTTACTCTCATTTTAAAAGACTTTACCCAAAATTACCTCGAACAGACCTTTTGTATTTAATTGATATTTGGGCTATTCGTTTACTTTTCTCAGTCAAGGCCAGTAAGAATTAGTAACAAACTTACAGAGAGTAAGACAGATTTACTTTCAATATTAAAATTTTCTAAAAAATACGCCAACGGAAAATTTGCAATAATTTACAAGTTTGTTAAACAGCTGATTGTAAAACCAAATACAAAAATGAATTTTATAACTGGTCGATATGGAAAAGAGGAATCTTGATACATTTTAAAAGGTTTTCTTATTTGTATTTACAAAAATTTATTACATGTTTTTCAATCATATATTTTTTCAGTTTGAAAATACATGCTGGCATAAATTTTTCCAGTAAGAATTTGTAAACATTGAAATATTGATGAATTTCACTTTTTTACAGAAAAAATAATAGTCTTGTATATAAAACTTCGATGAAAATAAATTGTACTAATTTTAAGGTGATATTGATTATCATGAAAATATTTTTTTCACGTAAAACTCGAACAACTAAAATGAAAAATTCGAAAACCAAGGATTTTTAAATATGCATGTTGAAAAATTTACTTTATTTCTTTTCACCATAGTAAATTCATACAAAACGAAATTAAAACAAAAATGTTATTAAGTTTGTATTTCAGACTTAATTTTCTGAAAATTCTGATGTAAAGGCTGTAATTCTTTTGATAAAATAAATAAAATAGGATGGAAACAAACATTATATGTTAAAATACGCTTAAAAACTTAAAAATATTATGTTAAAATTTTCAAATTCGCTTAAAGAATTTAGAATATCATACATCCTTCTGCATCTAATTGAAATAGATTGATTTCTAATACCCAACTTATATTTTTTTTTTTATTTATTTAGTAGTATTTAAAATACTTTCAATGTATCTTACAAAGATATAGGAAAGTCAATCTAATAAAGGTCGGATTAACTGCTTCATCGAGCACTGAGCAAAAGCTTGGGGTAGTCGAAAATTTAATGCATTTTGCTTTATCTCTCTTATTTTTCGAGATGTGAGCTATTTTAAAAATCGGATTCACCGATAGTGACATCAGCAGGTAAAAGCAGCGATGTGATAATATTATATTTTCACATAAATGTTACTTTTTTTAAACTGATTAAATTAGTTTAGTTAAAAAGTTCTATATAGTTATATATTGTACATACAATTTTTTTTTATCGGGAATATCCCACTGTGCAACGTGATTATTGAATTTCGTTGATACATATTTCAAATAAGTATTAAATACTTGGGTTATGGTTAAAACAACAAATACTGCCAAAATATTAAATATTATTAATTAAAATGCTATTAAAATTAAAAAAGACAAGTCATAAAAATGATAAGAATAATTTTTTTATTTTAATAGGCATTTATAATATATGCCATTTTCTTAAATAATGTTAGATATTTATATTTTAACAATCACTATGTATACAAATTACCGAAATTCATAAAAATATGAGTAAAAAATAATTTATCAATTTGTTTTATTCAAAGGTCAGTCGTGTGTATTGGGTATTTAATGGAAAAAAGTTTTAAGATTAAACTACATCCTTTAACGACTTTTGCAAAAAATAAAAAAAAACAAATGTTTTAACCCTTCATTATAAAATAAAGCATAATAAAATTAGCATTTCGTTTGTAACAGAACTGAAATTAGTTAATCGAGAAATTTGAAAATTTAGTTCTTTTTTCTGTTATTTTGAAGAAAAACGAAAAATTGATGAATTTATTTTATAGAGAATAAATGAGTAACTGTCGAATGGATGTCGGTAACACAGCGCTCCCACTTGATTTGCGTTGCTGTCAATATCAATGAAATACAAAATAAATGTAGTGTTATACAGGCTAATGAAGCCTATATGATACTTGCTAGTTTCTAGACTCTAGTTTTTTGATCATCAGTGCAAATCACTGCCTTACCGACCTCAATTTGACAGATTGATTTTTTTTCATAATCACTATTTACCGCATAAGTTGGTTTAACATCTATATGGTTAAACTCTTCATACTCATTATGTTTCACATATGTTGATTTGGTCCCTCTTCTAATTAATGCCTGGTTTTCATTATGTCATATGAACTGACAACAAAAACTGACTCAAATGAATTCTCGTCATTTTGTGTCATATGCGTTTTCATTACATCTTAAAAACTGACAATAAGTCGATAAAGTAGAGCGTGTCAAAGACTTATGTCAAATATCGGTGTCAGTTGACTGACAAGCCGTTTTCATTACAAAGGTCAAATGTGATGAGCCGAGCGAATAGCTGATTAGAAAATATTAATTTGTGTTCAATAAAAAGTGGAAAAAATTTTAAAATGACAAAAAATAAACAAATGGCTATAGCTAGTGCGGCGTTTTGTGTTATTACATTACCATTTCTTTCTTTATTTAAAAAATTTTCATTGCAATTAATTTTTCCAGCAAAAGAAAAAAATAACAGCTTTGCGATCGTCAAACAAAAAAAAAAAAATTGACAACTTGTTGTCAATAAAAAATGCTGCTATATCTGTTGACAAACTGAAATTTGACGTTTTCACTTGTCTGTCATTTTAGACGGCAGTTCGTGTGCATAACTGACTGCAAACTTAGATGACACCATATGACAACCCGTTTTCATACAATTGCCTTTATGACACTTGTTGGTTTCTAGATACTAGTTTTTTTTTGGCCATCAATTTAAATCATATCAGGACACCCGTATTCCACTTGTTAGATTTTGTATTGACGAACAATTGATGAATTTTGTTATGATAAAAACATGAGTGTGAAGAGTTAAACTATAGAGAATAAATGCGTATCTGTCAAATGGATGTCGGTAACGCAGCGCCCCAATTTGATTTACATTGCTGTCAATATCAATCCAATCCAATACAAAATAATTAATTTGATAGACTGATATTTTTTCTATATGCTTTAAAGGTTGTCTAAGTTTTCTGACCCCTATCACAATTTTTTGTTTTATAAAGATCGGCGTGAACCTAGCAGATTTTTTTTTATGAGAAATAAATTTGTAGTGAAAAATATTCGCACAGAAAGGTTCTTCAAAAGAAACCTTTCTGGAGTAGGGTATTTTATAAATTTACTATCAATATGATAATTATTATTCAACATGTTTCGTTTTTTATTTTTATATTTTTAATCAAATTTTTTTGTATAAATGCAGAGCTCTAACAAATAATAATGGTGTTCACTTAAAAAAATGTTTGCTTTATGCAAAATATAAAAACTTTAAACATGGCGTTGGGTTAAGGGCTATGCACACGATCTACACCTCTGTCTATCCATATCTATTTTTTCCCCAATATTGGGGATATGAAATGTCATTTTCCAAAAAGATCTTTTAAAAATTTTAAATTGTCTACAAGAAATTTGGAATTTCTTAATAACTTATATAATAAACTTTTCAAATTATTACTAAACAGAATGTGACGTAAAACGACTTTTGCTGTGAGAAAAAAAGTTGTCTTATTTGAGTGAAAAGAGTACCGTAAAGATTCATTCCTCTCCAGTGTCTTCTTCCCTTTCTAACGACAATTTTTTTTATTGTATTTTACATTTCTATTTTATAAAAAAAAATGAAAAGAAATAATTATTTTTATAAAAATTTAGAAACGAACATACAAATTTGGTTTGTTTTGCGTTGTTTATTCGCTGGGACACAAAGAGATTTAGTTCGTCGAAAAATACACCTTCATACAAAATGATATTTTTTATTATGGAAATTATAATCTATTACAATCCAGAGGATAAATAAGGTAAACATGGTTGTAAATGCAGTCCGGCCAACTGATTCAAACAGAAACTGAAATTTATCAATATAAAATGGAGCGTTACATTAGTAGTAATAAAGCTATTTGTCGTATTTTTTCGTGTCAAATACACAACAGATATCAAACTGTTGTTCATTTAGCTGTTCATCTTGAAAATGGCCAACGTGTGTTAATCACTACCGAATGTAATAAATATCAATGCCCACTTTCCATTTAAAAATTTACATTGCTAATTGGTGCAGATTTATCAGTTTTATCTTTTATCTAATCGGATATATCGCAATAAAATGATAAAACGATGGCACGATATTTTTGGTGTAAAAATTGGTAGGCTTGTAGTTTTCCAGAGGACAGATGCATGCTGCATATTGTTATGGCTTACACCAGAATCTAAAAGTATACCAATGAAAGCATCTAACTCAACTTTTGTAAGACATTCACAAAAGTTGAGTTAGATGCTGAAATTGAATTTCAGCACAGAAAATTGAACTGCACCTTCAGTAAAATGCATAGGGATACGAACGGCTACTGGTGGCACTTTGCTTCATTTTGAGCCATCATTTCCGTAAAAATTCGAAGTTCGGCCTATAACATTTCCCTCTGACTGTACTTTGTTACTGTCTGAATATCATCTTCAACTTCATCACTCATCCGTTTCTTAATCTGAGTGCATCGTTTTCGGTAACAAAAGGTTCGTATCCATCTTCCGTTTCTCTTTCCCGTTCAGCAGCAACATGTTCATAAAATGTTGGGTCAAAATGTAAATACGACTGATAGACCAAGTCAACTTCTGCTATCCCTTCATCATTTCTTTCCATTTTTATAAAACAAAAATCAACAAAACACAACATGTATGCACAACCACTATTTCGAATCACAATTTCGAATGAACTGAGTATTTTCTTTGCAGCTCATGCACATTTTTAGTTAAAAATTTCTGAAAAAAAGTCGCAATACCTGTTAAAATATTAAGAAAATGTTGCGGGTCTGAAGAAAAAGGCTGCTGAATGTTATCGATTGTTGGTAGAAGTCACACAACAAGCCATTTCCCTACGTTTAAAAGCATTGGGATTCATTCAAAAGCAAGGAAATTGGGTGCCATATGAATTGAAGTCGAGACACTTTGAAAGGCGATTTTGCATGTCGGAAATGCTGCATGTCAGAAATGCTGCTTGAAGTAATTTCAGCATCGTATTGTTACTGGTGATTCAAAAAGTCATATGTTAAGCCCGGCCAATCAGCCAAATCAACGCCGAAGCCGAATATCCATGGCGCCAAGGTAATGCTCTGCATTTGGTGGGATCAGAAGGGTGTTTTGTATTACGAGCTGTTGAAATCGGGTCAGACAATCACAGGGGACCTGTACCGAACACAATTGATTAGTTTGAAGAGAGCAATCAACGAAAAACGACCAGACACGAGGCTATAATCTTCCATCATGACAACGCTCGACAACATGTTGCAAGATCGGTCAAAAATCCGCTTAATAGCCCATACCTTGCCTCTTTTGACTACCATTTGTTTCGATCGATGCAGAACGCTCTTACTGGAATACGCTTCACTTCAGAACAGAAATTGGCTTGATTCATTCTTTACCTCAGACCCGGACAGTTCTTTTGGCGCGGAATACATATGCTACCAGAAAGATGGGAAAAAGTAGTGGCTAACGATGGAAAATACATTGAATAATGTATCAATTCATTTTGTTATTATAATAAATGCATTTTTCAAGCAAAAAAAAAAGAAGAAGGAAGATTTATGTAAAGAAACGTGTATGTAAGCTACGATATACTAACTTTACATGTATCCGCCAAATAATTTGCAGTTCCACAAAATAACAAAAAAAAAGTGATATCAAGAGAATTAAAGTACAATTTAACAATATTGCATTGTGTGTACAATATTCTAAAGTGAATGCCATTATTATTTATCAGTTTTGCTCAATTGGTTTCTTATCATAGTAAAAAGTTCGGTTAATACGAATTCAATGCGTACCGTATTATAATTTATTTTGAGAAACTGACTTAATAAATTGTCATAACCTTGTTTAGAAAACATCAAAAAATATTAGGTTGGTTTTGTTTCTATACATGTTACGAAATCCCATACAAAATTTGGCATTGGGCATGTTCAGTGTTAATACTTTTTACATTTTTAACATCGGTAACTGACAGATTGTATACAAAAATATGTTATCGAGCAAAAGATCACAACTATAACGTAACATTTTTTTTTTTGGTAGAAAACTCCGTTTTAAACAAATTTTCCCACTTTTGATATGTTTTGCCTAAAACTCGTATAGTAGCCAGTATTTGGGGTTTAACGAAATCCCGTTATGATATCGCCTGATTGAAATAAAGTTTAATCGAAATTTGCTTCTAAAAACTATTAAACTGTCATTCAAAATTTTGCTTAACATTTTTAAAAAGTGTATAAATACCTTTAGGTATAGATAAATTGGAAGAATACATTTTTTTCTTATCAGTAATTTGCGTGCAAATATTTATTTTGACGAACAGATTTAAAAAATTGCCATAATCTTGTTTAGAAAACATTAAAAAATATTAGGTTGGTTTTGTTACGAAATCCCATACAAAATATGACATTTGGCATGTTAAGTGTTAAGTGTTAACACTTTTTACATTTTTAACGTCGGTAACTGATGGATTGTATACAAAAATATGTTATAGTTTTTTCTTTTTCATGTTAAGTGTGGGCAACAAATTACAATTGTAACGTATTTTGGCAGAAAACTTCGTTTTAAATAAATTTTCCCACTTATTTGTCTTACCAAAATGATATGTTTTGCCCAAAACTCGTACAGTAGCTAGTATTATTTGGGGTTTAATGAAATCCCTTTATGATATCGTCTGATTGAAATAAAGTTTAATCGAAATTTGCTTCTAAAAACTATTGAACTGTCATCCAAAACATTGCTTAACATGTATAAATACCCATGGGCATAGATAATTTAGAAGAATACATTTTTTTCTTATCAGTAATTTGCGTGCAAATATTTCACATTGTCGTTATTGTCCATAATTTAATTGTAGCTTTTATGCTGTACATAAACTGATATCAAAAACATGCCGGCCGGTTGTTTAAAAACAATTTTCCTATAAAAGATTTCCATTAAATTTTAAATCTTCAGTTGGCATTAACGTCTTCAAGGCACCACTTATAATATTATTTATTCCAGTTGCTATAATATTTAAAAAAAAAACAAGGTATGCAAATTTAATTTGTTAAAATTAATAGTGAAAGAAATTAGTGTTTTTGGAAGGATAATAGCTTAAAACTACAGTGAAAAGAGAAAGAATAAAAGAAATAAAAAATATAAAGCTTAAAATTTACCAAAACAGCCCAAACAGACATAATGAAAGTGCCAGTGAACAGTGGCGGTCCTGCCAAACTTTGTTCTTGGGTTTTGCGAAAGCTATTTAATATTTTTAAGAATTTCTTATTGAATTTTGTTTATTTAGAGCTTTTTTTTTGATTTCTCAAAAGTAAAAAATAAAAAAATTGGTATTTACTGACAAGGGAGATCTAAAAATTTCTAAAATATGTATATATCAATCGTAAAGAAATTTCCTTTCATTTAAGTGCCATATTTGAGTTTGAGTGTCTTTCATTTGAGTTCTCCTACTTTTATGTAACTACGCGTATCGGCTTTAAGGGCCCAGGGGCCCCAGCCCCTTAGCTCGCCACAACGGACTTTAGCCATAAGTTGTTTCGATTCCAAGTAAAAATCTGTTATACGAGGGCGGATCAATTAGTCCGTGACTTTTTGACAGTTTTTTGTGCAAAAAAAAAATTATTTTTCAACATAATCTCCTTTTAATTCAATACACTAAGTGCAACGTTTCTCCAATTTTTGTTTACCTTCCAAAAAATAGGATTTCTTGAGATGCATAAAATAGGCATTTGTTTGATCAATAATTTCATCGTTGGAGCTAAATCTCTTTCCACCGAGCCATTTCTTTAGGTTTGCAAATATGAAATAGTCACTGGGGGCTAAATCCGGAGAATATGGAGGATGAGCTACCAATTCGTAGCCCAATTCATGGAATTTTGCCATTGAGACTACACACGTGTGCACCCGTGCATTATCTTGATGAAAAAGAACTTTTTTCTTGGCCATATGGGGTCGTTTTTTTTCATCCTCGTTAAATCTTTCCAATGAGTTGGCATAATACTCGCCGTTTATTGTTTTTCCCTTTTGAAGCTAATCGATGTGGATTATCCCGCGTGCATCCCAAAAAAACAGTTGCCATCACCTTATTGGCCGACAAACTTACCTTGGCCTTCTTCGGAGACGGTTCACCTGGAAAAACCCATTGTTTAGACTGCTGTTTGGTCTCCGGAGTGTTGTAATGGACTCATGTTTCATCAACAGTTACAAAACGCCGCAAAAACTCATTCGAATTGCGGTTAAACAACTCCAAACAATCCTTTGAAGTTGTCACACGATTACATTTATGGTCAATTGAGAGCAAACGTGGCACCCATCTTGCACACAGCTTTCTTAAATCCAACTGATCATTTAAAATCGAAACCACACTGCCATATGAAATGCCTATGGCATTAACAATCTCACTCACTCAGCGTCATTTGTACTTGTTCGACCACAACGAAAGTCAGAAAACCACTTTTTTACCATTGAAATCAATGGCGCAGAGTCCCCATAGTATTTATCAAGCATTTGCTTGGTTTGATTGACGTTTTTTTTTCCAAAAAATAATGTTTTAATGAGAACTCGAAATTCACTTTTTCCCGTATAAGAAATTGCTTAATATCGCGTTTGGCAACACCATTTAAACTTAATGCATTCCCAGCTGAGATAGGTCATTTCCATTATTTACCGATTCAACCATGTTCAATAAGGTTGGTTCTGGCGCAGCTAATTTATTTCAATAAAGGATAAGAGCGCTTCGTATCATATCGGCGTGCCGTACCAGGTACTAGATAAAGAAGAGATTTTCAAGGGAACAAACACCATAATAACAAAATGGCAAGAGCAGTGGAATCTGGATGAAAACGGGAGATGTACTTATAGACTTATCTTCGATATTAAAGTCTGGATCGAAAGAAATCATGGAAGAATGAGATACTTCCTTACACAGGTGATGACGGATCATGGTAGCCTAAACAAGTATCTACACAGATTTTAGCTACGACAATCTAGTAATTGTGAGTCTTGTGGTGCTTTGGCGGAGGATGCAAATCACATAATATTTGAATAAGAAACTAGGATAATATTAACTTCTCAGACCATTTTACGGAAGATGTTGAAAGCGGAGAGAATATGGGAGCGTTGTGAGCGATTAATAAATTCCATAATGACCATAGTTGGTCTGACAAATTTTTGTTAATATACTTGGAAATGGCTCACATAATTTGTTTTCGGTTTAACTAAACCACGTTTAACTGGCATCCCAAAAATTCAGCCTAAATCGTTTTGTAACTTTAAGATTAGACTAATGAAGCCTTAAGTATTATTTACAATATAATTTTATAATCTTTTGCTAAAAAAACCGTTTAAATTGCAAAATTTAATTTTCCTATGGAAAAGTATAATTTAAAAGGCGAATAATTGTACATTATAATAAAAAATCATCTGCTGCAAATGAATTAGATTAATTATTTTTTTTTAATTTAATTTTTGTTTATATATATAACCGTCGATAATTCGAAATTGTTTTCGTTGAGAATTTTATTTATAATCATAAACCCTTTCCAAACACCTCTTATTACCGGTTATTGTTTTTAATGCTTTTAAACAAAGTCATCTCAATAAGAAATACCTATTGTATTATAAATAAAAACTGTTTTTGTATAAAATTTATAAATACTGTTAACAACAATGCCTTACAAGTTAGTTGCATTTAACTGTCCGAACGGTTAAGGTCATTTCATATCAAAATTTTACGATTTTTTTTTTACGTAAAAATATTCTTTTCTTTATTTTATGGTCTCGTGCCAATCACGATTATTGTAAAGAAAACGAAATAAATATGTTAAATCAAAGCTTTAACCTGTGCTTGGTGGTGGTATTTCTAAGTGTTATTGACTTACTACAAGCAAATAGTTCTGATAAAAAATATATTTCAATGGAAGTGAATATAAGTACAAATAAAAATAATGAAACGGTAATATGTTATTTATTTTTTATTTGATTTCAATTATTTATAACTATTATTTGTTTTGAAGAGTTATCGATATGAGTGAGTTAATTTGAAACAAATAAAAAAAAAACAATTTAGACCAGGTGCAAAAACGTGGAAATACATTAAAAAATTGGCATAAATTAGAGTTATTTATAAAGTTCAAATGCCTTTATTGTGAAAGTAAATGTTAAACAAAGCGATGACCATAAGTTGACACTCTTAACTGTTTATTTTCTACAATATGAAATAAGAATGTCAAATGGCCTCTTACTGATGAAGAAGGCACTTGTTGTGCTTATCAAAAATACAAAAAAAAGTAGTTAAGAGTGTCAACTTATGACCATCCAAATATATTTTATTGTTTTGCAAATAGTTACCCCAGTTTGAGCTATAACTATTGTCAATGTTGTGAAGCTAAGTTTTTAAAATAAAATTTAGAATTCAAGGTAATATAAAAATGGTAAATATGGCACGATCATTTCTAACCCCCTTTAAAAAAATTCCGCTTTAAAAATACACAAATCATGGTTGGTAGCCGAAATGATGCGGTAACGCTATTTTAGATTATTTCGATAAAACCCGTATGACACTTGTTAGATTTTGTATTGATTTTGTATTGACGAAAAATTAATGAACTTCCTTATGGTTAAACTATAAAGTCTGTAAATGACAGAGATCTGCAATGAGTAGTGAAAAATGGAGTTGAATGATGATTCATGATTTGTTGTACTGATACGCATTTATACTTATTGAAATTTTGTCGAACCTCATATTCATTCTTAAGTTTGAAGTACTCATCATACTCATAACTTATAACATTTATGACGTGTTGATTTCGACTTTCCTTCACTCGATGTGGACCAAAACACTGGATTTAAATTTATTTATTTTTTAATTAAAGCTTAATAAATTCCACATAAATTCTGCATACAATATACTAAGCTATTAAGCGATAAATCGACAATTTGGCACTAACGACAAGGGAACTGTCCCAACCTGAACTCTCGGATCTTAATGACATTTAGATATCTTATTGTGACACGTGTTATTTTATAGCAGCCCAATCCCACGTTTAAGGGTTTAAAGACGGGTCCCCAAAATATGTAATTGTTGTTGGGAGCATGTCTTAAATTTGTGAACATCAAATTTATTTTTATGCAGCGTAAAAGTACTCGAAAAAACAAAAAAATTTGTAGCAATATCACCTATATTTGCACCCAAGGTTGCCACAATTTTACAATTTTTAATTATGGATGAAAAAAGCTATTTGGTGAAAGTCGAATTAAAACCATACGATTTCAAATATCAAAAAATCCTCAGACACCCCTTCGTTGAAATTAAATAAACTTTAATATATGTGATTTGGAGCTTAAACCAACTGCAATTTCCATACAAAAGTAAATTTTTTAATATTGGAAACAGACTTTTTTGACTGACAAAAAATATTGTACATTTTTGAACACGATTTAAAATAGCGAAAAAACGATTCTGTTGTATGGACACTACATTTATTTTGTATTAGATTGAAATTATAAAATATAAATTCTGTTCGTATTTCCTGAGCGGAAGCGAAAATTTGAATTACTCACGTGATCGTGCGTGAGCGAGGATAGAAATAAGTCTTCATGTGTGATTGTAATACATCACTACGTGGTATGGGTATTATGAATTTGCTTGTTACCAAAAAATCGTACTTTAATACTAAAAATCGTACCAAAGGAAGAACCCTATTGAAATTGTTACAAATCAATCTATACCGCCATAGAAAAGTCTCGACTTGGGCTTAAATAGTATTTAGATACACTGAACTGTAGATATCTGTTTCAAATTTGGGTTGTGAATGTTATGCCTTCAAATTAAAAGAAAATCAAATCATATTTAAAACTATGGTGACTAGTTCCAAATATGATTTGATTTTCTTTTAATTAATAAACCACCTTCCGGAAATTTGCTTAAATATATTTTTAAGGACATTTCATTTAAGATTTTGTGCCCTTAAAACAAAATATAAAAATCACTCCTCTTCCTGAAATTTTTACCGCTTCCCGGAATATGATCCAAGTTATACTTGGTTTAGGGTATCATACATATCGTCAGCTGAAATGCAAAAGGGCGTAACTTATATTTTTATTTTTTTTACGGGAGAAGCAAAAAATGCCAATAGGCAATTTAAATTTAACAAATTCTGACAGTTTTGATTATAAAATGATAAAAATTTTGTGAAGAAATGTAGTTCAATGCAGTACTTCATAATCACTCAACCCCATTTTAAATTTGTACAGGGCAACCAAAAAACTTGGAAAGTTAAAATTTTTTTTGAATCGTTGAAGTCAGAAATTATGTGTATGCGTATTTAGCCAAATTAATCACATTATTCAATATAATTGGGTTTGAAAATTTTGTTAGTTACGCCCTTTTGCATTTCAGCTAACGATATATTCCTATTAACTGTTAAAAAAACTATCTAGTTAATTCTCTTTTGTAAAAATTTAATTTTTCTTTTTTTTTTTTATATATTATTAGAGCGGGTGTTTTAGTAAATATTTTAGTAAAATCTGAAACACTCAAAGGAAATTTGTTCACTTTACCACTTAAAATACGATTAAGATACTCATCCTAAAATCATCTAAGCCGTCTTAAACGTTCACTTAAAATTCCAAAATAAAAATTTGTTAATGAAATGTAAAATCAATAGTTTACAGTATCCACCCTAGAATTTTTGTTTATCAAATATTAATATTATTTAAAAGCAAACAGATTAAAAACTTATCAGTATAGCGAATTTGCACCCAAAGTTAGTTTTTATAATACACGTTTATTATTTTGATGCGAAGTTATATCTCTATCTTTTAATTATAGATGTCTTATAAGGTAGAACCACTTCCCGATTCCCATGCCGAATTAGGCGAAGGACCACATTGGGATATTGCTACACAAAATTTATACTTTGTTGACATTAATGCTGGCAAAATCTTACGTTATGACTACAATGAAAATAAAGTGTACAAAGCTAAAATTGAAGGTGAAGATTTAGCTGGTTTTGTTATTCCAGTCGAGGGAACCACCGATCAATTTGCTGTCGGTTCTGGTCGTCGTGTTGTAGTTGTTAGTTGGGATGGTGTCTCCGAAACAGCTAAAGTGATTAAGACCCTTTTCGAAGTACAAATGGATGATAAACGTTTTGATGGTAATCGCTTCAATGATGGTAAATGTGATCCTCGCGGCCGTTTGTTTGCTGGTACTATGCGTTTTGTTGGTGATGAATTTGAACATCGCTACGGTGAATTGTATAAATATGAGAAAGGTGGCAAAATTGAGGTTGTCAAAAGTGATGTAGGCATTTCTAATGGTTTGGCTTGGAATGAAAAAACCAAGAAATTCTACTACATTGATACTACCGATTATGAAGTTAAGGAATATGATTATGATTTTGAAACTGGAAAAGCTAGTAAGTTTATAAATACATATGCCCCATTAACACAATATTAACTGCTAACTAGGTTTTAACTGAAACATTTGTTTTTGGTCAAATTTTAACGGGGCATTGCGTTATCCGGACTAAGAGGATTTTAAATAAAAATTTCATTTTGTTTTTAATTTAGCTAATCCCAAAGTGGTTTTCAATTTACGCAAAACCAGTCCCAAGGACCATTTGTTACCTGATGGCATGACAATTGACAGTGAGGGTAACATTTATGTTGCCACTTTTAATGGTTACACTATTTACAAAATTAATCCCACGTAAGTCTTGGCATAAAATTAAAAATAAAACTTATTAATAATTCTTATCAATTTATGTATTTCCTTTTAGTACTGGCAAAGTTTTGTTGGAAATTAAATTCCCTTGTAAACAAATTACCTCTGCTGCATTTGGTGGTCCCAACTTGGACATTCTGTATGTTACCACCTCCTCTCGTTTTGGTGAACCAGATCCTGCTGGTACCACTTTCAAAGTTACTGGCTTGGGTGCCAAAGGTTTGCCTATGTCCAAAATTCAAATCTAAATAATTTACAAATTACTATTACGATATTAGTTATACAGACATATTAACCGTTAGTTATTAATTGTTTTATACTCTTATACTTTGAACTACTGACTTTCTGTTCTTTTTTCTATTTAAAATTCAGTGCAATAAAATAAAATATATTATATTTTTTATAAAATAAATATCAAAAATGTGTTTTTATTAGAGATAATATTTATAAAACTACTGCTAGATAGTCACTGCTGTGACTACCCAATAAATAATTCATTTATTTGAACATATCAGTGTAAATATGCATTAATTCAAGCCTTGAATTGCAATTTAATTCAAATTCAAACAACACTCTAAAACTTGTGGTATTCAAGCCCTATTTTCGAGCTTAAATCAAGCCATAATTACATGATAAATTTTTTATTTTGTGCAGTTTATTTCCATTCCGTTTATTATTTTGATACAATATACATACCGTCAGCTTATCGGTTTCACTTATACACTCACCAAAAAAAGTCTGTAATGTCAAGTGTAAATTTTGCTGTTATTACGGGAAATTCTGCTAATTTGAGCCCAGCGGTATTTTTTGCTAATCTTAGCAACACATGTCTGCTAACGTGTAGTACAATGAAATTAGTAGAAAAATTAGTAGCCGCTACTAAATTTTAGTAGACTTTTTGTAAAGTGGAATTTAAAATCTGTTTGCTAAAATCAGCAAAAAAAATTACTAAATATTATTAATATTAGTAAAAAGCTTTGAATTTATTTTTTTTATCGAGTATCAAAAATTTTGATTATATTTTTTAAATAACGAATTAATCATTTTGTTTTAATTTGGTAATTTCTGTTTTGAAAAATATTTTGGTCAGTTTTTTTTTACTTTTAAGGTTTAATTTTAATTGTTTTTTGGGCGGATTTTTAGAACTAAAAAACCTTTTTAGTGCTATTTTAAGTGGATGTCCTCTTTTTAGACATGAGTCGGTATCTTCACTTCCGATATCTTTTTAAATATATGTAACATTTTAAGGAAATTTAAGTTTGTAGGTGCAAGTTTTAATTAGAAATAACATTTCCTTCAATATCCACGTTTTTTAAATTAGTAAAATTTTTCGCTAATTTTAGCAAATCGGTTTTCAAAAATTTGTAAAATGATTTCTGAAATTAGCAACAAAAATTTGTAAATATTCTGTAAAAATTCTGTAATTTGTAAAATGTAAATAGCAAAAAGATTTGCTAAATAATAATTTTTTACTAAAAATCAGTACAAAAATAGTAGAGTGGGATTGAAAACCGTTTACAAATTTTTCTACTAACTTTTTTTTCTGAGTGTATGCCAAAAAGTAGTTATTGAGAAAAACGATAAAGGTTTACACAAATTTTTTTTTAAAATCTACATGACAAATATTTTTTTTGTTTTCAACATCTTTAGTGATATGCAATAAATTTTTATTAAATTATATTCAATGAGTCATAATTTATATTTCATTTTTGGGGCCGGGGCGTGTAAGGCCCCCTGGGTCCAAAAACTGGCACGCGTAGTGTGGGTACCCAAATGAAAGGAAATATACTCAGGATCTTAAAAAATATTTTTTCTAACTTCGGCCTACAGGCCCCCCCACCTAGAAATAGAAATGTTTTAAAAATTCGTGCGATTTTAATAATGGGGACATTTTCTCTCAATTTTTTCGGAAAATTTTTTAAAATTTTTGAGAAATTAGTCTCCTCTTTAATTTTCTTTTTTTTTTTATATGGGGCCAGGAGGTGTTAAATGGAACCAAAGGCGCCGCTGGCAAAAATTTTTTAGAAAAAATCGCGCGATTTTTAATTTTATAGACAATTTGCCGAAGGCAAAAAAAAAAAAAGTTTTCTTTGTTTTTATTCCAGAGGGGGTTAATTTTTTAATAAAGTTAACTTTTTGGGACTACAAAGGGGGATCTTAAATGGACCTAGAAGGAGCCACATACCATGGATCGTAAGGAAATTTCCTTACATTTGAGTATCCTCACTTATATGTTACTACGCGTACCAGTTTTTGGGCTCTGGGGGCCTCACAGGCCCCTGTCCTAAAAATGAAAGATAGAAAAAAATATTTTTTTATTCCAGAGCGGATCATACTTTTTTTTGAGCAACGCCCGACAAAGTGCATTTCAGCCTAAAAAAATCCTGTTTTGTACTGCATATCAATTTTTTCTTTTGAGTTTTACTTTCTTTGCCGTATGTCCATACATTTATGAGAGCCTAAAAGCAATTTCCTCTTTTTCTTTTGTTTTACATTCGTTGTTATGGTTATTCAACAAAAGAATTAAGAAATATATTTTTGAAATTTTGTATGCAAATTTGATGAATAGGCCAAATGCAGCAATACAAAAAATGAAATTTATTTTTTATGTAAAATTTGCTGTGTATGTATGTCAATCAGTGGTGAAAACAGCAAATTACGGATGTTAGAGCTAAGTCGATGCTGAAAATCTTAGATATGATACGTGATAAAGTGAAACGGGTTTTGAAATGAGAAAGAGAATTTTTACAATATATATATATATAATCCATTCCTAACTCAATTAAAAAAAATGTTTAGTGGGTCCAACCGATAATAAGCTAACGATACATTTAATTTTGTTTTATATTCATTATCTTGAGAATATACCAGAAATTGACAAAATGTCCTAAATGCCGTAAAACTCAGAAAGTGATCATTTGACCGATATCATATTATCGACTTAATGACATCAATTTCACACTTTTAAATAAACATTCCGTGAAAATAGAAAACAATTTTTTTCATCTCTAACAAAATGAAAGCCAAAATACATTAACATTACTTTCACACCACCCTGTATGAAAATTGTGATAAAAGCCCTTCTATATTTTAAACATTATCTACAGTATGTACATATAAGTTGTTGAATGTTCTTTCTTTGTAATAAAGGTTCATTATTTTTCATTAAAAATTATCTCCAAGATCATTTAATTTTTAATTATAACATTAGAATTATGTTAGCTTATCGTTTGTTTTTAAAAACTAATTTAATTCATGTTAATCTTATACTTATTTTAAATCTTTTCGACAAAAAATAAAATTAGGTTATGTTAGATTAGGTTGAAAATAAGTATCGGTAGTGCAGATAACCGACTCATATTCAAAAATAGGACATACACTGAAGTCTAAAAGTCGCATTTTGTACGCTCTCATTTAGGTTCGAATGTTACTAAGGATCGGACCACTTCTGTACTTTTAACACTCGTCATTAATAAACGATATCTGAAGAAAACCTTTGGCTTACTTAGGTATCAATTAATTAATCTAACAATTTTTGCAAAAAAAAAAAAAAACTTGCTAAGCGTTAATTCAGCGTTCGTATTTTAAATTGATTTATGGCAAAATATATTGTTAAGATAATCTTGCACTTTGTTTAAAAAAATTGGAATTATGCATTTTTTATTTAAATAAATATTTTATTAAAAATACAAAATAATAAAATGAATTTCAAACAAAAATTATTTATATAAATTTTTATTACTTATTTATGTTTAAGGTACTGGGTAAATAATAATATCCAACGCTGTACCAACAGCCAGTACTAAATACTCCTATTTTTGTCCACAACTGTAAAAACGGCAAAAAAGGTCATCTGAAAATTTTACAAATTATATTTTTAATATAATGCGCTTATTAATGATCGTCGTTTGATTAACCTTATTTCATAAAATTGAAAAGTTAATAAGGTTCGGGCCACCAACATTTTTTTGATTTATTTGTTAACCCAAAAAATTTGGAGAGCTTAACCATTGACTATCTACTGTAATTGATAATTCTAATGTTTTTAATACGCGATACGATAATAGTTCCGTTCGTTTACTCAATAATTTGTACAAATTTTTACTGGATGACATTCGTTTACACAAATACTCAGAAAACATAAATTAAAAAAAAAGAGAAAATAAAGTGACAGTTTGATGTTGAGAGTTCTTCTTCTTTCTGCAAATATTTTCTAGACAAATTACGTTACCGCGGGTGCCCGCGGGAACCCAAACAAAAAATTGGGTAAATGAGAGCGTTTGAGAGATTAATTGTGTTTCTCTTTTACCAGAACTTACACGTACTTTTTGTTTAGGTAAAATGGTAAAACTGTCAAATCATCACCTGCTACTAATAAATCAGCTGTTTTGCATTTGTGAAAAAATTAAAGTTAAATAAAAAATTAACTATAAAGAACATTTTCTTCTTAATAATAAAAATACATTGGGAAATGTAAATATTTATTTATCATTTTAAATCAATTTATGAGTTAAGCTCTTTTTTACAATGAAAAAATTTAACGTTTATTATTGGGTATGACATGTGGTTTTGTGCGTTCCCAGTATTTTGGGTATTTTTATGGTTTTGTGAGAGAATTTTTTGCTAACTGTCATTTTTCTTCAAGAATTTTTTATTTTTTTATTCAAATATTCAAGAACCAAGCCCTTTGGGTCAAATATGGTTTGTAATAGAACTAACGGACTTTACCCAAAATTACCTCGTACAGATCTATTATTGCCAGCAAGAATTTACCAGCAGAAAAACCATATGATTGAAAACATGTCATAAATTTTTGTAAATACAAATAAAAATGTTTTACAACTACGTTGTTTTATGCAAGTGCAAAGCAACAAATATTAGCTGTGTTCCCTTACTTCCTGGGTAAAGTTCGGTAAAATGAGACTAAGCACAAAATACTCTCATAAAATGACAAAATTACCCAAAAGTACGGGAACGCAAAAACCACTTTTCTAGCCCAAAAAAAAGTCAAAATGCATCAGTGATGCTAAATTTTTAGGTGCAATAAGTGTAACACGACAAGTGAAAACGCGCTCATAAAGAAATGCGAAAATTGAAATAAAAGACTCAAAAAAATATATTAAAGTTGCCCGCCGTTTAGAGTGGCACGAAATTTCGAGATTATGATATTTTCCTCTTTGAAAAAACATACATAGTTATTTATAATAAATATATTTTTCTCATAATTAATGTCTATGAGCTTTTTTTCATTGTTTTTTCAAAGTGGTGTATATAAAAATCTCGAGATTTCGTGCCAATGTAAAAGAGGGGGTTACAATTTTCAAAAAAAAGCTGTAAGAAAAATTAAAAGGTGCCGATCTGTCCCTTTTTTATAAACAGAAAATATTTGCAGTCTTTAAAAAGTAAAAAACCGCTTATTGTAACACGAAAAGGGCTTAATTAGCATCGCAGATCTCATTGACATTTACTATTATTTTATTATTATTATTTATTATTATTTAATTATTTTATTATTGTAAATCGTTTTTATTTCAATTTGCAATAATTTTTAACAAATCTGCTTTAACTTCCTTAGTTTTATTTTTTACAATTATAAAACAGCTGTTTTTGTTTATCAACTGTTCTTTTGACAACTTACCCAAAGAAAAAGTCTGGGTAACTTTCGGTAAAAAGAGAAACACTATTCCACTCTCATAAACGCTCTCATTTACCCAATTTTCGAATACGGGAACGTTTTTGGGTAAGTTTGTGAACCCGCAGTAACGTATGGGAACACACTTATTGTAGAAAAGATAAGAAAACCTTCTGAAATGTTACTGCTTAAGATTTTACAACAGGAATCCTCTTCTTTCATATCGACCAGTTATTTTATTTTGTTTTTGCATCAGCTGTTTAACAAACTTGTAAATTATTGCAAATTTTCCGTTCGCGTACTTTTTTAGAAAATTTTCATTTTGGGAGTAAATTTGTCTTACTCTCTATAAGTTTGTTACTGAGTAATTCTTACAGGACTTGATTAAGAAAAGTAAACGAATGGACTCAATATATAATAGTTAATACGATAATGACTCTATCAAAATATTAATAGGGCTGTGTTTGTTTACATGTAGTAAAAACTAGAAATTTAAAAAGTATGAACAATTTATTAAAAATTAATTTTTTTCAGTAGAATGGATAGAAAAGGGCATAAAATTTGATAGAGACAAATAAAATTTTTTTCAAATTTCAAGCCAGAAATAAATTTTCTTAAAAAAAAAAATCTAGAAAAAATAGTATGAAAACAAATAAGCTTATAATCTAATTCTTTGTTATATATTTTCAAGAGTAATTTGTGAGTACCTAGTCTTATCAATATTTGCTTTCCAATATGTAGGTAGTTATTGTTTTTCACATTTTAATCATAAGTGGACCTATTATTGTTTTATACTTTCGAATAGTTGATATCAAATATAAATATGTAAGGTATACCGAGCGGTATACTGGGCGGCTACTGAGCAATTGTTGTCATATAAAATATCTCCCCTTCAATTAAATACAATCAGTTAATATTGAAATTTTCTAGTGATCACATATTAAGCTTTCATACAAAGGTAACAATTTTGAAATTGAATAAATTTGAAAATATACAAAAGTAAATTGAAAAAGGATATATTATTTAGGCATATGAGATGTTAAATAAAAAAATTAAAACCATTTTTTAAAACTATAAAAAATAAAAATTTATTTTTCTACCCTTTTTCAGATGTCTTATAAAATTGAACCTATTCCCAACTCTTACACAGAATTGGGCGAAGGACCACATTGGGATATTGCTACACAAAATTTATACTTTGTTGACATTGATGCTGCCAAAATTTTACGTTACGATTACAATAAAAATAAAGTGTACAAAGCTAAAATTGAAGGTGAAGATAAAGCTGGTTTTATTATACCTGTCGAAGGCACAACCAATCAATTTGCAGTTGGCTGTGGTCGTCGTGTGGTAATTGTTAGTTGGGATGGTGTCTCTGAAACAGCTAAAGTGACTAAGGTCCTCTTTGAAGTACAAATGAATGATGAGCTTTATGCTAGTAATCGTTTTAATGATGCTAAATGTGATTCTCTTGGACGATTGATTGCTGGAACCATGGTATATGGTGCTGATGTATTCAAATATCGTTATGGGGAATTGTACTCATATGAAAAAGGAGGCAAAGTTGATGTTATCAAAAGTGATGTTGGGATTTCTAATGGTTTGACTTGGAATGACAAAATTAAGAAATTTTATTACGTCGATACTATGGATTATGAAGTAAAGGAATATGATTATGATTTGAAAACTGGAAAAGCAAGTAAGTTTTAAAATTTTGTATTTGTTAATAATTTTTTTTAATTGTTTATTATTTTATAGCCAATCCCAAAGTTGTTTACAATTTCCGTAAGACCAGTCTAAAAGATCATTTATGCCCCGATGGCATGACTATTGATACTGAGGGAAACATTTATGTCGCCATTTTTAATGGACATAGTGTTTACAAAATTAATCCCACGTAAGTTTAATAATACAATTAATTAATTTACTAACATAATGACGTTCATAAGCTGGGGTCTCATACAGGGATGGAAAACATGATAAAATTGTACTTTTTTTGGTAAATTTTTTCCTTGGTTGGTACCGTGGTACTACCGCGGCTCATTTAGTACAATTTAAAATTTTTACAAATTTTCAATTTTTAACTTGATAAAACAACATAGCATAAAGTCGGCTTTTTTAAAAAGCAACTTAAAATTAAAAACCTGTATTTATTTATTCAGCTACTATAGTAAAAAATAAAGTCAGTTATAAGTTGAACCGGCTCTAAATTGGTACCACAAATGTAACAAATGTTTCCATACACATTGTACTAAAATACTCGGAAGAGGCAACATTGAACAGCTGATTTTAAATTACCTCTCAAAACAAAAAAAAAAAAACAAAATAAGAAAAAAGTTTATAATTGTTAAAAAGCTATTAGATGCCTTTAAATTTTTTAATAGCAAATCCTAAAAAGGTTAAATTGCCCTACAAGGGAGGCGGACAACCAGAAAAATGGGTGTGACATAAAAATTAGAGTAAAATTTTACAAAATTTTGTGGGAATTATACGATTACATAAAATTAACGATACATTTTGCTTCATCCGGTCAATTTAAATTTTTTTAAGTCTTTTTAGTGTCTAAGCAAATCTGACTCAATACGATAAAATTGTTAAAAAAAGCGGAAAAAATTTTGGTACCGTGATGATCGAAAAAGTACAATTTGTTTGTCTGGTTGGTACAATAACAGAAAACATATTTTCCATCCCTGGTCTCATATATGATATTTTTTTTTTTACAAATTAAGAAAATATTAATGCTAAATGACATCTGTATTAAATTGTGGAAAAAAATAATTCAGTTAAGAGGTGTAAATTTACGAATTTGAATTTTGTGGTGTTTAATTTTTCACCAATTACTTCTAATTTAAAATGAAAACAAACAATTTATTTTTCGATCTTTTATCATAAATTATGACAACTTTTTTTAATTAGTTAACAAAACAATAAGCCCAGCAAAACATAATATTACCCGGTAATGAGTTTTGTAAGGAGAAGTAGGCAACCTCTTACCTTTTTATGACTAGAAAAAAACCTGATAAATTAATTAGAAAAAAAAACATAAAAATCTAATAATTTTTATTAGATTTTGTTCTAAAAGTCATTAATTTTTGTAAAAATACGTAACTTCCTACAGTTATATGAAAAATATTTGAAAAGTCATATATATAAAAGTATAAAGTGTGTGGTACTATTGGATTCAAACGAATCGGAATCTAGTTACGTTTTGATGGAATTGTTAATACGACAGCTGAAAACACATTTTAAGATGAAAATTATCAAATTTATCCCACAAATATTATCTACAGAATCTAAAATCTCCAATCAAATGGATTACAACTTTGTTATATTTTACTAAAACTATTATATTTAATCATTAAAAACATATGCATTCTTGCCTAAATATGCAAATTAAACATTATTTAGAGTAAACAATTCCAGTTTGAAACACAAATAAAAACGACCTAGATTTACACACATGAAAATTTTCACACAAAAGAAATACAAAAAATTATTTATTGAACTTAAAAAGATTTACAACAGTAAAACGTGATTGAGACTAACGTTGAAAGCAATTAATTTAATTGTTAGTCTTCATTTAATTTTTATTTTTGAAATTTTTCCAGTGTACAAGTTTTTTTTATGCCTGAATAATTGTAATATTTTTGAGGTTATGTTAACAATTCCTAACGCGTAAATTTACGAGTCTGAAATAAAAAGCCAAAATTAGTCAGTTAAATAAGCTTTTATTTACTTTTTGTTTGGCTGTGCTAGCTAAATGTGGTTCAACATTTGTAAATACAAGTGTATTTTTTTTTGGTTGGCTGTGTATTACTAAAGTAAAACTTTTTAACTTGAAATTATATATACATATATATGTACATATGTATATAATCTTGCTCACGCTATGTCTAATTATTGTTTTATTTTTTTTTAGCACTGGCAAAGTTTTATTGGAAATAAAATTCCCTTGTAAACAAATCACTTCTGTTGCCTTTGGTGGCCCCAATTTGGACATCCTGTATGCTACAACTGCTTCTGTTTTCGATGAACCCGAACCTGCTGGTACCACTTACAAAGTCACTGGTTTGGGTGCTAAAGGTTTACCAATGACTAAAATTCAAATCTAAATAATTTATTAATTATAAGTTAGTTGTTAATATTAGACATTAGTTAATATTAGTTTTAAATTAAAGAAGTTCAAAAAGGTGTACTAAAAGAAGACAATTTTCCCACCGCTATGTGTAATAGAGAATCATATCATAAAGACGCCACCAACATTAAAGAGTACGTGTTTTTTTGCATGAATAGGGTTTATCGCGATAACCGTGAGAAGCAAAATCTCACACATCGCTGAAAAAAGATAAAAACTCTTAAATCGCTACTATTATATTTAGACTGAGCAAAAATACCTTAGGTTTTAAGACAGGGGTGCCCAAAAGTTCCTTATGGAAGAGCAAACACCAATACATTTAAAGAAAATCTAATTTTGATTTAATATTTTTTATTGTAAAAACAAATCTATACAAAAAAACAAGAAAAAAAAATATTTCATATCATACTTTAAACAAAAACAAAATCTACATTGATGATCGCTGCAAAGCATACGAAAGTGTTGTTGCTTTGCACTTGCGTGTATACAGTGAAGAACGACAAAAAAACTAATAAGTGTGTGTATTAAAATAAACAGCCTAAAGCTAAGTGCTTTTATAAAAACAAATGAGCACTAAGCGCATAGTCTTGAACTATGTGTATTCACCATTAAATCCTAGCAAGTGCCAAAAACTTGATAGTTTTCGAGCAAAAATACAAGTTATTTATTATGATAGCATACCATTCTCACATGCCAAGTCGGTCCGCCTAAAATCCGCTTTAGAATACTAATTAGAAGGTCAAACAAACTTATGTGGAAAACAATGAGTATAAAGATCAACCATATAGAACAATAGCAATCTGTCAAATTAAAGTCGGTAAGGCAGTGTCTTTGATATTTTATTTATTTATATTTATATTAATCATATAATTACAAATTATATATTAATACCCTAACCGAGCACTAGCAACAAAGGCCAGACCGGAGCCTCTGGTGGGAATCTGATAAGCTAGCACGCTACCAACTAGTCTACCGGGGCGCTCATGTGTGTCTCTGATATAATTTGCATTGATGGCAAAAAAAAACTAGAATCTAGAAACTAGCAAGTTTCATATAGGCTTAATAGAATCATAAGAGTCTGGTATTTGGATATAATTTGTAGTTTTAATATTTCTACAAATTATATCCTTATTATATTATGATTAATAGGGAAACCGCAAATATGCTCTAAAAAAGTGTTTAATGCGCATAAAATATGCACTAAAAACATAAAAATATGCCCTTAAAATTTAAGAAATATGCTCTAAAAATAAAAAATGTTTTTTTTTATATTTTTTAAACAAAAAAATATTTTTTATTAAAAAAATCAAAACGCTACTTAAGACCGATATGAAAATTTTAAAATGGCCATTCCATTAAAGGCAAGTGTCTTTTTGTATAACCGGTTTTATTGCGCTAGTTTACCGGTTCAATTTCGAAATATCTTAAACTATCGTTATAATAATGCTAAAATACCGAAACACCGATTTATAACGGTATTTTGCAAATATAACAGGTAATATTATGAAATAAACATCGTGATTTTTGAAGACACATGCCGCTATTGCAACCGCAGTTTTAAAATTTTCGTATCGGTATTGATCAGAGCGTCATAGACAATTACCATTATACTAAAAAGGTATTGCTTGCCAACCATGCGAAAAACTGTAATTTTTTTTACATATTTTAGTGAATTCTACATTTAGTAAAATAAAAACATTAAATAATTTTTTTTTTTATTTGGTTAGATGTCTCTTTCGTGTCTGATTTTTACGGTTTCTTCTTTTTGATTAAAACAGTAAGTATAAAAGAAATGTTTGAAAAATGACATCATAAAAAAATACGATTTTCAATAAAGGTTGTTGTTGCAATTAACTACGTTGTCTGTTACACCTAAGAATATTTTTGTACATTGAAAAAGTTCTTTCAACATCAACTGATGTAACGGGGGCGAATTAAAAAGCTAGTACTTCTTTGACATCATATTCCAAAATTTATTTACATTACTCCTACGTTTTTTGTTACAATCTGTTCAAGTTTGTTCTTAATATCTTTTTTGGTATAGTATTCTGATACCTTGTCAATATTTTTGATTGTTTCTGTTACTAACCCATATTGCTCAACAAGTGGGAGTTTGGGAGGGGGAGCGCTAACAAATATTAGTTTATTATATATTAAAATAATAAAAAAATATGTATAAAAGAAGTCAAAATATGATCTAAAAATATGCTTTTACCTCTAAAAATGCTCTTTATGCTGAAATATGCTTTAACAAATCGATGCCAGAATTTTTAAATTTTACTGAATGGGATAAATAGTTTATCCATTGGTCCATACGACGCACAGGAAAAAACATGATATTGCATATTTGCGGTTTCCCTGATGATAAATACTAAAAAAAATTTAGTTTTTTTCAAAAACTAGACCTACTAGGAAAAAAATAAATATATAAATATTTTCAGTTACATTTTTTATTTTATATAAATTTTTCAAAATAAGTAATGTAAAAATGCCAATATAACTATTTTTCAGATTTTAGTATGTAAATTTAAAACTAAGTCAATCGAACAAAAATTTACACCATAAAAATAGTCGAATCACTTCCCTCAGTGTTGTGTTTTTAAGTGATTCGTAGTTTAGGCAAAATGAAGACAAAAAGATGAAAATTTTTAGTGTAAATATTTTAAAAAGGATTGACGGAATTGTAGTGATTTCAGCTGTGTCCAAGTAAGTAATGCTTTTTTAAGGCTTTAAGTTATACTTTCAAGATTTTAAGGTATTAACGCCCAAGTTGTTAAAGCTAATTTAGTGAAATTTAGTTTAACGAAAAGTTATCTTTGTAAATTTTTTAAGAGCAAATGGTAGAAGAATAGTTTCTCCTCACAAAGCGTTTATAACTTTGTGATGGTGATTTAGTTCTTTTTAATTAAAATTGTAGGAATATTGCATATAAATTCGAAAAAATAAGTGCACATATGGACGCAGTTGGCGTTAATGAGTATAACGAGCACGAGTATTTTTTCTGTAAAAAACATTGCCTAATAGCTGAAGATTGGACATTTTAACGGCAGCATCCACCACCAGGCATATTACAATCCATTGAATTTGTAATACGACCTATACGGCGGTTGGGACCAAAGCCACCATTTCCACCACCACCTCCGGATCCTCTACCTCCTCCTCCACCGCCGCCACCACCTCCGGATCCCCAACTGCCGCCTCGACGACTGTTGCCACTATCTCTATTTTCTTGTTTGAATGGTGCAAATAGAGTTGTGAAGCTTTAATAAAAACAAAATTAAATACAAAAAACAAGGCTAAAGTGCACTTCTCGGGCGTTGCTAAAAAAACACGACTGCTCCTGGAATAGGAATTTTAAAAATGCATTTTGTTTTATGATCCATTATATGTGGCTCACTTTAGATCCATTTAAGGCCTCTTTGAGCCCATATAATAATTAGTATAAATTTCACATTTTTTGAGCAACGCCACAAACATTTTATATTTTATTTAACTTACAACTGCAACACTACGAGCCACAAGCCAGTAAATATTCCAATTATACGTTCCATGTCCCAAGGACGTTTTTCTAAAACACGACCATCTGTAAAGATTTTAATCACAATTCCTAAGTATGTATTCTTTTATTATTTTTAATAGTTTTTCATACTTCTATCTATATACACCATTTTTGAATGGTGATTTATTCAAAAATTATTGGAATTTTTTGTTTACGTTCTAGTTTTAAAAATATACTTGGTTTTCAATGAATTTGCTTTTTTTCGTGGATTGTAATACTGACGTGTCTGTCAAACCATATGTTTACTTTATTCTTAGCATCCACTGCATCCACATAAACATTGTTGTAGTAAAAAGTAGTAGAAATGAACGTTAAAAATATTACTTGTTCATAAGTTACGATTTTTTTAACGGTACGCTTTTTAAAGTTTAAGCTGATAACAATTATTTCAGTTATTCTAACCCTTCATAGATACTTCCATTGATAAGAAATAAACGTAACTTTTTTTTAGCTAAATTGTAATTGCAATTTTCTAAAATCAGGTTTACAAATTGCTGTGAAATTTTAAAAATTTTAATTTTTGTCAATTTGTATTTGTTAACAATTTATTTAGCCACCTCGTGATATTGAAAACAACGGCATGGTTGTTTTCAATATCACTTTATTTAATCACAAATACTTAGGAACAGCGAGCTAAAGCTGGCCACACACGGTAACTTTGTGCGTGTGATTTGTTCGTGCTTGACGTCTTGTTACATGTTAATGCGGCTGTGCGCGAACTTTAGACAATTTTTTTATTTTAGTTTACAATGAGACGTCAAAGTATATGTATTGCGGAGATGGGTAGCAAAAAAAAGTTTATAGAGGTGCAATTTTTATATTTTTTAATAATATTACATGATGACGCCTATTTCTTTTTAAAATTCGTCCACCTGCTGTTTTTAATTTTCCTTTTTTGTTTCCTACACAAATAAATTATCAAAAAGCAATTGCATCATCTGCTTCTCATTTCATGTTTTCTCTTTAAAGTTTAAGGTTGTTGTGATTTGTTCGTCGTGTGTGAAGAAATGGTACGCGAACAAATCACACACACAAATCAATCGTCTATGGCCAGCTTAATTGAAAAGTTCAAATTCAGATTGACTTCATCTAGAAGAAAATATTATTGTATACGGTCAGTTTGATTTTTTTTCAACCACTGGCCTTCCAAATGGCCAAAAAATTTCAAATGAACATATACTACGAGGGCGGATCAATAAGTCCGTGACTTTTTGAATGAAACACAGTTTTTTTTTTTAAAAAAAAAAAATATTTTTCAACATAATTTCCGTTTAGATCAATACGTTTAGTCCAACGTTTCTCCAATTTTTGTATCCCTTCCAAAAAAAAAAAGGATTTTACATGGTCCATTTGTTTGATCAATAATTTCATCGTTGGAGCTAAATCTCTTTAGGTTTGGAAATAGTCACTGGGGGCTAAGTCCGAAGAATATGGCAGATGAGGTACCAATTGGTAGCCCTATTCATGGAATTTTGTCATTACACACGTGTGCACCCATGCATTATGGTCAATTGAGAGCAGACGCGACCATCTTGCAGACAGCTTTCCTTAATCCAACTGATCATTTAAAATTGAAACCACATTGCCATATGAAATGCCTATGACATCAACAATCTCATGCACTTTTACTCTTCGATCGCCCAACACCACCATATCGTGGATTTTTTCGACATTTTCGGGTGTATTGACCTCAATTGGCCGTCCAGAACGTTCAGCGTCATTTGTACTTTGCGACCACAACGAAAGTCAGTAAACCACTTTTTTACCATTGAAATCGATGGTGCAGAGTCCCCATAGTATTTATCAAGCTTTTCCTTTCCTTTTTTTTAATTTAAATGTAATTATTTAATTTTATTTTTGAGGTTATTTGATAGTTATTTGAAATTGAAACATGCAAACAAAAGTACAAAACAAATTGTGGAATAAATATACCTGGGTTCTTAAAGTGATTATAATACGAAGTTTGCAATGTATACACTCACCAAAAAAAGTCTGTAATGGTAACTGAAAATTTTGCTATTATTACGGGAAATTTTGCTAACTTGAGCCCAGCGGTATATTTTGCTAATCTTACCAACACATGTCTGCTGACGTGTAGTACAATGAAATTAATAGAAAAATTAGTAGCCGCAACTAAATTTTAGTAGACTTTTTGTAAAGTGGAATTTAAAATCTGTTTGCTAAAATCAGCAAAAAAAATTAGTAAATATCGATGGCGTAATATAAAAAGGCCCTAACTCGATTTTTTGTTACTTGACAGAAGGAAAAAACTTAATAAAATACGTAAAATTTTAGATGGCTTAATATAAAAAGGCCCTAACTCGATTTTTTGTTACTTGACAGGAGAAGGAAAAAACTTAATAAAATACGTAAAATTTTAGATACAAAAAATGTTTAAATGCAATTTTTAATAAAAAGAGGCAACGCATTTTTGGAAATTGCATTAAAACTTTTTTTTTGTATATAAAATTTTACGGATTTTATAAAGTTTTTTCCTTCTCCTGTCAAGTAACAAAAAATCGAGTTAGGACCTTTTTATATTAAGCCATCGATGTTATTAATATTAGTACAAAATTTTAAATTTATTTTTTTTAGTAAGTTTTTTTTTACTTTTAAGGTCAAATTTTAATTGTTTTTAGGGCTTATTTTTAGAACTAAAAAAACTTTTTAGTGCTATTTTAAGTGGATGTCCTATTTTCAGACATAAGTCGGTACATTCACTTCCGATCCCTTTTTTAATCCATGTAACATTTTAAGGCACTTTAAAGTTTGTAGGTGTAAGTTTTAATTAGAAATAACATTTCCTTCAATATCCACTTTTTTAAGATTAGTAATTTTTTTTGCTAATTTTAGCAAATCGGTTTTCAAAAATTTGTAATAAAGATTTCTGAAATTAGCAACAAAAATTTGTAAATATTCTGTAAAAACTCAGTAATTTGTAAAATGTAAATAGCAAAAAGATTTGCTAAATAATATTTTTTTTACTAAAAATCAGTACATAAATAGTAAAGTTGGATTAAAAACAGTTTACAAATTTTTCTACTAACTTTTTTTTCTGAGTGTACAATTTTTAATCAATTCTCAAACTTGTATTTTTTTAATAATATATTATCCAAATTATTATATTTTTAGAAAAATATCCTTATTTAATTCCTTACAGCCGTTCAAAGCTTTTATTGCTGTTTTAATGTATGGATTTTCTTTAGGAAAAAAACCTGCTAACCGTTTTTTAAAAACGTTTTTCGAAATAAACTGAAACCCGGTAATTTTGAAAATACTGATTTTTTGGAATTCTCTAGTAGTAAAGGTCTTTTATTTACCCAAGGGCTATCATATGCGCCAAAAATAGTATGTACCCAGCAAAAAATACACACGATTTTAAAAGCAATGCAGAACTAGGAGAGCATATCTTAGCGCTACTCCCTTCTATCTCTTTCACAAATATAATAAAAGAGGTTTTAATGCTGTTGTATTTTTGTTGTAATATTTATTATTTAAAAGTGGGACATCGCTTACAAAAAACATGTCATATACCCGCTAGAGTATTCAAAAAAACCGGCCTTTTGAAAAAACCGGTTTCGGTTTTCTTCGAAAAATCGAATTTTAAAAAAACCGGTTTCGGTTTTTGCAGAAAAACCGGTGAACCGGTTTTTTTTTAATATGAAAAAAAATCTTATATCATGTGTTAATTGTTTTTATTACAGGTTGGTTGAAAAGTTCCTGCGCTCGAAATGAAAGAATACTGTTTTTGTTACGAAATATATTTTTTTATTCAATATAATCTCTTAGAATCTTAATACACTTGTTCCAATGATCTACCAATAATTTTATCCCATCCTTATAGTGGTTTTCTGGAAGCTCTGCAAAATAACCGTCTACGGCTGCTATGGCCTCTTCATTCGACGAAAAATGCTTTCCACGAAGGAATTGTTTGAGATTTCTGAAGAGATAGTAGTCACTGGCAGCCAAATCTGGTGAATACGGTGGATGTTCAAGCAATTCGAATTTTAATTTTGAATTTAGCCATCGTCAAAACACTTTTGTGAGCAGGTGCATTGTCTTGATGAAAAATAATTTTTTCTTCTTTAAGCCAGGTCTTTTCTCACGAATTTTTTCATCCAGCTGATCCAAAAGGCTGCAATAATATTCAGAGTTGATTGTGTTACCTTTCTGAAGATAATCAATCAACAAAATTCCTTTTGCATCCCAAAAAACTGATGCCATAACCTTCTTTGCTGATCGTTGTGCTTTGGAGCTGAACAACCAGCTTCAGTCCACTGTAAAGGTTCTTGTTTCAATTTAGGATCATGGTGGTAGATCCAAGTCTCATCCATAGTTATAAAACGACGCAAGAAGTCGGTTTTATTCGGCTTAAAACGCTCCAAATTACACTGAGAAATTTGTTTTCGATCCAGTTTTTGTTGAATTGTTAATGTGTGTGGCACTAACTTTCCAAAAAGTTTTTTCATACGTAATTCTTCATGTAAAATATGGAGTTCTCGTTCGTCTTGCATTAGCAATTTCACGCTTAGTCAAACTTGGATCTTCACTAACCATATTATGTACCTGCTCAATAATTTTTGCTGTGGTGGCAGTTTTTGGTCGTTCTTCGCGTGGATCGTCTTCAAGGCTGGTACGACCACGTTTAAATTCACCAGCCGAAAATTCAACGGTGCGTTTTGAAGGTGAGGACTCCTTATACTTTTCTAATAATTGTTCATAAATTTCCTTTGCTTTTAAACCCTTCAAAACAAAGAATCTAATGACTGCACGATATTCAATTTTTTCCATATTAAAAAAAAAAAAATCAATGACACGTCAACTTCAAATGGCTTGTAAACAAAGAAAGAATTGACAGAATGACTTGCAACTTTGCATGTGTTCTCAGGACAGTTATACCAACTTGAGAAAAAAAAAGTTTGGAGCTAGCAGTGCCATCTCTTGGTGAGCGCAGGAACTTTTCAACCAACCTGTATATACATAAATAAGTTTTTTTAATATTACATTTTAAACATGTAAAAAGAAAATCTATGTTTCACTTCTAAAATAATATTTTAGAAATAATAAGCAAATAAAATGTTTCATTTTAAGACGATTTTTTTGTTTGCTTTTGATAAAGCTAGAAGTGGAAAATACTAATAGAAGATGTTGGACAAATAGTCAAAAGACAATTATATAAATTGTTTAACTTTTCAGTTCTTTTGTCGCATTTAATAATCATATGTGACCTTCTCCGAGAAAAGGGAACTAGTGTGTCAAAAAACGGGTTTAGACTTAAGAGTGGATTCTGGTTAGATGAGTTAGATTTCTGATAAAAATTTATTTACCCCACAAAAACGTACAAAACGAACTTGGGAAAATCGATAAAATTGAGAAAAACATTAAAATTTTACTTTTTTGGATTTTTTGGTTTTAAATTGTTTTTAAATTGTCACTCTAAAAGCGAAAAAATACGATACCACATAGGCAAGTCGTCACCAAAGTCGGCACCCAATCATAACTAACCATACCAAATCGCATCTCCCAACTGAAGGTGTGTTCATAGTGATAATGCGTTATGAAACTTTAAATGTGTTTTTCTCAAAACTTCATTTTCACACACTAGGTTCCTTTTCTCGGAGAAGGTCACATATAATGATGAAGGATTTTGAATACTGTTTTTTGTGTTATTTAGATCAGAAATTAAACTGTTTGAATTTGGAATATCCAAAGTTAAGTCTTCATCGTAATCCATCAGACTTACATCTAAATCTTCATAACCAAACAAACGATTATAAAAGTGTTTGGAAAAAATAAAAGAGACCAAGTAACCCAGTTGGTGATGTAATTAAAAAAACCGGTTAACCGACAAAAAAGACCGGGTTTCGGTTTTCTTCGAATTTACAAAATATTCGAAACCGATCGGTTTTTAAAAAAAAAGAAACCGGTTGACCGGTTTTCGGTTTTTGAATACTATAATACCCGCAATGAGCAAATTGCTACTATTTACAGCATTTTTGGATGCAACTTCCTTTATTGGTTCGCCAAAAAACAAAAATACAACATTACACATTCTGTCTACTTTTGATGTTTTTTTTTTGGAAGGCAAAAAAAAAAAAAATATCACTGAAAACACACTTCTATTTCTACAATGCTTCCCACGTGCTTCCCACATTATGTATATTTGTTGCTTGGCAGTTAAAATAACAATACATAACTAATATTAGCTAGTAAATTTGTATAAATCTATAGCTTTTATTGCAACAAAGATTTAAAACCATTTATTAACAGCAAATACTTCAGAGGTAGAGCACAAATTGGGATAAACAGGATTCGTGCCTGTGGTGCAAGAAGATCCAGCGTTATTACAGCTGGCATAGATGGGGAAATTGATGACGTTGGTGGTGGCATAGTTGCAAGCAACTAAATATGCCTTAAAAGAAGCACCAGCAATAGTGTAAGTAGAAGCAGCACAACCCACACGAATATTACGATCAGCCATCATAACAGTAAAATGACCAATGGAACTAAAGAGGAATATAAAAACTTTATTTTGTTCTTTAAAAAAAAAAAGAAAAACTTACGGTCCAGTAAAGCCACTAGGATAAGCATTAATATATTCCATTTTACTATAAGCTTTCTCACCGTACCAAAAATCAACAGCCTGTGTCAACATATAAGCATCATTTGGTTTACCGAAGTAACCCATCCAGGCAAGATTTTGACCAGAATATTTAAAAGCATCAGTGTTGTGACATCTATCATGAGCCATGACACATTGTTTAACATTTAGGGCAGCAATTGAAGCTAATTCATCATCCCATTCCATGGTGGCCATACGACAAGCAGGACTATAATTGGAAACAGTACCACCAGCAACCAAATTTCGTTTAGCATTATGAGCATTTACAACAATGGCTTTCAAATCAGCATCAATATTAACCATAGCCGCATCGGGAGGGCAAGTGGAAGCGAAATTCTATAGAAGTTTAATTAAATTAATGAACAAAAATGTTTAATATATTAAGATTGCATTAACATTATTCGGGTATAACGGGAAATCATTATCGTGAAAATCATATATCAATTTCAAGTGAAAATTTAGTATACTTTATTAAGCGTAAAAAAGGTATTAAGCATGGCAAATTTACTAAGCCAAGTTCATATAATATGAGCCAAATTCATATGATATGAGCCAAGTTAGCTCGGTGACTTTTTGACTTGGTGGCTTTATGATTGTCTCGATGATTTTAAATGTACATCCTAATGTGGTTTTCGAGTGAAAAAAATTTCTCACAAACTTTAACGGCTTCAAATCGTAATTTAAATTCATAGTAAGTTGTTCGGGTTTTAGGTAAAAAAAACAGTTATACTCCATATATATAAAAATGTGATTTTTCACCATAATGAATTTAACGTGAAAATTAGTACAATTGAAGCAGAGCCGCGAATAACGTTGTAAGCGATAAAATTGAAATTGTTGAGAAATCGAAAAACACGTTTTAGAACTTGTGGTGTATCCCACTGACTGACTTCTTTAGATTGCATTTTGATAACGAAATCCTGCCTAATTTTGCCTAATTTAATTTTTAAGTCATAAAAGAGAGTTATTCTAACTGTAATCTGGAAAAAACAGGTTTTGTAAAAATTGTCGCTTAAAACGTTATTCGCGGCTCCGCATCAATAAATTAATTTGCTTTGTTTTTAAAATGTACAGAGGTTGAAAGCCCGTTAAAGCATAACTAAAAGTTTTTTAATATAAATAGAACATTTTTGGTTTTCAGATTTTAGTATCGTCATTGTGCCTGTTACAGTTAGCATACAACCTTGTAGGCAAAATAAAAGTGAGCCATACACCTTCGAATATAAAGTTTTTTTTGCAAAGCAATTTCGAAAATAATTTTTCGCCGCACAAATAATTTAAATTTGAAGGTGTACGCCGAATTTGTTTTCTGGTATGGTCCACTGTGCAGATCATTTGTGGTATCACGTTCTGAATTTTGGATCGAATGTTGTTTTGTAAATCCTTGTTTGTGTACACAAACGACTTCAAATATCACCAGAAAAAGAAGACCGGAACAGTCAAATCGGGTGATCTAACTGGCCAAGCCAAATCATCGAAACGCCATATTACACGCGCTGGGAAGGCATCATTCAAAATACCCATTGTGTCACGTGCAGTATTACAAGTGGCCCTGTCCTGTTAAACCCACATATTCTCCAAATTCAGATCATAAACTTCAGCAAGGCTCTATAGCGGTCGCCGTTCAACCATTTTCGTCGGCTTCTTCGATAAAATAAGGTGCAATCACCTTTTCCGACGTAACTGCACACCATAAGGTGACTGAGAGGGTGTTAAGGTGCTTCAAGAATTATGCGTAAATTTTGCTTGTTGGCGTGGCCGCTGATATAAAAATTAACCTCGTCGCTTACGATTAACTTTGATGGAGAATCATCCACATCGTCGTTGAGTTCCAAAATCGATTCATTTTTTTTACTTAAAATCGATTTATTGTTATTCACTATAAATTTCGCACGTGTCTACTTCACAATTTGACATACGATGCTATTTGCAAAAATGATAGCACCTTGTTAAAAATAAAGAGTACGGTTTGAGTACCTAAGAGAAGCACAAAAACAGTCGATATGTGTTAACCTAAATACGTGTTCTTATACCCTCAAAAAAAACTCGGTAATAAGCAATTTGGTGTTATTTATATTTAATCCAGATGTTTGTGCTTTAGTGTAAATATTAAATATAAGCCTGGAAAATGCTATTCGATGAATAGAGAAATATTGGCTTAATAAAAATATATTTAGAACCTGCGCGAGCTGCCTAAATTAAAATCCAAACTAAAATCAAGTCTCCAAATTTCTATGAAAATATTTTTTGAAAAAAATTTAAACCATTTTGTCAATCTGTATTTAGTTTAGATTACTTTTAGAAAAATTTAAAACCAAAACTTATATGAGGGTTATACAAAAAAACCTTTAAGAATTTGATAATATTGTTAGTTTGTCTTTTAAATTTTTATAAACTAAATTTAATTAACTTACTCCACTGTGACCACAAGCAATATGGGTAACTCCTGTAGGGCAAATAGTGCTGGAACAATAATCGGTAGCCGAAACTGAGGCAATTACAGCCAAAACATTTAAGAATATGATAATGCGATTCATATTTTTTACTGTTATCATTAAATTTAAAGTTTTACTTCAAAAAAAAAATTGTTCAACTGATGATTATTCCACAATATATTTAAGTTTTTATAGTTAAGTTATTTTTTGCAAATAGTATTGTAAATATTTATAAATACAGATAAATTTTATCTATTATTAAATAATACTACAGATATTTCGAAAGTGAAAACTTCTTAGTAGGGACACTTTTAATATTATATTATATTATTAATATTATACATGGTGTCCGCCGGGAAGGTACACTACTTTGATTTGCCATTTTAGTTAAAATTAGTCTTGACAGTTGATATTTGGCAGTCGTGAAGTAGACACGTAGCAAATTTATTATGGAAAAATATTCGATAATCCAACGTGTTTTAATCGTTAAAACATTTTATCAAAATCAATCATCGATTACTGTGACGATGAGAAAGTTACGTGAAATTTTTGGGAGAACCAACGTGCCAACAAAACGCACTATTTATTGTGTAGTGAATGATTTCGAAGAAAGATGGTCTGTAGGTGATAGGCCCAAGCATAGGCCACAACGTACTACAAGCTGAAAACATTACTGCTGCTTAAGAAAGTGTTCAAAACAATCCATCAACCTCAATTCGATGCCGTGCTCAGGAGCTTGGTCTTCAAAGAACAACAACAACTAACTGACTACAGTTTCGCACAAGGATTTGCATTTGTCTCCAGTTAAGATTCACTTGACACAAGAGCTTCTTCCACAAGACCATTTACGCCGCCGTATATATGCCAATATGGTGTTACAGCTCGCCTATGGCACATTTTCATTTGAATGGATATGGGCAATGGAAGACCCTCAAATTATTCATCGGTCACCCTTGCATCCATTAAAAGTGACAGTCTGGTGTGCAATTTGGTCAGGAGGAATCATTGGCCCTTACTTCTTTGAAAATGAAAACGGCGTAACAGTAACTGTGAATGGGGAGCGATATCGTAATATGATTGAACACTTCTTAACGCCACAACTGCATGCTTTGGGCTTGATGAAGATGTGGTATCAACAAGACGATGCCACATCGCATACAGCCAGCATTACAATGGAATTACTGCGAGACCTCTTTCCACAACAAGTAATTTCAAGAAATGGTGATGTTGATTGGCCTCCACGGTCGCCTGATTTGACTGCTGCGGACTCCTTTTTGTGGGGATATCTGAAAATCAAGGTTTATGCAAACAAACCAGAAACGCTTCAGCAACCCAAACAAAATATTCGTGATAAAATTAATGAAATACCGCGTAAAATGTGTTAGAATGTAATGAAAAATGTGTTCAAAAGGGCTGGCATTTGTGAGGCTAACAGAGGCGGACATTTATCAGATATTGTATTCCATACATACATAATTGCCGAGATTAAAAAAAACATTTATCAATATGAGATCCATGTTCCTTCATTTAATCAATAATTATGAACAAACAAAGTAGTTTACCTTCCTGGCGGACACTCTGTATTTTCCGATTCCGTTTATAAATACATTTTTAATTGTAAATTGATGTCTACCACACCTTTCAAACTTTACCAAACTTGATATGGTAGTTGAAACTTACGATACATAACCAAGATATCCGCTAAATTTTTTATTTTATGGGGTTATTCCGTAACTACACTCAGAAAAAAAAGTTAGTAGAAAAATTTGTAAACGGTTTTCAATCCCACTTTTCTATTTTTGTACTCATTTTTAGTAAAAAAATTATTATTTAGCAAATCTTTTTGCTATTTACATTTTACAAATTACAGAGTTTTTACAGAATATCTACAAATTTTCGTTGCTAATTTCAGAAACCATTTTACAAATTTCTGAAAACCGATTTGCTAAAATTAGCAAAAAAATTACTAATTTTAAAAAAATGGATATTGATGGAAATGTTATTTCTAATAATTTAAACTTATACATACAAACTTAAATTGCCCTAAGATGTTACATAGGATTAAAAAAGGGATCGGAAGTGAAGATACCGACTCATGTCTAAAATAGGACATCCACTTAAAATAGCACTAAAGTTTTTTTATTTCTAAAAATCAGCCCTAACAACAATTTAAATTTCACCTTAAAAGTAAAAAAAAAAAATTGACTTAAATATTTTTCAAAACAGAAATTACCAAATTAAAACAAAATGATAAATTCGTTTATGTTTTAAGAATTTTTAAGCCTTTGATTTTTTCTTCATTTTGTATAAAACATCTTTTAAAAAATATGCTCGATAAAAAAAATAAATCTAAAACTTTGTACTAATATTAATAGTATTTAGTAATTTTTTTTGCTGATTTTAGCAAACGGATTTTAAATTCCACTTTACAAAAAGTCTACTAAAATTTAGTAGCGACTACTAATTTTTCTACTAATTTCATTGTACTACACGTCAGCAGACATGTGTTGCTAAGATTAGCAAAAAATACCGCTGGGCTCAAATTAGCAGAATTTCCCGTAATAACAGCAAAATTTTCAGTTGCCATTACAGACTTTTTTTGGTGAGTGTATATGAAAAGTTGTCGAAATATCGAACTCTACCATATTTACTATAGGGGGAGTCACATAATGTTAAATTTTCCTAATGATATATACAAAAATTTACCTAAATATAAAATTGATGTTAGTGACTCAATCTATTCTAAATGTATCAGAGTTATAATTTGAACGTGACAAATTTTAACGTAGTTACAGAATAACCCCATTAGACTGAGCAAAAACTAGTGAAGACCAAAAACTTGGTAGTTTCTTTCTCAGTTTAAATGTAGTATAAAAGTGCAAATAAAACTGGTTTTATAAATTTATTCTTTAAATTTATGTTTGTTAAATTTAACACAAAATACTGCTAAAATTAAAAAAAAAATCAGTTCTAAGATAAAGATAGGAATATATTTTGTTGAATTTAATTAATTTTAATATTTTCAGTGTTCAAAAAATTTTTTTTATCCTCTACTCCTCCGCCTAGTTTTGTGCTAAATCCGATACTGATATGTGCATACAAGACAGAGCTTCAAAGAATTAATTCCTTAATTTCCTTGAATCAGTATTTTGGAATAAATTCCCTAACCAAATTCGATTTGTCTTAAAGAAATTCATTCATAATTTTCTAATTCCTTCATAAAATTTAAGTATTAATTTGCAAAAGAATTCATTCAAATTTGGTTAATTCATACTTGGGATTTTTCATTGGCATTGAAATTTCAACTAATGCTAATGAGCATTTTACAAAATGGCGAATATCTTGAAAACTATATGAGGAATTTTTATAAAACAGCCATAGGGTGACTATTTTTTTTATTGATAATGTAAATTAACAAACTCTGATATTACAAATTTCGTTACCTGTTTGATTTCATTTTGTTCGCAATGCTTAGTGTTTCGATTTCACTCGTTCCATTCATTCCATTTCGTTCTTCATTTTTAAAAATAATAACGAGCCCGAGCGACCCTTTTTCTGATTTCAGATCAATGAAATGAAATAATTAAAATCATTATCATTATTTTGAAAAATAGTGAGTGGGACTTGAAGTATGTAGTACTATTTTATCGATATCTGTACCATTAAGATATCGGTATTTATTGTTAAAAAAATCGATAATATGCCAATAAAACCTTTACACAGAATCGGTATTATATTTGTTCTACATCCATTTAATATCAATATCAAAAGGTTTCACTGTTTTTTAACGTCTTTACACATCATTAACAATTGTTTTTATTAATAAGTTTTTTTTTTTTTTAATTATTAAAAGCAGATGTTGGTTACATCCTATTTCAAATATTTATTTTACAATTGGTTTTCAATTTTCGTAGAAAGTAAAACTATAAAAACTTGATAAAAATTTAAAATATTTATCATTTGGTTATTATTAGTGCAAACTCAAAGATAGTTTACTTGTAACAGTGAAAAAAACAAAAATGAATCCTATTGCAGTATTTTTGTGTGTTGTAGCTGCGATTGCCTCTGTATCAGCTACCGTTTACTGTTGGGAATAAAGTATATATATTGAAAATATCCTCTTTCTAATTTAGAAAACCCTTTCCTGATATCTTGTTATATTATCTTAGATATCCAGCATCGACTTAGCGGTACATTCATAATTTTAATATTTACAAAACATTGGTTTGCTGCTTGTACCACTATTTAGCACATACAGAGAATTTTGTATAGACAAATAAAAAAATAAAAATATTGTTTTGCTGCATTTGACATATGCATCGAAATTCTAAATAATAATTCATAAGTTTATTTTGCATTACCAAAACAACGAATGTAAATCAAAACAAAAAGAGAGAACTTATTTTAGGCGCACATAAGTGAATGGATATACAGCACAGGAAGTCGAATTCAAAATCAAAAACTGATATGAAGTACAAAACAATTTTTTTTTCTTTTGTAGCATCTTAATAAATAATGACGAATTGTATACAAATTATCATCAGAACGAACAATAGAGGAATGTAATGGCTAACCAGCACCGACGAGAAACAAGTTTCCCCTCGTTAGAGCTGGCTGCCGTAGACTTGTATAAATCCGGCCCACAACAGCCAGAAGAGATTGATCAATAGAGTTAAAGCGGCTACAATAAGATAATATGCAGCAGACAAAAAAATAGACAGGAGGACAGACAATTCACTCTACTTGAACAACAAACTGGTACACAAAGGAAACTTTAAAGCGCAATGAAAAAATATAAAAGAAAAAAATTTACTTTTATTAATTTTTTTACGCTAATTCACTTTTATCAATCTTTTTATTATTTGCTTAAGCGCCCCGGAAACGATCAAATAAACCTGTAAGTCAGTGCATATGTGTTGTGAGTGTCGCATGCTTGTAGCTTCAAAGAAGACGTAAAAATACACACCTTATTCAAAATTTGTATCTTGACTACGTAGCGTTCGTATCAAAGTAAATTATTTTTTGTTTGTCAAGCACGAATGGAGACGATCAAATATCAGCCGCCAAATAAAAAATCAAAACCTTTTGATTTTCATTAATCATTGTCTACAACACGTACTTGTAGCCAAAAAGAACGACTGCACGCACACAACTATGTGATTGATGTGTTTATTTGATTGTCTTCATTTTAATAAATAATATTATCGATATCTTTTTGGCGACTAGTTTTTTTTTGCTATTTGTAATCGAATATATTTTTTTTAAATATATTTAAAATAGTTTTGCTAACAAATAATGTATTGGATTTAGTAATAATAATTATTTTGTTTTAAAATAGTTCCCAACAAACAATACGTTCCGTTTACCTACCGTTTTCGGTCCGTCATAAACGGAATTCAACTCCATTTACGTACCGTTTTCTGGATCTGTATACGGACCAGAAAACGGATCTTAAGGAACATCGAAACTGATTCGAATCCGTTAAAAAGCCGTCAATGACGGACCGTTTACGGACCGGATATATCGGATGAAAAACGGAGTTGACCGTTAAAAGTCCGTCAATGACGGACCGTTTACGGACCGGATATAACGAATAAAAATCGAAGTTGTCCGTTGAAAGTCCGTCAATGGCGGACCGTTTACGGATCTGTATTTCTACCGTTTTTTCAACAAAAAACGGATTTATGTAAATGCCTAAATTTTTTAATTTGGAATAACAAATTATAGTTTGTTTCTTTAAATTTATTTATATAGATATGTAATAAAATAAAATAACAAAATAAAACTTTTACAAATTTAATTAAATGAAATATTCATCTCTAGCATAACTAGCATCTATATCCATCACTGCGGTCATGGCCCATTAAATATCATGAAAAAATAATACAAAATTTTAATTTTGGTTAAATTAGTGGCGTTTACGAAATGATGTAGCATACAACGCAAATTTGCACATTTTTTAACAAAATCTATTATGAATTCGTAGACAAAATTTTTATTTGCAAAATTTTACAAATTTGTGCACATCACCGTAAAACTTGTTTTAAATTTCATATATATTTACCTCAAATTAAATTTATTAAATTTATTTTCCGTGCATCTGTTTTTCTAAACTTCAGCGCGCGACCCGTGTAATAATCACAGACATGTTTCAATTATTCTTTTTTGCCACCAAAACGAATTCAAAAGCAACGCAGGAAAAACTAATGAAATTCGAGGATGTTCGTATTTGACGATACAGAAACGGATGCACCAAAACGGTGTCAAAACGTATTGTTTTAGAAAATTCAATTATACGGTCCGTTAATGTACCGTTACCGTACATGCTTTGACGGATACATATTAACGGTCCGTAAACGTGCAGTAGAACCGGATTCATGAATTCGTACGTGTCGGAGTCCGTAAAAATGTTTCTTGGGTTGGATATAAATAAATATCATAAAGGTGTAGGTGGCTGTGGCGTATGAGTGTTATGAGTTTAAATGTTCAAATTAATAACACTCATACGTATGTACCAAGGTGTTGATTATACCCTGAAGGAAATGTCGATAGTGAAACTGTACTAATTCACTATTGACTTTGTCACCAGTACTACTGACTAATTATGCCCCAGACAACGCTCTTTGCTGTAGACATTTAAGATGTGCTTGTCATTGCGAATCTACACAACTATTGACTAGGTGTAGACATTGGAACTAGAGATTCATTAAAACATTTTAGTAATTCTAGTCTAAACTTTTGGAACTTTTTACTAGATTTCTACACTAGGAAGGCAAATAATTTAGAGAATTATATATTTTATTAATACAAATTTTTATAAATTATAAATAGATTGTTTTTTCACAAGTTCTTTGTAATTGCTTTTGCTCATTATATATTTTATTCAAATTATATGTATATTTACCTTTGAAATTCACTTTTATTTATATAAACTAATTTTGTACATATATTTTTAACAAAATGCAACAACAAAAAATCAAAAAGAAGCATAACTTTGCAGTTGCAAAGAAAGGAATGTAAAAAGTGCAGTAAAAAAGGGAATGTAAAAAGTGTAGACGCTTTGTTGACTATGTCACCAAAAAGTCACCCAAAATAGACGACAAAAGTGGTGACTTGGAGACACCTGACCCCAGGCTTCCTACAGGGCATCGACAGCTTATGATAGGTTTGACCTATACACCAAAAAATAGTTATCAAGAAAACCTAGTTTATGGTTTACATTTTTAAATTTTTGCATGCAAATCTGGCATTTAGATCAAAGTCGATCTAATTTATGATACGAAATATCGGAAAACTTGTTTTGAAATCAAAAAGTGAATATTTACATTGTATTCCTAAATTTTATTTTAATAATAAGCAGACGATATTACAAGTTGTCATTTTTCAATGCAAGCACCTCAATTTAGTACCATTTGATATCTAATGTACCGAATCACTTTCAAAGCTTTAAAGTTTTGAAGCAAATTTTTTGAAGTTTGGGTAGGACGATTCGACTAAGTGTAAGAATTTTTGACTTTATATTTGTATTAAGGTGCCAAAATACTTATCGGGAAGTAAAAGCACTACTTTATAAAATTCTTCTTTTTTTACAAACTTTTTTAATAAAATATTTTAGCCTTTTAGACCTGCTTAATTCTCTTAGGTCCATTATCATAACTTGCCTTTAAGGTGCTTGTTAGTTAAAAGTAACTTTAGCTGAAGTGAGCAATAAAGTTACCTTTAACTAATTTTGGTTATTACAACTTCCTTATAAAATAAAATAAATTTTTTTTAAAAATATGGCATTACCAGAACAAAAAACGACTACTTTTACCAAATTAAAATGGTTTTTAAAAATACATAGTGGCAACGACGTACTTTTATTTATTTATTTACTTACAAAAAAAAAACAAACAAACGAAAAATAAAATTTCTTCGAATTGTGTAAAAAATAAAAATAATTGTTGTAAAAAATTTACAATGTCGACACCAACCAAACAGCAAAGATACGGTCAAAAAACTATACGGCAACTACACTGCAGAGCGGAAAATATGGCAACTTCAAATGCACAACCTTACGTTAAAAGTTAAAGGAAAGTTGAACTTTCCTTTAGCTTATCGGTCACTTTTAGGTTAAAGTATACTTATAATAACGAAAAACTAATAATTTGTCCGTTAACATCCTAATTTTAGCTATCAGCAAGTTATAATAATTTGCCTTGAACTGTTCAAAATTTAGTGCTTAACCATATAAATAAATGGTAAATTTATATGTAAATATTTGTGGTTATTTTTTTATTTAAATACCAGAAAATAAAATTAAAATCGTCCTTAAGAAATATAGGCCTTCATTACTTTAAATTTGGCTTAAGCTCACATCAGAGAACTGGAACTGCTGATTGCAAACGTTCATACGCAATCAACACAAGAATTAATTTGTGTTTGCGTTCAAACGCTGAATATACTCCAACACACATATTTGTTGATGATTTTAAATCAATCAAACGACGTGAAAATTATTGTGTCACTAATTTTTAATCATCGGTCGTTGTTATACCATTGATTTTATTCTGTTCATTCGAGCCAACAATAATTTTTAGAGTATATCAGATAAATCAACAAACAACGTGTATGAGTGTATTCATAATTAAAACAAAATAGTTTCTATCTATAAAAAGGGGGTGGTTTTGTAAAAACACATTTCATAAATGGTATATATACATTAGGGTGGGTCTAAAATACGTTTTTTTAGAACTTTTGTTAGTAATACCAAAAATATTGTTCTTTGTGAATTTTTTTTTTTTAATTTAGGTCAATATCTCAGGCTCGCCCAATCCGGTTAAAGTTTAATATTGCCTAATTTTCCAATCAAAATAGATAAAAAAACATTAGACAATATTAAAATTTTTCCGGATAAGGCAAGCCTGAGATATCGACCTAAATTTTTTTTCCAAAAAAATATTTTTATTTCACAAAGAAGAATATTTTTAGTATTGTATTGATGATAAAAATTCGAAAAAAGCGGATTTAAGTCCCACCCTAATGTACATTTATGAAATGTGTTTCAATTTTGTTGTAATTATGAATACACTCATATGCGTTGTTTGTTGTTTTTTCTGATTTATTCAACGCTGACTTTTTGTTGAGTGATTACATTTGCATAAAACATAATCGACAGATGATTAAAACTGATCCGAATTACGCGTTCAGTAACATGATGCTGATTTTATTCTACAGTGAATTTTGTTGAATTACTAAATGTGAACAAGAATTTTTTTGTATGATTAAATCAAGAAAAAAGTTAATTTTGCAGTTCTCTCGCTCACATGCGGGAGAATGGTATGTCTAGCAAAAAACGAACATGAGCTAGAAGCACTTCAGAAATAAAAGTACATTTTTAGCGCTACTTTTTTCATTCCAAAAATGTTATAAAAGACGGCAGAGAATGTGATGCTGTTGTTATTTATTTCTTCGGGAACCATTTAGGCTATCCCCCATATATTCGATGGTTCCCCGATTTGCATAACTTTTTTTGTGTCCTGGGCGCTGGGGTCGAGTGCTACCAAAATTTGTATTTATGGTCCAATTTGGCTTATATCCAAAATATATATTAGTGGAGTAGAGTCGTGGTTTGATTTGTCCCATATTCAGAATATGTGTGTGGAAAATATTTTGGTATATCACGAGTAAAAATATTGGACCCAATATTTAGAATAATCCTTAAGGATAAACAAAGACTTTATACCATTTAATTAAAATAATTAATAAAAAAGTTATGAGCAAAAATTAAAAAAAAAATAATATTTATCACTTTTAACACTACCACATGTGTTCTGTTGACATTTTACCGTTATTTGGTTTGGTATGTAGGTATGTTGTTGTTATTTGTTATTTTTTTTCGTATGAAACTACAACAATAACAAGAAAAATATTTTAAAGTAAACAATCGTAGTGATTTTTAAATAAAAATACTAATTTAGGCGAGTGATACAAATATATATATAAAGGAATATCATTACTGACTGACTCACACACTCACGCTCAGCTCAAGCCGCAGTAGGTTAGAAGTTGAAATTTGGTGTGTGGGGGAGCCTACATTCGCTAAGACAAATTTTTATTGGAAATTTTTAGGGGTGAGGAAAAAAGGGGGAACCCCCTTTAAAGGCCTGCCCAAACCCCTTTAGTTTGAAACCTTACATTTGAAATATGCTTTCCTCACTCATTGATAATGTACATTTTGGAATTTGGTCAGTGCCATGGTCAAAATAGGGGCTTAAAGGGCGAAAGGTCTCCCCCTAAAGGGTTTGCCCAAACCGTTAGACCTAGGAAGTTGAAATTTTGAAGGCAGGCTCCTTCACCAGTACAGAAAACAAAAAACTTCTCCCCCTTGACATCCTGCCAAAGCAGCTGAAGCTGGGAAGTTGAAATTTGGTACTTAGGATCCTCCTCCGGCGTAGACGTAGTTGGTCAAATTTTTTAAAATTTTCTACGAGAAGGGATAAAATAGTGAAAAGTTTTCCCCTTAACGGCCTCCCCACACCGATTTAGCTAGAAACCTCAAATTTAAAATATGTGTTAACTGAAGTAGGGACTAACTCATTGATCAGCTACATTTTAGAATTTTAGCCAGGGCTATGATAAAAAATGGGAGAAAATCTGAAATTTGAAATATGTGCTACCTGGCTTACTCATTGTTAAGATACATTTTAAAATTTTGGTCATGAAAATGGTAAAAATTAGTGACTCCGGGTAATTATCTGGGCATTAGCCCGTGCAACCTTTTTCTACGCTAACAACGTAGCGGGCTTTTCCTTCTAGTGTGTTATAAAATTAGTCACCAGAGACTCCAAGCTTATTATCGAAAACACACTCTAATTTCAAAAATGCCTTAAAGTTGCCATCTTCTATTAAAAAGGATGATAACTCACGAAGAAATTGACCCATCTACTTTAAACTTGGTAAAACGTTTGATCATATTTTATTCCTTTTATGAAATTTATAAAAAAACATAATAATAAGCTTAAGTAAGGTTAATTTATTTAAAAACAAGAAACTTACAATTAATCATTATTTAAAAATTTTTTTTTTAAAAAAACAAAATAAAAAATAATACATTTTTCGAAATTAACCATTTTTTAAGAGTAAATATCATTACACTAAGAAGACGCACGAATTAGCGGTCAAATACATCTTACCTATAAAGAGTTCCTCTATACTGTGAACAGATATGAGAGCATGTAAATATATTCAAAAAAAGTTGTATTCCAAAATTATTTAAATTAAAAAAAATCGATAAAATTAAAAAAAAATGTAAACCTGCATTATAAAATTTTAAATTTAGCATAATATATTTATCTACTCTATTGCTAATTGAAATAAATTTGAAAGGATTTTACAATAGTATTTTAAGTACTTTAATATTGAATTTTAATTTTGTCCCCCACAATTATAAAAAAATAAAAATTAACTTACGTAAATTGCCCGGTAAAATGGTTTGGTGAAAAAAGTAATGGCATCGCAAAAAAATATTTTGAAAGACATAAAAATTGACATTTTGGCTAAAAATTCCTTATAAATTCCCCATAGTGCGATGGTTGTAACAATGTATTTAAATGGTTACAAAAAGCGTGATTTTAAATAATGGAACTTGTAAACACAAATTGTTTGTTTAACATAATTATAGTTTTATCACAGTTTATACAGACTTATTAAATATCACATTATAACTACAAAATAAAACACTTGTTTAAATAATTGATTAATATATTTTATAATAGTAGTTTTTTATAACTAATGTTAAATATTAGCATTATTTTATGCCAATTATTAAAAACAAAATGTGCCATACATTTGTTTACTTACCCAAGTACGTAATATGATTTTTAATACAGAATGTAAATGAAAAAAATAGGTTATGTATTACCATTTTAAGTCAATCTCTTTTCGCCGCTATTGTGTGTTTTTGTAAAAATAGGATAATTACTTAAAAAATTAGAGCACCCAGCAAAACCATGGTATCTATCAACTACTTACCAGCCTATTTTTTGCTCAATTACTTTTGTTCGCGATGAGCCCAAAAGTAATGGGTACTAATTATTTTTTGGCTGTTGTGTTTTTGTAAGTGAGAAGGTAATGACCACTCATTACTTTTGGGCTCATCGCGAACAAAAGTAATTAAGCTAGTAAATAGGCTGGTAAGTAGTTGATACCTTGGTTTTGCTGGGCAGTTTAAGCATGAGGTTCCCTTATTAAAAATATGGAAATTCGAGTATCGACTTGTATCATTTCCCGGGAAAGCGGTATTATATTTCACGTTTCCCGAGATCCCTGGAATTACCGCTTAAGAATAAATTAAGTAAAAAAATTAGCTTTAAAAACCCGAGTAAAAAAAATTTTTCTGGCGCAGTATTTAATCTTATCCAATTTGATATTCTTTAATATCTAGCAATATATTTTAGAAGGATCTAAATTGTTCCGAAAAATGGCAGATCAATTTAGATGCAGCAATATATTTGGAGATTAAGAAGGATCCAAATTGATCCGAAAAATTACAGATCAAATTAGATCCAGTAATACATTTGGGGACTTAGAAGGATCTAAATTGATCCGAGAAATCGCAGTTCAAATTAGATCGAGCAATATATTTGGAGATTAAGAAGGATCTAAATTGATCCGAAAAAATGCATTTAGAAGGATCTAAATGGGATTTAGAAGGATCTAAATTGATCCGAAAAATGGCAGATCATATTAGATCCAGTAATATATTTGAAGATTTAGAAGGATCTAAATTGATCCGAAAAATGGCAGTTTAAATAAGATCCAGCTATATATTTGGGGATTTAGAATGATCTAAATTGATCCGAAAAATGGCAGATCAAACTAAATCCAGGAATATATTTAGAGATTAATATTAATAGAAAAATGGCAGATCAACTTAAATCCAGGAATATATTTAGTGATTAATATTAATCGAAAAATGGCAGATCAAATCTAGCTTATTAAATAAAAAACGTATTAAAATATTTTAAATATTAAAATTTTAACAAACAATACCTTCGCCAGTATTTTAACTTGGTCTGCCATAGTTGTAGTGACTTAAGCACTCAGCAGTGTTTGGCTGATTTTTTAGACTACATTTTTCGTATAATTGTGTCATATATATTCAGAAATTTGGGAAAAATTTCTACATATCATGGCGGAATTTATAAGACTAAATTGGATCTGTACTTATCTGATTTAATTATATATAACTATATATGATATAGTATTGAATGTAAAAATATCTTATGGACTGGCAAAAAATTTAGATAAGCAATTATATTTAAAACTAAAAAATATATAAATTTGCACCACTTTTGGAAGTTTTGGAAACAAAGATCATATATAATTTTGTATGTACCTAGATTGTTATAAACTTATTATATCTTATATCAACAATTTCTAGGGGTTGTCCCGAAATGACTTCAGATTTGAAAGGTTAAAAAAAAATAATAATTATAAAAGAATTAAAAAAACACTAAAAAAATTTAACTCCCTGGCTGGGATTCGAAGCCACTGACACATAGAATTATATCTATATCTTATATCATATTAAAAATACTCTAGATATGAAACTATATATAAAAATATCTCAAATTTGTTTGCAAATATTGTACCATATATAATTATAATTATATCTTATACACCATAAACATTTTTTCTTCTATTGGACCATATAATGAATAATATACAATTATATCTCATACCATATCGAAAAATATTTTTAATATGTAATGGACTATATATTATTATATCTCAAATATTAGATAACATATATAATTATAAAGGGTGGTTAAATATTAAAAGCCGATATTGATTGTGAACCACACCTAAACGTCAAGTTTTTTTCTGCATTCCATTTGACATTTCTCAACTCAACTTGAACCATGGAGAGATACACAATTTTTTTTTGTAGGCAAATTTCAGCAAACCAGGTCTGTAAAAACACCTGTGCATGCTCACACAGTTCGTTCTGCGGAAAACATTGCTGTTGTTTGCGGTAGTGTGTCGGCCAAGCATTTACCGTGAATGGTGTTCGCTATCGCGAGATAATAACCAACTTATTGTGGATATGACCCTGAGTATATGACCCTGGACGATATGTGGTTTCAACACGACGGTGCCACTTGCCACACAGCTAACGAAACAATGGCTCTCTTGCGCGACAAATTCAATGGCCGTGTTATTTCACGTGGTGGCGATGTCAATTGGCTGCCAAGATCATGTGATTTGACACCGTTGGACTTCTTTCTTTGGGGTTATTTGAAAGAAAAATGTACGTCGATAAGCCAGCAACAATTCAAGAGCTAAAGGATGAGATAATTCGGAAAGTCGCAACTTTTTGTAATTTGAGTCACGCATTTTTCATTTCCCAGTATCATAATACACGTTTCCCAGGGACCCGGGAATTCCCGCTTAAGAACAAATTAAGTGAACAAATTCGCCTTAAAAAGACTCGAAAAAGTTTCTACGTGATCGTTTGTGGTGTAAAATGGGTTAATACGAACTAATTTAAAAGTCTCAACGTTTTGGTTGCAATTTTAATATAAAAAAAATTTTATTATTATTAACTCGCTTAAGACGAACCATCGGTTAAAACGAACTGTTTCTGTTTCGGTTCCACAAACAAAATTTCATATAATTTTCCATTTTTAATACCATCTTTTCAAAATTTAGCAATTTTTTATATTTTTTTGTATGTAGAAAGTTTTTAAGCCGAACAGGCAGAAAGATTTTTTTTTTTTAAATGCATCACAAACAATTTATTTAAGAAATCAAATGAAAAAACTGCACCATTTTTGGTATTGATTTTAAAAATTTTAAGTTCCCAGCAAAACTTTGGTAATTGGTGCGATATTCTCATGCGTTACCTTGTAATGATAGCTCGTTACCTTTTTCATTATTTGCAAGCATAAAGTAATAAGTTACTCATTATTGATTACGTAATATATGATTTATAAATGTAAAGTAATAATTAAAATATTTTGGAAAATCTATTTTTAGATACATTACTTTGTGTTTTTTGTAAGCAAAAGGGTAATGTATGTTTGTTTTGACAGCACTAGCAAAAAAATGAAGCGCAACAATTCATTTAAGTTTAAAGCAAACAAATACTATATGCGTCGATAGCTCATTGGGTAGAGTTCTTGGCTGGCAACCAGATTTCCCTGGTGCGATTCCCATCTTGACCACATTATTTTTAATTAAAAATATTTTAAATAAAATATTTGTAATAATTTTTTTTAATAAAAATTCTTCTTTTTTAAAAATCTATTTTTAGACATATTACTTTTTCCATTCTCGTAACCTTATATTATTACCTCCAAAGTAATGGGCATATACATTACCTTGAGGCTCATCGCCTGTAAAATTCATCAATGAAATAAGGTGTAAAGTAATCCATCGGCCCCTATGGCTATACATTACTTTACCCATTATTTGGTAATGTGTGGTTTTGCTGGATTGGATTATAAAATATTAAATTTTCGTAAATTTTTTTTTTAAATTACATTTCGTATCACCAATACTGGAAAATAGTAAACACAGATGGTCAAAGTATGTATAGCCCTTAAAAAAATTTTTGTATAATAAAAAAAAATTTAAACAAATTTCACGCCGATTAATCCGAAACTCGTTTATAACGAACTAATTTTTCTAGTCATTCAAATTTAATTTTTACTCAATGTTTTTTTTTAATTCAACCCCACTATCATCTCCGGTTTCGATAAAGTTATTATATTTAATTTCGGCATGAGAGCCCCGTTAGGCTAGTTGTTAGTGTGCTAGCTTATCAGTGCGGAGGTCGTGGGTTCAATTCCCACCAGAGGCTCTGGTCTGTTTTCGCTACAACGAGGCGATGGCCTTTGTTGCTAGTGCTCGGTTAGAGTATTAAGATATAATTTGTAATTATATGATTAATATAAATAAAAAAATTAAAAAATTTCGACATAAAACATTTTTTTAAAATGAATTATCCACATTAACATTAAACGAATCTTGGAAATTCCCGCAGTATTTTTCGGGATTGTAAAATGTAGGGAATTCTCTTTGAACGATTAAAGGAACAATAACATAGAAAGCTGAAGACAAAATTATAAATCGATTAATATTGACTGAATTATATTAAGTAATTGATTGAAGTGCATAAAACAAATTAGTACCTGTCAATTTAATTTTAAATTAGCTTTTTAATTGAACATTTACGTTACTTTAAAGCATTAAAGTAATATAAAAGATGTAAATAATGAAATGTACGTAAATATTACAATTATTTTGATTGATCTCTTCTGAAGGGAAAATGGTATAGAATTAATTGGAAAATTTTCATAATCATAGTAATCCTCTGTCTCAACATCATCGTCCTTCTCATTACCATTAATCGTTTCCCTGTCTTTATCTTTTTTATTGTCCTTTTCTTTATCATCAATCTTTTCTTTGTCTTTATCTTTTTTATTGTCCTTTTCATTACCATCAATCTTTTCCCTGTCTTTATCTTTTTTATCGTTCTTATCTGTCTCCTTATCCTTCTCATCATCATCATCATTACCATCGTAAGGAATAAATTTTAATAATCCACTCATGTCGTATACTTCTCTTGTCGAACATAAGTTGGAATATTGGGGATGTTTTCCAGATTGACATCCTGACCCAGGTACTTTACAGCTATTATAGATAGTGCTTTTTGTAATGCTAGTGCTGGGATAGTTGCAAGTTAACATAAAATTGGTTTTGTCTGCGTCCACTTCAAAATTAACAGCAGCACAACCTATGCGACAATTGCGTTCATTGACTGTGGTTAAAAAATGACCAATCATTCTGAAAGATTAAAATAATACATTCAGCATGGTCTAAAGGCACATTTACACGCCAGAGAACACTGCTAGATTAGAGGTATTTTTTTACTCCGTGTCTAGCAGTTTTCTCTTGCCTGTAAATGCGCTTGAATGTTTACGTTTAAAACTTACGGAGGTGACGGATATCTTATAAAACTGTCAATAACATCCTGTTTAACATCGACATATTCATTATACCAATCAGTCATAAATCTTATTATGTTTAATGTAACATTTAGTTTTTTTGTTTTGGCATAAATAGTTTGTCCAATATTTTGTCCAGAAAATGGATATTTTAATGTATTACGACATTTATCATGTGCAAACAAACACTCCTTAACATGGAGTTCAGCCGTCAGTTTTAGTTCCTCATCCCATTCTATGGCACCAATGCGACAAGCAGACCTTAATGGTCTTAAACCACCACCAGCAACATGATTACGTTGTGTATTATGTTCGTCAATAATGAGTTTTTGAAGGTCTTTGGTGATTTCGATTATAACAGCATCTGCAGGACATTTCGATTGAAATTTCTATTGCCAAAAAAACAATATAATTTATAATTGATAAGATTAAATTTGTTAAAACTTACACCATCATGGGGAACATTGTTACGACAACCAGTATGGGAGCCGTCTCCTCCTTGGTGTTTGCAAAGACCTGGTGTACAATAATCTGTAAACACAGCTGTGGTAAAGGCAATAAGTTGGACAAAGAATAATACAACAAATGTTTTCATTGTTTAAGTGTGGATTTTTATTTATTTTAAATTCAATTTCAAAGTTTTATCAAATTTTATTTTTTGTTTAGCCCTGTGCCAGGGTTTCCCTGTGCGACATGACTAAATAAAAATTGACAAAAGGGTTTGAAATATCTTGAATAACTAACTAAGCCTAATTCAGGTACACATACAGTATCAGTGAATAGACGTGGGTGATACAACACACTGATTCCACATCTTAAAAATATTTCTGGAATTTAGTATTTTATGGCGTTAGGAGTCGTTTGGAACTTGGTATACATTTTTGTGCAAAATATATATTCTGCCAATTTCTTCCTCCCCTCGCCTTTTAGAACTAATACTTGAAGATTCCACTTTTAATGATTCCCAGCAGTGCACAGTTGTTGAAAACGGCCAAAATCCCATAACTTCTATATTTCTTAATGTAAATTTAGAAAATTTGGACATGTAATCGATTTTTGACTCACGCTCAAGCACGATCACGAACCAAAAATTACAATCACACACGAAGATTTTTTCTACTCACGCTCGATGAAATGAGTAAATTAAATTTTTGCACACGCTCGCGAAATACGCTTAAAAAATTCCAAATATTTCGAAAAATTAGACAAAATTCCCAAAATATAGTGGCTAGATGGCTAGGATGCTAAGAGGATGATCATTGGCACGATGAGCGCCATTTTGAACATCCTGTATATTTCTAAAAAACCTTGTAATCGACCACCTCCACTTGATTTTAATTTATTCATTTTTTTTACAAGCCAAAAAATGGACACGGAAGGGGTACACGAATCTAATTTTTTGCGGCCAAACTACTAAAAGGTTGAAAATCACAAAAAAAAAGTGAAAATTGCTTCGTAAGTTGAAAAAAGTTTTTGTATTTTGAAATCAAATGAATTTTATTTTATTTATGGATGAACCGGTATGATCGACGATTATTTCATCTGGGTAGCATTCTTTTTTCCAATATTTTAACATGAAAACGGCTAAAACACCATTTGCTATTTCGAACTCTTCATCACAACGATACCCAGCAAAAAAAAAAGTAGCAAAAGAAGAGAAAAAGAAGCAGTCATTTTGATTCCATAGGGGTGTCATAGGGTGGAAGTTTTCTTTTATGATTTTCATTGCATCTAAAGCCCTTCTTATGGTTTAGTGAAAAATGAGATCTTTTGATGTTCTCAAATAAATTATGAATTTATAATTTAGATTTGAAGAGTATATCAGTGATCAGGCGTTAGCCTCATTTTCACAATCTCCTGTTAGCTTCTACCTGGGTATTTGGATGACACATTTCAGAGAACTGCAAATGCTGATTGCAAAACGTTCATACGCAATCAACACAAGAATAAATATGTGTTTGCGTTCAAACGTTGAATATACTCCAACATACATATTTTTTGATGATTTTAAATCAATCAAATGACGGGCAAATTGTTGTCACTGATTTATAATCATCGGTCGTTTTTATACCATTGATTTTATTCTTGTACGTTCGAGTCAACAATAATTATTTTGATGTAGAATAAATAAATAACGCGTATGTGTGTATTCATAATTAAAGCAAAATAGTTTCTTATCTATAAAGGGGGTAGTTTTGTAGAAACACATGTCATAAATTAGGGTGGGTCTAAAATCCGTTTTTTTTCGGAATTGTTATTAGTAATACCAAAAATATTGTTCATTGTGAATTTTTTTTTAATTTAGGTTAGGCTCTCCCAATCCGGTTAAAGTTAAGTATTGCCTAATTTTCCAATCAAAATAAATGAAGAAAAATTTAGACAATATATAAATTTTTCCGGATTAGGCAAGCCTGAGATATCGACCTAAATTTTTTTTTCAAAAAAATATTTTTATTTCACAAAGAAGAATATTTTTAGTATTGTATTACTAAAAAATTCTAAAAAAGCGGTTTTAAGTCCCACCCTAATGTACATTTATGAAATGTGTTTCTATTTTGTTGTAATTATGAATACACTCATATGCGTTGTTTGTTGTTTTTTCTGATTTATTCAACGCTGACTTTTTGTTGAGTGATTACATTTGCATAAAACATAATCGACATATGATTCACGCTGATCCCAATTACGCGTTCAGTGACATGATGCTGATTTTATTCTACAGTGAATTTTGTTGAATTATTAAATGTGAACAAGAATTTTTGTGTATGATTAAATCAAGAAAAAAAGTTGATTTTGCAGTTCACTGACACATTTGTTGTTCTTTCCCATGTAAAGTTTGAGTCAGACTGTTGGTTAAATTTTAAGGGAACATTCAGTAATCGGGTCTTATTTTATTAAATTACTTTATTCGAAATTCTTTAAATTTTTACTACAATAAATTTTTTTTTTACTTTTTGTAGCAATAATACCTACGATTTTAAGAATTAAAAATCTATATAGGAATATCTACGATTAATGATTAACTTTTGTTGTTTTTAAAATAAGTTACCCGTAATAGATTTGAAAAGTGTTAAATTTCATTAAAAATCATATTTTTGGAAGTTGTGAAAAAGAACTGTCTTAGAAGAAGAAAATCAGAACTAAGCAAAACTTTGGAATCAATGAAAAATTAATTTCTTAAGAATCATTTCCATTTATTTTTACTGGGATCTTGAGTAATTATAGTTACTATTTCATAATTTTTTTATTTCATCAAAAATTCAAGTTGGTTCTCAAATTCATACTCGTAGTACTTATTTAGGAACAATTATACTATTTTATATTAATGAGTCTCATCATCTAAAAAGGCCTAATAAAATTTTGACGGTTACTAAACTTTTTTATTTTTTATTATTATTTTTATTTTTTGGTACACTTTTTATCACTACAAAATTTTATGAACGACTCACTCAAAATTACTGAAATTTAAATACATACCCAAGAAACATTTTTACGGACTCTCCGATACGTACGGATTCATAAATCCGGCTTCTACTGTACGTTTACGGTCCGAAAATACGTATCCGTCAAAGCTTGTACGTAAACGGAACATTAACGGACCGTATAATTGAATTTTCGAAAACAATACGTTTTTACTCCGTTTTGGTGTATACGTTTCTGTACCGTCAAATACGGACCACTGTTTTTCATCAGTATTTCTTCCGTTGCTTTTGGATTTGCTTAGTAATAAAAAACGAAAACTTTAATATCCCTCAGGTAAATATTTATGACATTGAAAACAAGTTTTACGATGATGTTTGCAAAATTATGTTGATTTGCAAATAAAAATACTGCCAGACAGCTTAAAATAATTTTGTGAAAAAATTTGGATTGTCTGCTTCATCATATCGTAAGTACCACAATTTAAACCAAAATTAAATATACGTTTTGTTTTTTTCAAGATTTTCAATGGACCACAATCGCAGTGATTGATGGAGATAAATATGGTATTTGTTGGATTTAGTTTATTAAGTTTTGTTATTTTAATTTAAATATATTTGTTAATAAATTTAAAGAAAAAAAAAATAAAAATTTGCTATTAACAATTAAAATAATATGCCTTTACACAAATCCTTTTGTGTCTTTTGTTGAAAAAACGGACGAATACGGATCCGTAAACGATCCGTCACTGACGGACTATTAACGGAAAACTTCGTTTTTCATCCCATATATCCGGTCCGTAAACGGTCCGTCATTGACGGACTTTTAACGGACAACTCCGTTTTTCATCCGATTTATCTGGTCCGTAAACGGTCCGTCATTGACGGTTTTTAAATGGATTCGAATCAGTTTCGATGTTCCTTAAAATCCGTTTTCTGGTCCGTTTACGGATAAAGAAAACGGTACGTAAACGGAGTTGGATTCCGTTTATGACGGACCGAAACCGGTACGTAAACTGTACGTATTGTTTATTGGGTAGTTAAGAAAATTGTCAATTTTTAAAAATCAAAAAAAAAATTTAATAAAATCATGAATTAAAAATTTTTGGCCTACCTTGCTTTTGGAGTAAAATAATACAATTAAGAAATTTTAAAATTTGTGAATTAAAATATCAATTTTGATGCATTATAAAAGTCAAATTATAAAAAGGCATTCCCATGAAAGTTTGTATTTGCATGATTTGAAGTGTAAGCTCACATTGTGAATCAATTTTTTTTTTAAAAATCGATATTTTTTCAGTTTTGGCCGTTTTTTAGAAGTGTGCGATGTAGCGACTGACATCGCTGTGCGTAATCTGCATAAGCAACGACCTTAACACCCTGATTTTTCAGCTTGACGAGAACTGCGATAATAATCAGAAACCACAATTTGATGTAAAAGTCAAATTGTAAAAAAGAAAATTAAACGATTTTGAAGAAGTTTTCCGCAGTTTTGACCCATTAGGCATTTTTTCTGGGTCAGGATTAAAAAATGAAAGGCACTCAACTCGGAAAGGTGATTTCGGATGCATCTTTATCAGATCAAAATCTTTTTAAAAAAATTCTGTGCAAAAATCTTGTTAAGTAGTGTTATTTTACGTTAAAAAGTGTGATACATTTAGGAAATATTTTACTTAAATTTTGTTTTTAATTAAATACTACTATCTGCTGTTAGATAATTAAATGAGGTAGAAAATTCTTTAAATACCTTACTTAATTTATTACGTAGGTAACATTAGAACACTGTTCTGCTAATATTTAGTTTAAAATATTTTAAATAAACTTAGAAACACAATGAATTTAAAACATTAACATTTTTGGAAAATTTTTAAATGCTTTATTAAACATATTTATTAAACGTATTTCACCAAAGGTGTATATGAGTGTGTCATTCCGTTTGTAATATTTGGACATTAAGGGTGTCGAAAGTTATATGTCAATTTTTCAAAGGGTGAATTTAAAGAGCAAAAAATAAGAGCTTGTCACCGATTGGTCCATGGAGGGATTTACTTCAAAATTGGCATACTTCATCTCTAGGATGTATTTAACAAGCAAACACTATTTTTTTAAAAATTTGTTAAAGAAAATTTTTATAAAATCCAAAATGCAGTTTTGAAAATTATGCCAAAAAATGTATGTGTTTTTTGCCTTAGGTCACAGACGGGTAAACAAACAATATTTCATATCTGAGTATTTATAAGTATATAGAGCAAAAAACAATTATGGTTTTAATCAATTTCTGAAAGTTTAAAAAAGAGCCATCAAATTTTATGACCTAGTGTTTTTTGGCACAAAATTTTTCTGGGGAATTTACTATTCCTTGGCGAGCTCTTAACCGATTTTGAAGTTATGAGGGTTTTGAAAAAAATGGAAATGGAATAAAAAAATTGAAATGGATTTATAACAAAAAAATTTAAATATAAAATGAAAGGCTAAAAAGTAATAACTGAAAATGTGAAGGTACCTCTAAATTTTCCATACAAACTGGTGTATTAAAATATTTTCTAATATTTTTTCTCCAGTTGCTAAGAGATGATTAAAATTTTATATTCAACCCAAATTTTATTTCACCTCGAAATTTTTTTTTACCATAAAATTTTTTTACCTCAAACATTTTTTTCACCACAAAAATTTTTTAACCTCCGAAAAATTTTCCAACGCAAGAATTTGTTTTCACCTCCTCCATAACCTAACTTCTAAATATTTTATTAGAACCTTAAAAGTACTATAGTCTTCCTTTGACTCATTTGGTACTATTAATTTTTATATCCTCCACCATATATGGTGAGGGTATATATTAGTTTGTCATTCCGTTTGTAATATGTCAAAATATAGGTTTAAGACCCCATAAAGTATATATATTCGTGATCCTTATGCAATTTTAAGCCGATTTATCGATGTCCGTCTGTCTGTCTGTTGAAATGGCGATCACGTCGCAAAGACGCAAGCAGGGGTGCCTATTTTTACCCAGATTATTGAAAATGAGCAAAATCGGTCCAGCAGTTTAAAAGTTATGAGTGAAAATGTGAAGGTACCTCTAAATTTTCTATACAAATTGGTACAATTTTTCTGTATCTATTTTGTTTCTGTTAAGCTTTGTTGGTTTTTCGTTTCATTCCATAAAATGTATTTTTTGTTTTTGTAACCAGAAATTTATGTCTAAAAAAAGAGCAAAATACATAATTGCTTTAGTGCCGCTACTTTTGAATAGGTGGCGCAGAATTAAATTAAAACAATACCCTGCCCCATGGCTAGGTCGACGTAGCCTTGGATAAGGCTTTCAATTAATTTATTTACCAAAAATATTAAATTAACTACATACTTCAAATTCTAATGCATTCAGATGTTACTAGTAGACTTATAACATAAATTTAAAGTCAATTTTTCAAATGTTTGACGTAATAAAAGCATTTGTTTCACATTTGTATGTCAAAAAAGAAATTTTCATAGAGGAAAATTGTATTTTTTTTATTCCATTTGTATTTGTATTTTTGAGAATTGAGGGATTGGCAAATGTATATTTATGTTAATTTTTTCTTTCATAAAAAATACACTTGAATAAAGTGCAATATTGTGCTTTTAAAAAATTAAGGTATAATATGCACATAAAACATATATTTTTCATAGTTTTTGGCAAATATTCATTCATGTTACGAAGGAAATAGAAAATCAATAATACTCTTCTGCATATTGTAGCACAATATGGCTAATGGAGACTAGCTCTGCAGCAAAAAATGCCTAATGGAGAGAATGCACCTTCTGATGGGCCATCTATTGACAAATAGTTACAACTCATGTTCTTTCTTTAACAAATTAATTTCTTTGCTGTATTCTCTCCATTAGGCATATTGTCCTACAAACACACTTTAATTTTTTAAAGAAAGAACATTTGGTGCAACTATTAATCAATACGTGGCGCATCAGAAAGTGCATTCACTCCATTAGGCATATTCTGCTGCAGTATTAGTCAGTAACAAAATTGAGTTTTTGACAAAAACTATGCTTTAAATGTGTTTTTTGTGCAGTCTATGGTTAATAGAAACTAGTGAAAATGTAAAGGTGCCTCTAAATTGCAAATTAAGTACAATTTCATAGTAGCGAGTGTACATAATATATTTTCTCATATTTTTTTCACCAGTCGCTTAGCATTAAATATTTTGTATTCACCTCAAACATTTTTTCACCGCTAAAATTTTTTTCACCACAAAAAATTTTTTCTCTCCAACAAATTTTTTTTACCTCTAAATTTTTTTTCCACCGAAAAAGTTCTTTACACATCTAAAAAAGTTTTTCACCTCAAAAAATTTTTTCACCTACATAATTTTACTTCAAAAGTTTTTTTATATTATTTGTATCAGTAGGATATTGGTGGAGGGTATTCAAAGATTCGGCACAGCCGAATTAAGGCTTTTTTTTTACTTGTTTTTATTTAAAACAACTTTTGTGATATAATTCATTTTTAATAAATTATTCGGAGACTTACATAGTACATTTGGTGCCACAATTTAGAAGCTAAAATGTACTTTTTTGCCTAAAAATTTAAAAATATAAATACATGTTATTTCTAATGTCATAAAGTTGTTGATTTCTATAACACGGTAGATATGGGAGAAATTTATTGATTTGTGGGTTTTAAAGTAGTTTCATATACTACAGGGAAAATGACAGCAGGCCCAGAAGTTTGCCATACATTTTGGCATGTACTTAAAGCCCATATACACGACATGTTTTTGTCATCTGTCTTGTTAAATTTTGTCACGAAAAAATCAAACATGCCGTGTAGTCCAGTTGAAACATTGTCAGATTCAAAATACATATGTCTGATGACATTTTTCCAATGAGAACTGTTTCTATTTCTTTCTGACAGTTTTTTTAATACACTATTTAACAAAAAATTATTTATTAATACCCAGGAAAAATAATTGGAAGTGATTCTTAAGGAATTATTTTTTTATTGATTCCAAAGTATCATTTAGTACTGATTTTCCTCTTCCAAAGCAGTTCCGTTTCACAACTTCAAAAATGTGATTTAAAAAAAAATTACACTTTTCAAACCTATGACAGGCAAGGTTAAACATTAACCACAGATATTTACACATAACTTTGACATTTATAACTACGGTTAAGTACTAAACCTTTGAAATAAATGATCAAATCTAACTCAAAATTTACGAGATTTTAAATTCTTAAAATCGTAGTTATCAATAAAACATTTTTTTTAGTAAATATTGCAATAATTTCGAAATATGGCCCGACTACTGAATGTCCCGTTATAATTTTTCCAACAGTTAAACTTAAACAACAGCAGCACCAAATGTGTCAGTTAAATTCCCAGGTAGAAGCTACCGGGACATTGTGTAAATGAGGCTAAAGCTCGATTACTGATGTCCTGTTGAAATTTAAAGACAAAACTCAAAATTTATTTGGAAACATCAGAAGATGTCTTTTTTTACTAAACCATAAGAAGGACTACAACTGCAATGAAAAAGGATCATAAAAGAAAATATCCACCCTATGACACCCCTATGTAAAAATCATTGGTTCCGATCCAAATTTTCACAACATCGGAATCAAAATCACTTCTTCTTATTTTCTTCTCTTGCCACTTTTGTTTGCTGGGTACATATTTTGTAGTTTGATTGGCCAAGAGAAGCCGTAATGCAGTTTATTGTTATGTGACAAAATTATGAGTGCCATTAATCATTTTGCTGCTTTTAATTTATTACATCTTATTTTAATTTTTCCAATAAATAATTTTTTCGTAAATCAGTTGTTATTGCTAGCAAACGAGCTGGTGTCAGAGAAACGTTTTCTGGTGCGTGTCGACGAAAAATTATAAATCGTCTGTAAAACATGAATTTTAACAGACAGTCTGTTTTACATATAATACGAAAATTTGACAAGTCAGATGACAAAAAACATGTTGGGTATTGGGGCCTTTAGCTGATAATTTCAGCCCCCAAACAACAATTTGGGTTTTACTTCTTTTTGGTCCACTAATTCTAAACGTGCACATATATTTATGTTTTATACTTTTTAGAACTCTTTGTAATTTGGAAAAATTTTTGATTTTTTTAGAATCGCTTCCCAAGTAAGTAAGGTAAATATGAACGGAAACATGATCAACACCTTTTGTTTTAAAACATTGTGTCTGAAAGTGCTCCCAAGATTAAATAAGAAAGAACAAAACAAATATGTTACAATATAAAATTTACCGAAAATATCGATTAAATTTAAAATATTTTGTTGACATGTGTAATACATTATCTGTGATTTGGTAATTTTTTTTAGGTCATGGGTGGAGGGTATTCAAAGATACGTCATAATCAAATTTTGTATTTTCATATTTGTTTTTATTACAAATAAAGTACTACAATAGTTTGTGAAATAATTCCACATTTGAAATATGTATTAATAAAGACTGGGTTATATCAAGGAGTAAATTCATTTTTAAGTATTAACGTATGTTAGAACCATGCACTAAAAATATTCATTTGTTCAAAGTCATTGGGGTTTTATTTTTTCATATTGATGGCAATCAACGCATTTTGCCATATACGCCACACATTGGTTTAAGAGCGGCATTAATTCATTTTTGTTCATGTCTTCTGATCTACCTGATTTTTCCACAGTTTTTAATATCTAATCTAACTATCATGTACCAAAAATATTAGACTTATGTCTTTATTACTTTTTTGTTCAGAGACCTTAAAAGTTGACTTAAGTGAATGCGTTTGAAATGAACGTATTATATATGCTACTTTCTATTGCTTCATGCTTTTAAAATACTCTTGAAATGCCACTTTTATGATTTTTTTTATACAATTGGATGTTATAAACAATATCAGGTTGGTTGAAAAGTTCCTGCGCTCACCAAGAAATGGCACTGCTAGCTCCAAACTTTTTTTTTTCTTAAGTTGGTATAACTGTCCTGAGAACACGTGCAAAGTTGCAAGTCATTCTGTCAATTCTTTCTTTGTTTACAAGCCATTTGAAGTTGACGTGTCATTGATTTTTTTTAATATTGAAAAAAATTGAATATCGTGCAGTCATTAAATTCTTTGTTTTGAAGGATTTAAAAGCAAAGGAAATTTATGAACAATTGTTAGAAGTGTATAAGGAGTCCTCACCTTCAAAACGCACCGTTGAATTTTGGGCTGGTGAATTTAAACGTGGTCGTACCAGCTTCAAAGACGATCCACGAGAAGGACGACCAAAAACTGCAACCACAGCAGAAATCATTGAGCAGGTACATAATATGGTTAGTGAAGATCCAAGTTTGACTAAGCGTGAAATTGCTAATGCCATAGGCATCTCAGATGAACGAGTACTCCATATTTTACATGAAGAATTACGTATGGAAAAACTGTTTGGAAAGTTATTGCCGCACACATTAACAATTCAACAAAAACTGGATCGAAAACAAATTTCTCAGCGTAATTTGGAGCGTTTTAAGCCGAACAAAACCGACTTCTTGCATCGTTTTATAACTATGGATGAGACTTGGATCTACCACCATGATCTTAAATTGAAACAATAACGTTTACAGTGGACTGAAGCTGGTTGTTCAGCTCCAAAGCAGGTGAAGTCACAACGATTAGCAAAGAAGGTTATGTAATAAGTTTTTTGGGATGCAAAAGGAATTTTGTTGATTGATTATCTTCAGAAAGGTAAAATAATCAACTCTGAATATTATTGCAGCCTTTTGGATCAGCTGGATGAAAAAATTCGTGAGAAAAGACCTGGTTTAAAGAAGAAAAAAATCATTTTTCATCAAGACAATGCACCTGCTCACAAAAGTGTTTTGACGATGGCTAAATTCAAAGAATTAAAGTACGAATTGCTTGAACATCCACCGTATTCACCAGATTTGGCTCCCAGTGACTACTATCTCTTCAGAAATCTCAAACAATTCCTTCATGGAAAGCATTTTTTGTCGAATAAAGAGGCCATAGCAGCCGTAGACGGTTATTTTGCAGAGTTTCCGGAAAACCACTATAAGGATGGGATAAAATTATTGGAAGATCATTGGAACAAGTGTATTAAGATTCTAAGAGATTATATTGAATAAAAAAATATATTTCGTAACAAAACAGTATTCTTTCATTTTGAGCGCAGGAACTTTTCATCCAACCTGTATATGTAAATAAAAAAAATTTTCATACTTAAAGAAAAAAATGTTTTTTACTACTATAAATTGTCCAAAAATATTTATTTTCTCCAACTTCTATGGCTTGTATCTATTGATCTCCAACGACCTCTGGCCCGAGACTTATATCAGATTAAAGCTGAAATTTATTAAAAATTCAGCTGCCCATTTTTGCCCCTAAGTAATTCCGGTATAAAAAAACGAAAAAAAAGTGCGGAAAAATTTCCTTCACAAGCATGTTATTGCGCATGCAATAACAGCTTGTTTGTTTTTTTGTGTTTTTTTTTTTTGCTTGCTTACTATGTTGCTGCATTATAAAAAAACACAAAATACAATATCAAAACCCAAGTTTAAAAATATGTACTTTCTAATAAAATAACATAGAAATTATTACACATAGTAGCGCTTGCAATAACTTCTTCCCATAATCAGAAACTTTTTATAGGCAAATACAATTTTAATTTGTAAAAGAAACGAAGTTGAAAGGGTGCAGAATGAAATTAAAGATTTGAAAAAACTCTTGTTGATATTTATGACAAAAGTTTTGAAATTTTGCATACTCCTGTTTTAACCTTGATTGATGGAAAAGTTGCGAATACAATCACACAAAAATCAGGAATGGCTGTATGTTTTATATGTCAAGCTAAGCCTGGCGAAATGAACAAATTTGAAGTATTAAGGACAAAATCAGTTTCGGAGGAAGGGCTTCAAATTGGAATTTCTCCTTTACATGCGAGAATAAAATTTATAGAGTGCATATTGCATATAGCATACAACAAAGATTTTTCAAAGTGTAGAGTAACTAAAGATACAAAACATGAAAGAGAAGAAGCACAAGCGAAAATACAAAGAAATTTGAGAGTGGTTCTAGGCATAAATGTGGACATGGTTAAACAAGGAATGGGCTCAACGAACGATGACAATACTTGTAGACATTTTTTTGCAAATCCTTCCATAACGGCAGATGTTCTTGGTGTTGATGAAAATTTAATTCATCGCTTCAATACAATTTTAAAGTTAATAAATAGTAATTCCGAAATGGATGCAGATAAATTTAATGTTTATTGTTTGGATACTGCAGAACGATATATACAACTGTACAGCTGGTACTATATGCCTATTGCTGTACACAAAGTTCTAAATTTTATGGGAGTAAAATTGTGTCAGCAGCAATATTGCCACTTGGCATGTTGTCGGAGGAAGCTCAGGAAGCTCATAATAAAGATTACTGATCACATATCAACAAATGAAGATGTCATGCATATGTTACTAGCGTCTTCAGATCCATATATAAATTCATACTGTAAACAGTTCATGAAGAATATATTGGAATTTTCTAATGAAGTAAAAAATTTGTTATGCTAATAAAGGTACAAGAATTACTTTGTTTTTAAGTTTTTATTATTCACAGATATTTTCATATTTTAAGCAATCTAGCTTTGTTAACAGGGAAAATATTGTATTTTATGTGGTCATTTTGTATGAGAGGTAGGCGTGGTTGTTAGCAGATTTTGTTAATTTTTTCACCATTGGTTAATATTATCATAAAATTGCAATGAGCAAAAAATTGTGACTCTACAATGATTTTTAACTCGGATGCTCGGATTTTATTCATATTTGCAGTATTTTTTTTAATCACAACCAAACATTAGTCTATACCAAAATTCAAGGCTCTACAATGTTTCCTTATATTTAATGCCACCAATTGTATGAAGCTGAACCATTGTGCGCCATAGAGTTATTATTTACAGTTATAAATAAGACACTACTTTGTTATACATATTTCTATAAACATTTACTTAACAGGTAGTGGTAACACATTGCGTATACGCAACATTTTCTTACTACATTAAAATCACTCATACGCATCTATGTATTTGGGAAGTGAGGTAATCCAGCAAAATCCTGAAAATGGGATAGGTCAAACCTAAACCTAAACCTTTAAAACCTTAATTATGCTTTTAAATTCCATTACAATTAATAATTAATTGAAAACAAATAATTGAAATAGACCGTTTTAAGTCTTTTAAAAATCGTTCACATATAGATAAATTTCTGATATGAGGGTTGAAATATACTCGATCGGGCTTGAGATCAAAACTAAAGCTATTTCTTAAATTAAGTCTCTATATTCTAAACTATTATCAGAATGGATGCACTGCATTCACGATGCATTGCGAGTGTTTAATTGCGGTATGTATTTTTTAAATTAAAACAAATACAAATTTGTTAAGAAATAAAACTGCAAAAAAAAATCAATAAATTATAGTAAAAAAATGAATAAGCTTAACTCGTGATTTTGAAAACCTCACACGTGTTTTAGCAAACAAAAAGTTTATTAAATTGCAATATTTGCTTTGAAATAAATAATTTCAAATAAATACAGAAACACTTGTATTAACAAAACCCTTTAAAATTTTAAGAACTATAAAAGATCAATAATTTGTTGCAATTAGTATCAATACAACTTCGACAGTTGAAACTAGAAGAATTACAAGCAAAATGAACGGTTTCTCAGTGGTCTTGTGTGTGGTGGCTGCAATTGCTTCGGTCTCGGCTACCGATTATTGTTCCAGCACTATTTGCAATTCTGGTGTTAAACATATTGCTTGTGGCCATAGTGGAGTAAGCTGATATGCGGATATTACAAAATTATTTAGTTTTATATTTAAACATTTTTGTTATTTCCTATTTTTTATAGAAATTCGATTCCTCTTGTCCTGCTGATGCTAAAATGGTTACCATTACCAGTGATTTGAAACAACTTTTAGTTGATGCTCACAATGAAAAACGTAACTTTATTGCTGGTGGTGGTGATGCCAAACACAGTCCTGCCTGCCGTATGGCCGCTTTGCAATGGGATGACGAATTGGCAGCAATTGCTGCTCTCAATGTTAGACAATGTAAAATGGCTCATGATAAATGTCGTAACACTGATGCATTCAAATACTCTGGTCAAAATCTTGCCTGGATGGGCTTTTCTGGTCCTGTTGATGATGCTGCTCAATTGAAACAATCTGTTCAAATGTGGTTCGATGAAGTTAAAGACAGCAAACAATCCTATATTGATTCTTATCCCAGTGGTTATTCTGGACCGTAAGCTGTTTAAATTTAATTGAATTAAAAAATTTTTAATTTTAACGACTGATTTTTTATCATTTAAGTGCCATTGGCCATTTCACTGTTATGATGGCTGATCGTAACATTCGTGTCGGTTGTGCTGCTTCCACTTATACTCCCTCTGGCGCTTCATATCTTGCTTATTTGGTCGCTTGCAATTATGCCACCACCAACATGGTCAACTTTCCCATTTATAATAAATGTGATGCTGCTGGCACCTCTTGCTCTACCGGCACCAATCCTGCTTATCCCAACTTATGTTCTGCTTCTGAAGCTTATACTGTCAACAAATGGTTCTAAATTATAAATTTTGTTAACTGGACGTATTAATTGTAGCGTCAACAAGTCATATAATTTAATAGTTTTGTAAAAAGAACTTTCACGTTGTTACTTTGTTAAAATATTTGTAAAAAAATTTTCGCGAAAAGGTAAAATAATGCAACTTTTTAGGATTTCCATTGATATTGTTCTTTAATTTGTAGTTTTTGTTGTAAATTGTTTTGTTTTGTTTAAAAAAGAATATGTGTTAATTTTTATACTCTACCCGACTTTGCACAGTGGGGCCTACAAAAAAAAAGCGCTAATTACACATTTCAAAACACAAAGGAAATTACGGAGTTCCGACGATTGATTCTTGTTAAGGAGACAAAAAAAAATATACGGCGTTTTGATAGTTTACATCGGAATTTCATTTTAGAGGTGGTTAAAGCTTCCCAGCTCTGGCCTGTTCTTGCAGCATATCGGTATATAAAACTATGTGTTTTTTACATCTGAGGTGTAGGGTATATTTAGCAACTTTGTAGAGAATATTAACACAAATAATTTTGTGTAACATATTAACCCTCTAACTCCCCCTCATAACGGTCATTTTTGGCTCTATTCTAAGAAATCGTAATAAACACCTCTAAAGAGGAGGAGGGCGGAAATGAAATGTTCTACAAAAATGTTGGCCATAAAATTCTACTATATATGTCAGAACACACCAAAACCCAAAACGTAACACAAACACTAAAAGCTAATCAAATTCAAGATTGCTCATCAAATTTCTAGTCAGATTTTGTAGGTGATCCCAAAATCTGACTTATGTATTATATGTTGGTCATCCCCTTCGCCGGTGTTTTTTACAATTGGTTAGAATAATGCCAAAAAATGCCATTATGAGGGGGAGTTAGAATGTTAATATGTTCTACAAAAATATTTGTCATACCATTGTCTACAAACTTGCTGAACATACCCTACACTTCAGATGTAAAGAAAACATTGTTTTATATACCGATATGCTGCAAGAGCAGGCCAGAGCTGGGAAACTTTAACCGCCTCTAAAATTAAATTTTTGTTGGCCTTCTTAACAAGAATCAATCGTCGGAACCCCTTAATTTTGGAAAAAATTGAAATTATTTTACTGTGCTATTTACATAAAATATTGTATCGTTAAAAAAAGAGGTATTAAAAAAATATTGGTATGTTAAATTTTGCTATTATTAGTGGAAATTTTGCTAACTCGAGCCCAGCGGTATTTTTTGCTAATCTTAGCAACACATGTCTGCTGACGTGTGTACAATGAATTTAGTAAAATAAATTAGTTACCGCTACTAAATTTTAGTAAAGTTTTGGTAAAGTGGAATTTAATATCAGTTTGCTAAAATCAGCAAAAAAATTTACTGAATATTATTAATATTAATACAAAGAAATTGGTATTAAAAAATAAGTATGCATTACTTAATTTTAGTAAATTGTGGTGATCTGCAATTTAAAATCGGTCTGCTTAAATCAGCAACAAATTTTAATAAATATTAGTAAAATGGAATAAGTAGAAAAATTATAACCGCTACTAAACATTAACCAAATTCTGCACAGTTTATTTAAATAAATTAGGTCTAATGAATACAAATATTTAATTAATATTGTTGAACTAAACTCAATAAATTTTAATATATAAAGTGTGGTCCAACCATAATGCACGATTCAACTATGGAGAGGTACACAATTGAAAAGAGCGTTAAGATTGTTGAAGCCTTTTACGAAAATGGGCGTTCAAATCGAAATGAATTTCGTGCATCATAATCGACTTAATGTGTCCACAATCGGGAGAATTGTGCGCAAATTTCAGCAAACTGGGTCAGTAGGAAATGTGAAAACACCCTTGCATGCTCAGCCAGTTCGTTCTGCGGAAAACATTGCTGTTGTTCGCGATAGTATGGCAAAAGGGCCGTCAACCTCGACTCGTCGTCGTGCCCCACAATTGAACATCTCACGAACATCACTTTTGCGAATTTTGAATAAAAATTTGAATTAACACGCTTTAAATGTTCAATTGACTCAAGAACTGAAGCCTACTGACCACTTGAAGCGTCGTCATTACGCCGAATGGCCAGTTGAACAGACAGAAGTGAATGGTGAATTTACAAAGAAAATCATCTTTAGCGACAGGGCACACATTCACCTCAGTGGATTCGTTAACAAGCAGAATTGTTAAAAAGCCGATACATACACAAGGAGTGACTGTTGGGCCGGCGGCGTTATAGGGCCGTACTTTTTCTAAAATAAGGTCGGCCAAACAGTTACCGTGAATGGTGTTCGCTATCGCGAGATGATTACGGACTTCTTGTGGCCTGGAATTGAGGATAGGACCTGGACGATATGTGGTTCCAATAGGATGGTGCTACTTGCCACACAGCCAACGAAACAATGGCTCTTTTGCGCGAGAAATTCAATGGCCGTGTTAACTCACGTCGTGGCGATGTTAATTGGCCGCCACGATCATAAGATTTGACACCGTTGGACTTCTTTCTTTAGAGATATTTAAAAGAGAAAGTCTACGTCAATAAGCCAAGATCAATTCAAGAGCTAAAGGATGAGATAATTTGGCATATTAACGACATTGAACCTCAATTATGTCAATTATTTACAATAAACATCGTGCATTATGGTTGGACCACCCTTTACATAGAAACATTTGAATATATAAAAAAAATATTAAAAATGCACAAATTAACTAAATTATTTTTAGTTACACTTGTTACACTTTTAAGCTGCTAATTTCTTTTGAAACTGCCTTACGAAAAAAATCACAAATTTTTTTTTTGTCGAGCAACATTTTTTATTATTTTTTTCTTTTTAATTAAATTAAAAAAAAAAATCAAAGGCTTAAAAATAGTAAAAACATAAATTGATTTAATATTTTGTTTTAATTTGCTAATTTTTATATTGAAGAATATTTTTAAAGTCCATTTTTGTATTTAAAGGTCAAATTTTAATTTTTAGAACTAAAAAAAAAAAAATATTTTCACTTCCCATCCCTTTTTTTTAGCCTATTTAGCATTTTAAGGCAGTTTATGTTTTAATTTTAGAAATAAAATTTCCTTCAATATCCACTTTTTTAAAATAGTAAATGTTTTTTTTTTGCTAATTTTAGCAAACCGGTTTTCAAAAATTTGTAAAATGATATCTGAAATTAAAATTCTTTATGAATTCTGTAATTTATAAAAAATACGCCCAATTTACATTTTGCAATTATTCACTTGTGTAATTTGTTCATATCAAAAATTCTATCAGATCTACGCACACGTTTGTACGATTAAACTTGTCCTTGGAAAATTTCAAAACTTTCTAATACCTGACATGGGGAATAGTGAATATTTAAAAGCAAAAAAAAAAAATACAAAATTATAATTTTTGCCTAGTGTACACTTTGTGGAGATTCTTCCACTTAATGGGTAAACTTAAAAAATAAATTTTTTGAAAGAAGAAATTAAGAAATTTCGCCACTATTTTCCAACTAAAAACAGAAATTGTAAAATATAATAAAAACTGATACTCAAAATTATTTTATGTACTATGCATAAATAAATTTTATAAATATTTTGTTTTAAAATTAAAAGAAATTTTAATGCATTTTTGCGTAAAATCTTTTAAATTTGAACGAAGTTCGCTACCAAAACCTACCCGAAATATACAGGACAAATGATTGTTACTTTTGTATTTTTTTTATCGCGTCACACAGTGTGATTGTTCACACACAAGGTACACAGTGGGTCACCCTGTGTTGAAAAAGGCTATTGAAAATTTTGATTTTCTCAAAGCATAAATCTTTTTTTGCAAGAAGAAATGCTGTGAAAAAAATGTTGGTACCCAAATTTCCAATTTAAAGTATAGGTGGAAAAAGCTTTTCGCAAAATATCGCATTAATGCTGAAAGAATGCGAATATTATAATAGGCATTTTACACTAAAAAAAAGACATGAACTAAAATCTAATCAAAAATTTCCTTCAAAATAGTTTATACATTGTCCTCAATTTAAGTAAAATTGTATTAAAACTTAGAAACATTTTCTTAAAAAGAATAAAAATTCCTAAGTTTGAGGAAAAATGAGATATATTTTTTCTTAGTAATATTTCTTGATTTTAGGAAAAAAGCAAGTCAATTGAATAAAAATTTATTAATTTTAAGAAAAAACATCTTAGTTTTAAGAAAATTGCATACTCAAATGTAAAAAAATTTAGTTTAGTCCAAAGAAAATTAAGGACATAATTTACTCCCATTTAGTGCAAAAAATGTGTCTAACTTAAATTGAAAAAGTACTTGAACTTAAAGTGTGCTCATTATTTTATTCGCGAAAAGTAAAATTAACTAAATTTTAAAAAGCCATTTCCAAATTCGGGTTTTAAGTACACCACTTTCTAATTTTGAAGAATTGTTTTCTTAAAATGAATTCAGACAATTAAATAAATTTGTTCCTATGTAATAATAAAAATTTACTTGATTTAAGAAACTGATGAACTATTTCTAAGGAAAATTTTCATGCAATTTAGTTCAGATAAATTTTAAAAATTTTAATAAAATATTATTTTTTTAAGTAAAAGTTTTCTAATTTTTAAAAAATAATAAATATAGGATTTTTTTGTTAGAAAACGTTTAAATTATTTTTAATAATCTATCAAAAAAAAAACCATCACTTAAAAACAAACCAATGAGTTTTCCTAGTTTTCAAGAAAAAATATTATTAAATAAAAGAAATTAAAGTAACCATTTAAAAAAACTATGGTGCATGATTGTAATTTTTGGTTCATGATCGTGAGTCAAAAATCTCTTCCGTGTCCATCTCTAATCTTAACCGTCGTAAATATCGAAATTTCGAATTTGCGCTTTTATGTAATAAATTTGTTTGATGACTACAATACAAAATATCGCAGGCACATTTTATACATTACGGCATATTGACTTTCCTATAATTGGCGTAGCGCTTATTAAACTTTATATTTATCGAACTATTTTTTTTCACTTAATAATAACAAGTAAGAGCGGCTAAATTCAGCTATGCCGAATTTTATATACCCTTCACCATGGTTGGAAGAAACTGAAGTTTATATATGGACATATATGGAATGGACAGATTTATATACGGACGCCTTTAAGAGGAAACTAACCATTTAGTTTGGTGATAAAACTTGGACTCGGGAAGATTTATGGTTCCAGAAAATAGGTATTTAAAAAGAATTTATGTTTTAGGAATAACTTTTTTGTATCTGAACCGATATTTCCGAGTTTTTTTAGCAAATATGTTATACTAAAGATTTTCGATCTTTTGCTATATAAGACGTATCCGAAGGTCATATTACAGCTCTAAAATAGTGTTTGTTGTTTGTGTATAAAAGGTGAAGAGGTGAAAGAAAAGAATTTCAACAAATCGTTAAAAGAAATCACTAGAACTGCATGTTTTTGTTTCTACAAAAAAGTTTGATTTTGCTGGAAAATTTGCATTTGCGATTTTATTTCGCGTTTTTATTAAAAAATATTTTTAATTTCTTTAGCTTTATTTTCAAAATTTGAAGGAAAATAGTTTATAAATTTTTTTTTTATAAATTATTATAAGTTATAACCTAAAATAGTTGCACTCAAAGGGAAATTATGTATAAAATTTTCTTAATATATGAGAAATAAAATGGTTTAAAAATCTTTTTATAATTTTTTTAAATCGGAGCAAAAAATATAAATAAAACCGTTTGTATTTTGTTTGTATCAGAGGGTTTTTATAAAAATTTTGATGTTTTTAGCCTATTTATGGATTATTTAATTATTATTTTAAAATTTTATTTAAATTTATTATTAAATGTTAAAAAAAAACTAAAATTAAACAAAAAAAAAAGTCTTAAGAAAATATAAAAAAAATTGTACAAAAAAAAGTTGAATTGAGCGGGTGTAGGATTCGAACCCGCGGCCTTAGAGAAAAAAAAAAAGCATTTGTGACATAGCATTTAGACAACTGAGCTATTAAGGTCATGCGGAATCATCGTTAATAGAATTAAATAAATAGTTTTCGTTCATCAGAGATTTGTTTAGTTTTTATTTAAATGACAAATCTTTGTATGTGTATTGTTTGTGTATAAAAGGTGGAGATGAAAGAAAAGAATTTTAACAAATGGATTTGTTTGTTATGCAAAAAATTCTACATACATATTAAACAAAGGGATTTTACGGAATAAATTAGAGGTAGTCCTGGTTTTTTGCTAATATCTCAGCCATTTATTAACCATCTGTCTGATTTTTAATAGCAAACAGAAATGGATCACATGTAACAGAAATAAAAAAGAATCAAGTCCTCATCATGTCTGGGTTCTTCGGAAAATCCATTTCAACACACAGACGGACATCGTTAAATCAACTTCGCTCTTCATAAGGACCCAGAATATATATACTTTATAGGGTCTAAGATCAATATTGTAGAAATTACGAACGGAATGACAAACTTATATATACCCTTCCACCTGTGGTGAAGGGTATAAATATATATTTAAATAGATATCGTGGTGTATAAGCTAACATCTCTTGCTAAAATAAGTTGAAATTTTACTTTTATTGCAATAAATTGAGATGGTCCTAAAAGTCAATAACAAAAATACTCCTTGATTTATTTAAGTATATAAAATATTTAAAAGTTTTTCGGATGAAATTTTTTTTTAAAATTCGTTCTAAAATTGATCAAAATTAATGAGTTGCATTTTCGATGCATTTTGTAGTGATATATATAGAGCAATTCCATATGAAAGCGATCACCTTTTGGACGACCCCTCTCCGATTTTAAAATAAATAGTCTCAATCGATTGCCCAGCAAAAAATAATGTACCTACATATATTTTTTTTTTATAGTGACTGGTTAAGTGGTGGTGTACACCACTGTCATGTGACAAAATTGAAGAATTCTTCATAAGGGACCTCATTGAAAGTTGTTTTAAAAAAAACTACTAAAGCGATCGCAACGAGTGATAGCTCGTTAGAAAGGTATTGAATCAGGCTTTAATTCAAAAATAAAATTTTCCTAATTTTTCTCAGAAATTTACCTTTTTTCCCATGAAAATTAAATTTTCCGTTTTTCCACAGAAGCTCCTAAATTTTCCGGCTAATTTTATTTTTTTTGGATTCCTCATAATTTTTGCTTTAAGAATCAGCAATAAAAAATGGGCCCCGACTCCTTGTTTGGACAGGAGAAGAGCATTTAAGAGACCACCTTGTTCTCATTGTTTTTATATTTTTTATAATTGAATTATTTTTAATTATTTAACATTATTTTATTTTATTATTAAAAATTCATTTTAAAAATTATTTTACAGTTAAAAATACATTTATGAAGAAAAAATCTTTCTTATTTTGCTGCTTATACTTAATTACAATATTTATTAAAAATTTCAATTGTCTTGGCTTCATTATAAAATTAAAGTAACTTTAAATTTAGCACGTCGGCAGACGAAGAGTACCGCTTTACATTAATTGACATATCAGAAATATTTGGTATGAAGCAATGAAACTTTTGCGTTCCAGTTATAGTTTTGACATTATTATATCTGTTTTGAAGTCGTCGCTCCATGGCATCGTGTTCTTTTTGAGTGCATAAAACTGTGTTAATGGCAATTTCCTTGCTTTGAATCCACGAAAACAAATGTTGTACATTTAAGATCTGGTCAGCATATGGCCTTTGCAAACTTGCCTTAGTCGCCATGCGTTTTAGGGTTCCCCCTAACGCATCGCATGGGCCCTTACCGTGGGATGTCGCAAAAAAGTGCCACTCGACCTTGCAGTTTTGTTCTTCTTCAATTATGCAAAGATTGTAAAAATTTTTTTTATTCTTGTACTGAGAAGCCGCGCCGTCTGAGAAAACCGTTACTTTGTCGATTGCATCGAATTTTGATCTTAAGAATTCAAACAGTTTCATTTGAAATAAATAAACGGACACATAATTATGAGCTAAACTCTCCGCGACAACAACAAGGCTTACGGTCTGTAGTTCGTTATCTTCGTTTTTGAAATAAATGCAAAAAGGATGCACCGTGCACTGGTCGTTTGCCCAGTGATAAGCCTGAATTTCATCCTGAACGAGAAAAGTGTAATTCTCGGCAAAGTCGCTTATCACAATGAATTCATTTTGGGCTAATTTCTCCTTACTTTCCTTTAGAAATTTCGATTGCATCTCGGATATGAAATGGTGCGCCTTCAGTTCATTCAACTTGAATCCGAATTCCTCGATGAATTCAGGAATCTGCTTTACCACGGTCTCAAGGGAACATCTGCCGCTGCTAATTATCCACTGTTTGAAATGCACCTCCTGAATTAACAGCTGTTCAAACTTTTTCGCCAAATATTGCTCTAGCTCGTCAATCTTCGGACAATTGTCGCATTTGGACAGATGACAATTTTCCGTGGGGTATGCGCACAACGACTTCGACAGGAGGTCCCTATATGTTTCAATTTCACCGTGAAATACTTTCAATTTCTTGCATGGAAAGAACATTAATTTGATGTTTTGATGAAACATGCAAACGCAGACTGAATGCGTTCCGTGCCTGTCTAATGCCAGCACGCATTCTTTTGGTCGTAGGATGGCAAACTTAGAAAATCCCACATTTTCTGCTGGGTATTTCTCTTTGAACTGATGGTATGCTTCGGATATATTACATAATAATAATCTGCGCTTAATATATGAGAAATAAAATGGTTTAAAAATCTTTTTATAATTTTTTTAAATCGGAGCAAAAAATATAAATAAAACCGTTTGTATTTTGTTTGTATCAGAGGGTTTTTATAAAAATTTTGATGTTTTTAGCCTATTTATGGATTATTTAATTATTATTTTAAAATTTTATTTAAATTTATTATTAAATGTTAAAAAAAAACTAAAATTAAACAAAAAAAAAAGTCTTAAGAAAATATAAAAAAAATTGTACAAAAAAAAGTTGAATTGAGCGGGTGTAGGATTCGAACCCGCGGCCTTAGAGAAAAAAAAAAAGCATTTGTGACATAGCATTTAGACAACTGAGCTATTAAGGTCATGCGGAATCATCGTTAATAGAATTAAATAAATAGTTTTCGTTCATCAGAGATTTGTTTAGTTTTTATTTAAATGACAAATCTTTGTATGTGTATTGTTTGTGTATAAAAGGTGGAGATGAAAGAAAAGAATTTTAACAAATGGATTTGTTTGTTATGCAAAAAATTCTACATACATATTAAACAAAGGGATTTTACGGAATAAATTAGAGGTAGTCCTGGTTTTTTGCTAATATCTCAGCCATTTATTAACCATCTGTCTGATTTTTAATAGCAAACAGAAATGGATCACATGTAACAGAAATAAAAAAGAATCAAGTCCTCATCATGTCTGGGTTCTTCGGAAAATCCATTTCAACACACAGACGGACATCGTTAAATCAACTTCGCTCTTCATAAGGACCCAGAATATATATACTTTATAGGGTCTAAGATCAATATTGTAGAAATTACGAACGGAATGACAAACTTATATATACCCTTCCACCTGTGGTGAAGGGTATAAATATATATTTAAATAGATATCGTGGTGTATAAGCTAACATCTCTTGCTAAAATAAGTTGAAATTTTACTTTTATTGCAATAAATTGAGATGGTCCTAAAAGTCAATAACAAAAATACTCCTTGATTTATTTAAGTATATAAAATATTTAAAAGTTTTTCGGATGAAATTTTTTTTTAAAATTCGTTCTAAAATTGATCAAAATTAATGAGTTGCATTTTCGATGCATTTTGTAGTGATATATATAGAGCAATTCCATATGAAAGCGATCACCTTTTGGACGACCCCTCTCCGATTTTAAAATAAATAGTCTCAATCGATTGCCCAGCAAAAAATAATGTACCTACATATATTTTTTTTTTATAGTGACTGGTTAAGTGGTGGTGTACACCACTGTCATGTGACAAAATTGAAGAATTCTTCATAAGGGACCTCATTGAAAGTTGTTTTAAAAAAAACTACTAAAGCGATCGCAACGAGTGATAGCTCGTTAGAAAGGTATTGAATCAGGCTTTAATTCAAAAATAAAATTTTCCTAATTTTTCTCAGAAATTTACCTTTTTTCCCATGAAAATTAAATTTTCCGTTTTTCCACAGAAGCTCCTAAATTTTCCGGCTAATTTTATTTTTTTTGGATTCCTCATAATTTTTGCTTTAAGAATCAGCAATAAAAAATGGGCCCCGACTCCTTGTTTGGACAGGAGAAGAGCATTTAAGAGACCACCTTGTTCTCATTGTTTTTATATTTTTTATAATTGAATTATTTTTAATTATTTAACATTATTTTATTTTATTATTAAAAATTCATTTTAAAAATTATTTTACAGTTAAAAATACATTTATGAAGAAAAAATCTTTCTTATTTTGCTGCTTATACTTAATTACAATATTTATTAAAAATTTCAATTGTCTTGGCTTCATTATAAAATTAAAGTAACTTTAAATTTAGCACGTCGGCAGACGAAGAGTACCGCTTTACATTAATTGACATATCAGAAATATTTGGTATGAAGCAATGAAACTTTTGCGTTCCAGTTATAGTTTTGACATTATTATATCTGTTTTGAAGTCGTCGCTCCATGGCATCGTGTTCTTTTTGAGTGCATAAAACTGTGTTAATGGCAATTTCCTTGCTTTGAATCCACGAAAACAAATGTTGTACATTTAAGATCTGGTCAGCATATGGCCTTTGCAAACTTGCCTTAGTCGCCATGCGTTTTAGGGTTCCCCCTAACGCATCGCATGGGCCCTTACCGTGGGATGTCGCAAAAAAGTGCCACTCGACCTTGCAGTTTTGTTCTTCTTCAATTATGCAAAGATTGTAAAAATTTTTTTTATTCTTGTACTGAGAAGCCGCGCCGTCTGAGAAAACCGTTACTTTGTCGATTGCATCGAATTTTGATCTTAAGAATTCAAACAGTTTCATTTGAAATAAATAAACGGACACATAATTATGAGCTAAACTCTCCGCGACAACAACAAGGCTTACGGTCTGTAGTTCGTTATCTTCGTTTTTGAAATAAATGCAAAAAGGATGCACCGTGCACTGGTCGTTTGCCCAGTGATAAGCCTGAATTTCATCCTGAACGAGAAAAGTGTAATTCTCGGCAAAGTCGCTTATCACAATGAATTCATTTTGGGCTAATTTCTCCTTACTTTCCTTTAGAAATTTCGATTGCATCTCGGATATGAAATGGTGCGCCTTCAGTTCATTCAACTTGAATCCGAATTCCTCGATGAATTCAGGAATCTGCTTTACCACGGTCTCAAGGGAACATCTGCCGCTGCTAATTATCCACTGTTTGAAATGCACCTCCTGAATTAACAGCTGTTCAAACTTTTTCGCCAAATATTGCTCTAGCTCGTCAATCTTCGGACAATTGTCGCATTTGGACAGATGACAATTTTCCGTGGGGTATGCGCACAACGACTTCGACAGGAGGTCCCTATATGTTTCAATTTCACCGTGAAATACTTTCAATTTCTTGCATGGAAAGAACATTAATTTGATGTTTTGATGAAACATGCAAACGCAGACTGAATGCGTTCCGTGCCTGTCTAATGCCAGCACGCATTCTTTTGGTCGTAGGATGGCAAACTTAGAAAATCCCACATTTTCTGCTGGGTATTTCTCTTTGAACTGATGGTATGCTTCGGATATATTACATAATAATAATCTGCGCTGCTTGTGTACTTTTTCTCCATCTTCACGTGTGATAACATAGTCACGTGTACCTGGGCAGGCGCTGCTGTTGTCACCATTGCAGTAAAAATCTTGAATCAATTTCACCGTTGCTTCGCTGAGGGTTCTTGAGCCAAATTTCTTGGTGGGAGTCGCCAATATGCCCTTCTGTCGAACTAATTCTTTGCTTCTTCTCGCGATGTAAAAAGATGTTTGAAACTGTTCAGAAATCTTGCGTATAGACCATGATTGAGGCAGCACAGATAAAATGAGATATTTCTCCGGAAAAGTGGTCGCTAAATTGAATTTTCTTTTCAACTGCTCAATCATTTGTTTGCCGTCATCAACGTCATCTACTTGACTGCATTCGATATCAGAGCCTTCATCAAATATTGTCGCGATTGCACTCATAACCTTGCCTTTTTTATCTTTCATGTATTTTTCACTTCGCAACTTTCTTTTTCTAATAGGCGTTTCACCTAAAGTGGTAATAGCCTCATTCAAAGGACTCAAAGACATATTGACCATCGGAATGTCTGCCTCACTATCAGATGAAACATTTTGTTCAATTCTCATTTCACTCTCGGATTGTGTCGATTTTACACTTGGGGCAAATGAATTCTGCTTCTTCACCGTATTGTATATTTAATTCATTCATGTATCTCTTCGAAAAACCAGTTAATTTTAATACTTTTATCTTTTTCGAACGATGTCCACTCTTGTTAAACGGATTGCAGCAAAATTTATTCATTTTACTTTAAATTGTCTTTACAGCTTCACTCTTTACTTTACAAAAAAACACTTTAACACTTTCACGTTTAGTATTCAACTGAAATTTGACTCAGAGTGTGTGAAGTATTTATATTTATTTTTTGGTAAAAAATAGGTAAAAAAAATAAGCGATATTTGCTTTTCTTTAATAGGAAAATTTGCGTGAACTACTGGTCATAAAATGTTTTTTAAAGAGGGACTTAATTGGTTACTGCCAATAAGCCGACCACAGGTCATAAAATGTTTTGTAAATTTTTTAAATTACCAGGTAATAAATATTTCGCCATATTTATGGAAAATCCCTGTTTTATGACTTGTTTCTGCACGTGTCATTTTAGGCGAAATATTTATTACCTGGTAATTTAAAAAATTTACAAAACATTTTATGACCTGTAGCCTCAGTCGGGTTTGGTGTGCCATTACATGCCACTGCTGCTATTATCCATGGATTTATGGCCGATCTTGTGAAGGCAGGCAGACCATATTCACTACACACTCAACTTGGGGCTCTTAAAAAAAATTGATTTTTTCTTCATAAATGTATTTTTAACTGTAAAATAATTTTTAAAATGTATTTTTAATAATAAAATAAAATAATGTTAAATAATTAAAAATAATTCAATTATAAAAAATATAAAAACAATGAGAACAAGGTGGTCTCTTAAATGCTCTTCTCCTGTCCAAACAAGTAGTCGGGGCCCATTTTTTTATTGCTGATTCTTAAAGCAAAAATTATGAGGAATCCAAAAAAAATAAAATTAGCCGGAAAATTTAGGAGCTTCTGTGGAAAATCGGAAAATTTAATTTTCATGGGAAAAAAGGTAAATTTCTGAGAAAAATTAGGAAAATTTTATTTTTCAATTAAAGCCTGATTCAATACCTTTCCAACGAGCTATCACTCGTTTAAAACAACTTTCAATGAGGTCCCTTATGAAGAATTCTTCATTTTTGTCACATGACAGTGGTGTACACCACCACTAAACCAGTCACTATAAAAAAAAATATGTAGGTACATTATTTTTTGCTGGGCAATCGATTGAGACTATTTATTTTAAAATCGGAGAGGGGTCGTCCAAAAATTTGCCAATTTTGATCGTTTTCATATGGAATTGCTCTATATATTTTTTTTAATAAATACAAATTTGTTGACAAATTAAAAAAATACAATTAAATAAAAAAAAAGTAGTAACAGAAATTAGTTATGTTAGACACGTGTTTTAGCACACCAAATAATTTTTACTTAAGTATAATAAATTAATTTATTTTGCATTGAAATGCATACTTTCAAATAATTATAGCCGCTGAAACACTTGTACTTAAAAAACTAATTCAGACTTTCAGAACTATAAAAGATCATTAATTTTTTGCAATAATTATCAGTAGGACATTGGCAGTTGTAAGTAGAAGAAATCCAAACAAAATGAACTGCTTGAGAGTATTCTTATGTGTATTGGCGGCGGCAGTTACTTCAAGCTCGGCTACCGATTATTGTTCCAGCACTCTTTGCGGTGATGGTGTTAAACATATTGCTTGTGATCACAGTGGAGTAAGTATGCACCCAGAAAACGGATTTGTGCTGACAACCGAATTTGTTGTGACTATCGACTTCACAATCAAATTACTCATGTCTCGATTGGTTTTCAGATGTCACAACTGAAATTGACTACAAACGCGGTTGTCAGCGGGAATCTGTTTTTGCTATGTAAAAGATATACGAATATTCCAAAACTATGGAGTTTTATATCATTGAAATTTTTGTTATTTTCTCTGTTTTATAGGAATTCGATTCCACTTGCCCTGATGACGCTAAAATGGTTACCATTACCAGTGATTTGCAACAACTTTTAGTTGATAGCCACAATGAAAAACGTAACTTTATTGCTGGTGGTGGTGATGCCAATCACAGTCCCGCCTGCCGTATGGCCACTATGCAATGGGATGACGAATTAGCAGAAATTGCTGCTTTTAATGTTAAACAATGCAAAATGGAACATGATAAATGCCGTAGTACTGATGCATACAAATACGCTGGTCAAAATCTTGCCTGGATGGGCCTCGCTGGTCCTGCTGATGACGCTACTCAATTGAACCAATCTGTTCAAATGTGGTTCGATGAAGTTAAAAAAAGCAAACAATCTAATATTGATTCTTATCCTATTGGTGATTCTGGAACGTAAGTTGTTTTAATTAAAGTAAGTTAGGAAATAGTTATATTTAAACAAATTCGATTTTTTTAATTATTTTAGAGCCGTTGGCCATTTCACTTGTATGATGCGTGATAGTAACGTTCGTATTGGTTGTGCTGCTTCCACTTATACTCCCGCTGACGCTTCAAATTCTAATTATTTGGTCGCTTGCAATTATGCCACCACCAATATAATAGACCAACCCATTTATGAAAAATGTGATGATGCTGCTACCTCTTGCTCTACTGGTACCAATCCTGACTATTCTAACTTATGTTCTGACTCTGAAGTTTATAGCGACATTTAGGAACCCTGTTGATATTGTTGGAATTTTTTTATATTCATTTTCCTTTATTCGATCTTCAATATTATATTATGTTATTCCTTCAAATCATTATTATTTTTTGTAAAAATATCTTAAACTCGATTTGTTGCAATTTCTTTTTTAATTGAGTAAATTAATAAATATTTGAGTACATTTGTTTGCCTTAAGCATAGGACCTACAATGTTGTATTACACTCAAAATATTATTTCGTTAAAAACAATATAAAATAAATATTAAATTAATCAATTTTTCATTATATTCAGCTCATTTTGTTGTTCATTTTCAATCATTGTTTATATTCACCAAAAAAAGTCTGTAATGGCTACTGAAAATTTTGCTGTAATTACAGGAAATCTTAGCAACGCATGTCTGCTGATGTGTAGTACAATGAAATTAGAAGAAAAAATCAAATTACTATAAAAAAATTCGTAAGCGCTACTAAATTAGTAAACTGCTGTAAACTCTATGACTTAATAAAAATAATTATTTTTTTATCTATCGAGCAACATTTAATTTAATTTTTTTCAAAAAATATTTTAAAGAAAATTAAAACAAAAATATATCAAAGGCTTAAAAAATAGTAAAAACATTGACGAATTTATCATATTGCTCTAATTTGCTAATTTTTGCTTTGAAAAATAATTTTAGTTAATTTTTTTGATCTTAAGGTAAAATTTTAATTGTTTTAAGGGCTGATTTTTAGAACTAAACAAAATTTTTAGTGCCACTTTAAGTGGATGTCCAAATTTTGGACATCCGATCCCTTTTGTCAGCCTATGCAACATTTTAAGGCAATTTAAGTTTTTATGTATTAGTTTGAAAAACTAGAAATAACATTTCTCTTAATATCAATTTTAGTAACTTTTTTAAATCCTTCACCAAAGGTGGAAGGGTATATATAAGTTTGTCATTCCGTTTGTAATTTCTACAATATTGATCTCAGACCCTATAAAGTATGTATAAGGACCTTATGAAGAGCGAAGTTGATTTAACGATGTCCGTCTGTCTGTCTGTGTGATGAAAGGGGTTTTCCGAAGACCCCAGACATGATGAGGACTTGATTGTCGTATATTTCTGTTACATGTGATCCATTCCTGTTTGCAATTGAAAATCAGCCACTACCTCTAATTTTTTCCTTAAAATCCCTTTGTATGTATGTATATTGAATTTTACGCATAACAAACACATCCATTTCTTTCACCTCTTCACCTTTTATACACAAACAACAAACACATACAAAGATTTACCTAAAAGCAAAGCAAATTAGTTTTGAACGAAAACTGTTTATTTACTTATATTAACGATGATTGCGTATGTGCTTCAATTGCTCAGTGGTCTAAGCGCTTTGTCATAAATAGTTTTTTCTTTTAGTCGCGCGATCGGTTCCCGTCTATTGAACTTTTTTGTACAATTTTTTTTTCATTTTATTATTATTTTTTTTTTTAACATAACAAATACGTACAGCACAGTTGACTTAACGATTTCGGTCAGTTTTTCTGTATGTTTGGAGAACGGAAAGAGGAAAAGTTCCAAAATAAGGTACGAGCATCTTGGTTATCAATACACAATATCTGACCAAATGTGGGCGGGATCTGCGAATTGGGCGTGGCACAAAATATCTTAAGAACGGTAAGACCGAAATTAAATAATACATAAATGGGCTAAAAACATCAAAATTTTTATAAAAACTAAAATTTTAGAGCTGTAATATGACCTATGGATACGTCTTATATAGCAAAAGATCGAATCTTTAGTATAAAATATGTGATAAAAAACTCGGAAATATCGGTTCAGATACAAAAAAGTTATGCCCAAAACATAAATTTTTTTTAAATACCTATTTTCTGGAACCATAAATCTTCCCGAGTCCAAGTTTTATCACCAAACTAAATGGTTAATTTCCTCTTAAAGGCCTCCGTATATAAATCTGTCCATTCCATATATGTCCATATATAAGCTTCAGCTTTTTCCCAACCATGGTGAAGGGTATATAAAATTTGGCATATTCGAATTTAGACGCTCTTACTTGTTTTTTGCTGGTTTTAGCAAATCGGTTTTCAAAAATTTTTAAAATGATTTCTGAAGTTATCAACAAAAATTTGTAAATATTCTGTAAAATTGCTGTAATTTGTAAAATGTAAATAGCAAAAAAATTTATTAAATAATATTTTGTTTACTAAAAATCAGTACGAAAATAGTAAAGTGGTATTGAAAACCGTTTACAAATTTGTCTACTAACTTTTTTCTCTAAGTGTAATAATCGACAAAACTAGTAAAATCCATCGAAAGTCGTTTAAAATAATCATATTTTTTTAACTGATAAAACGTTAGAAAAAACGATGTCTCTAGTATGTTTTTCATTTGTATGTAGTTACAAAACACAACATACACATACGTTCATATTTTTCTTCTTAATTTCTCGTAATTTGCATTGAAATAATTTTGTATTTAAACAAACTATTTTGATAAAAAAAAACAAAAAGAAATTATTTGAATTTCTATTTTTAAAAACAAAAAACCAAAAATTTTACAATTAACAGAAAATATCAATTCCTTCCTAAAGTCTGTATATTTTATTATTAGTTTTTTAAATGAATGATTCAAATAGTTCAAAATATATTTCTATGAATTTCAATTGATTCTTTATATAAAAACTATTTTTACGTATTACTTTAAAAAAAACTACAGTCGGCAACGGAAATGAATTGGGAGTGTAGGAGTCGTAGCAGCCACTGTTACAGGGGTCGTTAAAGTGTATACCCAGCTAATCTGTTGATAATGCATTTGCCTATCAGGATTCAAATGACTGACCATGCGTTTGCGTCTGGGTAATCCAGGTCAAGGCGAAGCCTGGTGCTAATAGCCCACGGGTAGCAGAGGAAACTGATATCTTGTGTTGTTTTTAATACCTTTATTTTAAATATGTTACAGATGGAATTCAAAAAACCAAAAAGATAATAAAAATATGCAAAACCTTTCGTTAGTTACAAGTTAGACACAAGGCGTCAAAAACGAAATTCAACTCATAGATGCTCAGAATGAAAAATAAAAAAATTGTTAATGAAAAGCCGAAGCTAAAAAATGATAAGCAAAAGTCAGTTTTAAAATAATTTAAACAAGGAAAGGATCAAAAAATTTATCTAACCAATTATTTTTCACCTCACATCTGCAAAATGGTAACCCATTACCTTACATATTTTTGTAAGCATATTGGTAAGCATGGATGCATTACTTTGAGGCTCATCGCTTGAAATATTCATCAATAAAGTAAAGTGTAAGGTAATGTGTCGGCCCCTATGGCTCCCAGCAAAAATTTGGTAATGGGTGCGATATTCTCATGCGTTACCATGTAATGATAGCTCGTTATCTTATTCATTCTTTGCAAGCATAAAGTAATAAGTTACTCATTATTAATTACGTAATATATGATTTATAAATGTAAAGTAATAATTGAAATATTTTTGAAAATCTATTTTTAGATACATTACTTTGTGTTTTGTTGTAAGCAAAAGGGTAATGTATGTTTGTTTTGATAACACTAGTGAAAAAACGAAGCGCAACAATTCATTTAAGTTTAAAGCAATCAAATACTATATGTGTCGATAGCTCAGTGGGTAGAGTTCTTGGCTGGCAACCACAGTTCCCTGGTTCGATTACCATCTTGACCGCATTATTTTTAATTACAAATATTTGAAATAAAATATTTGTAATAATTTTTGAAATACAAATTGCTCTTTTTTTAATTCTATTTTTAGACACATTACTTTTTCCATTTTCGTAACCATATAAGTAACCCCTTACATTATCACCAATAAAGTAATGGGTATATACATTACTTTGAGGCTCATCGCCTGTAAAATTCATCATAATTCATTCATAAGGTGTAAAGTAATCCATCGGCCCCTATGGCTATACATTACTTTACCCATTATTTGGTAATGTGTGGTTTTGCTGGGCTATACAGTATTTTACCCATTATTAATTAATGCGTGGTTTTGCTGGGTAATATTTTTATTAAAAAACTTAATTATTTAACCAAAGCAATTTTTAAAAAATATAAACTTGTATATTGAAGAAAATTTAAATAAATTTTTTAGATACAGAAAATGGGCAGTAAATTATGCTTCAGGAGTCAGGAAAGGAGTGATTTTTAATAACTTCCAAGAAAGCAGTAAAAGACCACTAACTGTAACTTAGAAAAAATTAAAGAAGTTATAACCGAAGAATCACTGACATTTTTTATACCCTCCACCATATATGGTGAGGGTATATATCAGTTTGTCATTCCGTTTGTAACATGTCGAAATATAGGTTTAAGACCCCATAAAGTATATATATTCGTGATCCTTATGCAATTTTAAGTCGATTTAGCGATGTCCGTCTGTCTGTCTGTCCGTCTGTCTGTCCGTCTGTCTGTTGAAATGGCGATCACGACGCGAAGACGCAAGGGGGTGCCAATTTTTACCCAGATTATTGAACATCCTCCCGAGCAGTTTGGTATTTAAAATGAGCAAAATCGGTTAAGCGGTTCAATTTTCTATACTCTTAATTTTCTATACAAATTTGTACAATTTTTCTGTATCTATTTTTTTTTCTGTTAAGTAAGTAAAAATGTTATTAAGTCTTCTTATTGTTCGATTAACATCCTTAGAGCTTATATGTGTGTAAAGGTGCGGTCACATTAGGCAAATATTTGACGAAAACCGTCAAATATTTGTTTGCCGTAGTCTGACCACAAAATATTTTTGAGGGGCAAACAACAAAACAGCTGATTTTGGGAAAATAAAATTATTTGCCATCAAACAAAAATTTGCCTAATGTGAACATAGTGTGAACACTAAAGGGCAAATATTTTCCTCATTTTTGGGCAAACAATTATTTGATCTTACAAAATGTTTGTAAGAGCAAACAATGTCAAATAACAGCCGTTTCAATAGTTTCGTCAAATATTAATACTTAAATCATTAAAATCTAAGAAAAATCGTCTAAATATCTAAAATCTTAAAACTGAAATGATTTTATTTGTTTGAAACTTGTATATTTATTAGTGTTTCCAATTCGGTTAATAAATCACCCGATTCATCGATTATTTGGCTCTATTTTAGTTAATGTCAAAACAAATAATTTAAACTTAAAAAGAAGATAGTGTTGTCAAAAATATTTAAGAATTCGCTTATTTGCATTACTAGACGAAGATCAAAATGGATGAAGATCAAAATGGAATTTGCATTTTAATAACTACAATATTCTTGGAAATTTTTCGACTTAATTGCTTTTTGTGCAAAAATCAAACTTGGATATTTTAAAAATAGAAACACGCAGATTTTCATACCTTTTTTTTACTAAAAAACATCTTTAACTCTAAAGCCCAAAACAGTGAAATTGCCAGTGAAGAGTGAGAGTGCTGTCAAGCTTAGTTTGTGAATTTCACAAAACCTGTATAATATTTTTAAGAACTTGTTATTGAATTTTGTTTGAAAGCTGCTATTGTTTATTAAGAAAATTTTCTATATTCAATTTTACCCAGCGGCTATAGACTGGCTACACTGAATTTATCACTTTTAGGCTTTAGGGTTTATTTCCACTGATCATGTCTGACAATATTTTCAGCCAAAAAATACCAAGATTCTATGGCAATATTTCTTCGGAATACTTTAAACTTAACTAGGTACTTTACAAAAAGCAGCTCTTTGTGTTTTTATTGATAAAATAAAAACATTTATATTGCATTAATCGATTAATTGCAAATTTTCCGATTAATCGACCCGGATAACCGATTAATCAATTTTCTTCATTTTTCGAATAATGCCCTAACCGGTTAACCGGCAGTGTCGAATAATTGGAAACACTAATATTTATAAAAGTTTTAGAGGGGTTTAATTAAATATTTTGAAACCTATCTGAACTTAAAAAAAATATTTTGATTTAAAATCTAAAAATAAGGGTTCTAAAGAACAAAGTGATATGAATTTTAAAATTTTTGTAAATTTTTTTATTAAAGTTAATTTTATTAAATCACTTTCATTCAAGTTCGGTTAACTTAATTTTTGACAGACCAATTTTCCGAATTTTCAAAAATCTGTTTTTTTGCAAGTAACATCGTATGCTTTTGAGACAATCAACAAAATCAAATTTCTCATCAAATTAAAAAATATTATGACCAACTTAATTAGAAGCAAACTAAACAAAATCCAAACATTTTTGAAACATATGTTATTTTAAAAATTGTATGCAATTGTATGTACACTGTAATAGATACAAAGAAAAAATCATTTTATGTATATTACACAGTTACTTAAAAATGTTTGCTAAGAAAACTTCAGCGTTTGATATACAACCTATTACTATGTAAAGATTTTTTTCTGTATACAAGAATTTTCGAACAGGAAATTTTCTCACGATTCCAAATATGGATTTTGTTCCAAAATGCAGCAAATAGAATTCGCGTTAGGTCCATTTTAATTAAATTTTAGATGGTAGAAAAGGAAAAGTAAAGTTTTCGCTTTGAAATAAACTGAAATTTATTGTTCATATTAAACGGAATGGCATTTAGTAAAAAAAATTAAAAGTTTTGAGAAATAATTGCGCGATTTAAAAAAAAAAATATTCGTCTGCTTCGCTACGTGCCAGCAAATTCATTCCAGAGGGGGTCATATCTTTTTTCTGTAATTCTATTTCCCGGATCTTAAACGAAATGCATGCTGGGAATCGTGAGAAAATTTTCTTTAATAAAAGCCGTCACACTTACGATTTTTGGTGTGTTTTGTTGTTTTTTGAACCTAGTGGGTCACAGAGGCCCGACACACTTAACCCCATAGAGATTTCTTTTTAATTCCCGAGGGGGTGATATTTTTATATTTTTTTGAGGGTGTCCGAAAAAGTAACCTTTGCCAAAACTTCTTTTTAACGTTTTCCTCCTCTTCCATAAGTACCGATACTGCTTCAAAGCACAACTCAAAAAAACTTGTATCGTCCTTTATCAGATTTAAAGTTTTTATAGTTTTTAATTTTTGAGAAAATAAATCTATGTTTTATTATAGTTTGATCAAACAATTTTTATTGTCAAATATTTGTTCAAGTGTGACCATAGGGCAAACATGTTTTCCTCATTTTTGTTTTCCACTATTTGAAAGTTGTTTGATCAAACAAAAAAAGGCAAATAAATGTGTGTAGTGTGACCACAAATTAATCTCTATATTGCTTTGACAAAATTTTGGGCAAATATGTTCAAACATTTTTGCGGAAAATATTTGCCCAATGTGACCGTAGCTTAACTCTGATAACTAAGTTAACGTATAAATCAACAATGTTAAAGTCGCTAACAGAGCAGACCTCTGTAAATAACATTGCTAAAACTAAATAAATAACATTACTAAAACTAAATAACAAAAGTTCGTTACATAAATTGACAAAACATATTCATATTACAGTTGATGCAAAATTAATATATACGTATATCATCTTCAGCCCTTATGGTGGAGGGTATTCAAAGATTCGGCACAGCCGAATTCAGCCCTTTTTTACTTGTTTTTGTTCAAATTTGTAAATACAAAACAAACAAACAAGAAAAAAAAACTATGAAAATTACAATTAGTACAGTGGGATATGGTTAATATGTTCTTATCAGAACACTCAATATTACTCACTATATTTATTAGAGTTTTTATTTTTTTTTTCAGAATTTTTGTATACATAGATGCAACAATATATTTGGTAATTGAGTAAGATCTAAATTTATCCAAAAAATGTCAGATCAAAATGTATAAGAATAGATCTAACAATATAATGTATTGAATTTGGTTTATAAATTTTAAAAAATTTAAATTAAAAACTGTATGTCATATCTTCTCATATAAAGCATATATATTTTTATATAGTGAGCGCCCCGGTAGGTTAGTTGGTAGCGTGCTAGCTTATCAGTGCGGGGGCCGTGGATTCGATTCCCACCAGAGGCTTTGGTCTGTTTTCGCTACAACGAGACGATGGCCTTTGTTGCTAGTGCTTGGTTAGGATATTAGGATATAATATGTAATTTAATTATAAATAAAAATAAAAAATAAATAAATACATTTTTTTTATAGATCCATATATAACTAAATATATAATCATATATGGTTAGCATACCGATTTATATATGATAACATATTATTATATAAAGCCACATATGTTTAAATCAGAGATGGAAAATATGTTTTCTGTTATTGTACCAACCAGACAAACAAATTGTACTTTTTCGATCCTCACGGTACCAAAATTTTTTTTTTTTGCTTTTTTTTTAACAATTTTATCGTATTGAGTCAGATTTGCTTAGACAATAAAAAGACTTAAAAAAAATTAAATTCATATAATTTTACAAAACTTTGTAAAATTTTACTCTAATTTTTATAAATGTCACACCTTTTTTTTTCTGTGTATTCGCAATTTAACCTTTTCAGGATTTCAAATTGTACTAAATGAGCCGCGGTAGTACCACGGTAACAACCAAGGTAAAAATGTACAAAAAAAAAGTACAATTGTACCATGTTTTCCATCCCTGGTTTAAATATATACTTTTTACTCGCCAATTTACAAATATTTCAAATAAATAAAAAATTGTTGAAATCGATTTTGAATTTTATTAAATAATTATTTTAAGTTTCTTAAAAATTTTGTGATACTTTTTTCTGTGTATGAAATTGACGGAAAAATATTTTCATTTCTTAAACGAGTTCTAATGACGTTATTTTTTATTAGATGATATAAATAAAGCAAAAAGAAATAAAATATTTAACTAAAAATTGAAATTAAATTAAATATGTACACTCAGAGAAAAAAGTTAGTAAAAAATTTTGTAAACGGTTTTCAATCCCACTTTCCTATTTTTGTAATGATTTTTAGTGAAAAAAAATATTACTTAGCAAATCTTTTTGCTATTTACTTTTTACAAATTACAAAATTTTAACAGAATATTTACAAATTTTTGTTGCTGGTTTCAGAAATCATTTACAAATTTTTGAAAACCGATTTGCTTAAATTAGCAAAAAAAAAAAAAAAAATTACTAATTTTAAAAAGTGTATATTGAAGGAAATGTTATTTCTAATTAAAACTTATACCTACAAAATTAAATGCTTTAAAATGTTACATAGATTAAAAAAATCGATCGTAAGAGAATATACCGACTCATGTCTAAAAATAGAACATCCTCTTAAAATAGCACTAAAAAGTTTTTATTTGTTCTAAAAATCAGACCTAAAAACAATTAAAATTTGACTTTAAAAGTAAAAAAAAAAAAAAATTACTAAAATATTTTTTAAAACAGAAATTACCAAATTAAAACAAAATGATAAGTTCGTTTACCTTTTAACAATTTTTAAGCCTTTGATTTTTCTTTAATTTTGTACAAAATATTTTTTGAAAAAAATAAATAAAATGAAAATATTTTAATGCTCGGTAAAAAAAATAAATTTAAAATTTTGTACTAATATTAATAATATTTAGTATTTTATTTTTTTGCTGATTTTAGTAAACAAATTTAAAATTCCACTTTACAAAAAGATACAAATTTTTCTATTAATTTCATTGTACTACACATCAGCAGACATGTGTTGCTAAGATTAGCAAAAAATACCGCTGGGCTCAAATTAGCAAAATTTCCCGTAATAGCAGCAAAATTTTCAGTTGCCATTACAGACTTTTTTTGGTGAGTGTATGAAGAAAGTAAATTTATTGTGCGATATAAAACAACTATTAAGCTTAATAAAATATTAACAGTAATTGAATAAATATTACCACAATGGCCATGTTTAATTTGGAATTAAAAAAAAACACTTGTATCTACCAAAAATAATCCCAAACAAAGAAATAAGAAATTTATAACTATAAAAGATGAATAATTTTTGGCAATAAGTATCAGTAGAACTTTGTTAGTTCAAATTAAAACAACTGTTATCAAAAAAAAAAAAAAAAAAAAAAAAATGAACGGGTTTTCAGTATTCTTATGTGTGGTGGCTGCAATTGCTTCGGTCTCGGCTACCGATTATTGCTCCAGCACTATTTGCAATCCTGGTGTTCAACATATTGCCTGTGGTCACAGTGGAGTAAGTACATATGCAGATATTCCAAAATTATTAAATTAAATATATATTTATGAAATGTCCTTTTTTTAGAATTTCGATCGCACCTGCCCAGCTGATGCTAAAATGGTTACCATTACCAGTGATTTGAAACAACTTTTAGTTGATGCCCATAATGAAAAACGTAACTTTATTGCTGGTGGTGGTGATGCCAATCACAGTCCTGCCTGCCGTATGGCCACTATGCAATGGGATGACGAATTAGCAACACTTGCTGCTCTCAACGTAAGACAATGTAAAATGGCTCATGACAAATGCCGTAACACTGATGCATTCAAATACTCTGGTCAAAATCTTGCCTGGATGGGCTTCTCTGGTCCTGTTGATCATGCTGCTCAATTGAAACAATCTGTTGAAATGTGGTTCGATGAAGTTAAAGACAGCAGACAATCCTACATTGATTCTTATCCTAATGGTTATTCTGGACCGTAAGTTGTTTAAATTTAATTTAACTGAATTGAAAAATTTTTAATTTTAACAACTCTGATTTTTTTTTATCATTTTAGAGCTATTGGCCATTTCACCGCTATGATGGCTGATCGTAACATTCGTGTCGGTTGTGCTGCTTCCACTTATACTCCCGCTGGTGCTTCATATCTTGCTTATTCGGTTGCTTGCAATTATGCCACCACCAACATGATCAATTTCCCCATTTATAATAAATGCGATGTTGCTGCTACCTCATGCTCTACTGGTACCAATCCTGCTTACCCCAACTTGTGTTCTGCCTCTGAAGTTTATACTGTCAATAAGTGGTTCTAAATCATGTTTTGTTGTCTGTACATAATAATCTGAAATTAGGAGACTTATGGTAACCGTTTGAATTGGGAACTAGTTCAAAAAAAAACTATTAATTTTTTTTGAGTGTATTCATTGTTATGTTTTTTTTTTTTTGCTAATAAAAGGAAATTTGTTTAAAAAATATAATTGAATTTATATCCTGTTTTTATAAAGCGAAGGGAATAATTCCTCCGAAGTAATTGTATGTAAAGGGTGACCAAAAATTCATGCAGTATTTGAACTTGCTATTATTTGTGCAGAAAAGTGTTGCCAACCTCAAAGTTGAACAGCTGACAATTTAGGGCAAGTAAAAATAAAGCGCGAAAAATGAAAAGAGTTCGTTGGTCGGATTATTGAACCACAACAAGTGAATGCAGATTTTTGGAGAAAAATCGTCCTAAGCGATTTTTTTTTTCAATTCACATTACCAAGCCCTTAACGCCATATATGATTATTAAATGCTACAAGATAACAAGAGTTAGGAATAATAATTATATAAAAACATACATATACGTGGTGTTTTTTATGTTCCAGGGCGACGTTTTTTGACCTCCATTTCTGTTTAGTTGACATTTGTCAGTTTGTATTTATTTGACAGCTGTGCAGAACAATCGAATATTAAAACATAAAAAAATATAAAAACCCCCAGTTTAAGCTTTATTAATAAACAGAATAGCCGCTACTGGGGAACTGAAAATCCTCAGTTGACACACCAAAGGCCTTTACACTCTCGTATTTTGCGAGAAATTTTTCCCGGCCGCATTATTTAAAAAAGAAGAGATTTCGATTGGCCCTCGCGATCTCCTAATTTGACTGCCCCTGACTAGTTTTTATGGGGGTACTTGAAGGTAACAAGCCAAATACAATTCAGATGCTAAAGAGCAACATTATTGAAGAAATAGGAGTAACAACACGCGTAATATGCCAAAATGTTATGCAAAATATGATTAAAAGAGCACACATTTGGCAGAAGTCGGAGGCGGCCATTTAGCCGATACTATATTTTATATACAGGGTGGCGCAAAAATAACCTTCCGATGTTTTTTGGCTGTAATTTAAAAAAAAAAAAATGAAAAACTTTAATTATTCTTGTGGATTATTTTTATTTGGTCTTTTAATTTTTTTTACATCATGTCGAGAATATGATGTCATGTAAATGGCCGCCGCCACAGTTGATTGTCATTTGAGCCCTTTTTATGGCATTTTCCATCACTTTGGCCAAAACTTCCGGCGATAGGTCCTCACATTCTTGACGGATATTGTCTTTAAGAGCTGCAAGAGTCTGAGGATTGTTGACATAAACCCGCGACTTCAAAAAGCCCCACAAAAAGAAGTCTGGAGCGGTCAAATCAGGCGATCTTGCTGGCCAGTGCAAATCGCCAAAACGGCAGATTAGGCGCCCGGGAAATGCATCCTTCAGCATATCGGTTGTGGCACGTGCAGTGTGTGGCGTTGCACCGTCCTGTTGGAACCACATGTTTTCCAATCCCAATTCATCAAGTTGCGCTCACCATTCACAGTAACCGTTTGGCCCGCGACGTCTTCGAAGAAAAAAGGTCCGATGACTCCTCCAGCGAAAACAGCACACCATACAGTGACTTTGAGCGGGTGTAATGGCTCTTCGTGGGTTACACGCGGATTTTCAGTGCCCCAGAAGCGTAAATTTTGCTTACTTACGTACCCGCTAAGATGGAAATGGGCCTCATCACTCATGATTATTTTTGATGAAAAATCATCTTCATTATTGCAGTGTAGCGTAACATTGTTTATTAACGTGTATTTCGCATGTGTTTGCTACACAAATGTCAAAACAGAACTGACATTAGGGGCCAATCGCAAAATTTATAGCATTTTCTGATAGGAGGATTACTTTTGCGCCACCTTGTATAATTGTTATAAACCAAACTTTCATGGAATAAAATATAATTAAAAATATTGTACCGTTTAAGATTTATTAAAAAAAAAACAACGGCCTGGAACATTAAAAGCACCCTGTATAAAGTTTGTTTTTAAGTCGAATTTTATGTCTATGACTACTATATTGTGTTGCGTTAACTACACAAAGAAAAAAAGTTAGTAGAAAAATGTATAAAGAGTAGGGCGTTTCACGAAAGGCAGTTTTAGCGATTTTTGCAACTCTTGAAGTGGAATATTAAAGTTTGTGATCTAAAAGAATTTTGAAATTTTTTTTTGGATTTTTTGAAGATGAGTATGGGGTCGCGGAAATAGATATTATCAAAAAAAAAATGAGGTTATGGAGAAAATTTTTTTATAATTATTATTTTCTGGTGCGTTTTGTTCATACAACTAAACAAATCCCTTCTTAATGATGCGATCCCATGAAAAATTTTGTGAAAAATTATTATATTAAGGACCACTCTGATAGCCTTGAATGTACAAAATTATTTTTTTCGACATTTCAAACCTCAATTACTTTAAAAGTTTTCAACATTTTTTAAATGTGATAGAAAGATAATTTAAATACCTTTATTTTGATGTATATAAGTTTATATCTTCCTTGTGGAAAAATATTCCAAAAAATTAAAAATAGAAAAAAATAAATTATTTTTAATTTTGCACTATTTTAAAACACTTGAATTCGGCCCTTTTTTTAAAGTAAGTAATTGACGAAAATGTAGAAAATATACAAAAATAAGGTAAAAATATTTTTTATTTTTACTTTCACACTATTTGAATTTTACGATACTTGAAGTCGGACTTCTTCAAAAGTAGGTAATTGAAAAAAAATATTTAAGATTTAATTTACAATTGCTATAAAATATATACATATAGAACTGGTTTCTAAGTTTAAGCAATAATTCTCCTCTATAAATTAGAACAAAAGAAAGGTTGTGATAATCCATCTAATAAAGCTATCGTTAATTTGAAAGAGATTTCAAAAATTGAAATTCATAATTTTGTTACCTCAAATAGTAAAAGGGTTTTTGATGAATTAAAATTGCCCACTTCCTTTTTTTTTCGAAAGATACACATTTATGGGAAAATGATGATGATTTTGTTATTGCAAAAAAAACTAGAAAAACTACATATGTATTGTGAATGATTTATCAGAAAGAGGCGTGACGTCACGCTACAATAAACAACAAAAACATTACAAAGAATAAGGATGATTTTCAAAACTTATTGATTAGCGTTGATAACCATAATCGAAAAAATATACCTAATGTAAGAAACCAATTTGAAAATACTACTTTAGAAAACTATAACCATACTTTTCTCGATATTAAAAAAATGGAATTTTTATGTATTGTAATTTTAGATACATATTTAGTTTTAAATTCTAATTTGTTCATTAAATATGTTAATTTTGATTTTGTATGGGAGTACAAATATATTGATGAATTAATTTTTTAAAATTTTTATTTAAACAACGTATTTTGTTTTTTTTTTAATAAAATTCTTTTAATTTTTATAAAATTTGAAAAATAAAAAAAAAAATTTTTCAAACTTTAATTTTTTTCTTTTATTTTTCCAGCAAGTGAAAATAAATATATGTTGAAAACTTTAAAAAAAAGTATGTTTGTACTTTTAAGGCTATCAAAGTGGTGCTGAATATAAAAGACCACTGAGAAACCGTTAATTTTGTTTGGTATTGTTTTAGTTTCAACTGCCAAAGTCCTACTGATAGCTGCCGCTAAAATGAATGATCTTCTGTAGATCTTAAAGTCTTGAATGGTTTTGTAAGTACAAGTGTTTTTGTGGTTATTTTTATTTCAAGTTATTTAATTTTATTTATTTAAGTTAAATAAAAGTATTTAATTTGCCTTATCTTTGTTGCTTCTATTTTTTTTATTTTATCTTATTTTTAATTTGTCAACAATTTTGTATATGTAGGTTTAACCCATTTTTCACTGCTGCTGCTTTAAAGCAAATCCAACTTTCAAGATCCGCCCAGAAAAAACATGGTATCAACTACTAACCAGCCTATTTACCCGCTTAATTACGTTTGTTCGCGATGTGCAAAAGCAAATAGGTTCTAATTATTTTTTTTGGCTGTTCGTAAGCAAGAGGGTAATGTTTACCCATTATTTTGTGATTTTCGTTAGTGAGAATATAATGACTACTCATTACTTTTGGGACTGGTAAGTAGTTGAAACCCTATTTTTTCTGGGTGATTAATTTACATAGAATATGTAATAAAAAATCTAAGATAATTTAATCTCTTGCCTATAGAAATAAATTATAAATTTATAGAATTTATTGTTCCAAATTTGCCATATAAATTTTTAAAAATATAATTTTTTTAACATTTGTTTATGGTAGAGAAAGTAATGTACCATAAAATATACAAACGTTAGTCACCCCGCCCAAAAAAAAAACAGACATAATTGTTTTGTAACAGTTACAATATTTGTTATTAAAATGGCATAATGTCCTATATTACAAAGTTTACTAAGGTTTTTAATTTTTTGTAAAAATATTGATTTAAAAAGAAAAAAATTTTTATAAAATTTGCCAAGTATTATACTAATTTCAATGATATATTAATAAATGCGTTTAAAACAAGTCAGATTAACAATATTATTGCATATTGTCTGTACTCTTCAGCACTACTCCCTCTTTTCTCCCTCTCATAACATATTTTCCTAATTCTAACACAATGCACTGCATTAGTAGGGGACATCCCCTGAGTGTTAGTCTAACGTAAAAAAAAAAAAAAAAAAATTTTTTACCCCAAAACAATGGTAAACATTGGCGCAGTACTTAATAAAACTTTTCCCAGAACAACATTTTTGTGAAAAATACCGGAAATATCAAAATCTCACATTTCAATGAACACCTTTTTCATGCTGAGCAATTTCTTCTTTTTTTTTAAATTATTTAAATATAGAAAGGAGAGAGGTTTTATAAAAATCCTACAATTCAAGAAACACTCCTTCTCTGGTACACCCTACTTTTTAAAAATAAATTTTAAGAAAAATCTGTATTTGTACAGTATTTATTAGGTATACTAGTTAATAATGTCGATTTGTACAACAGATGGCATAACTATCACAAATGGTTTGTGTCAATAATATTTAATATTATATTTTGGAGGGTAAACAGCTGTCATTATAATTCAGTATTCGACAGATGCCAAAGTGTAAACACACATTTTTTTCAATCGCTATTATAATGTAGAATTTTTAGCCTAAAATATATGTTTTGCGGGGAAGTCTGATAAGCTTCTTTCATTTGAAAATAAAACGGTTGCTGAAAGTTATCGATTGTTGGTAGAATCTTACGGTCAACATGCTCCAACTCAGAAAACTTTTTAACGATGGTTTGCGCGATTCAAAAGTATTGATTTCGACACAGAATACAAGAAGAGGCCTGGTCAGCCGAAAAAGTTTGAAGATGAGGAATTAGAAGCATTACTCGACGAAGATTGTTGTCAAACGCAAGAAGAACTTGCATTATAATTAGGAGTCACACAACAAGCCATTTCCCTACGTTTAAAAGCATTGGGATTCATTCAAAAGCAAGGAAATTGAGTCTCATATGAATTGAAGCCGAGACACGTTGAAAGGCGATTTTGCATGTCGGAAATGCTGCATGATCACTTCAAAAAGAAGTAATTTTTGCATCGTATTGTTACTGGTGATGAAAAATGGGATAATCCCAAGCGCAAAAAGTCATATGTAAAGCCCGCCCAACCAGCCAAATCAACGCCGAAGCTGAATATTTATGGCGCCAAGGTAATGCTCTGTATTTGGTGGGATGGGATTGTTAAAATCTGGTCAGCCAATCACAGGGGACCTGTACCGACAACAATTGATTTGTTTGAAGAGAGCAATCAACGAAATACGACCAGAATATTCGACCAGACACGAGGCCATAAATTTCCATTATTACAACGCTCGGCCACATCTTGCAAGACCGGTCAAAAACTATTTGGAAAACAGTGGATGGGAAGTTTTTGGTTCATCCGCGTTATAGCCCAGACCTTGCCCCTTTTGACTACCATATGTTTCGATCGATGCAGAACGCCCTTACTAGAATACGCTTCACTTCAGAACAGGGTATCAGAAATTGACTTGATTCATTCTTTACCTCAAAACCGATCAGTTATTTTGGTGCGGAATCCATATGCTACCAGAAAGATGGAAATGAGTAGTGTACACTACTTTGAATTCATTTTGTTATTATAATAAATCCATTTTGCAAGGAAAAAAATTTACATTATTAACTTGTATACATTTAATGTAGAATTAACAGATAATATCAAATATTTCTTTTTTAATATAATTGATCAACAAGGGGGTAAAAACTCAAAATTTTTAAAATTTCACTTTTTGCAAGAAATCAATTAAAAATTTCAACTTATTACGATTACTCTTTCATCTCGAAAAGCACATTTGAGACCATTTTCTTCATAATGTAGTGACTACCTTTATATCAACAAAAAGGTATTATTTTGAGTTAAAATAAAAATTGAAATAGAAATGAATCGTATATTTTCATTTTGATTTGAGCCTATATTCATAAAAAAAAAATCAAACTGTTTCATTTAAATTTTGTTGTATTTTGAATTGATACTGTTTTATTGAACAAATTTATTTAACTGTGTATGATTTTAACTCGAAATTTGACTCTTTTTTTTGATAAAAATTTTGACATTTTTTTGAGTTGTGACCCTTTTTATGAAATATTTCAATCTATTAGTTATAACCATTTTCATGATATCATGTTTATAATAAATTTACTTTAACATAACTACTTGCTGATAACGAAAGCAATTGCTCATTGCAGTAATAATGAAAATATTGAAATATAAAAAATTATTTTATTTTATATTGTACGAACAAGCAATAGTTACTTAAAATTTAATATGACGTGTCCAAACATGCAACACTATTCTGCGTCTTTACGTTTAGAGGATATACATAGTGACAATAATAGTTATAGCTCTGCAGATCCATTCAGCGATTATTCGGATGACGATTTCAATCTGTCGTTGGTAAGTTAAAGCAGTTCTTCAGACATGGAAATGCAGAAAGCGGTTGATGGAAGAAAAAATAAAACAAGAAACAAAAACGTCAACAAAATTTGCGAAATTTGTAAAATAAAATTTTTTTCGAGTTAATACCCTTTTGTTGAAAAAAATTGGAAACTTTAATTAAATTTCAACTTAAGCGTCACAACTCAAAATAATAAAAAAAAATAAATGTAGAGAATTTTCAGAAAAATGGTATTAAATCAAAAAATTGATTTTTTTGCAATATGTGCAAAAATTAAAAAGAAAAACAATGTAAATATATTTTTAAATGGAATTTCCTTACTATGATGTATTTGGATTTTTAAATTATCTTAAAATGAAACCACAAACAGTTTTTCACCTTTACTGAACACTACAAATTTTGAGTTATTACCCTCTTGTTGATCAAGTGCGATATATTTTCTATCAAAATCTAAAAAGTATAAAAAATTAAGCAGCCAGTATTGCCATATTAAATTTTTTAAAAATTGTCCAAAAATGGGAAAATTAAAAAAAAATTGTCAAAAATTGTCAAAGGATAAAATAACCCAGCAAAATTTTTAGAACAGATTACCTGGGAATCTATTCCGGAACAGGTTCTTTATCCACCGGTTCAATGAAAAAGATTCTAGAACTTATTTTTTGGGGCGTCACAATGTAATGCATCACTCTCTGAGAACCGGTTCCATAAATGGTTCTGGAACCGGTTCTAGTTTAGAGGAAACAAACTTATTGATTATAGATCAAACTCCATACAAAAAGAAATGGTTGTAGAACATAAATTTAAACCTATGCTAATGCGATATAAGTTAATCTGCAACCTGTTCTTTGAATTTTTACTTTAAACTAGAAAAATTAATTTAAAATTGTGTAAATTATATTGATAGTATTTTGTATTAGCAATGAATAAGAATTTAAATATTGATCCTTTTAATGTACAAAAAGCGTTATAATTTAATTGTGTATACCACCACGTGATCAATGAGTGCTATGAAATGGATTAATTTTAAAAATTATCAAAGTTAAACATTAAAAATGCATCGAAAATGTAAAACATCACTTTTGATAAATTTTATAATAGTAAATGTTAAAATTTGATGCAAAATTTAAAAATTTCTCAATAATATTTGATATGGAGTTTAAGAACTACCTCAAGTTAAAGAATCATCTCAAGATATTTGCTTATTTTCCATTAATTTTGTTCAACAAGAAAATCATTGTAATTACTTTCAAACATTGAAAAAATTTTATCAGAAAAATATGTATATTTTATAATTTTATAGTCAGCTTAACTTTTATTCAGTTCTCACTATCCTGGGTTTTGTAATGCAAATTTTACTCTTGCTTAACATCTGGTCTTTAACCCTAACCACTATAAAAATTTGCATGAAAATAAGAATGGAGAGGGAATGTAATTCGATACTCCCATATATAGATACATTGATAATTAAAAGAGACAACAGATTAATAATGGATTGGTATCAAAAACCAACTGCATCAGGGAGAATAATTAATTATTATTCTAAACATAGTAAGAAAATTATCATAAAAACAGCTAAGAATTTTATAGAGAAAGTACTGACAATAAGTAATGTAGAATTTCATAAAAAAAGAACGTTATAAAAATTAGGGACATTTTAAGAATAATGGTTTTCCAAGTGAGTTATCTTATAGATTAGTAGGTCAATATAGGGATATAATCACAAAATAGAACACACATAACTGAACCATGAATTTTTAAACCTTTGACATAAATTCCTGGATTATCAGAAAGATTGGCGGGTCTAACGTCTTTGATAAAGAAAAATATGGAATAGCTTATCGTAATTTGAATACATTAGGTAAATTATTTAGTAAAACTAAGGATAGAATTGATAAGTGGAATATGTCAAATTTAGTTTACAAAATACCTTGTCAGAGAAATGATCAAGAAAATTGTAATAAGGTATATATAGGTACGACAAAGAATAAATTAAGGACCAAAATTTCAGGACATTAATCAGACCAAAAACATAGGTATATTAATTCAGAAAAAACAAAAATTCTGACTATGAAAAAAAAAAATGATAATTATGAACTATAAAATGCTGGCAACACTCAATAAATTATTATACATCAAATAAAACATGACTTTAACATTTACAGTCATAATATTGTCTTGTTTTTATAATATTTATCAGTTCAGTCAGTTTGTTTTTACTACAGAATGTCTTCAAAAACAATCATATGTTGCTTACTAAAACTGGACAAATATCAGATGGATAGAAAATACCTTTCATATGCCATTAAAACATTTCATCAGTTGACCCATTAAAATCCAGTTAATTTTTTTTTTAGCTTTAGAAGATTTTTTTAAAGTGGTTTTTTGAAAATTCTTTACACTAATCAATTCATTGTCAAAAAGATTCTATTGAAAGATTTTATATTTTTTAATTCTTTTTAATAAAAACAATTACATTTTTTTTTTGAAAAAATATGTTTAATTATTCATTGTTTGTAAAAAGTTCTCAAAATATTAATAAAATAATAGATATTAATAAATTTATCTGATAAAAACCTTTTTAGATTCTATGGACTTTTCGTTAAACTCAGATTCTCCAAACTGTTTCTTAGAAAAATTCATAGATTCTGAAGAAAATACTTAGATACTAGGGACTTTTTCTAGTAAAAATATTCTTAGATTCTAAAGACTTTTTCTTAGAGAAAACTTTCTAAAAAATCTAAAAATGTCAAAATTTTGTTTATTAAAAAAGTATTAGAATTTTAGAAAAAAGTTTTAAGTATTTTTCAAAGTCAGCAGAATCAAAGTTTTCTTGAAAAAAAGTTCTAAGAATCTATGATTTTTTCCTTAACAATTTTTTTTTTTCAAAAAGCCTTTAATATCATTTTTTTTTTCAGAAAAAAACATTTATAAAGGAAATATTCTTAAATTTAAAGAGCTTTTTCATTTTTTCTAAGGACTTTTCCTTTAAGAAATTTTCTTAGATTATGGATCATATAATGATCATCCAGGAATCATAATATAGTTATGAGGGATCATAATATGATAACATTTTTAGCATACTATGAATACGTGCGATCATATTATGATAAATTCAATATAACGTGTTTATTTAGGACAATAATAATGAAATAAATATTTACACATTTAATATGGCTGGTTTATACATATAAAATCTATAATTAGAAACGTACATTTAAACATATTTTGGCTATTTTTACCCAACTTATAGTAGGTAACAAGTTATCTCCTTTAAATAGAGTATATTTCAATCAATATTTATTAGAGTGTACCTAGAGATACAGCCTAGTGTTCCGAATTTCCGAGTTTAAATCCCGAAAGGCAAACATTTTAAAAATATATATATTTTTTTAATTAATATAAAATATTCAAATGTTTAAAGAGCACATATATATTAAACTATATTAAAATTAGTTGTGGTACAGTAAGCAAAAGTGTGAACTATAAATCTGAATGCCTAGGTTTGATGGCGGAAAATTTAAAAATACAATTTTTCTTAAAATAACATTTTGTGGAAGGTAATAATATTTATTTGGAATGTAAATATTAAAAAAGACAACTGAATATTGGTGGTCATAACGGAAAAACATAATTTAATATGAAGACAGTAGTCATAACCACCAAAATTCGATTGGCAACAAATTCGGTGGCCACAATTGATACTGTTTTCTAGGCGGTAGATGTTTTTTTCTCTCCACATTATTATTATTGTATATTTTCCGTATTAAAACAAAAAAATTAAGTTTCGGCTTTGGGAATTTTTTGGTCAAAATTTACCCGAATATCGTATAGCTGCCAAATATCGTTTCTTTTTGCCAAAACCGAGACCGAATTCGAATATTCGATTGTACTCTAAAAACTACATAGTATAGGTTTGACCAACAGTACGTATGAGTGTCCTCTGTTTTCTAATGTTACGTATACGCCTAAGTGGTAATATAAATGTCGATTGTATCCAGCGTTGCAGTTTTGATTATTTTTAACCAAAATTGGTTGTTTTTTTTGCAATGTGGAGATGTGAACCTTTTGTTTTAATTTGGTAACTTTTTTGGCATTCAAATATATAAATTGTTTTTTCAGTGTTTTTAAATTTTATTTAATAGTAAAAATTTGTATATACGCGTTTTTATTACTTCGATTTGATAACACTGTTAAATTTTTTATAAAACTCAGCTACTGTTTAAATTGGCTGCATTCTATCGATGAGAAAGAGGACTCTGAACTGAACAATTTCTAAGTAAGGTAAACACATTAAATAAATGCACAATGGATAAGAATTTGTATTTTACATGGTTTAATGTACACTCAGAAAAAAAATGGTGGAAAAATGTCTAAACGGTTTTCAATCCCACTTTACTATTTATATTATATTATTATTTATTATCATTTATTATATTATTATTTACATTTTACAAATTACATAATTTTTACAGAATATTTAAAAATTTTTGTTGCTAACCGATTTGCTAAAATTAGCAAAAAAAAAAAAAAATTACTTATTGAAGGAAATGTTATTTCTAATAATTGAAATAATAATAAGTGAAGATATTTTCCACAACCGATTTATGTCCAAAAATAGGACATCTACTTAAAATAGCACTAAAAACTTTTTTAGTTCTAGAAAATAAAATTAATGTAAAAAAACTATTGAAGTACAATTATGGTGAAAAAAAAAATTGTTTTTCCACCAAACCCAAACCCAGTAGTGAAAATTTTTGAGGATACTGATGGAGGGTATTCAAAAATTTATTTATTTATTTTATTTATTTATTAATGTCATATCCTGCACAACAAGATTTAATCTTTTAATTACAGTACAGGAATTACCAAGCAAAAATAATAATGACAATTGTTAAAACATATTTTGAAATAGGTTGCAATAAGGTAAAATATTTTTAAAGCTAAAATTAAAATTACACAAGATTAAAAAAAATAATAACAATAAAAAAATTTAAAGTTAAACAGGAAAAGTAGAAAAATATCAAGAATAATTTAGAAAAACAAACTTTTTAAAATGAGTAACGTTGCTGTTAAGTTGTTGGTTTTGTTGAAGCATATTCCAGAGACGAATTGCATTTATATAGAGTTGCCACTCAGATACTAGACAATAATGTCTTGGTAAAATAATCTTATTGCCCCTATTAGACTGAGCAAATCGAAGTTTTTCATAGAGGTATAAAGGCTTTTGCGTGTAAATGATTTTATGTAAAAAGAGAAGTACTCTTATCTTCATAAGATTTATAAATGAAACACCAAAAATTTTCTTTGAGAAAGACGAAGTTCCATCACGTCGCCTTAATCCAAAAACATAACGAACACTGCTATTATACGCCACGATAAGCTTAGATTGACTTGCGGAGTCGCTATTTGCAAAGAGTTCACAACCATACAATATAACCCCAGCATCAGGTAAGATTTGGCCAGCAGCAATCTAATTTTTAAAGGTGTAAAAGATTGGGCTGCCCAAAGTTGTTTTAGTTTCATGAATGTTTAACCCACTATTGTGTTAATATGGTTTGTCCATGTTAGATTACTATTTAGTATTAGACCAAGATTTTTAGCTGTTGGGACAATGTTAATTTTCTCGTTGTTAATGGCGATATCATGTTCGAAAACTGGATTTAAAGTTTTTTTACGAATAACCAAGCATTTGGATTTTCGTGGATTAATACAGAGCCCATTAGCTGTTGCCCACCGGTATAAACTATTAAGATCAGCGTTGATTTTATCAATATTCCCTTTTATAGATTGAACAGGACTGCTCAAGTAGAGTTGTACATCATCTGCGTACATGTGTATCTTACAATATGAAAGATATTCAGGTAAGTCATTAATATATGTGGAAAATAGCAACGGACCCAAAATCGAACCTCTCTCGAGATTCAAAGATTGGGATGACTTATTATTTACATATACGGATTGCGTACGATTCATGAGGTATGAGCACAAAAGCTGAGTGGAAGTAGTTGAAAAATTAAAAAAGCGTCTAAGTTTCATACAAAGGGTATGGTGGTTGACCGTATCAAAAGCTTTTGAGGGATCAAGAAGTACAAGAAAGTTTATTTTGCTATCATCCAGTTCAAGCCTAATGTTTTCACAGACATCAACCAGGACTGTCACACAGCTATGATTAGGACGAAAACCAGATTGCTTGTCTGACATTAAACCGGTATCATGAATATATTTACTCATTTGGGTGTGCAAAATCTTTTCAAAAACTTTCGGGAGATAACATAGTATTGCTATTGGTCGGAAATCCGAGTTTGTTTTTGGGATTGGGATAATTTTGGCAAGTCTCCATTTGGAAGGAAAACTACTGGAAGTTATAATATGGTTAAATAAATATGTTACATAAGGCAGGAGTAACGGCAACACTATTTTTATTAATTTAGGGTGCACGTTATCATACCCCACAGCATTTGACTTAACCATAGAGAAACAAGACAAAACATCAAGTTGAGTTACGCATGAAAATTCAAAGTTATTTTCTTCAGTGTTGGTATTGTTGAAAGTATAAAAATTGTTATCGATCTGAGCCAAAGGTAGGTCTGTAAAAATTGAGTTGGCACAGCCGAATCTAAGCTTTTTTTTAGTTGTTTTTTATTATTTATAAATTAATACAAGTGTGAAAATATCTCATCGATTTAATAACAATATATACAACGGTGAAAACTTTTGATTAATATTACTATCTTATCTTGGAAATACAACCATAATGGTTTGTGTGTTTGATAACGATTTTGGTGCACCATCTATTGTTGACTTAGCCTACCCGGGAAACAAATTTATTGAACAACATAAGCATCAACGAATTATTTCAATCAACACTTTTTATTTTAGTCATGGATTGCTTAAATACAAACTGCAATGTTTCTGAAAATTATCGTATGTTTTCATGGTCTTAAGGCACGTGACGTTGCTGAGCTTGCTGGCCCTGAAAAATCACTTCAATGGACTTGTCTTCACTGCAAAAAAATAAATACAGATTTCTTAAAAATTTTCAAAAGTTTTTGATGTAAATTTCACCAACTGTGCAAACCAAATTATCAAAATTTGGGTAATTATTTACAAATTTTCCAAATCGCGATAAATTTGCCAATAAGCAAGATTTTTCGTCCCCGAAGATCAAAAGATCAATGATCAATGATCTCATCGCAAGCTATCACTTGGTCAATCACCGACATTTTCTATAAGAAATCAAATTTCTTATCCTGTTACAGGGAATAATCAATTTGTTTATAACCCATTACATGCTATTTCACCGAAAAGAACTGTTTTTTATTTCTCGTTTGGCAAGTGGTACTTCTTCAGATGATTTAGGTTATTACATAAAATCTTAGATTGACCCAAATGCTGATGTTTTAATACATTAAATTCAATATCTTCAAGCGAGATTTATTGCATTTTTTAAAATTGCTATTTTTAATCAATTCTATGAAAATATTCTTGATTCAAACTTCTTGGATATTCTTTAGTTCGTGTATAAATTTATAAACCAATAAAAAAGATCTAAAAATATTGGCGTTCTTCTACAACGCAAAAAACTAAATAGTGTTAATTATGACTCGTTGTATTTAGTTTATTAAAATGTACTTTAAAAAGCCGGAGAACTATGCTGAATATGTTATAAATGGTGATATCTGTTCTGGATTTTTGATAAATGAAATTTAATTCAATATTCCCTAAAGAGCATCCCGTAATTTCATACCAATATCGGTGAAATATTTGAAAGCTATTTATGCTGATGCTAACACGCTCAATTATACAAATTTATAGATTTTTCACTTAATCCTAGTGTACTAAAGAATTTAATTAGTTTATTTCGGAAGACATAGTAAAGCTATTGCTATATATTGTTTTAATTCTAAATTATATAAATATAAGGAATAAACTTCCATATACAAATAAATTAAATAAATTAATTAATAATTGTAAAAAATATAGTAAAAAGTTACCGTAATAACCGTACCGTAGTTACCGTTCTTCGGCCTCCTTAAGGGGCTACACATGTAAAGAGCTACGTATGCGAATACTAAAAATAACAAAATGAAAAAATCAGCCACATCCTCTCAGATCTCTCTTTGCATTGTGAGGGGAATATAGAAGAGTGTATCAAAGATTTAACGTTTTTAATTGTTTCAGCTGAACACTCTGGGATACGATTTCAAGCGAAACCCAGGTCACAATTTTCAAATGGACTCAATTTTTTTTTATTAACAAATCAGAATTTTTTTTTTTTTCCAAATAATAACATTGTGTCACTCTTAACCATACACCAGATTTTGAAAATACAACAGTTTTAAATACAGAAACAAACTACAAAAGACGCTTCATGTTAGAAATGTTACAAATTATCAACACACCAATAGAATAAAGAATTAATTTTAAAACAGATACAAACAATGTAGCTCAGAATTACAGACATTTAATTTATAAGAATAAAATAGGAAATTAAATAGTTTCATAAAAATGTAATAGAATAATTTTTGTTTCCTGTGTTTAATTTTTAGTATTTTTTGAAATTGACAATTTTGTTGTTTCATTAATTTTGATTTGTTAAAAAATTTGTTTAAAATTAAAAAACAAAATATCCCTGAAGAAGCTATCCATTGAGATAGCGAAATATTGGATAAAAAATAAATAATTTTGTAAAAAAAAAGACCTTAAGCTTGAATACTTATTACCTGGAATTTATATTAAAAAGGTCGAAGAAATTGAACTGAATAATTTAATAAATCATTTTATTAATATTTTTATTCTTTAAAAATTTTATCAAGTGCCAAGTTTTTAGTTGGTAAAAATAAATAACTTAAATAAAGCAACGCGTAAGGCAAAAATAATGATGTTTCAAAAAATTCCTCAGAAAAACATGATTTTTTTCCCGCCAACTCAGCGTTATTATCTATGTGCTGTTAAAAAAACATTTCTTAGAACCATTTGTTTACGGCATAAACTTCAGAGGCGGAACACAAGTTAGGGTAAACAGGATTAGTACCAGTAGTGCAAGAGGTACCAGCAGTATTACATTTACTATAAATGGGGAATCCTTTCATGTTGTTGGTGGCATAATTGCAAGCGAGCAAATAACTCTGATATGGCTTACCAGCGGCAGCAAAAGTGGCAGCAGCACAACCGACACGAATGTTGCGATCAGCCATCATAACAGTGAAATGGCCCATTTTTCTAAAATTATTAAAAGAATAATCAAATTTGTTAAAATTGACAATTTGATAATTCACTTGAATAAAAACAACTTACGGTCCGGAGTTAATACCAGGAAAAGAATCAATGTAGGATTGTCTGCTATTTTTTACTTCACCAAACCAGTCTTGAATAGCATTATTCAATAGATCAGCGTGATCAGGACTATCATAGAAACTGCTCGAAGCAAGATTTTGACCAGAGGTTGTGAATGCATCAGTGTTGTGGCATTTATCATGAGCTATTTCACATTGTTTTACATTGTAAGCAGCAAGTGCTGCTAATTCGTTATCCCATTGCATAGTCGCCATACGGCAGGCAGGACTGTGTTTGGCATCACCACCACCAGCAATAAAGTTACGCTTTTCATTATGGGCATCAACTATAAGTTTTTGCAAATCACTGGTAATGGTAACCATTTTAGCATCAGCAGGGCAAGTGGAGTCGAATTTCTATAAAAAGTGAAAATAACAAAAATTTAATGATATAAAATTCCATAGTTTTGGAATACATATTCCCATATCTACTTACTCCACTATGGCCACAAGCAATATGTTTATAGTTAGGTTTGCAAAGAGTACTGGAACAATAGTTGGTGGCCGAGACCGATGCAATTGCAGCCACCACACACAAGAATACTGAGAAAGCGTTCATTTTTCTTACTGATACCTATTGTCAAAATTAAATGATCTTTTATAGTTCTTGAAGTCTTGGATGGTTTTGTTAACACATGTGTTTCTGTTATTATTTAAAATGATGTACATCTTGAAATACTAATATTTATTAAAGTTAAGCAACATGTATTTGATTTGTTAATGCGCTTATTTACTTTAGCTTTGTTACTACTATTTTTGTTTGTTTTATCGAATTTTTGGTTTAAGAATTAGATCAAGGAGTAAAATAGAGAAAATTGTTGTTAAGTGCAAACTCAACTAGAATATGGCAATGTATTTTTTTTTTTTTTCAGTATATACGAGTACACACAGAAAACAGTATCAGTTGCGGCTGTTGAATTTATTGCGAATCGAAATCTGGCGGTTACCACAACCATCTTTATATTATTAAATAAAAAATGAAAATTTTTAAATTTTATTTTATAGTTGATCTTTTAATACTTATATGTATGAAAATCAAAAAATAAAAACTAAAACTAAAAAAAATAATAGTATATTATATGTTTAATTGTGAAAGCCAATATTTAGTAGTGTAATTTTAATGCCCAGGAATATATTTTCAAAATTTATTTTTTAAAAGCTGGCAATATGTAAACCTAAATTTTTGGCCTTTTTGAAGCATTTAAAACAAAATTCACAGCTTTTAAATTTATAAACAATTTCAATTTTAAACTTATTTATTACATTGACTGAGATCTAATGTATATGTTTAATATTAAGTACATTTTAATTGTTTTTGTATTGTAAATATTCTCTCCGTTTTAATATCATTTTAATAAAAATCTATTATGCTACAAAATTCTTTTGACAAAAGTCAAATACTCGGCTTGGTGTAATATATTATAAATTCTTTACTACATTATCGTGACTAGAAAATCTATTTAAATCGGGTGATTTTTGTTAAAAAATTTTGATTTTGTTTTTCGTATATTAAAAGGCGCCGCAGGTGAACATTTTGTTTTTCATACATTAAGAACAAATATAATTCTTAACGAGTTTCAAAATTGTCAAGCTCTAAGACGCAATGTCATAGAAAACCATTCGCTCCAAAAATTTTATAAGATCGTCGGATGCTACAAAAACCGCATATCTGAAATTGATGCCTCTTCAATTGTTACCATCAAATTTAATAAGAACTGACTGGGGGGACACACTAATTGACGGAAAGCAGAAATTTACTTAGTTGTTGAACTATTTGAAAGGCAGTGGTTGCACATCACTAAAATATTTGATTTATATAAAATGGTTAATGGTAAAATGGAAATATTTTAATTTAGGTTGGCCCAAGTAACTTTAATGTTTATAAGTAGTACATTTGGATGTTATTGATTCCATGCAATATAAATGCATATAATTTTGTGCATAAGCAACATTTTTTTGCTTTGCATATTTTGGGGTCATTTTTCATTTCAACATATTTGGGGTCATTCTTTATTTCTTCAAATTGGTGTTGTTTTATATAATGAGTAAATGCCAATCCCAAACTTAATTTTGGGGCTAATTTTCATTTGGTTTGGGTCATTTTTCATTATATTTTTAGTGTTAATTTTCATTATGAAATTTTGCACAAATTTTTCTCAAATTTAAAGAATGACTCAAAATTTTTTAAATGACTGCAAAGCAAATAAAATAAAAATAAATTTTAATAATTATACCCTTCACTACAGGTGGAAAGGTATATATAAGTTTGTCATTCCGTTTGTAATTTCTACAATATTGATCTTATACTGAATAAAGTATATATATTCTGGGTCCTTATGAAGAGCGAAGTTGATTTAACGATGTCCGTCTGTGTGTTGAAATGTGTTTTCCAAAGACCTAAGACATAATGAGGACTTGATTGTTGTATATTTCTGTTACATGTGATTCATTTCTGTTTGCTATTGAAAATCAGCCAGATCGGTTTATAAATGGCTGAGATATTAGCAAAAAACCACGACTACCTCAATTTTTTTCCGCATGAGAAACACATCCATTTGTTGAAATTCTTTTATTTCACCTCTTCATCTTTTAAACACAAACAACAAATACATACAAAGATTTGTCATTTAAAAACCAAATAAATGTCTTTTAAATGAAAACTGTTTATTCACCTCTATTAACGACGGTTGCATATGAGCTTCAATGGATCAGTTGTCTAAGCGCTATGTCACAAATACTTTTTTTTCTCCCCCGTCTATTCAACTTTTTTTACAATTTTTTTATATTTTCTTAAGACATTTTTTGTTTCTCTTTGAGTGCAACTTTTTAAGTCATAACTTATTATAATTTATAAAACAAATTTTTATAAACTATTTTCCTTCAAATTTTTAAAATTAAGCTAAAGAAATTAAAAAATTTTTTTAAAAAAAGCGAAATAATATCCCAAATGCAAATTTGCCAGCAAAATCATACGTTTTTGTAGAAATAAAACACATGCAGTTCTAGTGATTTCTTTTAACGATTTGTATAAACAAATGTTTTGGTCGAACAAAGTTTTTTTTACAACTTAAAAGATTGTTGAAAAAAAAATTTAACAACACTGATTGCATTATGTTTGTGTTTGTTGTGTTTGTTGTTTTTTTTATTTTGTTTGTTGAACTTCTTTTCTTTCACCTCTTCACCTTTTACACACAAACATCAAACCCATACAAATATTTGTCATTTAAATAAAAACCAAACAAATCACTATTGAAAGAAACTGTTTATTTAATTTTATTAACGATGATTGCGCATGGGCTTCAATGGGTCAGTTGTCTAAACGCTATGTCACAAATACTTTTTTTCTCTTAGGCGCGGGATTGATCCCCCCCCCCGTCTATTCAACTTTTTTTTTGTACAATTTTTTTATATTTTCTTAAGACCTTTTTTTGTTTATTTTTTGTTTTTTTTTAACATTTAATAATTAATTTAAATAAAATTTTATATTAATAATTAAATAATCCATAAATAGGCTAAAAACATCAAAATTTTTATAAAAACCCTCTGAAACAAACAAAATACAAACGGTTTTATTTCTATTTTTTTGCTCCGATTTAAAAGAATTTATAAAAAGATTTTTAAACCATTTTATTTCTCATATATTAGAAGAATTTTATACATCATTTCCCTTTGAGTGCAACTATTTTAAGTCATAACTTATAATAATTTATAAAAAAAATTTATAAACTATTTTCCTTCAAATTTTTAAAATTAAGCTAAAGAAATTAAAAAGATTTTTTAATAAAAAAGCGGAATAAAATCCCAAATGCAAATTTTCCAGCTAAATCAAACGTTTTTGTAGAAATAAAATACATGCAGTTCTAGTGATTTCTTTTAACGATTTGTTGAAATTCTTTTCTTTCACCTCTTCACCTTTTATACACAAACAACAAACACTATTCTAGAGTTGTAATATGACCTACGGATATGTCTTATATAGCAAAAGATCGGAAATATCGGTTCAGATACAAAAAAGTTATTCCCAAAACATAAATTCTTTTTAAATACCTATTTTCTGGAACTATAAATCTTCCCGAGTCCAAGTTTTATCACCAAACTAAATGGTTAGTTTCCTCTTAAAGGCGTCCGTATATAAATCTGTCCATTCCATATATGTCCATATATAAACTTGTTTTTTTACATGTTATTTCTATCTTTTTACAGTTTTAAAAAACATTGGACGACAAAAACGAGGAAGTCCCAACCAATACCAATACCTCATTAATTTTTTTTTTGTAAGCAGGGTGAGCTTTGGCATACACATGTGGCCACATCTATATGTTAAAAAGTTATGTGTTTTGATTTGCCATGTGTCAATAGATGGGTACATCTACAGTTAAAGTCTGGCATGTAAAAATATGATCGGGACATCGCACGTGACAAGTTCAAAACGTGATGTGCCGGTCACATTTAAATGTGAAATGTGCTTAGACTATTGGCACATGCGGATGTAGCCACATGCGTTTACCCTGTTCGTAAGTATCTTTTCCCGCAAAAATTAAAAGAAACCATAAGCCAACTTTAAAGTGTTTAATGAAATAAGCCTTATGATTTCGCTGTACAACACATGTTTTTGAAAAAATTGCTCTTCAAAACTAACTGGAATTTATAAGTTTCGCAAGAAGTTATAAGTTTTGTTTCTCACGAATGAACAATTAAAAAAAAAATCAGTTATGTGCAAAATTCAACATATTTTTAATATGTTTTTACTTTTTTAACTCATACATATTAATAAAACATTACATTAATAAAACTAATATTAAAAATTAATCTATTGTTTTTATTACAAAATATTGGGCTGTTCGTGTTGGTAGATATACGCATTTTTAGAGGATTTTTACGCATGGATTTTAAACATTTTATGTGTACATTTACAAAAGGTGTTTCTTTACGCACAAATTTGGTAAATTAACTTTTGAACTTTATAATTTTATTTAATTTTTACGCACTTTCGATGTAATTTTACTCATTTTGTGTCCACCAACTTACGCATAATGTGTGTATTTTTTTTCATTTACGCTCTATGTAAATTTACCCAACTTAAAGCAGGAGTACAGTTTCCTACTATAGGTTGGGTAAATTTACACAAATATTAATTAGAGTGTACTTCAAAAGTTTTTTACATTATTTGTATCAAACCCAGTAGTGAAAATTTCTTAGGGCATTGGTGAAGGGTATTCAAAGATTTGGCACAGCCGAATTTAAGCTTTTTTTAAATTGTTTTTTATTATTTATAAATTAATACAAGTGTGAAAATAACTCATCGGTGAAAGCTTTTGATTAATATTACTATCTTATCTTGGAAATACAACCATAATGGTTTGTGTGTTTGATAACGATTTCGGTGCACCCGGGAAACAAATTTATTGAACAACGAATGATCGTATGTTTTTATGGTCTTAAGGCACGTGACGTTGATGCGCTTGCTGGCCCCGAGAAATCACTTCAATGGACTTGTCTTCACTGCAAAAAAATAAATACAGATTTCTAAAAATTTTTGAAAAGGTGAATTTGACCAACTTAAATACTTTTTGTCTGTGCAAACCCAACTATCAAAATTTGCTGAATTATTAACAAATTTTCCAAATCGCGATAAATTTGCGAACAAGCAAGATTTTTCGTCCCCGAAGAGGAATAAAACATCAAATAAGGCTCCTGTAATATAATAAATTTCATATTCATCGGTACCGACTGCTGCAAATACTGTTTATAACCCAATACGTGCTATTCCACCCAAAAGAACTGTTTTTTATTTCTCGTTTGGCAAGTGTTACTTCTTCAGATGATTTAGATTATTACATAAAATCTAAGAATGGCCCAAATGCTAATGTTTTAATACATTAAATTAAATTTCTTTAACCGAGATCTATTACATCTGTTAAAATTGTTGTTTCTTAGTCAATTTTATGAAAATATTCCTGATTTAAACTTCTTGCCTGAGAATACTTTAGTTCGTGTTTATATTTATAAAGGAAAACAAAGATCTGAAAATATTGGCGTTCTTCCACAACGCAAAAAACGAAATAGTGTTACTACGTTGCGGGAAAAGGACCTATCCCAGGACATGTCACGTTACCGGTTCATTGTGATAGGGACCGGTCACAGAACCGGTTTTTTTTATATGAAAAGACCGGTCACTTTAACATGGGCTTGTTCTAGGAGGGGGTCAATTGCCCTCTGTGACATGTCACAGGACCGGTCAAAAAGAAAATGTCACACAACTAACCCCAAAGAACATATCACATAACCAACGCAAACGAACATGTCATGACGCTTCGGGAGCAAGGGCCGCTTTTTCTTTCTTAACTTTAATCACATAAATGAATTCCTTAATGTTAAGTCTGATACTGTAAAATTCTTCATTACTTATTTTAAGACATTACATTAAAATCTTAAATTAAAACTTTGTTATTTATGTTTAAAAAAATGCTTATATTGTTCAAAAAAGGCTCAATAAATATAACTTAACGTATTGTTATATAATTATGAATTATTTTGTCGAGTGTATGTAAGTAATAGACTACCATAAACAAATAAATTAAATAAATCATTAAAAAATTCTTAAACTGTAGGTAAAAGTTACCGTAATAAAAATATGTACAAATTTTTACTTTAACTCTTTCCGGGACACTATAAGATACTAGTGAAAATTAAACAAAATTTTAAATTGCTTTCATTTATTTATTTATTTTATTTATTAATCATATAATTACAAATTATATGTTAATACCCTAACCGAGCACTAGCAACAAAGGCCTTCGGCTCGTTGTAGCGAAAACAGACCAGAGCCTCTGGTGGGAATTGAACCCACGACCCCCGCACTGATAAGGTAGCACGCTACCAACTAACCTACCGGGGCGCTCACTATATAAAAATATATATCCTTTATATGAGAAGATATGACATACAATTTTTTATTTTAATTTTTTAAAATTTATAAACCAAATTCAATACATTATATTGTTAGATCTAGTCTGATACATTTTGATCTGACATTTTTTGTATAAATTTAGATCTTACTCAATTCCCAAATATATTTTTGCATATATGTATACAAAAATTCTGAAAAAAATAAAAATTCTTAAAAATAAAAAACCAAAAATTATTATTGACCAACTCTAATAAATATAGTGAGTAATATTGAGTGTTCTGATAAGAACATATTAACCATAACCCACCGTACTAATTGTAATTTTCATTTATTTTATTTATTATCGAGTGAGCAAGGACATAGTATTACATACTATATACATACAACCGCTTCAAAATTAATGATTCATTTATGAAAATTACTAAAGCATGAGTTAGTTTTGTATGGACAAAGCGGCACATTATCTGACTTATAGAATTTTGCTTACTTTTGGCACCTCTCTGACGTTCATCTTTGTATTTAAATAAATCCCATATCTATTTCTTTTTAAAAGATGTAAAAACGGTTTTTGTACCGTACCAATGTACACAGAATTTATAAAAAATATTTAGAATAGTGGTATGTTTTTCATACCACCGGCTCGGAAAGACTAAATGAATTTAAAATTCTAGAAAAATCGATTTATTCGGCCTCCTGACTGTATATAATCCCTTAAGGGGCTACACATGTAAAGAGCTACGTATGACACTTGCTGTTCAGTGTTGCGAATACTAAAAATAACAAACTGCAAAAAGCCATTAAATTAAAGAAGATCAGCAGCCATATCCTCACAGATCCCTCTTTGCATTTTGAGGGAGATATAGAAGAGTGTATCAAAGATTTAACGTTTATAAGCTGCTGAACACTCTAGAAGACAATTTCAGGCGAAACCCAGGCCACAATTTTCAAATTCTGATATTGGTCGATTTCTTTTCGAAAAGAGAAAACTAAGAAGAGAGTGGCAAATAAGCAGATCACCTAATGCAAAGCAAAGACTTTCGATCTAGCAGACATAAAATGGACTAAATTTTATTTTATTAACAAATCAGAAATTTTTTATTTTTCAAATAACCATAAATTAAAATATAATAAATCAATTTATTGATATTTTTATTCTTCAAAAATTTTAACAAGTGGCAAATTTTAAGTCGGTAAAACCAAATAACTTAAATAAAACAAAAATAAAGATGTTTCAAAAAATTCCTCAGAAAAACATGATTTTCATGCCAACGCAGCGTTATTATCTATGTGCTGTTAGTGAAACATTTCTTAGTACTATTCGTTTACGTCATAAACTTCAGAGGCGGAACACAAGTTAGGGTAAACAGGATTAGTACCAGTAGTGCAAGAGGTACCAGCAGTATTACATTTACTATAAATGGGGTATTCTTCCACGTTGGTGGTGGCATAATTGCAAGCGACCAAATAATTCAATCCATCACCAGCGGGAGTATAAGTGGCAGCAGCACAACCTACACGAATGTTGCGATCAGCCATCATAACAGTGAAATGGCCAATATCTCTAAAATGATTAAAATAATAATCAAATTTTTTAAAATTGACAATTTGATAATTCACTTGAATAAAAACAACTTACGGTCCGGAGTAATTACTAGGAAAAGAATCAATGTAGGATTGTCTGCTATTTTTAACTTCACTAAACCAGTTTTCAACAACTTGCTTTAATTGATCAGCCTGATCAGGATTATCAAAGAAGCTTGCCCAGAAAAGATTTTGACCAGAAGATTGGAATGCATCAGTGTTGTGACATTTATCATGTTCAAATTCACATTGTTTTACATTGTAAGCAGCAAGTGCTGCTAATTCGTTATCCCATTGCATAGTCGCCATACGGCAGGCAGGACTGTGTTTGGCATCACCACCACCAGCAATAAAGTTACGCTTTTCATTATGGGCATCAACTATAACTTGTTGCAAATCACTGGTAATGGGAACCATTTTAGCATCAGTAGGGCAAGTGGAGTCGAATTTCTATAAAAAGTGGAAATAACAAAAATTTAATGATATAAAATTCCATAGTTTTGGAATACATATTCCCATATCTACTTACTCCACTATGGCCACAAGCAATATGTTTTTCATCAGGATCGCAAATAGTGCTGGAACAATAATTGGTGGCCGAGACCGATGCAATTGCAACCACCACACACAAGAATAATGCAAAACTGTTCATTTCGCTTGAAATTGTTTTTGTTTAAACGATCAAAGTCTTATTGATACTTATTGTCAAAAATAAATGATATTTTATAGTTCTTGAAGTCTTGGATGGTTTTGTTAATACAAGTGTTTTTGTTATTATTTGAAATGATGTTCATCTTGAAATGTAAATATTAATATTTATCAAAGTTAAATAAAAATTAGCTTTGTTACTACTGTTTTTGTATATTTTATCGAATTTTTAATATGTGAATACATTTTTGGCTTAAAAAGTAGAGAAAAGTATTGCGGTCAAGGAAAATTGTTATGAAATTTTATTTTTTTTTTTTTAGTTTAAACGCCCAGAAAACAGTATCATTTGTGGCCTTCGAATTTGTTGCTAATCGAAATCTAGCGGTGCCGACAACTATCTTAATATTATTAAATATAAATTAAAAGCTAAAAATAAAACAAATAAAAGTAAATTATATGTTTAGTTGTGAAAGCCATTATTCAGTTGTGTATATTTCACATAAAAATCCATACGTTCCACAAAATTTTATTTGAAGGAAAATTTTAAGTTTCAATTTTTTCGGTATCGAACCAGGCAGTTCAGACAAGGACAGTATAAACAAGGATATACAAAATGCCAAATTTTTAGATTCCAGTTTCCATGTTGTTGGCACTATGACAACATGGCTAAACTGGAAACTAAAAATTCGCCATTTTGTATATCCTTGTTTATACCGTCTTTGGTTCAGATTCATATTTCACATACTTACTTACAACGTTAAAAAAAGGTGCTCGATTAAAACAATGTGCAACCCTTTATGAAATAAAAGTTAAGATAAGACAATAAGTACTGTTAAACCACTTGTTCACAACACTTTCCCAATGCAAACAAAAATTAGCCGATTAACAAAATTTACCATCATTTATATATAAAGAGGTATGATTTTGAAACGTTTTGAGAACAGGATTTCACAGTACTTGTTTTTAACATATATTTCAATATAAACTTGGCATTCATTGGGGTTCAAAACATTGGAATAATCTAAAATAAAGTAATACCAGAATTGAGTGTATTTCGAGAATTTTAAAAAGGAAAAGAAGCATTATTTTTAACTTCGAATAATCCTATTTTGTCTCGACGATAACGGATAGTCGAATATGTCAATAATTTCATGGAAAATATTGTCTTTTAAATAAATACCATAAACTTTATACTTGGAACGTTTTGTGCTAAAAATTTCGTTTACCTCAATAACGTTGCCATTGTCTAGTAAACAAACATTGTCAGGATGAATAGATGTAATGTGGAAATCATAAAATATCACTTTTGATTCAGAAGTTTCATATTTCTGTTCAGCATATCTCATATTTCTGTTCTGGGGTTGGCGAAGCACTTATTCCATCATTGAAAAATTGATTTTTTCCAAGTAATTTGCCAATGTTTTAAAATTATAATTTTTGGGCTGATAAAGTACTCAATTTTCTATTCCAAAAGCACTTTATTGATTGTTTTGCCAATACTTTGCAAAGCTCAGCCCGTTGTTATCATTTTGGGGTTGGCAAAGAACTATTATCTTCAAAATCTTTCGCTCAGCCAACGCTGGCACCACCGGCAAAAGCACTGGGCCAACGCTTTGCCATTCGTTTTTTCTGCCTGGGTACTTACATTTTTAGTTTTGCGAAAAAAATTGTAGTTATTTTAATAGAATGGTATTTATTGGAATCTTTATTATTATTTATTCTTTTAAAAACATCAAGTTATTTTTATTATTTAAATTTTTAGAGGTCTACATAAGAGTGTAAATTCTTTAGTTTTTCTTTGAGTTGGGACTCTAAATCCAAATTTGTTGTTTGCCAAACTTTTTCATCGTGACATATATGATTTAAACCTCTCAAAATGTTTATTTGCTTTTTAAAAATTTTTACCCGATTACTCTGTACATCGGCATAAGATAGTTCATGTAATAAATTAAATAATTCCATAGGCTCATCTATATCAATCAAATTTAGAAATAGGACTTTACTCTCCGAACGTCGTTTTCTTGCTTGTTGTTTGCTCCCCCCATCTCTTCCAATCTCTTTAGTCGTTCCTTAACATTCCATTTTTTATTTTTATAAAAAACTTTTTTCATTATTTTTTCACCATTTTCCATATCTTGCTTGGTTGTATGGAACTGCAGAATATCGAAAAGGAAGTGAATGCATTTGTTTTGCCGTGCCTTTACTTGCTGAAATTTGGTGTATATTTCTTTGTGAGGTGCCATATCCTCGTTCCTCTTCGCCATCGCAAACACTCTCTCCGTATTGACATTACTGTGGAATGAGTATATATCATCTACAGGTCTATCCATGCAGAGAAAAAACATGGTTGCAATATGATCACTGTAACTATATTGTGATTGCTGCACATGGTCGCTAACATCATTATTTACTATTTTATGATTGGCACCTTCTATTTTATAACATGATTGGCTGTAACCATACTGTGCTAACAATCAATTAAAAATTATGCATCAAATAGAATACGCCTTGACATTTACAGTCAAATTATTGTTTTGTTTTCATAAAAATCAACATTTTATCAGATCAGTCATGTTTTACTACAAAATGTGGACAAATATCAAATGGGTAGAAAATACCTTTCACATGTCATTAAAACATTTCATCAATTGACCCATTAAGATCCAGTTAATTCTTTTTAGCTTTAGAAGATTTCGAAAATTTCTTTTACATATAATATTATTTACACTAATCAATTCATTGTCAAAAAGATTATATTAAAAGATTTTATATATATTTATTTTCCTTTATTCGATCTTCAACATTATATTATATTATTCCTTCAAATCGAGTTCAAGAATTAAAAAAAATATGTTTATTAATTCATTTCTTAATGTTTATTAATTCTGATTTTTTTTTTGTACGAAAAGGTTTCTTACACAAACTAATAGATAAATTTATCTGATAAAAACTTTTATAGATTCTATGGACTTTTCCTTAAACTAAAATTCTCAGATTCTCCAAACTGTTTCTTAGATAAAAGTTCACGCAAAGAAAAAACATGGTTGATAAAATTACAATCGCAAACTATCATTAATGTTTGTGGTTATGATTGTGTCAAACACGTCTTAAGTAACAATGTATGTTCAGATATAATATTGATAGCTGATTATTATCTCAAACATATCATTATGTTCACAAGAAAAACGCAAACGATATTTCAAACCCTGTTTCTATATTTCCCAATACCATGCAAAATGTCTATGTCAACATGTTATATGGTTCTCACAATAAAACAAATAGAAAATGTAATTTCAAAGATTTATTTTTTATTAAAAAGGTTTACATATATACATATTTTTTGCCCCGCACTTAAGACTTGTAACATAAAGTCAAAGACAAACGTACCTTTAATTTCTATTATGAAATCGACTGTATCAATATATTGTTGAAGTGTTATTGAAAAAAATTCGGGGGTTATCACAAAATTCTGCGTCAAAATTTCAATGGCGTTTTAAATGTTGTATGTTTTTTGGTTGCAAGAAATTAGGTATGTATTTTTCTAATTATATGTATATAAATTACTTACCTGTTTCAATAAACGTATAATAATTTATATCATTAAATTTGCAAGGCAACATGGCCTTTTGCTTCCCGAAAAATGTTTTTATTATTTTATACTCACTCATGTTATTAACTATCGCTGGCGAACGGAAAATGACGCGGCAGAAAATTTTATTTTTTTTCTATAAACACACACTGACAATAAATGTTTGCTCATTTAGAGAATGTGTTTAAAGGCAAACATAAATATTTGTAATAAACATACACTTTTGTGTGCAACTAATAATATGCTTAAGACAAAAAATTTTTGTTCAATTTATTCTAGGGCTATAATAAATTTATTAGGGTAAACATATTGGGCTAATATGAATAAATATAATCGTAGTGACCATTCATTAATCATGTTTTATCTCTGCGTGTTCATATATTCCAAAAACACTTAGATTCTAAGGCCTTTCTTTGAAAGATTTAGATTTTAAGGACTTAGATTTTAAGGACTTAGTTTTTAAGGACTTAGTTTTTAAGGACTTTTTCTAGTAGAAATATTCTTAGATTCTGGAGACTTTTTCTTAAAGAAAATTTCTATTAAAAATCTTAAAAATGTCGATAGAATCTGAGATTTTTTTTGATTAAAAAAAAAAAGAATTAAAGTACAGGTTGGTTGAAAAGTTCCTGCGCTCAACAAGAGATGGCACTGCTAGCTCCAAACTTTTTTTTTCTCAAGTTGGTATAACTGTCCTGAGAACACATGCAAAGTTGCAAGTCATTCTGTCAATTCTTTCTTTGTTTACAAGCCATTTGAAGTTGACGTGTCATTGATTTTTTTTTAATATGGAAAAAATTTAATATCGTGCAGTCATTGGATTCTTTGTTTTGAAGGGTTTAAAGCAAAGGAAATTTATGAACAATTGTTAGAAGTGTATAAGGAGTCCTCACCTTCTAAACGCACCGTTGAATTTTGGGCTGGTGAATTTAAACGTGGTCGTACCAGCCTTAAAGACGATCCACGCGAAGGACGACCAAAAACTGTAACCACAGCAGAAATCACTGAGCAGGTACATAATATGGTTAGTGAAGATCCAAGTTTGACTAAGCGTGAAATTGCAAATGCCATAGACATCTCAGACGAACGAGTACTCTATATTTTACATTAAGAATATCGTATGAAAAAACTGTTTGGAAAGTTAGTGCCGCACACATTAACAATTCAACAAAAAATGGATCGAAAACAAATTTCTCAGCGTAATTTGGAGCGTTTTAAGCCGAATAAAACCGACTTCTTGCGTCGTTTTATAACTATAGATGAGACTTGGATCTACCACCATGATCCTAAATTGAAACAAGAACGTTTACAGTGGACTGAAGCTGGTTGTTCAGCTCCAAAGCAGGTGAAGTCACAACGATCAGCAAAGAAGGTTATGGCATCAGTTTTTTGGGATTCAAAAGGAATTTTGTTGATTGATTATCTATCTTCAGAAAGGTAAAACAATCAACTCTAAATATTTTTGCAGCCTTTTGGATCAGCTTGATTAAAAAATTCGTTAGAAAAGACCTGGTTTAGAGAAGAAAAAAAATCATTTTTCATCAAGACAATGCACCTGCTCATAAAAGTGTTTTGACGATGGCTAAATTCAAAGAATTAAAGTACGAATTGCTTGAACATCCACCGTATTCACAAGATTCGGCTCCCAGTGAGTACTATCTCTACAGAAATTTCAAACAATTCCTTCGTGGAAAGCATTTTTCGTCGAATGAAGAGGCCATAGCAGCCGTAGACGGTTATTTTGCAGAGCTTCCGGAAAACCATTATAAGGATGGGATAAATTATTGGAAGATCATTGGAACAAGTGTATTGAGCTTCTAGGAGATTATATTGAATAAAAAAATATATTTCGTAACAAAAACAGTATTCTTTCATTTCGAGCGCAGGAACTTTTCAACCAAGCTGTATTATTCTTAAAAAAAGTCCACAGAATCAAAGTTTTCTTGAAAGAAAACATCTTAGAATCTATGATTTTTTCCTTAACAAATTTTCTTCAAAAAGTCTTTTTTTTAGAAAAAGCACATCTAAAGGAAATATTTTTAAATTTAAAGAGCTTTTTCATGGTTGCTAAGAACTTTTCCTTTAATATAATAATAATTCAGGAATCATAATATAGTTATGGGGGATAATACTATGATAACATTTTGAGCATTCTGTGATTACGTGCGATCATATTATGATAAATTCAATATCATAACATGTTTATTTAGGACTATAGTATGGTAATTTTTAAATCATAATATAACTGTAAGTACCATTTTATGGTAAAAATATGGTACGACTATGGTTGGAACAACCATAAACCCAATAATATATGATGCTCTTCGAATATGATTGATCCAACCATGTTTTTTCTTTGAGTATCGATATATCTTTTTAACATTGAATCTTTCGCAGTCACTAAAACTGTTTCAAAAATGTTTACATCTTTTTTTCAAATATGCAGTAACCCAGCAAAATAAGAGCTGAGGAAGAAGTAGTTTAACACTACATCTACTGAACACGAAGTTGTGAAAATTTCGGTGAATCATTAAAGATTTTAACATTGGCGTGTCATTGGTAGGAAGTAGTTTGTTTCGGTGCTATGAAAAATCGATGAGCAGATGGACGTTTTCATTAGTTGCCCTCTGTTTCAGTGTATCATTGCAAGAATATCCGAAAATGGAAGATTGCTACCCAAACTAACTATCCAAGAAATAAAAGCATTGATTTTGAAGCTGTTAACATAAATAATGCGTTAAATTCATAAAAAGTTAAGATATCAAAGTTTTAAAGGCCACCCTAAATTTCCATTTTAGGAAAATTGAGGGACACTCTAATAAGCAATTAAGGTACCTAACTCTACCCCCGAAGCATTAAAAATCATTCGGCATTCATAGCTTGAAAATGAAAAAAATACATTTTTTTGGTGTATCGCTACATAAAAGTATTAAAAGATCAACGTTAAAATAAAACCTTCACTTTTAATTTTTTTATTTAATATTATGAAGATGGTTGTGGTAACCGCCAGATTTCGATTAGCAACAAATTTGTGGGTGTATAAAAATACATTTCACAACAATTTTCCTTGACCGCTCTCTTAATAATTCGTAGTCTACTTCATGGATTTTTCCTATGGAAACTAAGATGTCACACGATTCCGTTGGTGGTCGAATGTGAGCAATCGCGGCAGCTTACTTGCGGAATGCTTTGTCATACCCAAGTCATCGTTCCAAATTGAAACCACTGAGCCATGTGAGATGCCTATGTCTTCCACAATCCATCTCACATTCAATCTCCGATCGGCCAACATCATATCGTGAATTTTTTCAATTAAGTAAACCACTTTTTTACCATTGAAATCGATGGTGCAGAGTCCCCATATTTATCAAGCATTGGTTCGATGACGGCTTTTTTCACAAAAAATAATGTTTAATGAGAACAAGAAATTCATTTTTTTCCATTTTTTAAAAAATCCACGAGGCTGTATGTTTTGAACAGCTGTTAAACGCAAAGTGAAGGTGGTACTTTATGGGAGCAGTGTTGCATTTCATATAACTATAAGGGATGTTCGAAAAGTCACGAACGACTTATTGATCCGCCCTCGTATTTAAAATTCGATAAAATAAACAAAAATAGTAGTAACAAAGCTACTTTTTATTTAACTTTGATAAATATTAATATTTACATTTCAAGATGAACATCATTTCAAATAATAACAAAAACACTTGAATTAACAAAACCATCCAAGACTTCATGAACTATAAAAGATCATTTATTTTTGACAATAAGTATCAATAGGACTTTGATAGTTTAAACTAAAAATGAACGGTTTTCCAGTATTCTTGTGTGTGGTGGCTGCAATTGCATCGGTCTCGGCCACCAACTATTGTTCCAGCACTATTTGCGATGCTGGTGATAAACATATTGCTTGTGGCCATAGTGGAGTAAGTAGATATGGGAATATTCCAAAATTATGGAATTTGATATCATTAAATTTTTGTTGTTTTATAGAATTTCGACTCCCGTTGCCCTGCTGATGCTAAAATGGTTACCATTACCAGTGATTTGCAGCAAATTTTAGTTGATGCCCATAACGAAAAACGTAACTTTATTGCTGGTGGTGGTGATGCCAAACACAGTCCTGCCTGCCGTATGGCCACTATGCAATGGGATAACGAATTAGCAGCACTTGCTGCTTACAATGTCAAACAATGTAAAATGGAACATGAGAAATGCCACAACACTGATGCATTCACAACCTCTGGTCAAAATCTTTTCTGGCAAGGTTTTTATGATAAACCTGATCAGGCTGATCAATTGAAGGAAGTTGTTGAACATTGGTTTAGTGAAGTTAAAAATAGTAGACAATCCTACATTGATTCTTATCCTGACAAATATACTGGACCGTAAGTAAAATTGTAAATATTTATCCTCCTTTATTCGATCTTCAATATTATAATATATTATTACTTAAAATCGAGTTCAAGATCCTTTTATAAAAAATAATAATAATGATTATTTATTATTTCTTTTCCTCCAATATTTCGTCACCACATTGGGTGACTTCTTCAGGGAAATTATATAATTTTTTTTCAACAAAAGAAAAAAAAATTATATAATTTCCCTGAAGAAGTCACCCAATGTGGTGACGAAATATTGGAGGAAAAGAAATAATAAATAATCATTATTATTATTTTTTATAAAAGGATCTTGAACTCGATTTTAAGTAATAATATATTAAAATTGTAAATTTTAAAAAATTTGATTATTCTTTTAATCATTTTAGAACTATTGGCCATTTTACTGTTATGATGGCTGATCGCAACATTCGTGTCGGTTGTGCTGCTGCCACTTACACTTCCGCTGGTGATCCATATGAGAGTTATTTGGTCGCTTGCAATTATGCCACCACCAACATGATCGGATTCCCCATTTATAGTAAATGTAATACTGCTGGTACCTCTTGCACTACTGGTGCTAATCCTGTTTACCCTAACTTGTGTTCCACCTCTGAAGTTTATGACGTAAACAAATGGTACTAAGAAATGTTTCACTAACAGCACATAGATAATAACGCTGCGTTGGCGAGAAAAAATCATGTTTTTCTGAGAAATTTTTTGAAACATCATTATTTTTGCCTTACGCATTGTTTTATTTAAATTATTTGTTTTTACAAACTAAAAATTTGCCACTTGTTAAAATTTTTGAAGAATAAAAATATCAATAAATTGATTTATTATTATATTTGCATTTATTGTTATTTGGAAAATAAAAATTTCTGATTTGTTAATAAAATAAATTGAATCCACATTATGTCTACTAGGTCGAAAGTCTTTGCTTTGCATTAGATGATCTGCTTATTTGCCACTCTCTTCTTAGTTTTCTCTTTTCGAAAAGAAATCGACCAATATCATAGTTTGAAAATTGTGACCTGGGTTTCGCTTGAAATTGTCTTCCAGAGTGTTCAGCAGCTGAAGGAATTAAAAACGTTAAATCTTTGTTATACTCTTCTATATACCCCTCACAATGCAAAGAGAGATCTGAGAGGATATGGCTACTGATCTTCTTTAATTTAATGACTTTTTGCAGTTTGTTATTTTTAGTATTCGCAACGCTGTACACCAAGTGTCATACGTAGCTCTTTACATGTGTAGCCCCTTAAGGGGTTATATAGTCATCAGGCCGAATAACAGTAACTACGGTACCGGTATTACGGTAACTTTTTACTATATTTTAACAATTTTTAAATAATTGATTTGTCTATGGGAGTTTATTCCTTACATACACTCGGCAAAAAAACTCATAATTATATAACAATAATTATAATTATTCAAATTTATTGAGAATTAGTGTAGTATAACAATAGCTTTACTATGATTTTCGAAATAAAATAATTAAATTCTTTATTACACTAGGATTAAGTGAAAAATCTAAAAATCTGTATAATTGGTTAAATGTGTTACATATTCTCCTGAGCGGGTCAGCATCAGCATAATTAGCTTTAGATTACAGGATGCTCTTTAGGGAATATTGAATTAAATTTCATTAATCAAAAATCCAGAATAGATATCACCATTTATAACATTTAAAATAAATAACACATTCAGCATAGTTCTCCGGCTTTTTAAACTGCATTTTGATAAACTAAAGACAACGAGTCATTAGTAACACTATTTAGTTTTTTGCGTTAATCCTTTCACGTTGTGGAAGGACGCCAAATACAAACTAAAGTATTTTCAGGCCAGAAGTTTGAATCAAGATGATTTTCACAAAATTCAGCAGAAACAGCAATTTTTAAAGATGCAATAGATCTCGGTTGATAAAATTTAAATTTATATATTGAAACATCAGCATTTAGATCAGTCTTAGATTTTATGTAATAATCTAGATCATCTGAAAAAGTAACACTTGCCAAATGAGAAATAAAAAAACAGTTCTTTTGGGTGGATTAGCACGTATTGGGTTGTAAGAAAATTTATTATTCCCTGAAACAGAATAAGAAATTTTTATTACTTAAAGACAATGTCGGTGATAAAATTGTGTTAGAGCATCTATTATCAAAATTATGTGATAGACCAAGTGATAGCTTGCGGGGAGATAACATTCAAAGACGAAAGTGGCTAAGGGGTAACATCATTGACTTCGGCAGTTGGCTTTAAATATATCTACACTTTTGATTTTTTTTTTGTAACCTAACCTAATACGGCTTAAAATGTGAATAAAACAGCAACAAATGCATTAAATCCCATTTTTATAAATTTTCCATAAAAATCTAATAGTAGCTTTATAATATTAGCCGAGTTTTTTAAGCACCGGATTTGTTTTTAGATTTATTTGGATTTGTAAGACTATTTAATTTCCTTAATACAGAATAAAAAATTTAAATTTATATTTTATACAGAATCTACATTATGTTAGCTAATATCATTTTAATAAATAAACTAAATTATGCTTAAATCTGAGCACAGAATTAAATTTAAACTAAGACCAAAATAGATTTATTAAAACCAAAAACATATTTAGTTTAATTTTTCTGCATTTACACTGTTGATAGAAATTTAAAAAATCTAAATCAACCTGTTAATTTTGAATTTAAAAAAATACGAATAAATTAATGAAAAGAAAATAAGAAATGTTAATAACAAGAAAAATAAACAGTTTTGTTAAAAATTTTTAGTATAATTTGAATTATAAAAAATCTGTATTTTATAAATAATTATAGGTTTGCTGTTTTCTAATTTTCTATCTAAGTATATTTTAAAGAAAACGACTATCTCTAGTTACCTGATTTTTCTTTTTTTTTTGTAAACAAATACTGTTCATGAACACATTACATGTGCTACATTTTTGACCCTTGATATACCTTATATGTTATACATATATTTTGTTAGTTATACAGGTTGGTTGAAAAGTTCCTGCGCTCACCAAGAGATGGCAGTGCTAGCTACAAACTTTTTTTTTTTCTTAAGTTGGTATAACTGTCCTGAGAACACATGCAAAGTTGCAAGTCATTCTGTCAATTCTTTCTTTGTTTACAAGCCATTTGAAGTTGACGTGTAATTGATTTTTTTTAATATGAAAAAATTGAATATCGTGCAGTAATTAGATTCTTTGTTTTGAAGGGTTTAAAAGCAAAGGAAATTTATGAACATTTGTTAGAAGTGTATAAGGAGTACTCACCTTCAAAACGCACCGTTGAATTTTGGGCTGGTGAATTTAAACGTGGTCGTACCAGCCTTGAAGACGATCCACGCGAAGGACGACCGAAAACTGCAACCACAGCAGAAATCATTGAGCAGGTACATAATATGGTTAGTGAAGATCCAAGTTTGACAATTCAACAAAAACTGGATCGAAAACAAATTTCTCAGCGTAATTTGGAGCGTTTTAAGCCGAATAAAACCGACTTCTTGCGTCGTTTTATAACTTTGGATGAGACTTGGATCTAACACCATGATCCTAAATTGAAACAAGAAGGTTTACAGTGGACTGAAGCTGGTTGTTCAGCTCCAAAGCAGGTGAAGTCACAACGATCAGCAAAGAAGGGTATGGCATCAGTTTTTTGGGATGCAAAAGGAATTTTATTGATTGATTATCTTCAGAAAGATAAAACAATTAACTCTGAATATTATTGCAGCCTTTTGGATCAGCTGGATGAAAAAATTCGTGAGAAAAGACCTGGTTTAAAGAAAAAAAAAACATTTTTCATCAAGACAATGCACCTGCTCACAAAAGTGTTTTGACGATGGCTAAATTCAAAGAATTAAAGTACGAATTGCTTGAAGATACACCATATTCACCAGATTTGCCTCCCAGTGACTACTATCTCTTCAGAAATCTCAAACAATTCCTTCGTGGAAAGCATTTTTCGTCGAATGAAGAGGCCATAGCAGCCGTAGACGGTTATTTTGCAGAGCTTCCGGAAAACCATTATAAGGATGGCATAAAATTTATGGAAGATCATTGGAACAAGTGTATTGAGCTTCTAGGAGATTATATTAAATAAAAAATATATTTCGTAACAAAAACAGTATTCTTTCATTTCGAGCGCAGGAACTTTTCAACCAACCTGTATTTTGATTTGAGCCTTTATTCATGAAAACAAAATCAAACTGTTTCATTTAATTTGTTTAACTCTGTATGATTTTAACTTGAAATGTGATTCTTTTTTTGATAAAAATTTTGAATTTTTTTTTGAGTTGTGATCCTTTTCATGAAATATTTCAATCTATTAGTTATAACCATTTTACATGATATCGTGTTTATAATAAATTTACTTTAACATAACTGAAAATATTGAAATATAAAAAGTTATTGTATTTTATATTGTACGAACAAGCAATAGTTACTTAAAATTTAATATGACGTGTCCAAACATGCAACACTATTCTGCGTCTTTACGTTTAGAGGATATACATAGTGACAATAATAGTTATAGCTCTGCAGATCCATTCAGCGATTATTCGGATGACGATTTCAATCTGTCGTTGGTAAGTTAAAGCAGTTCTTCAGACATAGAAATGCAGAAAGCGGTTTAATTTATGTTATCCTCTATTTATTCGGAAAGGCTTCCTCTGTCGGAAAATAAGAAAAAGGATCTTAAGGAACTTGTAAAAAAAAAATATAATCCCAAAACATATTTATGAGTTGTATTACAAAAATTTAATAGATACTTAATTTAAACACTTAATAATTGTTGTTAACTTTATACATAATATGTATATTATCATTTAAATTATATTATCATTTAATAAAGACTACTCGTAGTATATCTGAAATTAAGAACATGTATTAAAGATATAAAAAAATGTGGAGTTCATAGAATATCATAACAAGGTAAGATAAAATTTTTTTGAGTTAATATCCTTTTGTTGAAAAAAAAAATTGGAAGTAAATTTCAACTAAAGCGTCACAACTCAAAATAATACAAAAAAAAAATGTAAAGAATTTTCAGAAAAATGGTATTAAGTCAAAAAATTAATTTTTTTGCAATATGTGCAAAAATTAAAAAGAAAAACATTGTAAATATATTTTCAAATGGAATTTGCTTACTATGGTGTATTTGGATTTTTAAATTATCTTAAAATGAAACCACAAACAGTTTTTCGCCTCTACTGAACATTTTACAAATTTTGAGTTATTACGCTCTTGTTGATCAAGTGCGATATGTTAATTCAATTGTTAGCTTTTGTTGTTTTTAATATTTTATCAAATTAAAAATACAAAAATACAAAAATTTCAAATATTTTTATGACAAGTATTTTTGTTTATATTTAAAAGAGAAAATCCAAAAATATATAACTACTTGGTAAGTCTATATCTAATTAAATTTGTCTGGAATATTTATATTATTAGTTATAACTTATATTATTGGGTATAACGGTATTTTAAGGGTTAAGATTTTTCAGTTATTTCTGTAACGGTAGTCAGCTGAAAGTATTTTGAGTCGATAACGGTATTTTATTGGTATTGCCTGCCAACTTTTGGAAATAAAAAGAAAAGTTTTATTATGAAAAATTTAGGTGCACAAATTATTTCGTTAAAAAAAATCTAAGATACATACTAAATTAATCGAAAACACAATAAAATTTTTCAATATATTCAGCCAATTTTGTTCTTAATTTTCAATCATTATTTAATAATCGACAAGAGTAGTAAAAACATTTGAAAGTCGTCTAAAATAATCTTGATGATTTTTTTTTTTTAACTGACAAAACGTTGGAAAAAACGATTTTTGATTTTTTTTTTAATTTAAAAGTTTTATTTATTGTATTTTCTATGTTTGTTTTTATATTTGAACAATTTCTTGTAATTTGTATTGAAATAATTTAGCATTTAAATAAACTAATTTGGCAAAAAAAAAAAAAAATAAAAGAGAATTATTTGAATTTCTATTTTTAGAAACAAAAAGCAGAAAACATTAAATATTACATTTAACTGATAATATCAACTTCTACGGAAAGTCCGTATCTCTCTTTTGAATAATTGATTCAAATAGTTGAAAAATATATTTCTACACTTAAAAAAGTTTGTAAGTTAAAATAACTGAAAATATCATTTAAAAGAAATGATATTTCATTTAAAAACCGGTCTACTTAATTTTCATTTAAATTAAATGCCATTTGTTATATATTTTTAAATGTTGATTAATCAACTGACACATCCGTAAGAAACAACTGATATAATCAGTTAAAATAAATGTCAAAATTTTACCCACCAATCCTTAAAAAATAAATGTTTTTTTCATTTATTTGAAATTATTTCCGTTTTTGTATTTTTTGTTTTTTTTTTAATATACTCGTACAATACAAAATGTATGTATGCATATGAAGCTACAAACATTTTTTGTGTGAATGTATTTGTATATGTATGTGTGTTTATGAAGTTCTTGTAATTTGTATTGAAAATTTGTGTATATATACAACCAATTTAAATAAAAAAACAAATTGAAATTTTTTGAATATTTTTTTTTGAAACAAACAGCAAACAAAATTTAAATTTGTAATAACTGTTACGGACACAAATAAACCAAAAGTTTCCGTTTTGTAGGTAAATTTTTATTAAATTTCAAACAAATGAAAAAAATAAATGAAACTGAAAAAAATCGGTAAATGATAGTAAATTATTTCGAATAAATGTATAAAAAAGTTAATATAGATGTTTCTTTGAAAAATAAATGCATGTTCTTTTATTTTTAAATGGAACGGAAAACTTTTTTATCAAACTACAAACAGTTAACTACATAATATTCTGAGTGTATGAATATCAACTGATTCTTCATTTAAAAAAAGTACTTATCAAACGATTAATTTCTTGTTGTATGTAAGATCCACTATAATAAATAAACACGTATTTACTTTTAACCCTAGAATCATAAGCAGTCGTAAAATTTACGATTCAAAAATTAAAATTTAATGCTGGTAACACCTTAAGCAATACATTCTATTGAAGGTCCAATATACCTTCTTTTTTTGATGTGAGAAGTTGTGTTGTGTGCAAAAAAAGTGTTTTATTGCTATACAAACAAGCGAAATAGCGATAGAGTCGTAAATTTTACGACTGCTTGGCTTTAATGTAGTTTTTTCTCATTTAAATTTCTATTCGAAAAATAATAATTTTTATCCTTATCTCTTAAAGAACCATGAATATATAGAAAAAATATGCGCGACTTCTTAAGCAAAATGATCATGCAAAAGAAATTCAAAGCGGATCAGAAACTGAGGACAATATTGAAAATGATTTTAGTGCATCTGAATCAGAGTATGTTTGTTCTAGTGATGAAAGTTCTGATTTTGAATGTTACAAAAAAGCTAACATTAAAACCAATGTTGCACGACAGAACACTGAAGACGTCAGCATATCCCGACAATATATCATGGAACAGTACTCTAACAAAAATCAACAGGTAAGAGAAGATATTCCCGTAAGCCTACTAACTACCTAAACTATCAATTTTATAACGCTCACTTAAACAAATGATATGATAAATATTAAATATGTACACTCACAATATATTTTCCGTTACCGACTGTAGTTTATTAAAAAAGTAATACGTAAAGTTTGTTTTTTAAAGAAACATCAATTGAAATTCATAGAAATATATTTTTTAACTATTTGAATCAGTCAAAACAAACTGTAAAAATTTACAGAAGTTGATATTTTCTGTTAAATGTAAAATTTTATGTTTTCTGTTTTCAAAAATTGAAATTGATATAATTCTTTTTTGTTTTTTTACCAAAATAGTTTGTATATATACAAAATTATTTCAATAAAAATTACTAGAAATTATTCAAATGTAGATACACACAAGAAAATAAAAAAATTTATACATCTGTTTGTGTTGTGTTTTGTAAAATTTCATACAAATAGAAAAAAATTTGAATTTGAAAAACAAACCCAAAAATCGTTTTTTTTCTACTTTTTGTCAGTTAAAAATTTATGGTTATTTTAAACAACTTTCTATTGTTTTTACTACTTTTGTCAATTATTAAACAATGATTGAAAATAAACAACAAAATGGGCTGAATATAATGAAAAATCAGTAGTCCTCTTTTTGATTGTATTTTCGATTAATTTAATATGTATTTTAGATTATTTTAAACGAAATAATATTGTGAGTGTTATATGTCCAGCTAAAAAACGTAGAATAACGGCGCTATATTGTAACACTGCGCCAAACACCGAGCACGTGGATGTATATGGTGCGATGACGACAAATAATTTCATACCAAATTTTCATAATTTTTGTTCTATATGTATATTTCAAATGTAATAAATTAAAGAAAAATTAATATATGTGTTTTTGATTGCAATAAAAAAAGTCGTAAAATTTACGAGTGCTTATGATTTACGACAAGCAAAGCTTATGATTCTAGGGTTAAATAAACTACAGTCGGTAACGGAAATTGATGTCGAATTGATAAAACTTGTTTTGACACACGTAACTCCATCTATAGAATAAAACTTGAACTAAAATAAGTCGATTTATAAATCCAAAGCATTAAAAAACACAGCAATTGTTCATAGAGTAAATATTGGTAAAGTGAGCTTTTTGAATTATTTTAAATATTGCCATACAACCTCAAGAAAAGAAACTTTAGTCAAAAGATGCTTAAAGCTGCTCAGTTTGGATTTGGACATATAACGAAACTATGAAATATTAACAAAATATAAAAATAATATAATATAAAATATTAATATAAATTTTTTAAAAAAGAAATAATGGAATTTGTAAATACTAACATTTTTTTTTTATTTTTTTTTGTATCTTAAATTTTAAATTTCTATAAATTTATATAAAAAATAACAAAACTAATTGATTGAAATTTTGTGATATTTTTTCTGTGTAATATTCTATTATGTTTTCTTTATATAGCCCAAAAATTACACTTTAATTAATTTTTCTTGCAGTATTAAACTGTTAATATTTTTTCCCTATAAATGTGGAGAACTTTAGAATAAAAAAAGCAGAAAAAATATAGATTTTAGATATTGAAATGAGACTTATTTATAATTTATGAAGACAAAATTTACAAAAACAATAAAATAATTCGGCCAAAATTTTGCCAAAAACCGAATAGCTTTAGAATGGCGTTTATTTTTGCTGAAACCGAATATTCTACTACTTAACTACATAGTAGTACAGGTTTACGGCCAACAGTACGTATGAGTGTCCTCGGTTTCCTAAATATTACTCATACGCCTAAGTGGTAATACAAAATAATGTCAATTGTATGCGGTTTGTTAATCCATATAAAAAAAACATGATAATTACATCAAACAAATGTTATATGAAGACAATCATATTATTTCAATCGCTCGAAATAAAAATTGTTTTCTTAAAATTATTTAAGAACACTTTTTTGTCGTGATATGCTCTAAAGATTTATATACAGGTAAAGATTAAAAAAATCTATTTCTTTTTATTTATTAGTAATAAACATATATTTAAGTACACACATAATCCAGCGAACATTCTTGAATCCAAGTGGCACAGTTTAAAAAAGTTCTTTTAATATCGATTTTCTCAAAACTGTTATCAGAAACGGCTGAACCGATCAGTCTCAAATTTTAACACAAGCCTTGTTAAAATACTTTAGCAAATTTTACTTTGAATTTATAAAATTTTTAAAAAACTATATTGTAATATTTTTACTTCAAATTTGTTTGTTAAATAATTTTATAAGAAAATAAAATACTCACTTCGTATTGAGATATAGAAGAAAATTATTGACTTTTCAATAAGCCTTTTAAGTACATTCTTTTAGAACTTGAAGTTTTTTCTAACTGACAAATATTTTCCATTTTATAAACAAATAAAGGTTTCAATTTTTGACAAAAATCAATTTTTTTGTCAAATTATTCCTTGAAAATAAATATTTTTTTTTATAAATATTTTTTTTATTATCCAGTCCAATGATATTGGGTACCGAAAGACGCCTTTTTTTAAGAGTGCTTCCGTGCATCAGCTATAGCGCCTTTTAAAATAATTATTTTTATTAACTAAAAATTGTTAAATTATAATTAAAAGTTACCATAATATAAATATGTACAAATTTTTACTTTAATAAATTTTAAGGTCTTCTTAGGAAAGTTCTTGAAAAGTCCCAAATTTTTTAGCCTCCTGATAAAGTAAGTGGTTAATTATATGGTTACGAGGATGGGAAAAGTAATGTATCTTAATAAAGATTTTCATAAAAAAAATTGATTAAAAAAATATAACTAACACGTATTTCAAATGTTACGTAGTCACGGGAATTAAACCAGGAAACTTTGTTTGCCAGAGGAAATCTCTACCACCTGAGCTATCGACGTATATAATATTTCATTGCTTTGAATTTGATGAATAGTTACGCTTCACGTTTTCCTTTGTGATGCCAAAACGTACAAACATTACCCTTTTGATTACAAAAAGCCATACAAAAGGTAACAAGCTATCATTACAAGTTTATGTACGCATTACCAAAGTTTTCCTGGGATGCAAAGAGCTATATGTGACACTTGGTGTACAGTGTTGCGAATATCAAATGTAACAAAATGCAAAAAATCATTAAATTAAAGTATATCAGCAACCATATTCACACAGATCGTTTTTTGCATTGTGAGGGGGATATAGAAGAATGTATCAAAGATTTAACGTTTTTAATTGTTTCAGTTGTAATTTCAAGCGAAATCCAGATTACACATTTGAAACTATGATATCAAACAGCTTCTTTTCGAAAAGAAAAAACTAGAAGAGAGCGGGTAATAAGCAGATCACCTACAACAAAGCAAAGGCTCTCGACCGAGCTAACTGGGTTCTAGTCCAATATATTTTACACTTATAAACATCAAAATTCATTGTACCCCGACAACTGTAGGGGTGTAGGACATAAAAATGTACTCAATTATTTTATTGAAAAATTAGAAATTATTTATTGTCCAAAAAAATTATAAATTAAAAAAAAATATAAGCATGAAGTAATTGACAACATTTTGAGCCATATTTTGAAAAACATTTTTTTTACAAAAATTTCAACAAGTGGCAAATTTTTAGTTTGTAAAAAAATTACTTAAATAAAACAAAACTCCTTAGAAAATTACTATCTAGTTGTTGTTAATAAAACATTTCTTAGTACCATTTGTTTACGTCATAAACTTCAGAGGCGGAACACAAGTTAGGGTAAACAGGATTAGTACCAGTAGTGCAAGAGGAACCAGCAGTATAACATCTACTATAAATGGGGAATCCGATCATGTTGGTAGTGGCATAGTTGCAAGCGACCAAATAAGCCTGATATGGATAACCAGCAGGAGTATAAGTGGAAGCAGCACAACCGACACGAACGTTGCGATCAGCCATCATAACAGTAAAATGGCCAATAGCTCTAAAATGATTAGAAGAATAATCAGATTAGTTAATATTAACAATTTCTCAATTCGATTAAATTTAAACAACTTACGGTCCAGAGTAACCATTAGGAAAAGAATCAATGTAGGATTGTCTGCTGTATTTAACTTCATCAAACCACATTTGTACAGTTTTTTTCAATTGATCAGTATGATCAGGACTATCATAGAAGCTTAGCCAGGCAAGATTTTGACCAGAGTATTGGAATGCATCAGTGTTGTGGCATTTCTCATGTTCCATTTTACATTGTTTGACATTGTAAGCAGCAAGTGCTGCTAATTCGTTATCCCATTGCATAGTGGCCATACGGCAGGCAGGACTGTGTTTGGCATCACCACCTCCAGCAATAAAGTTACGCTTTTCATTATGGGCATCAACTATAAGTTGTTGCAAATCTCTGGTAATGGTTACCATTTTAGCATCAGCAGGGCAAGTAAAATCGAATCTCTATAAAATGAAGGAAATAACAAAAACTTAATGATAAAAAATTCCATAATTTTGAAATATTCCCATATCTACTTACTCCACTATGGCCACAAGCAATATGTCTAACACCAGCATTGCAAATAGTGTTGGAACAATAATTGGTGGCCGAGACCGATGCAATTGTAGCCACCACACACAAGAATACTGAGAAAGCGTTCATTTTGCTTGAAATTGTTTTAGTTTAAACTTCCAAAGTCCTACTGATACCTATTGTCAAAAATACTTGATCTTTTATAGATCTTTAAGTCTTACATGGTTTTGTTAATACAAGTGTTTTTGTTATTATTTGAAATTATATCACGAAATGTAAATAGTTGTATTTATTAAAGTTAAATAAAAAGTATTTGATTTTTTGTAGCGCTTATTTACCTTAGCTTCGTCACTACTATTTTTATTTATTTTGTGGTATTTTGAATATGTCAAAAAATTTTTGGATTATCTTAATTTTACAAAATATCGCAGTTGGTGGTGGTTGGATAAAAGAATTCAATGTGGAAATTGAATAAAATTTTAAAAATTTTAAGGTAAAAAAATAATAATAATTTATTCTTATGTTAGAAAATATGCAAATTATTACAAATTTAAGGATCACTTGGCTATGTAATCTTAATACTAATTTTATTTTAACTGGAAATTTTCTAATGCTAGATTATCTTTTAAGTCTCTAGAACTGAACTTTGAGTATGTTGTAGTGGTCCATTCTTATGTTTGAGGGCTATGAATAAAGAAAAGTAGACCGGCTAGTTGTGGTCGTCAAACTTGAAATCTCGCGACAACTATCTTCATATTATTGAATAAAAATAAATAAATAAATATATATATAAATAAAAAAATAAATAAATAAATAAATAAATAAATAAATAAGTAAATAGATAAATAAATAGATACAAAATAAAAATTTATTATATGTTTTGTCAGCTGTTTATAAATTCTTAATTCTATGAGCTTGAGCTTATTTTTTTTGTTATAAAAATATTATTTATTTTTCAGTATTTATTGAGGACGACACACGATGGAGTAGCGAAATATTAAAAAATAATTAAAATTTTTATAAAAAAAAACCAAACTTAAGCTCAAAGAATTAAGAAGTTTAAAAAAATATAAATATTTTATATTTATATTTATGTATATTCCACATAAATAGTTTAAATTTCTCGGCATTGGAGCAGGGAGTTCAGATTCATAGTTCACACTCTTGGTCACTGCACAACAACTACTTTTAATTTTCTTTGCTTTACATATTTAAAAATTCTGATATTTTATTTTAATTAAACGAAATATTTTTTCCCTCTTCTGGGACATGAACTCTGAAATTCAGAGTATTATGCCTACTACTACTACGCTCTACCCATTGTACAACAAACCCTTATTAATTTTAATGGCTACTTTTGATAATTTGTTAGGAAAACAAATATAGTAAATATAGTAATATATACTATGGTGAATTCCATACAAAAGTACACAACAAAGTCAAATTTTCAAATTATTATTTTTTATAACTGGAAAGAATATTGAAGATGACGAGGATAACTCATTTTAATGTAACTGCACATCTTCAAAAAAGAGTTGAAGCGTTAAAATAAATTTATTTGTAATTCCAAAAATTAAATTAATCACTCTTCATATTATTTAGTGTCGTGTAGGTCACAATTTGTATGTCGTGTAAGTCACGCGAAAAAAACTATTTTTTGTGAAAAATAAAATGAATTTCACTAAGTTGAAGCCATTTTGTCGTTGTTTGTATTTCTCAAATACTTTTGGTGCAGTTTAAAAGGAATCGGACTACACAATTAACAGAATTTTTAAACTATCTTTGATTACCCTGAAATCAATGGATTTGATGTCATGTAAGTCACAACTAATTAATTATATTAAAATTAAAAATATGTAATCGCAAATCAAAAATCAAAGTGCATGAATTAATACGTATATTCGTGTAGATGTTATTTCTTAAAATGAAAACATTAAAAAAATTATGATTGTACCAGAAATTTTATCAAAAATGACAAAAGTTTTGCCTCGTGTCGTGTAAGTCACACGTGGAATTCACCATAAATAAATCATTGATTTTACTGCACTAAATTACTAAACAAATTTTATTTTTTTAATTAATTGGAAATATCAATAATTGTATAATAGGATTGTTTTTTAGTTCCGTTTTTAATTCTTAATGCAATATTTTAGCTTACCCAGCAAAACCACACATTACCAAATAATATGTAAAGTAATGTGTAGCCATAGGGGCTCATGGATTACTTTACACCTTACTTCATTGATGAATTGTACACACGATGAGCTTCAAAGTTATGTATATACCCATTACTTTAGAGGTGATAATGTAAGGGGTTACTTATATGGTTACGACAATGGAAAAAGTAATGTGTCTAAAAATAGATTTTTAAAAAAGAGGAATTTTTATTGAAAAAAATTTCAAACGTTATTAAAAATAATGTGGTCATGATGGGAATCGAACCAGGGAACTCTGGTTGCCAGCCAAGAACTCTACCCACTGAGCTATCGACTAATATAGAATTTGATTGCTTTAAAATTAAATAAATTGTTGCGCTTCGTTTTTCGCTAGTGTAGTCAAAACAAACATACATTACCCTTTTGCTTACAAAAAAAACACAAAGTAATGTATCTAGAAATAGATTTTGAAATATATTTTAATTATTACTTTACATTTATAAATCATATATTACGTAATCAATAATGAGTAACTTATTACTTTATGCTTGCAAAGAATGAGCTCGTTACTATCATTACAAGGCAACGCATGAGAATATCGCACCCATTACCAAAGTTTCGCTGAATCGTTAACCGATTATAGGTAATTATAAATAAAGTAACATTCATAAAAATTAATTTAAATGATGTTTATCCCAACTAATCTTTTCTATGGGTGTGTTAGTAGGTTATTGAAGGTGTAGTAAATATGAATTATAACATTTAAATCATAAAAAGTTTAGCAAAAACTGCAATTTGAAGATGTTTTTAAAATTTTCAAATAAAAACCGCAATTAACTTGTGCCGTTTACGAAAAATAATTAACCAATTTTTGTAGTAAGCAAGTAAAAAAAGACTTAAATTCCACTGTGCCGAATTTTTAAATACCCTTCATCAATGTCCAAAAAAAATGTTCTCACTGGTTGTAATTCAAATAATGATAAAAAAAACTTTAGAAGTGAAATTGTGGAGGTGAATAAAATTGTTTGGGGTGGAAAAATTTTTTGGATGTGAAAAAAAATTTTTCGGTTGGAAAAAAAATTTGAGGTGAAAAAATTTTTTTTTACTTCAAAAAGTTTTTTTTTACCTCAAAATTTTATTTCCACAACAAAATTTGCTTAGAAACCCAAAGAAAGTTTTTCACCTCAAAAAATTGTTTCACCTTTATCATTTTATTTCTAAAGTTTTTGAAATTATTTGTATCAAAAACAATAGAGAACAAATTTTTGGGATATTGGTGAAGGGTATTCAAAGATTTGGCATAGCCGAATTTAAGCCTTTTTTAACTTGTTTTAATTCTTATTTTGTTTGCGAGGAAAATTAAGGATTTTCCAGGAAAATTAAAAGAAAAAACAGTTATTTCGTCAAACCAATATTACTATTATTTACTTAATAGAACCCAAATAATATTCAAATTACATAAACTTGTTAGTAAAAATTTTAAATTTATTTCATCATTCCAGCAAAATCTTTCATTGCCTAATAAGTGGTTATATAATAAAACTAAAATTATTTACTGTTTATAAATTGGCATTAGCATAGTACTACACTCTAATTAATTTGTGTTGAAATTTACCCAACTTATAGTAGGAAACTGTACTGCTAATATTAGTTGGGTAAATTTACTGTGTGCGTAGTATTTCCAAATATGAACAAAAATACACACATTATGCGTAAGTTGATAAACACAAAATAGGGTAAAAATTAAATGAAATTTTAAAATTAAAGAGTAAATTTACCAAATTTGTGCTTAAAGAAACATGATTTTCCGGTAAATATATGTGGACAATGGTAAAAAATAAACAGCTTAAAAATGTTTGTATTGTAATAAAAGCAATAATATTATTGTTAAGTAATTCACAATACAAGTAATGAATTTATTGTTTAGTAACTCACAATAGGAATGAAAACAATTAATTTGTTTTTAAGTAATTCTAAAAAACTAATAATTTTTTTTTATTTTGAAAATATTTTAATTTTTTTTTTTGCAATTTCAATTCTAACCATTAAAAGTTAGAATATTTACAAAATTAGTGTTGTTCAATTTTTATTCAGTAAAATACATACCAGTAATACATTTACGGCAAAATGATTATTTTTATGTTAAAGTCCATAGAACGAATTATGCATCTAATCAACCAATCACAAGAGTTCTTAACTTATTTAATAAAATTAACAGTAAATCCAAAGAAATAAATTATTTTCCTTTAGAATTTACGCAATCTAAGATAATTTTTCAAAACATTGTGAATTACTTAATAAGAAAATATTGTTAGTTAGAAGCTTAGACTGTAAGGATTTTTGTATATCCATAGACGTAAATAAACGAAAATGAAATGAAAATAATACTAATTTTAGGCATAATGTGCTTTATTGTAAACACATAATGTCTGAAAATACTTCGTGTTTGTATTATTGTATATAAAAGTGTGAGCAAAAAAGTTTTATGTAAAGGGTGTCCCAAGAAGAACGCAATTTTTAAATCTGGCAACATTCGAAGTGTCATTGTTTGACATTTGAACAATTGTTATTGTTTGCTAGAAGAAGGTACGAGGTAAAAATGGAGCGTACACGAATGAACAACGCATTCTCATTGTGAAATTGTTTTACCAAAATGGTGAAAGTTTTGCGGCTACAGTTCGCAAATTGCGATCAATTTGGGGTCACAATAATGCTCCAAAAGAGTCAACTGTAAAGAGATTAATGGATAAATTTGCCGAAACTGGGTCTGTTAGTGATGTAAAGACAACAACGCGCCATCGACCAGGTCGATCGACCGAAAATGTCGCAGCTGTACGTGATGATGTCTCTCAAACTCCATCCACCTCAATTCGACACCGAGCTCAGCAAATTGGTGTCTCCAAATCCACTTTGCAGCGAATTTTGACGAAAGATTTGCATCTAGCAAAGGGAGTGCGTTAATTGGGTATTGGAGAGACAACATGAAAATGCTGATTTTGCCGATAAAATCATCTTCAGTGACGAGGCCCATTTTCATCTTGATGGCTTCGTCAATAGGCAGAATTGTCGCATTTGGGGTGAGGAAAATCCTCGAGTGATTCACGAGAAGCAAATGCATCCTCAACGTGTCACTGTGTGGTGTGGTTTTTGGGCTGGAGGAATCATTGGACCTTTTTTTTATGAAAATGAGGCAGGTCAAGCGCAAACAGTCAATGGTGTTCGGTATCGTGAAATGATAACCAGTTTTTTCTTGCCTAGAATTGAAGAAATGAATGTGGAGGGCATGTGGTTCCAACAAGACGGCGCCACATGTCATACAGCCAGAGAAACAATTCAATTGCTGCATCAGTCATTTCCCGGTCGTGTTATTTTGCGTTTTGGAGATCAGAATTGGCCGCCTAGATCGTGCGATTTAACACCATTAGATTTTTTGCTTTGGGGTTTTTTGAAGTCGATGGTTTACGCGAATAAGCCGACGACGACTCAAGTCTTAAAAGAGGAAATTGGACGCTGCATTAATGAAATACCGCAGCATTCATGCAAAATGGTCATTGATAATTTCATTAAAAGATCGCGTGCATGCCAGCAAAGCCGCGGCGGCCATCTGCACGATATATTGTTCCATACATAACCTCATTCTGTCTACTTTACGATATAATAAAGTTTCACGATTTTTTTTTTTAAATATCTGTGTTTTATTTAAAATTTAAAAATTGCGTTCTTCTTGGGACACCCTTTATTTACTGAATTTTTGTAATATTACATAAGACTTTACCCATTTTATAGTAGTAAATTTACAAACATTTTTTAGAATGTAATAGTTTTTGTTGGACCATTACTTATTTAATCACACAAATAATGTGATATTAATTACCAAGTGTATATGAGTAAGATTTATTATTTTCAATATTGTAAGCAGTTATTTTTTAACTGCTTATTAGCACACGAAGTTCTATTTTGATAACTACTAATTTTTTATATTTTTGTAATGTTGCGAGTAAGCATGTGCATAAATTATGTGTGCTTTTTTCTGCAGAAAAAAATTACATTCTTGAACAAAAAATAATGAGTTTTGACACTGAATTATTTCTGCTGCTTATTATTAGATATTAAAAATGAGCACTCATTTTTCTGGCTAATCGTGTTCATTCCATTCCAAAAATCCATTTGATTGTATTAAACCAATGAATTTTCTAACAAGGAAACTTCAGTGGAATAACCTGTAGATCTAAATAAAATTTGGATACGTTTAAGGGCAAAAAGCGCGATTAAAATTACCCAATTTTTAATATTTATTTTTGTTTTTTGCTTTATTTCCTATTAAAAAACTTTATAAACAAATTGGGTATCAAATGAAAGGTTTGCAGATGCCTCTAGTTGTATATAAAATATGTCAAATCATTTAAAACATTTTTTGTTAGTGCGAGGAAATGTTTTTCGCTTAGCTCATTTGTACAGGAAATTTTTGGGGTTGGAGTTAATCGAGGGGATGTTTAGGATTTCGGCTTCAATTTTAATTTATTTTTAATTATATCGAATAAGTGATAACCTTTAGCCCCAAAAATTTTTTGCATGATTTAATACAAAAACTCTTAATGTTAGTTTAAGCTTTAATAAAATCCACCGTTTTTATTTCTATTAAGTTTCCTTGAAGACTTATTTAAAAATTCTCAAACAACAGTGTTCTATTGATACATGTGTAATGCGTAAATAAACAAAGTATTTGTACAATTTTGTTTTTATACTTTGTTTGATTATCTAACAGCAGATGGCAGTGTTTAATTAAAATAAAAAAACTTACTTTAAGCAAAATATTTCAGAAACGTGCTACACGTTTTGAGAGTAAATATAAAATAAAGCGTTACCAATAATGGTATATTTATATTATGTGTGGCGATTCGGGTTATATTTCTTCACCATTCATTTAATTTTTGGCGCAAAAGTTATCACCATTTAAACTTGATAGTTCAACAATATTGTATTAATTACATTTAATATTTTATTCAATATACAGAAGGAAAAAGGTTTGAAATATTTTTTTTCAAATATTTTGGAAAAAAACATGTAAGCGCTAAAAAATTTTAAAACATACTATTTATTTAAAAAAAACACATTAATATCAACTACTGGTATAGTTAGGAAAATATACCTACTTTAAGTACAATAACTTTAATTTTAAACTAAATCTCCATATATAAAGAAATTGGCGGCAAAGAAAGCTACCTTGTTAGAGTAGAAAAAGTTACCCCATCTTTAGCCCGGGATTACCTGCAGTACCCAGATAAAAAAGGTTAAAAAGTGTCTCATTAGAGAATTATCACACAATTACGTAACTTAAATTTCAAAGCACACATATTTTATGTATTAAGTTTCTAGTCTATAAGGGAGGTTGGGCAGTCCCTCAAGGGAGAGAATTTTCCCATCCTTATATAAACTTGCAAAAACAAAACCGTCCTGGCAATTGTAAGCTCACGCTTCAAGAAACAGGTATTAAAAATTTCAGGCTTCTTGGCTAAGGAGTTTGTAGAAGTCAAGGGAGAGATACTCCGTTTTTCACCCTCCCCATTTAAGTTTCAGATTTCTAACCAAAGAGGCTGAGCCAGGCCGTCAAGAACAGATGTCAGAGCAAATGTCTTCATACCAAATTTAGATTTTCAAGTTTTAGCGGTTCTGGCAGATTGTTAAGGCTCCTTCCCATAGAAATTTCCAAAAATACCATCTAGCATACCAACTTTAAAATTTTTAGTGTCAGCGGTTCGTGAAGACCAACCATTTGAAACCAATTTTTACCACGTCATTGGCTAAAATTACAAAATGTATATTATCACTTCTAAAGGACCCCATTTCAACTTCCTTTAACAAAAATACCGTCTTAGCTAATGTGCACACTTGAGAAGGAACCTTCATACCAAGTTTCAATTTTCTAGCTCCAGTGGTTTGGGCAGGCCGTTAAGTGAGAGACATTTCGCCTTTTGAAGCCCTAATTTTAGCACGTGGTCAATATTTTAAAATGTACCTAACCTTGAAAAAACGGCCAAAACTAAAAAAAATTACCGATCAATGCATTTCGTAGTTTGACTTTTATAATGCATTAAAATTGGTATTTGAATTTATTAATTTTAAAATTTCTTACTTGTATTTTTCAACTACAAAAGCAAGGTAGGCTAAAATCTAAAATCTTCAGCGTTAAATAAAACTTAATTTTTATTGATTTATTATAATATAGGTTTATTATTAAATAATACACAATTTGTTTTTTAAATTGTGTTATTTTACGAAATATCGCACTTTCCAGTTTTGCCTACGATTTTACGATGTAGTTGGGTTGAGTAGTCTGTATCTCCAACACCGCGACCAAGTAGATCTATTGTGCACCCTCTAGTATTTTCCTCAGTTGTTCTCCAGTGCAGCCTTGAGTAGCAGTACAATGTTCTTCACTGCCTATATGATTGACCTCTTTTTTCCATTGAGGCTCGGAAGTGTTTTCCTAAATATCTTTTGATATTTGCCCGAAACCGCTCAATGGGTCGAAGTTCTGGGAAATTTGGAGGATATGGTGCCTTAGGCACAAAGTTGATGTTATTGGCATTATACCATTCCAAAACCTTCTTACTATAATGACAGCTAGCTAAGTCTGGCCAGAAAAGAGGAGGGATCTTATGCCTTTTATAAAGGGGTAAAATGGATTTTTGGAAGCACTGTTTATTCTAGAATTCACTGCCCAGCAAAACTGAAGCTGCAATAAAAGCATCACTACTATGGCAAAGGAATCACTTCTTTTCTGATGGTTTCATCGATGAATTTAACATTAGCGTGTCATAGGCTGGAAGTATTCTAATGTAGCTACTAGCATTACTCATACTTTACTCTAAGGAAGCAATGATAATACAATGATTAGGTATTCTGATGCATAAGTGGAAAATGTTCATATACTTTGTGGTATTTAAGCTTTGATGAAAATTTAATTCATAAGAATGCAGAAAAATAAGTGTAAAGAAGCGAAATTTATGCATTGATATATCACTCTATATCAAAACAAATAAATAATTCTGCATTAGTGAAAAAGCATTTTTGAAACATTTTTCAAAAATTTTAATGAATGTTTAGACAAATTTTAAAATATTTTTGGATAATATAAAAACTGGTTGTACAATTTTAAAACATTTTTAGACAATTTTCAAATATTTTTGAACAATTTTAAAAGATTTTTGCACAATTTGAAAACATTTTTGGGCAATTTGAAATAATTTTTTCACAGTTTTAAAATTAATTTGGTAAATTCTGAATTAAAGCTGAAAATGGTGTAGTGTTAAATAATATACATAATGCAAAAATGCAGAGATTGCGTCGTCATAAATATTTAAGGCTGAAAAATTACAAATGACAGGTCAGCTAGTTTCAATTTTTCTTGATTTTTCAAAACTTTTATAAAAATTACAAAACTGCATAAATTCTAACCCTCATAAAATTTTGTTTTATTTATTATTATACAAAAACTAAAATATAAAAAATGATTTAGTAAAAAAATTAAAAAAGTTCATCAGAACTATTTTCTCAATTTGAATAAATGCTTTAGATTAAAAAAAAATATACGATATACTATAACTTATGCTTTAGAAGTTATGAAAAGTGATTCTTTAAGATATGCATCGGGTTTATATCCAGATCACTGCATTTGAAATATGAACTCATCAATTCTTTGGAAGTGCCTTAGAATAACACCAAAAAATTGTAAAAGAATGTCAACTAAAGTTTAGGAAGCAATGAAAGAAGTTATAGTCACAGAATGACTACCATTTTTTTTGCTGGGTTTGACCGGGAAGCTCGGAAAAATTTGCTTTACAATAGGTCTCATCGTCCATAATAATGCATCCTTTAAAGTAGTTGTGGATCTAATTCTTGCAATTGTTTTGCTTTTTTCATCGCGATTTGGTGCTTTTTTACTTTGTCAGTCTTAAAATTATGTTTTTGCTTCACACGAAATACAAAACATTTTGCAACTCAACATTTTCGGGCAATATCCCTTTAAGAAAGGTTAGGATATTTGTGCCAAGCTTTAAGTACTTTTCTCACCTTTTCAGGTTTACGGAATCCGCTACATCTACCACCTTTTTTGTATTTGATAGTACCATCTCTCTTGAATTTTAAAATAACATTTCGAGCTGTCTGTCTGGACACTTTGGCACTATATGATATAGTTTTATTTTCTATAAAAATGTCCAACATTTTTTTTCTCTTTTCGTCCAGTTTCGACGACATTTTGCACAATTAATCTTCTATCAGTAAAAAATTCTGCCACAAGTTCTTGACACTTACATATTTTATACAGCAAAAGAGAAATTTGAATTAATTGACAGGTGAAAGAGTTGCCAACGTTTCAAAATGACAAAAGCAGTTTTATAAATTTCTGAACCAACTTGAACCAATTGTTATAACTAAAGCCTTTTTAGTGACGTCTATAATTACTAATGGAGAGCTTTAACATAAACAAAAATGAAATAGTAAAAAAACATATAATTAAATAGTACCCAGCAAAAATGGAGCTGCAAAAGAAGCAATAAAAGCATCACTACTATGGCAAACGCATAACTTCTTTTCTAATGGTTTCATCGATGAATTTAACATTAGCGTGCCATAGGATGTAAGTATTCAAATGTAGCTACTAGCATTACTCATACTTTACTCTAAGGAAGCAATGACGATGGAATGATTAGATATTCTGATGCATGAGTGGAAAATGTTCATATACTTTGTAATATTTAAGCTTTGATGAAAATTTAATTCATAAGAATGCAGAAAAATAAGTTTAAAGAAGCGAAATTTATGCATTGATATACAAATACTCTTTATTAAAACAAATAAATAATTCTGCATTAGTGGAAAAGCATTTTTGAAACATTTTTCAAAAATTTTAATGAATTTTTAGACAAATTTTAATATATTTTTGGATAATTTAAAAACTGGTTGTACAATTTGGAAGCCTTTTTTGACAATTTTAAAATATTTTTGAACAATTTTAAATAATTTTTGCATAATTTTAAAACTTTTTTTTTGACGATTTGGAATAATTTTTACACAATTTTAAAATTATTTTGATAAATTCTGAATTAAAATTGGAAATGGTGTTGTGTTAAATAATAAACATAATGCAAAAATGCACAGATTGCGTCGTCGTAAATATTTAAGGCTGAAAAAATGCAAAATAACAGGCCAGATAGTTTCAGTTAAAGGTTAAACAAAAATCTGTTTTTCTCGACTTTTCAAAACTTTTATAAAAATTGCAAAACTGCATAAATTCTAACCCTCATGAAATTTTATACTTAAATATAAAATATGATTTAATAAAAAAATTAAAAATGTTCATCAGAACTATTTTTTCAATTTGAATAAATGCTTTAGATTCAAAAAATATACGATATATTATGATTTTTTAAGATATGCATCGGGTTTATATCCAGATCACTACATTTAAAATATGAACACATGAACTCTTTTGGAAGTGCCTTAGAATAACACCAAAAAATCATAAAAGAATGTCAACTGAAGTTTAGGAAGCAACGAAAGAAGTTATTGTCACAGAATGACTACCATTTTTTTTTTGCTGGGGTAACTATAATTATTAATCATGTGATCGTGAGGAAGCGTGACTTAAAAATCGTTCACGTATCTATCTGTAGTTCAGATATTATATTGTTAACCTTGGCAACAAATTTTGTAAATTTACATAAATAAATATAGAAGTTGTGAGGTTTTGGCCATTTTTTACAACTGCACTCACAATACATTTTCCGTTGCCGACTGTAGTTTATTTAAAAAGTAATAAGTAGAGTTTGTTTCTAAATGAAAAATCAATTGAAATTCATAGAAATATATTTTTAACTCTTTGAATCAGTCATTTAAAAAATAAACTATACAAATTTAAAGACATGCAGCAGGAGTTGATAATTTCTGTTAAATTTAAAATTTTATGTTTTCTGTTTCTAAAAATAAAAATTCATATAATTCATTTTTGTTTTGTTACCAAAATAGTTTCAATAACAATTACAAGAAATTATTCAAATATAGATACACACATGAAATATAAAAATATATACATGTGTGTGTGATGTGTTTTGTAAAATTAAATACAAATAAAAAAATTCTATTTAAAAAAACAAGTAAAAAAGGCTTAAATTCGGCTGTGCCGCATCTTTAAATACCCTCCACCAATGTTCTCTATTGTTTTTGACGCAAACAATGTAAAAAACTTTTGAAGTAAAATTATGGAGGTGAAAAAAATTTTTTGAGGTAAAAAACTTTTTTGCATGTGGAAACGAATTTTTTTACGTGAAAAAAATTTGAGGTAAAAAAATTTTTTTAGGTGAAAAAATTTTTTTGTGGTGATAAAAAAATTTTAGTGGTGAAAAAAACTTTTTAAGGTGAAAAATATTTGAGGTGTACAAAATATTATTAATTTCTAAGCTATTTGGGAAATAATATGAGAAAATATATATTATATACCAGTCGCTACTATGAAATTGTACTAAAGTACACCAATTTGTATGGAAAATTTAGAGGTATCTTCATATTTTCACCCATAACTTTTTAACCGCTAGACCGATTTTGCTCATTTTCAATACCAAACTGCTCGGGAGGATGTACAATAATCTGGGTAAAAATACACACCCCGCTAGCGTCTTCGCGGACAGACGGACAGACAGACGGACATCGCTAAATCGACTTAAAATTGCATAAGGATCACGAATATATATACTTTATGGGGTCTTAAGCCTATATTTCGACATATTACAAACGGAATGACAAACTGATATATACCCTCACCATATATGGTGGAGGGTATAACAAACCACAAAAATCCTTAATTTCTACGTCTTGTCAGTTAAAAATTTATGGTTATTTTAAACGACTTTCGATTGCTTTTATTACTTTTATCGATTATTAAATAATGATTGAAAATAAACAACAAAATGGGCTGAATATAATGAAAAATCAGTAGTCCTTTTTTTGATTGTATTTTCCATTAATTTAATACATATTTTAGATTATTTTTTTTGCCAAGCTTAGTTCTATAAATAGATGGAAAAAGTCTTATTTGTACGGGTAATCATTCACTAACTATGAAAAAGGAATTTCGCATAGTCATTTTCCTTAGAGTGTGTGAAATCAGGCTGACGATGGCCTGGTCGCTTAAGTTGATACTCATGTTGCACTCCCTCTAGCGCTGATTTTTACAATTTGTTCCATTTAATAAAAAAATTAGTGTTAACTAACTTTAAATAGTGATTTCGAGCCTGATGAAATTTAAAAACATGTATAATCATATCTAAATATTTATTAAAAAATAACTTTTTAAATAATAAACGTTTTTCTTTAATTAGGTATTAATCATTTCTTTTTATTGGTAAATAACTTAAATCCATGAATATTTTATAGTTTTACTTATATATTTTTTAATGTATTGTTATACCATAGTTTTACATTATATATATATATATATATATATATATGTATATAGATAGTATTTTATATATATACCAAATATCAGGCATAATATACCAATAGCCCCGATACATGAAAAAGTATATGGTAACAATTCCAAACGAACAGTATTTATTGCCCTATATAAGACGAATAAAAAATAAAACAATTTTTTTTTTATTTTTTTTTAAATGGTAAAATATTAATAAATTAAGCATATGTTTTTAAAATTATTTTATGGCATTTGGAAATTGATTTAAATTTGTCTACAATAATAGAGTTTTATGAAGACAATTTGTAAAATAAAAATTTTTTTTAAAAAAGTAACAAATAGTTCTGAATTTTTGTGCATCAGATAATTTATCTAAAAATTGGTGAAACTTTTACTGCACAGACTCCTTGAGACATTTTCACTGGCTGACGGACCCCCTATTTTTTAAATTTTTTATATTTAAATAAAAACATTTGAATCCGAAGATTTACAGAAAAAATAGTAACAGTATAAAGATGGAATTTTTCGAATCTGAACGTGTTATATAGAAGAAATAAAAAAAAAATAATGTTTATACAATTAAACAATAAAATTGTCGAATTCTGAAAAGTCCAAATAATTGTAATTCCCCAACTAAAGGGTGGTTAAATTTTAAGGGCCGATGTTGAATGTGAACCTCACTTAACCGTCAAGCAAACCGGGTCTGTGCTCGCCCAGTTCGTTCTGCGGAAAACATTGCTGTTGTTCGCTATAGTGTGTCATGAGGTCGGCCAAGCATTTACCGTGAATGGTGTTCGCTATCGCGAGATGGTAATGAACTTATTGTGGCCAGGAATTAAGGATATTACCCTGGACAATATGTGCTTTAAACAGGACGGTGCCACTTGCCACACAGCTAACGAAACAATGGCTTTGCGCGACAAATTCAATGGCCGTGTTATCTCACGTGGTGGCGATGTCAATTGGCCGCCAAGATCATGTGATTTGACACCGTTGGACTTCTTTCTTAGGGGTTATATGAAAGAAACGGTGTACGTCGATAAGCCAGCAACAATTCAAGAGCTAAAGGATGAGATAATTCTGTACATTTACGGCATAGAACGTCAATTATGCCTCAGCGCCATCGAAAATTTTTACCATCGGATGGAGGTTTGCCGGCGAGGTCGCGGCGGCCATTTGACCGATATTTTGTTCCATACATAGTTGAACCATACCATATTATCCTAATAAAAAGAAATGACAATAATTTCCTAAATAATTTGTGTTTTATTCAAAATCAACATCGGTCCTTAAAATTTAACCACCCTTTATTTATTAGAGTTTCTTTTTAAGCAACACATAGTTGTTATTTTCTTAAAAAGAATTCATAATAGCGCTGTATTCATTATAATTTTATTTTTGGTAGCAGACATTGGACTATTACTTATTATTAACTTCTTGTTTTTGAAAAAAATTGTTTGGAACTCTTCTCGGACCTCTTTGAATGAAGCTACGGATTCCCAGAGGGTTGCTCTATTATGTTAATTGTTAGTGGCCAACCGAACAGTTCGGGGAGAAAATGTATTTGCATAATAACCCAGCAAAAATAAATGGAAGTGATTCTTAAGGAATTAATTTTTCATTGATTTTAAAGTATCGTTTAGTTCTGATTTTTCTCTTTTAAGGAAGTTCTTTTTCACAACTTATAAAAATGTGATTTTTAATGAAATTAAACACTTTTCAAATCCATGACGCCACAAAAAGTAAAAAATTTATTGTAGTAAATGTTGCAAGCATTTCGAATAGAGATAAATAAGCGCCGATTGCTGAATTCCCCGTTAAAATTTAACGAACAGTAAAACTCAAACTTTGTATAGGAAACAACAACAAATGTGTCAGTTAAATTCCCAGGTAGAAGCTAACGGGAGATTGTGAAACTGAGTCTAAGGCTCGATTACTTATGTCCTGTAGAAATCTAAATTACAAATTCAAAATTTATTTGGGAAAAACAAAAGATTTAATTTTTCACTAAACCATAAGAAGGGCTTTAGATGCAATGAAAAAGGATCAAAAAAGAAAACTTCCACCCTATGTAAAAATCATTGGTTCCGATCCAAATTTTCACAACACCGGAATCAAAATCACTTCTTCTTTTTCTCTTCTTTTGCTACTTTTTTTTTTGCTGGGAATCGGTGTTTTAAAACTTGACGTCTACAAGATATATAAGATTAATGTTAAAACATGGAAAATACCTGCAAAGCTGATTATTTTTGTTTTTTGTTGTTGCATGTATTTTTCGTGTTTTAACATTGATTTTATGTCTTGTGTAGAAACCAAGTTGTCAAAAATCGTCTATAGTGTTTCAAAATGCCAAATTATTTTTGTTGTTGTTACAATGAATGTATTTTTTGTGTATTAAAATTAATTTTACGTCTCGTGTGGACGTCATGTAATGGAGAAATTGTTGTTGATCCGACTGGATGCGATTTCAAGTGTCACATTTGTGAAAAGGTACGAAGTTAGGCAATAAAATAATTTTTCAGCTGCTGAACGTTTAGCCAAATTAAAAAAAAAGAAAAAAGTTCTTCGGCTGAATATTTTTTGTATCATATAGGGCAATAAATACTGTAATTTTGACTTTGATACGATACACATTTTATTTTTTAGCTCTGCAGTTGGTATGGAAAGCCTCATTTGTATATCATTTGATATCTTGTAATAGCACATTAGATACAAACTAATTAAGAGAATATGTATAATCTTATTAAAATATATCCATTATAATAAGAATGATTTATATTATAATTTTATATATACAAAAATAATAAAAAAAGTAATATTATTTAAAACAAATTGTGCATAAAAATATGTATGATAAGTGTGGCCACATAGAAAATTTTTATAATAAATGGAAGCATTATGAGCAAATAATATGAAATTTTAATAATATTTAAAGAAATATTTAAGTAAAGTTAACTAACTAAAATAACGCTTAGCGTTTTTCTACAAGTGTAAATTTATTTTTACAAAAATTTAAAATTAGTTTAAGTAAAGAATTATAATTAAGTAAAGCAATTGTTGGTTTTAAAATTTTGACATCCAAACAAAACTTTGTCATGAAGTGCTACATAATTTGTTTTTAAATGTTTTTAAAACGGATTTCTGTTAAGGGTGACTTATATTTTTATAGGTTAGAGTAAATTTTTGAAAACTAAATTTTATTAAGTAATTTTGTAAAGCATAGATTATACTTACAGCTTAACTTGTTGCCATAATTACAATATTTTTTTTTTTTTTTTTTAAACACTCAGAGAAATTAAATTAAAGGTATTTAAATTATATTATTATTATAATTTTTATGAATGTAAGATCGAATTTATAAAAATCATATTCATTTATATTCCGCATAAAGAATTTTCTTATAAACTTCTCATATTTTTTCTATAAAACAAATTCCTTGTTTATAATACATTTTATTTAAAAAAACAATATCAGATATTAACAATTTTTCATTTGGAAAACATACAAGAATTGTAAAAAAAAGCGAGTAAAATATCTGGAAAAATACAATTTGATATTTTTTTAAAAAAATAGAAAAGAGTTGAATTAGGTTAAAATTTCTTAGGAGGTGAAATTTTATTAAGTTTTAAATTCTTTATCTTGTGTTGATTGTAGAAAACTTTTGTCAAAATTTCATGATATTTTATTAATGAGCAGAAAAAAAATTTTCTTTATAAATATGATGCTGCTTTTAAAGTTTGTGAAAAAATGAATTGCAAGGAGTTTTGTGTTTTGATTAAACATTGTATATTTTTGGTGGTAAAAATACTGTCCAAACCAAAGAATGAATTGATAAACATTATAGTGAATCTAACATTATGGAGAATTTAACATGAACATCTTAACATGAAAAAGCTTTCTGCTCGATTGGTGCCGCGAATTTTAACAGCTGAAGAAAAACTTAAACATGTTCATGATTCAAAGTATATTTTAGAGATGTTGGAAGTAAATTTAATAGAATTTTTACGTCGATTCATAACAATAGAGGAGACGTGGGTTTATTATTATACTGCGGAGTGGTTATGAGCGTGCAAAAGCCGACCAAATCGGCCAAAGACTAAACACTTGGCTGGAAAGGTAATGCAAGTGATATACTGTTTATTTATTACTTGGAGAAAGGAAAAATAATAGCTGCCAAGTACTATGTAGAGATATTGGACGCCATTTAAATAAGTAAAAAATCTTGTACCAGCATGACCATGCACCGGCGCAATCTGTTTTGACTTCAGAAAAATTAAAGTCTTTACATTACTTTTACTTTGCTTTCTCACCCCCGTATTCACCAGATCTGGCACCCATCAATTATTATTTGTTCCCAAACTTGAAAAGATGGCTCCAGGGAACAAGATTTTCCACAAATGAAGAAGTGAAAGCAGAGATGGAAGCCTGTTTTGAAAAGTTTGAAAAATTCTGTTTTTTTTTCAAGGGTAGCAGGTTTTTAATTGTTAGACCTTTGAATTTTTACTTTATGTAGTATGAAAATAAGTTTGGCCATTAACTAAATAAATATGATATTGAAGTTTTACTGGTCATAGCAATCAGGAAATATTTGCAATTATGATATGGAAAGCTAAATAAAACAATTTTACAATTACAAAAAACAAGATATGAAGTTTCAAAGATATGGCCAATTACACTGTATGACAGAAAAAAAAATTTTGCAGTAGCGATACATCTTTTCTAATAAACTTTCTTGTGCTCAAATTAAATCTGGCAAGAAACTATTTTTCCAATTGACCGTTTCTAGGGGATTCGATCTTCATATTTTTGGTCGATGCTACCTTTATTATATCTTATTTTCCTTCATTTTTAGATTTGGATCATGGTTTGAACAAAAACCAAACCGTTTTTTTTTTTTGGAAAAACTGTTTTGAAAACATTTTTTTTAAAGACCCATTTTTTAAATACTCTAGACACTAAGTTGGTTAAATAAAAATCGAACTCACGAGCTCCACTAACCTACAAATATGTCATTATGGAAAAGTATGGTCTGGCAAAAAAAAAATCTCAAAAAAGGTTTTATTTGCGAACATTTGATACAAAAAATTGTCCACTGATTAAGAAATTTGCTTATATTTGCCTCTGCGAAAAATTCTTTTTTGTCCGCGGAATCTCTTCTTATGTGAGGCAGGATTTTTGTTAACAATTTAATTTCAATACGCTATATAATAGCGAGAAACTAAAAAATGAAAATTTTACTTTTAATTACAAGGAGAACTATTATCCTTTAAAAATAATATCTTATCTAATGATAGCCCTTGGTAAGTAGATTGTAACGTTGTTACATAATAAGGAAAATACTACAAAAAAATCAAATTTTGTTAAGGTTTCAAAAATCGCGAAAAATTTAAAAACCACAAATTTACTGAACTTTTTTAAATTTACATCTCATATTTATAAAAATGCACATAAATAAAGACTATATAGGAAAATTTTGTTAAACTATAGTTTAAAAAATAATTCAATTTAAGTTCAACCCTTTGTATAAATTACTCTGACGAAAAATTACTTATTCTTAAAAATAAACTTTTTGTGCTGCCTCTAAATATAAAGGAATTTTACTGAAACTTGGCAAAGAGTTTTAAACATTTATATTTTTTTTTGTATCACTCTAATGTATACACTATTTTACAAATCCGGAAATATAGGACAAAATAAATCGACGTATCTTCTTGATATATAAAGTTTAATTAAGACCTCTATTTGCATTAAATTTATCATCAAATCAACAAAATAGACTAATTTAATGAGATTTTAAGTTGTAATATTTCAAGCAAGGCGAACATTTGGCTCTTTGAATATTGGGGGTAAAATACTAAAAAGGTTCAAGGGCTGCATATGTGGTTTTCCACACCAACTGCACCGCTACAGTAAAAAGGATATTGTAGCAATATAAAACTGCATATGTGGTTTTCCACACCAACTGCACCGCTACAGGAAAAAGGATATTGTAGCAATATCAAACTAACGGCATATATGTAACATAAAAAAAAAAAAAAAAATACGAGCAAATTTAGTAAACAATTTTGTAATTTTTTTTAGAAAGAAATATTTCCAAATATTCGAAACAATTTTGGTTTTTTAATTGTTTTATAAAAAACTCAATTTATCTTTAAACTGCCCACTCTTTTTATTTTTTAAAATATTCAAATTAAATTCAGAGTTGTGTTCGCTTTATTTTTATACAAAATTTACACATAAATATAGTACAAATGTAATTGTATCGTATGATATTTAAAAAAATTTGTACACGGGTGCGTATGAGCAATATAAATACATACATTTTGTATAATAATATAGGCAATAAATAAACCAAACACCACTTTAAAAGTTTTTAAACCAATTAAAGATCATATTGGTGGTTTGTAAGTTGCGGACTCTTACGAGGGCGGTACCAAAATTAACCGACCTGCCCTATAGAATTACTTTGGCGAAAAATGGCACATGGAGATTATGTTGAGAAATTAAGAATTTTTGTTCCAAATTTATTATGTTTTCTTTGATAGATCGGCTTATTTTGTACCGCCCTCGTATGATGTAAAAGACGTTCCTAAAAAAAAAACAGGGTTACAACTACATATCAGCCTATCTACACGCTTAATGAGTAGTGATGATCTTCTTACTTACAAAAAATAAAAAGAAATGGGTGGTCATTACCCACTCGCTTTCAAGAAGCTAGAATATAGGAAGTACCCATTACACTCACCAAAAAAAGTCTGTAATGACAATTGTAAATTTTGCTGTTATTATGGAAAATTTTATTAATTTGAGCCCAGCAGTATTTTTTGCTAATCTTAGCAACACATGTCTGCTCACTTCACAATGAAATTTTAAGAAAAAATTAGCTGCCGCTACTAAATTCTAGTATACTTTTTGTAAAGCAGAATTTAAAATCTGTTTGCTAAAATCAGCAAAAGAAAATTTACTAAATATTATTAGTACAAATTTATTTTTTTTATCGAGCAGCAAATATTTTTTATTTTATTTATTTTTTTACAAAAAATATTTTAGACAAAATTAAAAAAAAAAATCAAAGGCTTAAAAATTTTAAAAACAAACGAATTTATCATTTTGTTTTAATTTGGTAATTTCTGTTTTGAAAAATATTTTAGTCCATTTTTTTTTATCATTTAAGTTCAAATTTTAATTGTAGGGCTGATTTTTAGAACTAAAAAACTTTTTAATGCTATTTTTAGTGGATGTCCTATTTTTAGACATGAGTCGGTATATTCAATTCGGATCCATTTTTTTATTTATGTAACATTTTAAGGCAACTTAAGTTTGTAGGTGTAAGATTTAATAAGAAATAACATTTCCTTAGAAATAACATATCCACCTTTTAAAAATTAGTAAAATGATTTCTGAAATTAGCAACAAAAATTTGTAAATATTCTGTAAAAATTCTGTAATTTGTAAAAGGTAAATATCAAAAAGATTTGCTAAATAATATTTTTTTTTTTACTAAAAATTTGTACAAAAATAGTTAAGTGGGAATGAAAATTATTTACAAATTTTTCTACTAATTTTTTTTTCTGAGTGTACTTTTTAGACATCGCGAACAATCGTAATTAAGCGAGTAAATAGGCTGGTAAGTAGTTGATACCTTGATTTTGCTGCGTCTGGCATGTTTTTAACTAAATATTAGACCAATGATTTATGTAATCGCAATTACGAATCAACTGGAAAAGTCCACTGAAAAAATTAGATATTAGACAGGCTAAACCTAAATTATGAATTTGTCAATAAATCCTAATTCGAGTTTTTTTAACCTCCCGAATATAGCAAAAATTCGCACCTCAGACCTTAGTGTTATCCAGTTTTGGGGTCCTGACTGTGTAAATATTTGTTCCTCTTTTATTTATTTTGTTTTATTTATGCAAAAAAATATATATGTATATGTTTTTATAACAATTGTCATAAGTTAACAACTAATGACTAAAAATTTGATTTACAACATTAGTTATGAGCAACGACTTCACCATCATATCTCATATCTTCCATATCTGAATATATCGTCAGTCAAGGGTCTGTAACTTATGAACATTGATATATTATTTAGGGTGTGTATTCTGCTTGTTTTGCCAAAAAAAAAATTCGTTTAATCTCGCTATTATTATTATACTAAATACGAGGGTGTGTCAATAAGTCCGTGACTTTTTGAATGAAATACATTTTTTTTTCAAAAAAAAAACTTTTATTTTTCAACATAATCTCCTTTTAGCTCAATATACTTAGACCAACGTTTCTCCAATTTTTGGTATCCCCTCCAAAAAATAGGATTTTTGGAGGTCCATAAAATAGGCATTTGTTTGATCAATAATTTCATCGTTGGAGCTAAATCCGGAGAATATGGCGGATGAGGTACCAATTCGTAGCCCAATTCATGGAATTATGCCAATCCTTTGAAGTTGTCACGCGATTGTGTTTGTGGTCGATTATGATCAAAGGCGGCAACCATCTTGCAGACCAGGGACCGGAAATAAGAGTTATTTTTCAATTTTTGAAGAAATAAATCATACATAAATGAACATCGTAGAAAACTTTTAATTACACCATCATGATTTTTAGGCGAAATGCATCCAACATATTGCATGATTTTTAAATTTTTGATTTTTATTTTAACAATAAAAAATAAGAGTTATTTTTGATTTTTATTTTTTTTTAATGAAAAATAAAAGTTATTTTTGATTTTTATATTTTTATATTTTTAAATGAAAAATAAAAGTTATTTTTGATTTTTATATTTTTAAATGAAAAATAAAAGTTATTTTTTATTTTTATATTTTTATATCAATAATAAAAATCAATTCAAAACTCTTATTTATTTGTTGATGCCGTATGTATTATAATATGCTGCTTCATTCAAATTTATATATGACTTATCCATTATCAGCTATAAAAACATGAATGCATAGAAATAGCTTATAAGTTTTGGCTGCCATTCAAGTCAGTGTTAAGAGGTCGTTTTAAGGTGTTCAATTTTACCATCATAATTGATTTTAATGTTCCTCAGATAAATTATATCTCAAATCTCCCAATATTAATCTGAGTGCTGAAAATTACCTTTCTACACTGACTTGAGTGGCAGGTAAAGAATGAACAATTAAAGCTAATTTTCGAAGCCATGGAAACACAAATTTTTTGCTCTCCCAATATTCCAATAAATTAGCAGAAGTATCGAAACGTTTTTCTTTGTAATTGTCTATTTCCAAATAAGCTTTGCGAACGCTGTCATTTATTGTCGTAGGAGTATCATCGTCGTCCGAAGACGAATAATTCATCTCCATTGACAATTTGCATTGCAATTAATAAATTAAAAACAACAAAAAGATTACGCTAATAATAACAACAAAAATTGAAGAACAAATAATAGCGTTATTTCAAGTTCAAGGGCAAAGCACAGCGTAATTTAGAAACTTTGTTACACACATTTTGTTGTTATTATAACTGTGTACTTTATTTTTACTTTAATACGTAACAAAGATTACATATTACCTATGTCACGAATTTTGAATTGATTTTTATTATTGATATAAAAATATAAAAATCAAAAATAACTTTTATTTTTCATTTAAAAATATAAAAATCAAAAATAAATTTTATTTTTCATTTAAAAAAATAAAAATCAAAAATAACTCTTATTTTCTATCTAAAAATATAAAAATCAAAAATAACTCTAATTTCTTGATTTTTTTGATAAAAGTCATAACAGTTACGGTCCCTGTTGCAGACAGTTATCTTAAATCCAACAGATCTGGACCACAACGCTAGTCAGTAAACCACTTTTTTACCATTGAAATCGATGGTGCAGAGTGCCCATAATATTTATCAAGCTTTTCTTTGGTTTGATTGACGGGTTTTTTCGCAAAAAATAATGTTTAATGAGCACTCGAAATTCACTTTTTTCCATTTTTGAAAAAATTCACGAGGTTGTATGTTTTGAACAGCTGTTGAACGCAAAGTAAATGACACAACATGCTCAAAATTCGGCAGTAGTCTACAGTTACACCCATATACCTATATGAGTCATTCCATGTCAAACCGTACGATTTTTGCTAAAAATTGACTTTAATATCTCCGATGTCTTGCAAAATTTTAGTAAGTATTCTTCCTTAAAAAATATTTTACACGTGTTTCCAGAAAAAAATTTAATTTTTTTTTTAAAGTTATGTGCATTTGAAAATCGTCAAAATCGTGATAAATCTTCCGACATGACAACTTTTAAACAAATGTTTCGCAAAAACTTGTGGATGGATTTTAAAGACCAATGCCTTATTTTAAAGCTATTTGAACCTCCTTTTTTAAAAATATATTTTTTTTATTTATTTATTTTTTGATTTTTAATATTTGGTTTTTTTTTACTTAATTTCTGTTTTTCACCATCTTCGAACAATTTGAAAAATCTGAAAAAAATATTTTCTTAAAGCTGTAAATTTCAGAATGGAAGTCGAATGGATTCTATTTTTTCCGATTTTTTTCCATTGTAGTACCACGAAAAGTTACATTTTGTATGTGAACATTATATTTTCAAGCGTGTTAACGAATATGTTAATGTAATGTTAATTAACATTACATTAAAAATATAATGTTCACATACAAAATGTAACTTTTCGTGGTACTACAATGGAAAAAAATCGGAAAAAATAGAATCCATTCGATTTTCATTCTGAAATTTACAGGCAATATTAATATTATATTGAGCTTTAAGAAAAAATTTTTTCAAATTTTTCGACTTGTTCGAAGATGGTGGAAAACGGAAATTAAGTAAAAAAATCAAATTTTAAAAATAAAAAAAAATAAATAAAAAAAAAAATAATTTTTCAAAAGAAGGTTCAAATAAGGCGAAACATTAGTTTGAAAGTTGTCATGTCGGAAGGTTTTTCACGATTTCGATAATTTTCAAATGCACATAACTTTTTAAAAAAAAAAAATTAAATTTTTTTCTGGAAACATTAATATATATTTTACATTTTAATGTTTAAAACGTCTGCCTTATTTAAAGTAAATTGGCAGAGGTGTTGTAAAAAAGCTGTTCGGTCTGACATGGAATGACTCATATACAAATTTCCTTAAATACCATACATCTGCATTTGTACTATATTCCATGTAAATTAAAATTTTCATTAAATTTCAAATTTATTAATTTTAAAATATTGTTATATATGAAAAAATTGACTACCTTTAATTAATTATCTCTGAGTGTAGAATAGATTTTATGTTTTTCTAATTTTGTTTTATATTAAAATTATAATTGATTTAATATTTTTTTTTGTTTATTCTGACTTTCTAACTTATAGAATATATATGTTACCTTTTACTTTTCTGCTTACTCAGTGATAATTGGATTTTGTTTTTCATAATTTTTTTTCGTTAAATTTAAATATACTGCTATCAAAAAATACTTTTTTTGTTTGTTATGTTTAACATATACACATCTAAGTAGTTTAGTATTAAATTGTTAATAGACACCATTTGTTAATAATGTAATTTTTTCCAAACATACATCAAAAAAAAATTTCGAAAAAATTGATTTCCTTTTTCTTTGTTTTGGAGTTTTTTTTTAGTTACTATAAATTGAGTTTTTTTTTTGTTTTGTCTAATATCTTAAATAAGTAAGTAGGTTAATTTTTCATTTAACTTTTGTTGCCAATTAACTTTGTTGATGTTGTGTTGGTTGCTGCTGTGGCTGTTGTTGGTGTTGTTGTTGCTGTGGTCCAAATTTACTTGTTATTTTATGTGATACATTTACAATGGCCATTTCATGTTTTGTTGAATCCATATCACAATCATACAAACCACTTAATGAATCTAAACTTAATAGTCTGGAACTAGCACGACTCGATACAGATGTATCATCAACATCTGGAGCATTATATAAAGAATTGACATCGGATAAAGCACCCTCAGCATCGGTTAATCCAGCTTCATTTAATAGAGAGATATTTTCCAAACCTGGTTCATCGGTTATATAACCGGTAGATTCAGCACCGCCTGCAGCAAAAAAAGAAAGGTGTTAGTATTTTATAATTACAATAGTTTGTTTCGATTTTAACTACTTCATAGGCTGTTGTTGAGAAATTTTGTAAATATTTGGACAATTTCTTATTAATCATAATATTTAATAAACAACAAGTAAATTGGTAAAACTAAATCTATTATTCAAAATTTTTTGATTTGTACCAAATGAAAGTACTTAATTTAAGTATTCGTGAGGGGATTGAAAAATTCAGGAACAATTCTTGGAATAGATTACTATCCAAATTAGATAAAGGCTCTCCCCTTTTTGGAACTTAATAAAAATTTTGAGGAAGAAGTCAATTAACATTCCAATACTTAAAATGGACGATTCTCGTTACACCACCAACCAAGAGAAATGCGAAATCATGGCTCAAAATTTTTCTTTAAGCCATTCAACTTCTGAAAATCTTGGGGACCCTGTTACAGAATCGCTGGTTAACGATACCATTGAAACGTTCAGATTAGATGTAAACAATACAAGTGATATGCAAACTGATGCTTCTCAGATTTCTGTCATTCTAAGATCACTAAAAAACAGAAAATCACCAGGAATAGATGGCATCAACAACATATGTCTAAAAGCTCTTCCTCGTAAGGGGATTAATTACCTAACAGTGCTTATAAATACTTGTCTAAAATTATGCTATTTTCCATTAGAGTTTTAAGAGTCTAAAATTATTCCAATCAAAAAGCCGGCTAAAGATTCGAGTAGTCCGCTATCATATCGTCCTATCAGCTTGTTGTCATCCGTAAGCAAAATTCTTGAAAAGGTCATAAAATGTAAAGTAGAAGATTTTATCGAAAGCAACAGTATCCTTCCTTCACAACAGTTTGGTTTTCGTAGGGAACACAATACTACACATCCACTGATCAGAATAAGAAACTTGGTTAATAGGAATTTCAATGACCAGAAATCGACTGGAATGGTCTTACTAGACGTTAAAGCTGCCTTTGACTCAGTGTGGCATAAGGGCTTAATTTTTAAAATGTTAAAATATAACTTCCCTATACCGCTTGCTAGAATAATTTACAGCTTCCTCTCCTGTCGAACATATAAAGTTCATATTGGTTCCTCTTGTTCTAACCTTTTTTCTATTACAGCAGGGTGCCCTCAAGGTTCCTGTTTATCACCTATTTTATACAATTTGTACACGGCTGATTTTCCACAATTAGACTATTGTACTATGTCTATTTTTGCAGATGACACGGCGATACTTAGCTCTGAGATTATGGCAGTTGACGTTATAGCCAATCTCCAAAGAGCTCTAGCTGAAATCCAACTATATTTTAATAAGTGGAAAATAATGCTTAACCATGAGAAAACACAATCAATCTATTTTTCCAGAAAACGTAAACCATGTTTTTTACAACAAAACATACATTTCAATAACAATCTAATTCAATGGAAAAAAGAAGTTAAATATTTAGGCGTTGTTCTTGATCCCAAGATGAAGTTTCAGAGCCATGTAGCATATATAACAAATAAAGTAAACATACTAATTCGTATATTGTATCCGTTTATAAATCGAAATTCAAAACTCAGCATTGATAACAAGAAATTGATCTTAAAGGCTATATTTCATGCTGTCATATTTTATGCAGCTCCTGTCTGGTCCACAAGTGCAAAGTGTTATATAAAAAAATTGCAAGTCTTGCAAAATAAGTTATTAAAACTAATATACAATTTGCCATGGTTCTTCTCTACAGAACGTCTGCATGCTCTTGCAGGTGTAGAATTAGTTAAAGTTAAGATCGAAAGGTTGTCCCAAAATTTTAACATTAGATGTTCCAATTCTGATTATACCCATATTAATGAGCTGGCATCATTGTAGGTAGTTAAGTAGGTTAGGTTGTTTTTATAAAAAGTCAAATAGGTTTTGTAAATTTTTCCCTCCGATAACACTGTTAATATAAATATCCATTAATTTAGTAACTAATAATTAATGATTAAGTAGAAAAAGACAAAGTCTAGAACTCTTTACAATGTACATAAATTATATTAGAACTGAAATGTAAAATGATAAAGATCTGAATAAATTGAATTGAATTGAATTATTCAAAATTTTTAAATTCAATTTTCGTATTAAAATGTTAGATTCCTTGTTGTTAAAATAAAAATATAAAAAAAGAAATTCTCAAAAGATAGCATGTGTTGAAAAAAGCTGATTTTAGATTAAGGATAGTGTTTTTTTTTCAACGAATAGGACTTAAATATTTTGTATTCAATCCTTCTTACCTGTTGCCTCCTCCCTACAATCATCATCTGACCATTCCGATTGACTTTCCAGATGATTTGAGTCCATCGATTGATGATTGTGATGACCGGCACCATATTTCAGCTCATCATTTATCACATTCGCTTCTATCAAATCTCCATTACGATGATTATGTAGACCATTGGATAAAGCCCCCACCAAAGCCTCTTCGGGACCACATTCATGATCTTCATCGTCATCGTCGTCATCTAAATCACCTTGACTATGGTAGGGACCATGTTGATGATGATTTACCATATCCGGTTGCATAAGACGTTTTTTACGTACATCGCGACCCACCTCATCATCTTCAAATTCTTCATCAGCTAAATTATCTTCGGTATCATCACGTTCATCTTCATCATGATTTAGTAAATGTTGATGATTATTTCTTTGCCTTTGATGATTATGACCATGATGATGATTATTGTGATGATGATGGTGGTGATGATGATGATGACGATTATAGCGAGAATTTACTTTTCCATCGGATGCATCATCTAACTGATCAAGACTTTCATGACTTTGATCGAAATCTTTAGATCTTGGTCTCATACGATGACGATGATTATGTTCTTTGGTTGAAGTAGGTTGTTGTTGCTGAGACTGCAACTGATGTTGCTGCGGCTGCAGCTGCTGCTGCTGTAGTTGCTGCTGAGTTTGCAGTGGTTGAGGATAGTTATTGTAATTTGTACCATTTGTTGAGGTTGATGATTTATTGGTCATATTCATCATGGCCAAATTTAATTGATTACGTGTTTCATGTAAAATTTCACACGATTCTGTATCAGAGGTTTGCCTGTAATTGTAAAATTTTTCAACTTAGATAGAGTTTAATTAAAAACTGTGCTAGCGCAAATAAAATTGTTTGTTGAACTTGGTCTAATCAAAAAATTTGTAAATTTAAAGTAATATTAACACTGATCGTACTAAGCACGGTCAAAAGTTTAAGCAATTGCTTATTTAAATGCAATTGAGAAATGATTTTTTTCTTTGTACTTACATTTGACTGGATTCTGAGGGATTTTTATTTCTGGTAATCTCCTTAATAGCCTCTAGTCCTACCGGATGTTTGGCAATCATAAAACTTGTACTCACAGGTATTTTCGAACCTGCTGATCTTCCTGTTGACGTCGGTGAATTCAGTTCATCCAATATGGTGGCTGCCATAGCAGTGGTTACATTTTTCAAATTATTGTTGCCACTTAGGGGTGTGCTGCCACTCAAGTTACCATTACTGCCCAAACTACCGCTTCCTCCTATACCAGCGGCAGCATGCAAACCATTCGAACTTAACTTACTATTACTACCCGAGTAGCTGATGTCTATATTGTTGCGACTACTGCTATTGCTAGTAGTGTTGCCACCTTCGGCATGGCCACCAGACACCGATGTTACATTACCGCCCGTTGATGAAGAGGCCGTAGCAGCGGCCGAATTGTGGGTAGTTGATAATCCTCTGGCCCTAGAGGATTCATTTAAAAGTCTTTGCAATTCCCTCTCAAACGGTGATTTGGTAGCATTACCACTACCCGAAATAGCCTGCGTTGCATTGCTGCCTGGCTTTTGGGATAACACCAAACGATCTTGATACTCAAAACTGTTACAAGAATCTCCTTTATTTTGTGTGGTCGTAGTATATTGTCCCTGACTCTCGGTTGTAGAACTGACTTCGAAATCTTTAAGATTTGACATATCAATTACTGGCGAAGTAGGATCTACTTGTATATCACAGGGATATAACCATTGCAAGGGATTGCCGCCATTTCTTGTCAAATGATTATTAGCCGCTGTCAGGCGTGGTGAATCTTCTTCACCTTCTCCTTCGGTTGTTTTTGAATAACTTTCATCGGATGAACTCATTGAGGGTGAGTGAGGTCGGGAACTTAAATCATCTGTGGAAGACATTTCACGACTCTCTTCCAGTTCGGTCGGTAGCTTCGGTAGTGGCTTCATGTATGTTCGTAGAAGAGGTGTATTCTGTTTTAGACTCGTTGTTAATGTGGCAGGTTTGGGTGGTAGGGCTGGTAGAGGAGGTTGTGGTTGTTGGGAGTACAGAGGATATTGTTGTTGTTGCTGATAGTGTTGGTAGTTCTGTTGGAGTTGTTGTTGTTGTTGTTGCTGTTGCTGTACAAACAAATTATTGGGACACATATAACGAGGTGGTTCATACTTAGTGGGTGTGTGATGTAATTGTTGCTGATGTTGCATGGGAATTATCTTTTGTGTTTGGTTTTTTTTTTTAAAGTTAGCACGTGGATATTTGAAGCATGGATATTGTTTGGTAGTTACATTTAAATATTCATATACATATATAAGGAGCAAAACATATTTAGATGGAATATGATGTTAAGTTTCACCAAGCATTAGGAGCACACATTAATAAATGGATACGATATTTTGGATTAAGATTAAAAACAGGAACATAGAAAATACATAAAAGATATTTACATTAATTATAAAACCATTAACCATTAGTATTTAAAAAAAAATGAGATCATTACAAGGAGTTTGAAAGTAGAAAACGTAGTACATAAAAATGTTTGAGAAGAATATTTGCAGATTTTAATTCAGCATTAAACTTTAAAGTTGTTTTGCGTTACAAAATTTTCTATTCCGAATGCTTTAGGAAATACGTGTTGAAAAGTACACAGAGAAAATATAGTCATTGTAACAACCGAATTTCTTGTCAACCGAATGGTTTGGTTGGAGCCACCGATATATTTGTTTGTCGTAACTGAAATGCGGTTAATGTAACAGAATTTTGGTTGTAACCAAATATTTCCATTGTATCAGGAAAAAGTTTGGTTGGGACAACTAAATAATTCGGTTGCTGCAACAAAAATATTCATTTGGCAATAAATTCAGTTGTCACGATGAATCTGTTTCCTCCGTGTACAAAACATTCCTAACATATATAAAATATTATGAGTATCGATTTTTTGGATTTTGAGATATGGGTCTTTGAAGATTAAACTTAAAAAAATGACCTTTAACCTTTTAATACAAAAAAACTTTCGGGACGCCATTTTAAAAATGGTACAAATAGAAAAATTTTGGTTTGTATAGTTTAAAAGTTATGGGCGACTTTGTATGGACAATTTTTCGATATTTTGGCGTTTTTGCCAATTTTCATTACGTCAAATTTCATGACGTCATATTTCGAAAACCGAAAGGGTTTGGGATCGAAAGGTTAATGATTTGATAAACACTACCCATTTCCAATATTTGTGGCGAATTTCTTTAAAATTGGAGATGACGAATCCGAAAATGACAGTTTTCTGTGCGGTTTGACATGGATTGGCCCTATGCCATACTTTAGGGTCTTTAGTTTGAAAGCCCATATCTCATAAAGTATGTTTTTATAAATTCTTAAACAATTATTTGGATTCTTTTGTATTTGTTTGAAGGTGGAACTCGATCGGTTTTAGTTTACAGTCAGTCCTCAGAGAAGGACGAGTTTAAAATGTATCAGTGAAAATATGGAATAGATCTAGATTTTGAAACAGACATTGAGATGTTTAATATCTAATATTGTATTTTTATTGGAACAATTTTTTCGCAATCTTTTTGAACAATATTTTCAAGCTAATGTCTCGAATTTTTTTTGCAAAAAAAAACTTTATTCAGAGAAATATGAATAATATAAAGAATATTAAGCTCACATAGAGTAGATTAATCTTATAAAGACGGACCAAAAGAATGAATACCATAACGGTCATATTTTTTTCAACGCTTCGATATTTGTTGGCAATGAATATATAATGACATACAACTAGTCTTTCCAATTCGGTTAATTGATAACCAATTCCTCGATTAATCTTCTCTATTTCGTTAAAGGTCGAAACAAATAATTTAAAACCCAAATAATTATTCAGCTCGAATAATCGGTTAAAATAGGTCGACTAACCGGTTAAATTTTTTATATGGTTTTTCTGTTATTTTTTCCAAAATCTTTAACTTTGGGTAAAAATATGATAATTAAAGGTTAAAAAGACATTAACTAAAATACAATTAAATTCTTTTAAAATCAAGTCAAAGAGATTCTTAAGGATTAAATGACTATTTTAACCACTTCTAGCTAGTTCTATGTAGGTTATAGGAAATATAATAGACAATTTTTAATTTTGTTTTAATTTCTTAAAAAATTCTAATTAGTGTAAATTATTATTATTGTATTTCGAGACAAGGTTGCATTTTTGTTCGATGTCATAACAGACAATTGTTATTTTAACTATGTAGGAATTCTGCGAAGGAAATTTTTTTGAAATCGCTTCCCAACCAACTCTTTTTCGACAACTTGTTCTGTTGGAATAAATTCCATGAAACCCGTTTTCCTAAAATGTAAGTTATAACTAACTAGAACTAACTTCAGAAGTGGTTATAGGAATACCTGGTTGCTTTTGGAATAACTTCAAACAAAAATCTAGAAATTTAAGGCATGATGTCATTTAACAAATCGTTATTAGAAACAGAAAATTTGTCTGTTTAATTACACAGTTCAACGATTGACTTTTGTTAAGGAGACAAAAAAAAAAAATACCCGAGTTTCGGCGTTTTGGTAGTATACATCGGAATTTCATTCAAGAGGCGGTTGAAGTTTCCTAGCTCTGGCCTGTTCTTGTAGCATATCGGTATATAAAACTATGTTTTCTTTACATCTGAGGTGAGGGGTATGTTCAGCAACATTGTAGATAATAGTATGACAAATATTTTTGTCGAATATATTAACCCTCTATCTCCCCCTCATAACGGCATTTTTTGGCTTTATTCTAACAAATTGTAAAACACATCCCGAAAAAGGGGAAGGACGGGGATGAAATGTTCTACAAAAATGTTGGCCATAAAATTCTACTATATATCTCAGAACACACCAAAATCCAAAACTTAACACAAACACCAAAAACCAATCAAATTCAAGATTGCTCATCAGATTTATAGTCAAATTTTTGGATGGCCAACATATTTTAAGTCAGATTTTGGGATCACCTACATAATATTTAGGTTATCCTAAAATATGACTAGAAATTTAATGAGCAATCTCGACTTTGTCTGGTTTTTGGTATTTGTGTTTCGTTTTGGGCTTTAGTGTGTTCTGACATATATAGTATAATCTTATGGCCAACATTTTTGTAGAACATTTCATACCCGCCATTCCCAAAAGCCAAAAAATGCCTCTATGAGGGGCATATGTTCTACAAAAATATTTGCCATACCATTATCTACAAAGTTGCTAAACATACCATATACCTCAGATGTAAATAAAACATAGTTTTATATACAGATATGCTGCAAGAACAGGCCAGAGCTGGGAAACTTTGACCGCCTCTAAAATGAAATTCCGATGTACACACATATATATTTTTTTTGGTCTCCTTAACAAGAATCAATCGTAGGAACCCCGTAATTTTGAAAAAACTTTTAAATTGTTGTTCAGTGTTATTTATTCGGTTTACGAAAATAATTCACTTTCAAAAATTCATATAATCTGAATCTATATATGCAGAATAGACAGACAATAAACAAAAAATCTTTTAAAATTAATATTTTGTTCCAATCAATCAAAGACTTGGCTAAGTGTTTTGTTTTTAACAATCATTATGACGTTATTTATGTTATAAAAATTGCTTTTAATTCGAAAAATTTATGTTATTTTAAAAAACCAAAAAAGCCGATTTGCCAAAAACTTTTAAATATGCGTATTTAAAAGTTTTATAGACTACAAAATCATTGAAAATTTTCTCAAGTTGACTTAAGTGCTTATGTCAAAAGTCTACAGATATTTATTATTTGATTACGCATATTATGAAATTACAATCACTGGGAGATTCTAATAGCTTGTTAATTAGAAAACCTCTTTAACTCTAGAGCTCAAGCCAGATAGAGACAGTTCTGTTAAACTTTAAACATTTTTGTAAAAGCAACACAAATTTTTAAGTGTTTGAAGGCACAAAATTTTCTAATTTCTCAAAAAACGAAAACCTCTCCTTTTTTGTTATTCCGCTTGCTCGTTGGCGAACGGGGTGCCAACGAACGAAAATTGCACGCAATAATTGCATGCAACAAAGTCACCGTCTAAATTGGCTCTTAACTTGATATTTCACAAAAAAGCAGCACTGTGTTCTTATTGATGAAATTTTACATTTATTTTGCATTAAACGATTAATCGATTAATTGATTTATGGCAAATTTTCCGATTTATCGGCCCGAATAACCGATTAATCAATTTTCGTCATTTTTCGAATCGGCAGGGTAGAATAATTGGAAACATTACATACAACTCTTGAAAGTATTTGTATTATATATAAGATATTTAATATATGATGAAAACAAAAACTGTTGCAGGTTTTTAAAATGGCTAAATCTTATGTGTCAGGTGACAAAAATAAAAGGAGCACTACTTACTCGAAATATATAAAATTCAATTTGATTTTGTTTTTGAATATCATAAGTAGGGTCAATATAAACTAAAGGAATCCAACACCAAAATTTAAAAAAAAAAGAATCTACTTAAGGTACATTTAAATTACAACTACTACACTATCTACTGATGATGGAAATCATAATAGGTACTCTTCATTACCACCCAAATACTGTTCATCTTCATTATCATCACAACTACTATCATCATCTATAAAACTCACCTTGGCCACTTGGGTGGCAAGTAATAACGGTTCACTTTCACGACAATTATTATAATTGTTGAAATGATTATTTGAATTGTTGTGAGTCAGTATCGGAGAAGACGATAGCGATGTTTGATTATTAAGTTGTTGTTGTTGTTTATTATTATGTTGTTGTTGTTGTAAATGATAATTATTAAGATGTGATAAATGGTGATTATTAATATTGTGATGTTGTTGTGACATTTGATTCGTTTGTTGTTGTTGTAGTTGTTGGGGGTTATGATGATGATTATGTTGATGTTGATACAAATAATGATGATAGTTTAATGCAGTAGTAGAAGTAGTAGTTGTTGTAATGGAGGATGCATGCAATTGTTCACGTTTACCATTACCAGCACCAGCACCAGTACCAGCGGTACCAGCGGCACCATACATTAAATTATTGAAATTTTCCAGCGGAGCGTAAGGATCATGCTGCTGTTGATGTAAATGTTGTGAAAGAGTAGGAGGAGTAGGAGGATTATTATAATTATTGTAACGATTATTGCTAGGATTTTCAATAATATTAAATTGTTCACGGAACATTACCGATGATGGTGTTAAGGATGATGATGATGTTGCTGGTGGTTGTTGCTGTTGGTGTTGTTGGGCGGGTACATTTGTTAATGATGTTGATGATGATTGAGGAGGTGGTTGTGATTGTGGTAAAGGTTGTGATGATTGAGGTAAAGGTTGTTGTTGTTGTTGCGGTGTATTAGAATTTGGATTTAAACCCATACTGCTCATGGAGCTAGATGAATGATTATGTTGATGTTGTGACTGTTGTTGTTGTTGATGCTGATAGCCATTGCCACCTCCTCCTCCTGCTCCGCCTTGATAATTATTATAAACATTTCCAAAACCATTATGTTCTGTATTTCCATTATGTTCACCTGCATGACCATTTTCAGATATATGAGGTAAACCACCATTAGCCAAAAATGGTTGTTTTTGCAATTTACTATTCATCCGTTGTTGCTGCTGCAAATGATGTTGATGATGCTGCGGTTGCATATGTTGCAATAACATTTGTTGTTCTTCATTCATATTATTGGCTTTCATTAACATATTATTGCCATCATGCTCCAAATGATTCATACCGAAAATATCTTTTTTCACATTATATGTTTCTGAATTCATATTAACATGATAATTATTATCTTGGAATTGTGTCTGCTTTTGATAATATTCTGTTGGTTGCAATTGTGTTTGTTGTTGGGGTTGTCCAAAGGTTGGTCGATTACCAATCATGGCATTACGCACTTCCGTATTTAGGCCATTATTGCAATTATCATTTAGGAAATAGGTTATCATATCACCTTTACCCTTAACTTTAATAGTACCACGACATCTGGAGGATAAAATAAAAAATAAAAAACAAAAACTAGATAAAAACTTTTAACTTTCAATGCTCGAATTATTGTAAACCCTCTTTCACTACGTCCACGGGTTAATTTGTTTTACCCAAATTATTAAGCTATTTGGAACGTGAAATAGAACATTTATATTTATATTGTTTGCCCTGCTCAACCTTTACTAACAGAAACATAATTCATTTGTTATATTTTGTTGTTTTTAATATTTTATCACATTAAAAGTACTAAAATTTAAATATTTTTATGATGAATATTTTTTTTTTTCAATTGAAAGAGAAAAGCCTAGAATTTCGAAGACTTGGCAGCATTTTTATGCATTTTGTAATTTTTAAGCAGCTATATCTCTAACTAGTTAACAAATCTATATCTACTTAAATTTGAATGAAATATTTATATGAAATTCGAAAAAACAAACTTAATGTTTGAAAAAATTTAAGGAATTTCAAATTTCAATGAGACCGCATTAAAGTCGAGAAGGGTTAACTATTAAGGTAGAAAAATTATGTTTTTCTTATGGAGAAATTGTGCTATCCTTTATACAAGTCTTGCCAAAATACTTGCACGGAATCTACACTCAAAAAAATAAATTAACTAGAATTTAGAAAAATTAACTTATTTAGAGGAAAAATTCAAATAAAAACGGCGCCAAAGACACTTTTTACCTATATTCAATAAAATTTTTCTTGAAATTAAGAAAAGAAAATGTACTTACAAAATTATAGAAAAATTTCTAAATTATAGAAAAATTTTACTACTGTGAACTCAATTTTTATTAGAAAACAGTAAAATTTCCTCATAATTAGTTCAAACATCATCTAAAATTTTACTGTTAGTTTGGAAATGTTTCCTTGGTTTTAAGAAAAATTTTATTTTATTTAAGGTCATTAGATAACTTTTTTTTAACTAAAAACTAGGACTTTACTCACTAAAAATAAGAAAATATTTTCTAACATCAAGTTATATAGCACTTCTTTTTTGTAAAAATTATCCTTTAATTTGAAAAAAATTTTCTAATAAAAATTTTATAATAAGAGCAGTAAGAACACTACTCTCAAAAAGCTTTTTGCTATACATTTTTGTCTTTAAATAAAATTGAATTATACTAAACTGAAGTATTTAAAATTTAAATTAGATTTTATAAGCAAAAAAAAAAAAAAAAATGTGGATATCCTGAAACGAAATAAATTGTAACAAAGTCAGATCCTTTTCGTAGTTTATTAACGGTTCTGATTGATAGAACTACAAAAAGGGACGCCTTAAGTGACACACGGCATCTATAGCTAAGGAACACTGGGGGTCCTTTGTCTTCTTAAATTATTTAATTTAAGGAAATTGTTGTAAAAATACAAAATATCACAGTTACATTTCTTGTTATTATTGGAAAAGGTCATACGTTTATTTTATGGCATTTTTAGCTTAAACTTTAATTTACATATGGGTATTTCCACAGCAAGGTCAACCGCTACCAAAATATTAAAGTTGAAGAAAAAAGACTTTTCTGAGAAAATTTAGTTGGTTAATGCATTGGATTTTAAGAATATACCTAATTAAATACATATTACCATTTGTAATTTAAGAAAAGTGGTCTGCAAAGAGCAGCTTTGCTTTTTTTGGTTTTAGCGTTTTTAATTGACATTTTTCCTTGAGTTATTTCTAAGTGTTACATATCATGTCGATTGCACTCTTCTTATAGACTAAATATACCAACAATAAATATTTAAAAACACCACAGTAGAGATCAAGCAAACTCCGAATAACGGTATAATTCAAAGATTCTTTGTACTACATTCTTTTATCCCGTTCGCGACCGAAAATAAGCATTTGTGTTTAGTTCTCCGTGAACGTTGATCGGAATAGTTTGATATTTACAATTCAAAACAAAGTAACCGAGATCATTTAAAAAAACCAAACCTTTAAACCTAAAACAAAATTTTAAACCTAAAAAATGCCTTTGGAATCATTGTCCCGTTCGCGATGTCCCGTTCGCGATTCTAAAAAAAATATTTAAAAAAAATAATAATAAGGATAATAAAAAAAAAAACAAATTGCTAAATAAAATCTTTATATCTCTGCTTTAGTTAAAAAATAATCTCCATTTAATAAACTGACGAAATTCGCAGAGTTTTAAACAAAACCACACACCGAAAAAAATGACTTACATTTTTTGTCCCGTTCGCGATCGCAAGTTTATCCAAAATATTTGGAGAACGTTCATATTTTATAATTTTCTTTTTGTTCTCAAAAATTGTTCTACTAAAATGCTATTAAATATTTATAAAAAGTTAAAAAAAAATTTGAGTTTTCATATTTTTTTTGTTTTTTTTAAATGGTTACTTTAATTTGTTTCAACTAATAATATTTTTTCTTTAAAATTAGGAAAACTAAGAAGTTTGTTTGAGGTATTTTTTTTAAAAAATTTAAAATTAATTAAACGTCTTCCAACAAAAAAATCCTATACATAAGGTTATTATTTCTCAAAAATTAGAAAACATTTACTTGAAAAAAAAAATATAATATTTTATTAACATTTTTAAAATTTATCTGAACTAAATTTAAAGAAAATTTTCCCTAGTTCATCAGTTTCTAAATTCTAATTAATTTTTATTGTTATATAAAAAATGTATTACTATTAATTTTTAATCAATTTTAAAAACTGAATTTAGAAATGGCTTTCTAAAATTTAGTTAATTTTAATATTAGTAAAAAAATGAACACACATTAAGTTCACGTACTTTCTCATTTTAAGTTAGACACATTTTTTAAACTAAATGGGAATAAATAATGTTCTAAATTTTTTTTTGAACTAAACTTAATTTTATTACATTTTAGTATGCAAATCTCTTAAAACTGAGATGTTTTTTTTTTTTTTTTAATTGATTAAATTTTATTTAATATCCTTTTTTTTTCCTAAAATCAAGAAATATCACTTAAGAAAAGTATTAATTTAAGAAAATTTTTCTAAGTTTTAATAAAATTTTACTTAAATTGAAGAAAATTTTTAAACTATTTTAAAGGAAATTTTGGATTAATTTTTAGGTCATATCTTTTTTTTTTTGGCTGTGTGCTTGATAAAAAAAATGTTTTACTCTTTAATTGCTATTCAAAATAATTAATTTAAGAAATAACTTACTTAAATTCAAAATGTGATCCCTGTAGACTATCAACAACTTCTTGAGTAACTTGCGTATAACCAGGAATGCCAGTAGAGTCCATACGACTAGCAACATTTACCGTATTACCCCAGATATCGTACTGAGGCTTACGGGCGCCAATAACACCAGCAACTACAGGACCAATATTAATTCCTAAAAAGTAAAGATAAATTTAATTTGATGTCCTTAATAAGGATTTTATTGCAATTACTTACCAACTCTTAACATAAAATTATTATAAGAATGACTGTTGATTTCTTGCAATGACATACGCATGGCCTTAACATATTCCACTAAAGCAGTCATGTGACGTCTCACTGAATTTTGATCAATAGCATTGATTTTGTATTCTTTAGAAAAAAAAAAATAAATATTGTATTAAAACATTATAAATGTTTACTTGTAGTAAAATAAGTATACCTGGTATTAAACCCACCACAGCCATATAAGTACTACCCACAGTTTTGATTTTATCAATACCCAGGAAACGTTCTTCTTTTAGTAACTGTAAAATATTAAATAAGATTTTCAAAATTGCTTAAATTTTTTAATATCTTTGTTATACCTCATCAAAATCTGCTATAATTTCATTAAGCAGACGTAAACATTCCAAACCCTGATCGGAACCATCCATTTCTGTATAAAATTCATGAAAATTTGGCACACTGGCAAAAATAACACCAACTTTGGCATAACTTTGATGATAAAGTTCCTAGAAATCGAAAGGAGAATTAGTAAATAAGATATTTACAATAGTAAGTTCAGTCTCAAGTTGTACTAAGTGTATCTTTTATTGTTCCAAAAAAAGAGAATTTTTTAAATTTTATTATTATTTGACGATGATTTTCAGTTTTGTTAGGACAGATTAATTAAAATTTGATCAGCAGTTTAACTAAAATTTTAGGGTAGAAGGGAAAGTTTTAGCCATTGAGGCACAAATGTCACTGTCGATTTTCACTATATTTAAAAGAGTTATTGAATTATTTTATCGATAACACTGCACAACAATTTCAAACTTTTTCCAAAATTACGGGGTTCCGATGATTGATTCTTGTTAAGGAGACCAAAAAAAAATATATGTGTGTCGGCGTTTTGATAGTTTACATCGTAATTTCATTTTAGAGGCGGTTTAAGTTTCCCAGCCCTGGCCTGTTTTTGCAGCATATCGGTATATAATACTATGTTTTCTTTACATCTGAGCTGCAGGGTATGTTCAGCAACTTTGTAGATAATGGTATGACAAATATTTTTGTAAAACATATTAACCCTCTAACTCCCCCTCATAACGGCATTTTTCGGCTTTATTTTAACAAATTGTAAAAGCCACCCCGAAAAGGGGGAAGGGCGGGGATGAAATGTTCTACAAAAATGTTGGCTATAAAATTGTACTATATATGTCAGAACACACCAAAACCCAAATTCAAGATTGCTTATCAGATTTCTAGTCAGATTTTGGGATGACCCATATATTATGTAGGTGATCCCAAAATCTGACTTATAATATGTTGGTCATCCCAAAATTTTACTAGAAATCTAATGAGCAAACTTGAATTTGATTGGTTTTTGGTGTTTGTGTTAAGTTTTCGGTTTTGGTGTGTTCTGACATGTATAGTAGAATTTTATGACCAATATTTTTGTAGAACATTTTACCCCCTCCATGCCCCTTTTTCGGGATGTTTTTTACAATTTGTTAGAATAAAGCCAAAAAACGCCGTTATGAGGGGGAGTTAGAGGGTTAATATGTTTTACAAAAATATTTGGCATACCGTTATCTACAAAGTTGTTGAACATACCCTACACCTCAGATGTAAAGAAAACATAGTTTATATACCGATTTGCTGCAAGAACAGGCCAGAGCTGGGAAACTTAAACCGCCTCTAAAATGAAATTCCGATGTAAACTATCAAAATGCCGACATACGTATATTTTTTTTGGTCTCCTTAACAAGAGTCAATCGTCGGAACCCCATAATTTTTTTTGTGTTAAATTGTGTAATTTGTGCAGATACTGATCATCTTTAATGTCTATAAATTGTACAGTTCTAATTCACAGATATTTTTCGGCTTGAAAAAATAATTAAGATATCCCATCTAAAAATCGAAATATATATGAGCATACATGATCATACATTGGCCTGTATATGATCATACATGGGCAGACATGGGCATAGACGTCCATACATTGTTCAATATATGACCATACATGATCTCATATATGATCATATATCTTCGGATTCGAAATTTGAGGGTATATGGACGTATATGATCATATACGAGCATACATGAATAATATATGAGCATGTATGATAATATATGCACATGTATCACCATATACGCTTAAATTTCGGATCTGAAGGGTCATATATGAGATCATGTATGGACGTATATGACCATGTATGTCTATGTATGATCATATACAAGCCCATGTATGATCATGTATTTTCATATATATTTTAATTTTTACATGGGTATAGAATATTTGCTATAACTTTTTCATTTCGAGTGTCAAAAATTTTTTTCTTTAATGTCTTGAAACTCAAAATGAGCATATGCTTTTTTGATAAATTTTTAAGAAGTAAAAAAAAAAACAATAAAATTAAGTGTATGGCTTGGTCATGGAGCACAAACGTTGGACCACTAAGGGCGAGTTTTTAGGATATAGATTATTTTTAATCTCAGTTTATCACAATTTGTAACTTGACTTCTGCTATTTAAATAAGGTTTATTTTGTTTTATTTCAATGAAGACAAAAATTCAATGTAAAGAAAAGTTGTTTTGACAAATGTATATTAACATTGTCAGCTGTTCGTTTTCAGTTTCACTAAGCCCAGTTTATCTCACATCCGAAAAACTCGCCCTGAGTGGGGTTGTATCGCCAGTAGTATTTCCAATTCGGTTAATTGATTAACCGATTCCTCGATTAATCGCCGGTTAATGTCGAAACAAATAATTTAAAAATCAAATAATTACTCGACCCGAATAATCGGTTAAAATAGGTCGATTAATCGCTTAAATTTGTTATATGGTTTTTATATGTTATTATTTCTAAAATCTTCCTATTTTTTTTTTAACTTTGGCTTAGAATATTGCAAGAAAAGCCTAAAATAATACACATTAACTAAAATGTAATCAAATTCTTTTAAAATCAAGCTAAGGAGATTCTTAAGGATCAGATAACTTTTTAAACCAACTCAAAGCAATTGTTGTGTAGGCTTTAGGAAATACAATAGACAATTTTTAATTTTTATTTTAATTCCTTAAAAAATTCTATTTAACGTAATTCATGCATATTAACTCTATAGGAATTATGTTAAGAAAGTTCTTTTGAAATCTGTCTCCAAACCAAATATATTCTACATGTTTAGAGTATTCAAAAACCGAAACCGAAAACCGGTCAACCGGTTTCTTTATTTTTAAAAACCGATCGGTTTCGAATATTTTGTAAATTCGAAGAAAACCGAAAACCGAAAACCGGTCTTTTTTGTTCGGTTAACCGGTTTTTTTAATTACATCACCAACTGGGTTACTTGGTCTCTTTTATTTTTTCCGATGACTTTGTTTGGTTATGAAGATTTAGATGTAAGTCAGATAGATTCCGATGAAGACTTAACTTTGGATATTCCAAATTCAAATAGTTTAATTTCTGATCTAAATAACACAATAAGCAGTATTCAAAATCTTAAAAAAGAGACTGTACAAAATCATTCATCATTATATGATGATTTCATATATCTTGATAAATGCGACAAAAGAACTGAAAAGTTGGAAAATTTATATAATTGTTTCTTGACTACACTCACAATATATTTTCCGTTGCCGACTGTAGTTTATTAAAAAAGTAATACGTAAAGTTTGTTTTTAAAAGAAGAATCAATTGAAATTCATAGAAATATATTTTTTTACTATTTGAATCAGTCATTCAAAAGACAAACTATAAAAATTTACAGACATTCAGTAGGAGTTGATATTTTCTGTTAAATGTAAAATTTTAAGTTTTCTGTTTTAAAAAATTGAAATTGATACAATTCTTTTCTGTTTTTTTACCAAAATAGTTTGTATATATACAAAAGAAATTATTCAAATATAGATACACACAAGAAAATAAAAAAATATATACATCTGTGTGTGTTGTGTTTTTGTAAAATTTCATACAAATAGAAAAAAATTTCAATTTAAAAAACAAACCCGAAAATCGTTTTTTTCTACTTTTTGTCAGTTAAAAACTTATGGTTATTTTAAACAACTTTCTATTGTTTTTACTACTTTTGTCAATTATTAAACAGTGATTGAAAATAAACAACAAAATGGGCTGAATATAATGACCGGTTTTTTCTGCAAAAACCGAAACCGGTTTTTTTAAAATTCTATTTTTCGAAGAAAACCGAACCCGTTTTTTTCAAAAGGCCGGTTTTTTTGAATACTCTAGTTCTGTTAGAACAAATTTTAATGGAACCTGAAGCCGTGTACCTTATTTAAAATGTAAGATATAACTAACTACAACTAGCTCTAGAATTGGTTCTAGAAATACTTCCAACAAAAATTATCGGTGTTTCAACTAGTCATTCTTAGAAACAAACAAATTTATCTTAAATTATTGATCCAGGTTCTGATAAATAATTCGCTCTCAAAAATTCTCATAATCTAAAACTTTTTCACCCTTAAAATATATTTTAAAAGCTAAAGCCTCCAAAATAGACTGGGATTAAACAAAAAACAATTGGCTAAGTATTTTTCTAATAGAAACTACTTATGTTATAAAATTGCTTTGAATTCGAAAATATTATTTTTATTTATTTATTTACATACAAAAACTTTTAAAAACCAAAATAAAAAAAGTTGATTTATCAAAAACTTTTGAAGTACTACAATAACTTAAGTAGAACTCAAAAAAGAAATCGTTACAATTTACTAGGTTAGAACTAAACAGGAATATGCGTATTAAAAAATTTTACACACTACAAAATTTGGAAAATTTTCTAAAGTGGACTTAAGTGCTTTTGTTAAAAATCTACAGATATTTATTATTTCATTTTGAATATTATGAAATTACAACCACTGACCAGATACTGACAGTAACAGTAACAGTTCTGTAAAACTTTGTTAATTTTGTAAAAACAACACAATATATTTGTTAAATTTCTCTACGAATAGTGTTTGAAAATAATTACCCGGACTCAAAAAAATGTCTACACTGCGTTTATCTGTTTTAGGCTTATGGGTTTACTTCCACTGAATGTGTGACCACACTTTCTTTTAAAAGAGTTCCTCACAAAAACCTTCAAAATTCTTAGGCCTGATTCTTTAAAAAGTCAAAGCAATCGAATTTTCCTGAACAAACACTCAATATATTTAACTTGATATTTCAAAAAAAGCAGCACTGTGTTCCTATTGATGAAAAATATACATTTATTTTGCATTAAATGATTATTCGATTAACCTTAAATTTTGACGATTAATCGACTCGAATAACCGGTTAATAAAATTTCTCCATTTTTCGAATAATGCCCTAATCGGTTAACCGGCAGGGTCGAAAAATTGGAAGAACTAATCGGCAAGCATAAATGTGTATAATTTAAAAAGTTTACATACGTATACGTAATATTAATTTATTACATGGTTAAATTTTAAATAAGGCAGTCTTTATTACTTTCGATCAATTAAAAACGAACAAACTTTTTTGATCAGGCATTAAGCACTAAAAAAAATTTAAAACATTATATCGTCCTATCATCTAGTGTTATTTAGTCTGAAATATAATTTTAACAACTCTATTTTTGTTTAGGACAATACAATAAATCACACCCCATGTGAATAACCAGTTGGTCAGGTTATGAACCAAGAATTGAAATTTTCATTTACACAAACTAAAGATTTTTGTTATACAGTTTAATATCTTTATAGATTTCAATCAATATTTAATATAATTATAAAATGACCTTCAATGTATGCAAACGATTTACTCACCATATTACTACGAAATTGATTATCAAGAAAATGTGCAGCCACATGGGCGGGCAACAAATTATGCAATATTCTTTTATTGGACTCTTGTAAAACATCCATTTCCTTTTTCTCTTGAGATGCTTGCAATTGCCACAGAAAATCTAGTCTTGCCGTCCACTCAACTAAGCGACCGTGTACAAGGATGGCAATCATAAAAATTAAAATACGAGCCAATGAGATTAAATGAAGTGGAATTGAAGAGCTTTTTAGGTGAAAAAAATATAATGGAAATATAAAGGGAGGTAAATTAATATAAATAAATTTAGAGTGTTGTTTTATATAACATTTACCTAACACGACTGTCATAGCAGTCAAAGATATTTGTATGTGATAGTTCTATAAACAAACTATAAATGACGGCCATCATAACAACTAATAAGGATTTAAATATTATGGGTAGCCTATAATAAAAAAAATGATAATTATATAAGTAGTGGTAGATTTATTGATTTTTCTTATTCAGTTTCTGTGTGTGTGTGTGTTTTTTACCTTAAAAATACCGACACCGATAGTAAAGCAAATGTTGCCGCTAAAGATACATATTGTGGTAGAGAACATTTTCTATGAGATTCACTTTTATGCACCAACATTAGTAAATCTTCTTCTAGTGTTGGTGCAGTTGTATTTATATTACTCGAACATGGATGATCCGAAACGCAAGTAAACTGCAAATAAATTTATATAAAAAAAAAAAATGTTGAGATTTTAAACCACAATTAAAAAAAATTCTTTTAAATTCCTTCAATTTAAATTTTTTGTTGAATAAACAGGCAATAATAAATAAATTTTTTGATTGATTGATTTAATAAACCAATGATCAATACTAAAACATTGCCACGTAATAATCATAATTAATAGTTTTTTTCATTGAACCAATTTCTCAAATATGACTTTGTTATTTGACAAAATTATTAAACCTCTAATGCTCTTTCTTCTGAATGCAATAATATTTTTACCAAATATCTGGCGTTGCAAACTGGCTATAGGAAAAATATTAAAATTTCAATTTATCACTTTATTTAGGCGATATAGCACAGTTTGAAGATAAAACAAGAAATGCAATAATTAAATAATTTAATTTTTTGCTTTAAATAACATTATCGGTAAAAAAAATATTTAATTCCCGATAATTGTTGATCTAATGCTGTTATTTTTAAGTTACTAGCGGGCACATTTGCACATTTATATTAACATTGGAGGATGAATCCATGTACCAAATTTAAACTTCCCAGCTCAAGCGGTTTTGGCAGGCCGTCTTTCGCTTTTTTGCCCCTCCGCGTCAGATTTTCCAAAAGTTACGTTTTATCTACACTGAAGAAGGAACCTGCATACCAAATTTTAACTTTCTAGTTTCAGCGGTTTAGGCAGGCCGTTGGAGGGGAAACTTTTCCCCTTATTGCACCTCCCAGTAGGAATTTCCGTTGCTGCACGTCTACGCTGGAGTAGGAACATATGTACCAAATTTTAACTGCCCAGTTCTAGCGGTTTTGGCAAGTCGTCAAAGGGGAGAACTTTCTCCTTTTTTGCCCTCCCCGTTGGATTTTCCGAAATTGACATCTTAGCTGTTATCTAAACTGGAAAAGGAGCCTGCATACCAAATTTCAACTTCCTAGGTGCAGCGGTTTCACCAACTTGTTAAAGGGTAGACATTTCATCCTTATAAACCCAATTTTTACCACGTCCCTGCCTAAAATTCTAAGATGTAGCTTATCAGTGAGTTAGTCCATACTCCTGGTAATACATGTTTAAAAATTCAGGTATTTTGCTATTTCGGTGTGGGCTGGCCGTTAAGGGGGAGATTTTCCCCCTTTTTGCCCCTCCCCGTAGGAATTTACAAAAATCCTACCTGGGTGGTTGTCAACACCTCAGGTGGGTCAAATATACACAATTTCAACCTTCCAGCTCTAACGGTTTCGGCAGTCCTTTTCAGCCCCTCCCCGTTTGATTTTTCAAAAATTACGTCTTATCTGTTATTTACACTGGAGAAGGAGCCTGCATACCATATATCAACTTCCCATGTTCAACGGCTTGGGCAGGCCCCAAAGGGGGAGATTGTTCGCCTTTTAAAAACTCATTTGTACAGCGTCACTGGCCAAAATTCTAAAATATACCTTATCAAGAAGCTAGCACATACTCCCAGGAAGGCATATTTCAAATTTCTGGTTTCAAGGGCTATGAGCAGGTCTTGAAATGGAGTTTTTCTCCTTTTTATACATATATTATTCCATATATGAGTAATATGTTTTCTTCACAGTTCATGTATCATTATATATGGTTTCACGTACATAGGAAGATATACATATGTATGTCATGTTTGCAAGCATAAATGGGAAAATACATTTAAAGAAAATGTTCATATATGGTAATCTATGTTAACATATTGCTTTTATTTGTACATATATGAATTCATTAATGCCATATGTGTTTGTGTTTGAATAAATATATTATATTATATTCATATACATATACAGGGTGATTCAGTCACGACCCGCCGAATTTCACCAGCGTACTCCTCGGCTCATTTCGTAAAATATGTCTATTACGACCATCCCCGAAAATGCAAGTGTGCGAAATGGCAGCAGTTTGAAAATTTTCGGATTGGTGGTCGGAGGGTAGTAGGGTAAAATTGATAACTTCTGAACCAGTGGTCGGATTTTTGTTTGCTTATGGGCAATTTTCAATTTTAAAGTGTGATATATCGATTTTCTTTGTTTCGGGGATAACAATATTGTTGGTCTAAGTTCCATTGAGAACGAGGGTGTCCCAAGAAGAACGCAATTTTTAAATTTTAAATAAAACACAGATATTTAAAAAAAAATCGTGACACTTTATTATATCGTAAAGTAGACAGAATGAGGTTATGTATGGAACAATATATCGTGCAGATGGCCGCCGCGGCTTTGCTGGCATGCACTCGATCTTTTAATGAAATTTTCAATGACCGTTTTGCATGAATGCTGCGGTATTTCATTAATGCAGCGTCCAATTTCCTCTTTTAAGGCTTGAGTCATCGTCGGCTTATTCGCGTAAACCATCGACTTCAAAAAACCCCAAAGAAAAAAATCGAATGGTGTTAAATCGCACGATCTAGGCGGCCAATTCTGATCTCCAAAACGCGAAATAACACGACCGGGAGATGACTGATGCAGCAATTGAATTGTTTCTCTGGCTGTATGACATGTGGCGCCGTCTTGTTGGAACCACATGCCCTCCACATTCATTTCTTCAATTCTAGGCAAGAAAAAACTGGTTATCATTTCACGATACCGAACACCATTGACTGTTTGCGCTTGACCTGCCTCATTTTCATAAAAAAAAAAGTCCAATGATTCCTCCAGCCCAAAAACCACACCACACAGTGACACGTTGAGGATGCATTTGCTTCTCGTGAATCACTCGAGGATTTTCCTCACTCCAAATGCGACAATTCTGCCTATTGACGAAGCCATCAAGATGAAAATGGGCCTCGTCACTGAAGATAATTTTATCGGCAAAATCAGCATTTTCATGTTGTCTCTCCAATACCCAATTAACGAACTCCCTTCGCTTCAGTTCCTGAGTCAATTGAACTTTGTATGCATGAAGATGCAAATCTTTCATCAAAATTCGCTGCAAAGTGGATTTGGAGACACCAATTTGCTGAGCTCGGTGTCGAATTGAGGTGGATGGAGTTTGAGCGACATCATCACGTACAGCTGCGACATTTTCGGTCGATCGACCTGGTCGATGGCGCGTTGTTGTCTTTACATCACTAACAGACCCAGTTTCGGCAAATTTAACCATTAATCTCTTTACAGTTGACTCTTTTGGAGCATTATTGTGACCCCAAATTGATCGCAATTTGCGAACTGTAGCCGCAAAACTTTTACCATTTTGGTAAAACAATTTCACAATGAGAATGCGTTGTTCATTCGTGTAGCGCTCCATTTTTACTAACCTCGTACCTTCTACTAGCAAACAATAACAATTGTTCAAATGTCAAACAATGACACTTCGAATGTTGCCAGATTTAAAAATTGCGTTCTTCTTGGGACACCCTTTACTTACCCCCAAAATTCATTTCCTACCATCCTAATGTGCCACCCTAATGTCAGAAAATTAAAGTTCGCGAAAAATCACAAAACTTTTAAAAATGTTTTTTTATTAATTGTTTATTGCGGAATGTAGGGGTCATATTTTTAAATGTATTTGCAATCGGATATTAAAGTATGATATATTGATGTTCTTGTGTCAAAATACTTCCTTATCAAAAGTTTTATAGTTTTTTGCGAGCTTTCATTTTCTGACATTGGGGTGGTACATCAGGGTGGTAGGAACTGAGATTTGGAAGGTAAGTACTAGAATAGAACACTTGAGGTCAATGGACCTTAGAGCAAATATTGGTCTCCCCGAGACAAAAAAAATCGACATATTACACTTTAAGATCGGACTGTAAATACGGAAGATATAACGAAAAATTTAAAAAGGTGACCCCTACGTTCGACAAAAAAAATTTTTTTTTGAAATATCCTTTTAAAAAACACTATTCGCTGGTGTATGGCGAACTTTTTTTTTCTGGTACGGTCTAATGACCATATATGAACATTTTCAGCTAGGTTTTTTTTTTAGAAAACTACACTAAACATCAATAATTTTTGACGAAATTTAAAATTTATTATTTAGCCAAAAACTACTTAAGATTTGAAGGCCTTTTTTTGGTGGCCTTGTGCAGTAGAGGGTTTTTTGAAGAAAATTAAGAGATGTTTTTTGTATAGGGTGTCTTTATACCTATATATTTTAATATGTTTGGTTTTGATTAATGATTATTACAATTATTTTATTACTAACTTACCACATTCACTTGTCCCACAGAATATATGAGTATAACCGTAAATATTGTAATCGCCATTCGTAGTGTAAAACTTTGTGATAAATCCCAATTAATCCATTTTAATCGTACCGCCAATAATAACATCAATACTGCACTAACCCATACAAAGGCAGTAAGAAAAAGTAATAGTAATATGAGAGTTCTTGGCAAAGCGGTAACTTGTAATGCTGCTCCCAATATCAGCAGCAGGAGTGAACAACCCATAGCGGTAGTAAAACCTAAATCGAAATCTTTACGATATTCTCGTTCCTTATCGCTTTCACGAAATCGCAATGTTATACGATCCACATGTTCAGATTTATCACAATCCACAGAACGGGCATTTATAGCTTGAGACAGGAACCGATTAACCCGATTCGTAGGCTGATGATGTACCGATGAGTGACGTTTGCGAAAAGGTCTTTTAAATTTATCGGTAACTTTGGACTATAGTGGTTTTATGTTTTGTAATGAAATGTAGAAAAAAAGATTTATGGAAAAAATAGAAAATGTGGTTTGTTTAGATATTTTTTTCTTAGATATTAAAATTATTGGTTTTTATAGGGAAATTATACACTCACAGAAAAAATGTTAGTACAACGACTTTTTATACATGCAATAATGAAACAACTTAAATGTAATTTAGACAAAGCTAATATGCTTAAAATGGGTAAATGTATATGGGTTTTCTAACAAAATTTACAAAACAAATTTTTTTTTTCGATAAAAAATAAATTGTTTAAAAATTTAAAACTTTTTTTTATGAAATGTTTATATATGATGTTATACAATAATAACGGGTTTATAAAATCCATGCAATTTTTAAAATAATACAAAGAAAAAACTTTGATTTAAAAGAACTCGACAACAACTTCATTTTTTTAAACTTTGTTGCGAAATGTTTGGATTAAATAAAATATTTTTACGCTGTGTTTTATACTGAAGAGTAAATTTTAACTTTAGTAACTAATTTAAAAAACAAAATAAATGATAAAGAAAGCTCCAGTATAAAAACTCACCGTTTATATTTTAGTACATATTTTAAAAAATTTAATGAGTTAAAATCTGTTGTATAACATGTGATGATGTCAAATATGTCAATTGATTGATTTGGAAAGTTTTCCACTTTACCACCAAAACAATAATGGGTAAATTTTAATGCAAATATATTGCATTCTGTTCAGTAGAACATGATCCAATCTATGCAACAAATTTTTTAAAAGCATTATTAAAATATGTAGAGGGTGGACGATATACAGGTATATTTTTAAATTATATGTTATTTTGACCGTGATATACTTTTTTTGTTTGAAATATAGACTATCAGCTAGAGTTGTCAACCGATTAATAATTATTCGATTTATCGATCAAACAAGACGAAACTCTTCAAATTAAGAGTAAATCGTTTAATAAGCGCCCCGGTAGGCTAGTTGGTAGCGTGCTAGCTTATCATTGCGGGGGTCGTGGGTTCAATTCCCACCAAAGGCTCTGGTCTGTTTTTGCTACAACGAGCCGATAGTCTTTGTTGCTAGTGCTCTGTTAGGGTATTAGGATATAATTTGTAATTACATGATTAATATTAATGTCAATTAATCAAAAAATTTATATTTTTTAATTAAAAAAAATAAATAAAAGCTAAACATTTGATTTCTTCACATACATTTTTAATGATTTTATACAAAATGTAGGAAAGTTGAAAAATATTGCAGCCATAGCCCTGATTGTAATTAATCGCAATGTATAGTTAACGAAAGACATGTAAGACATAATCATAGTGATTTAAAAGTTTGTTTTATGTTCTTAAGCGGCCTATAGACTATCAAGCATGTTGTACAACATACCCAGCATTTGACAATGCATAGCGTTGTTTGATTGGCATTACAAAAACAAATACACGGAGTCACCAAGCCATGCTGTACAGCATGCTTGACAGTCTATTGGGGGCTTTACTTAACACATCTTTGACAAACAGTTGTGTTAGCTTCTTTTTAAGTCATTCTCGGGAACATAAATTAGAAATAAACAAAAAGCTAAAAAATTTTTTTTTTTTCGATTAATCGAATAATTTTTTGATTTAATCATTTGATCGAACGAACAAAAAACAATTATTTAATTTATTCGAACAAAGTCAATAGACGAATAATTGATAACTCTACTATCAGTCAGTATCAGTATTTTCGCGGACCAAAATGAGTTGCTTTACGCTTGAACAACGTTGGGAAATATTGCAAACTTAATTCCAAAGGAGTGCTGTGTTGGCCAAATTGTGCATTTGTTGAAAAGAAGTTTTGGCCGAAATGAAGCCACCCAACGCTCGTGCTGTACGCAAGTTTGTGCAAAAACTTCGTGAGACTGCACGCTGACAAAAAACATGGTTGGGGCAATCATATTCGAAGAGGATCATCTATTTTTGGGATTACGATAGTTATCATATTATGATAATAATACCATATTATGGTTCCTACAGTTATATTATGATTCAAAACTTTGAAAAAGTTCTTTAAATTTAAAAATATTTCTTTAAGAAATATTTTTCCTAATTTTTCCTATATTAAGGACTTTTTGAAGAAAATTTCTTTGATCCTAAGGACTTTTTTAAAGCAAAATACATCAAAAATATTTTTATAAAAAGCATAGATTTTTTAGACTTTTTCTAATAGAAAAATTCTTAAATTGTAAAGACATTTTTAGTCTCAGTATTTTTCGTTTATAAAAACTCCTTATAATCTAAGAATTTTTCTACTAGAAAAAGTCCTTAGAATCCAAGTTCATGATGAAATGTCCTCAGAATCTAAGAATTTTTTATTCAAAGAAAGTCTTTAGAATCTAAGTTTTCTTAAGGAATATATAAATGTTTACCTAAAAACCGTTTGCAGTATCTAATTATTTTACTTTAAGGAAAAGTTCATAGAATCTAAAAATGTTTCTATCAAAAACATTTCTAAAAACCTTGTATTTTGTATAAGAAACCTTTTCGTACAAAACAACTTTTGTTATAAAAAATTATTTCATTAATATTCTGAGTACTTTTTCCAAAAGAAAATCGTTATTTTAAAAGAAATTAAATAATAAACATATTTTTTTTTTTCAAATGAAAGGTGTTAGTAGGATTTTAGATCATATAATTATATTCTTTTTTATAAATTGTTTTTATTGCAAAGAAACATGAAAATTTTGATTAGTAAATTATAGAAAATAAAAATTGTAAAATTCCTTAGAGCCAGCAGAATAGAATAGTTAGTATTTTCGGTTGACGCTACCCAACCTCCCCAGTATCCACGCTCTCCCCTTTGGTCATTGCTTATTGATGATTGTCTATTTTATACTGAGTGTTTGGAAGCAAATTAACAAACTCGAAAACAACACACAATTAGACTAACATTAACGAAATTTAACAATTTATATTTATCCTCTATATTTTACAGTTTTTGTTATGAACTTTAATTCTTAAAGTATCCAATAACAAAGCTTATAAATATGAAGCCGTTAATTTTCAAATGTTTGTCCTAAATTTATTGTTGTTCTTAGAATTAAAAAATATAAAATATTTATATTGAATATTATCGACAATAAATTTGTTGAACAATGAGTGATTAGTATAAATTATAATTTTATATGTTTTAAAACTCCCCAGGTGAAAATTATGATATATTATCATTTTTACATGGGTGCTTGAACTGATATATTTTTTTTGTTGTGAAAACAAAACAATATTATGACTGTAAATGTCAAAGTCATGTTTTTATTTGATTTATAATTATTTTTGAATTGTTTTCAGAATTTTTTGATACCATAATCAAATAATATGGTTACAGCCTATCATGTCATAAAAAAGGAAGTTGCAATCATGATATAATTAAATATTTATTACTCGTATAATAATGGTGATAGCGACTTTATTGATGGTTGGAAGCTATTTGTAATCCAATAACTTGATTGTGACAACCATACCCAAATACAGCAAGCATAATATAGTTGGAGTGACCATGTTGCAACCATGTTTTTTCTCTGCGTGTGGCTGGAGTGTTGTCCTCTAGCGAAAAACTCAATGCAATAAAATCTAAGCAATATGAGCTTGTATAAAATCGTACTTCCTCATTGTAAGTAGTTATATATTGTAATACTACGCCTAATTATGACTTAACAAAATGTCAGCAACACATTATTTAAAATTCTCTAAATAAGTGGTGATATATACCAATATCAGTAATTCATTATTTTGTAAACAAGTAGTGATATATCTTAACGTAATACTTTAGGTTTCAAAGAAAAGAAAATAGTAAAGGACCAGGTAATATCTGATGCACATTTGTGGATATTGCACTAAAAAAAAAGTGAACTAGAATTTAGAAAAATTAACTTATTTAGAGGAAAAATTGAAATCAAAACACTTTTCAAGACACTTTTTAACAATATTTAATAAAATTTTTCTTGAAATTAAGAAACGAATTTTACTTAAAATTTTGTCAAAATAGTAAATTTTTATTAGAAAATAGTAAAATTTCCTCCTAATTAGGAAATGTTTCCTTGGTTTAAAGAAAAATTTTATTTTATTTAAGTTCATTAGATAATTTTTTTTTACTAAAAACTAGGATTTAACTCCCTAAAAATAAGAAAATATTTTCTAACAACAAGTTAAATAGCACTTCTTTTAAGTGAAAATCATCCTTATCCTGCTTATATGGTAAAAGTAATATATTTTACCATATATTTTAAAGTTCTTTACACACATTGAGTAGGTATTTTCCCACTTTCGGAGGACTTCCGCTTTGTGAGGACACTGCTCTTAACAAAATGTTTGCTATACAATTTTGTCTTAAAACTAAATTGAATTATACTAATTTCATGTTTTTAAAATATAAATTAAAATGCATTAGCAAAAAGGTAAACAAATTAAAAAAATGTACTGCAGGATATCCTGAAACGTAATAAATTGTGACAAAGTCAGATCCTTTTCGTAGTAAATTAACGGTTCTGCTTGAGAGAACTACAAAACGGGCCACCCTAAGTGACACACGGCATCTATGGCTAAGGAACACTGGGGGTCCTTTGTCTTCTTAAATTAATTAATTTAAGGAAATTGTTGCAAAAATACAAAATATCACAGCTACATTTCTTGTTATTATTGGAAAATGGAAAAGTCATTAGTTTATTTTATGGGATTTTTAGCTTAAATTTTATTTGACATACACAAATTTAAACTTTTTTATTATTAAGTAAGAAAAATCGTCGATAAATATAAAATTTAATAAGCGCTACGTCAATTATAGGAAAGGCATTATGCCGTAATGTATAAAATGTAGTCAACAAACAAATTTATTACACTTTGCTAACAAAATTTTAAAATATATTTTAAGCTAATTTAAGTTCAATATTTAAGACTTTTAAGATCAGAAATGGGCACGTGAGAGATTTTTGACTCACGCACGATCACGAACCAAAAATTACAATCATGCACGATAGCTTTTTTCATATGGTTACTTTAATTTCTTTTATTTAATAATATTTTTTCTTGAAAATTAGGAAATCTAACTGGTTTGTTTCAATTGATTGATTTTCCAACAAAAAAAAAATCCTATACCAAATTTTATTATTTTTTAAAAATTAGAAAACTTTTACTTGAAAAAAAGAATATTTTATAAAAATTTTTAAAATTTATCTGAACTAAGTTGCATGAAAACTTTCCTTAGAAATAGTTCATCAGTTTCTAAAATCAAGTAAATTTTTATTATTACATAGGAAAAAATTTATTACTTTTTTTTTTTTAATTGTCTGAACTAATTTTTAGAAAACAATCCTTCAAAATTAGAAAGTGGTATACTTAAAAACTGAATTTGGAAATGGATTTATAAAATTTTGTTAATTTTACTACTCGCGAACAAAAAATGAACACACATTAAGTTCAAGTATTTTTTCGATTTAAGTGAGACACATTTTTTGAACTAAATGGGAGTAAATTATGTCCTTAATTTTTTTTTTGGAACTAAAGTTAATTTTATTACATTTGAGTATGAAATTTTCTTGCAACTAAGATGTTTTTTCTTAAAATTAATAAATTTTTATTTCATTGACTTGTTTTTTTCCTAAAATCAAGAAATATTACTTAGGAAAAATATGAACTATTTCTGAGTATATAAACTATTTCTTTTTTCCTCAAACTTAGGAATTTTTATTCTTTTTAAGAAAATTTTTCTAAGTTTTAATAAAATTTTACTTAAATTGAGGACAATTTATAAACTATTTTGAAGGAAATTTTTGATTACATTTTAGTTTATGTCTTTTTTTTTTGAGTGTATAAACATCAGCTAAAACTCATTTAATCCTGCCCACGCATTCATGTGTGGTATAATAACAATGAACAACTCCAACATCATCCATGTAAAAATAATATCGATTTTATATCCAAACATTCGCAAATCAAAAAAAAAAAAAAAAAAAAAACCGTGCAAAAAAACTTTAGTCTTTATTTTCTTATAAAATGAATTAATGAATTAACATTATCACTAACTAAACTAAATTAAAATGTTATTATGATTTAAATATAAATATATTCCATGAAAATGCATAAACTTTAACCGAAACTAAAAGAAAAACAAAGGAATTTCTTTTACAAAACAAATTTTAACTCAAAACGAACATTTTAACCAGCAAATGAATGGGATAAAACAAAAACATTTGTTTTTTTTTGTTTTTTTGTTGCAAAAAATGCTTTTTGTGTGTTTTTTTTTTTTTTTGGTTTTCATTTTTTTCAACAAATCTCACTTTATTTTTGTGATTATTATTATGTCTATGAATGCGACTAATCGTATTCGAAGTTGAATTAGAAGTTGTTCCTACTTGTATGGTAGCACCACCACCAGGTGGTGTTGGAGCATGTAAGATTTTTTGTAGTCGTATTACCTAGAGAAGAAACACAAAACAAACAAAAATAACGAAAAAGAATAGATAATAGAAAATAAAGTATACAATAATACGTACAATAAAAAAAGCATAATAGAGAAATCACAAAAAAAAAAAACAAGAAAATTAAACAAAATTAAAAATTTATTTACAAACGAAATGAAAAGTTTGAGGAAAAAGAGAGAAAGAATATAGAAGAGTTAAGTAGATTTGTTTTATTACAAAAATCAAAGAAAGTGTTGACAAAAATGTAATTAATTTAATAAGGAATTTATAGAAATTTATCTTTTTTTATAATTTAAAAATTTTAATTTTCTTGATTATTTGTTCTGATTATATGTAAATTCTGATTAATTTTATCATTCTGATTTTGTTTACACTTTGTGATTTAGATGAATTGCTTTTTTTAAAACTAATAACTTTTATGTGATGTACGCTGCGGAAACTTAAATTTTTGTAAAAAGTAATCATAATGGAATTAAAAAATTAGGGCCAAGGAGGGTATCTCAGGGGTCTCCAAGCGATTTTCCGGAAAATTAAATATTTGATAGAGCAGAGAAAATTAATGAAAAAATTATGACAGGAGGGTTAAAATTGTACATTCCTTTGTATGGGAACATCCATAGAAGAAAAATGTTAATACCTACATTGCGCAGAGAAAACAGATTCATTGTGACAACCAAATTCCTTGAAAACCGAATAATTTGGTTGCAGCAACTTATTTATTTGGTTGTGGTAATCAAATTGACATATTTTTCTTTAACTGAAATTCGGTTGTAATAACTTAATATTTGTTGTATTAATAAATATATTGGTGACCCTAACTGATTGTCAAATGAATCTGTTTTCTCTGTGTATGATTTGGATGCAGAGTTGACACCCATTTTAAATATTATAAAAATAGGTAGTGTTGCCAACTCAGCCATTTTATGGCCAGATTAAGTCATGTTCAAAATTGGATTTAGCCATTAATCATTATTTAAGGAGTTTTTAAAAAAAATTTATAAATTTTTTTCCACTTTTGCCTTCTTATAAAGGGTGATTCAAGTAGAGATAGTTTTTTCAATAGCCTTTTTTTGACAGATCACGTGTGAGTTGTGTCATGGTGTCATGTTATTTTTGTTTGGTATTGTTTGGAAAGACTTACTCCTGAACAACGTTTACAAATCGTTTAACTTTACTACGAAAATTCACGTTCTGTGAGGAATGTGTTTCGTGCACTTCGCTCAACTTATGCTCAACATAATCGGCCTACTGAGCGTACTATTCGCAACACCATCACCCATTTTGAGACCCGGCATTCATTATTGGATAATATTCGACCAGCACGCTGTGAGGAAAATATAGCGGCCGTAGCTGAGAGTGTACACGAAGACCGTGCAGAGTCGATTCGGCGCCGTTTGTGCCATGATAACCGACTATTTGATGCCTGAAATTGAAGCTCGTGATTTCGGCGACATTCGGTTTCAACAAGCACCGTCTTCCCACACATCGCGTCAATCAATGGATTTATTGAGAGAACACTTCAGTCAGCACATAATTTCACGTTTTGGGCCGGTCGATTGGCCACCAAGTTCGTGTGATATCACACCGTTAGACTTTTTCCTGTGGGGATATGTAAAGTCTAAAGCTTATGCGGACAAACCCGCTTCGATTCAGGCCTTGAAGGAAAGCATCACGCGAGTCATTCACCAGTTACTAGTCGAAATGCTCAAACGAGGCAACGAAAATTGGACTCAACGGATGTACCATCTGCGACGTAGCAACGGTCAACATTTGATAGACATAATCTTCAAAAAATAAATGCACAAGAATGTTCTTTCAAATGATAATAAACATTCCCTATTAAATTTGAATTTTCTGTGTTTTTTTCTTTAAAAAAGTAGGGAACATCGAAATGGATCACGCTATATAACTTTGAACATGAAATAATAAAAGACATTTATGAGTTTTATTCAATCTGTCAAACAAAGTTGAAAATGTATTGTTACAAAATACAAAATAACTATGTTTTTCTGTGCCCATTATACAGCGCCCAAAGTGCAAACTGTTCAATAGGGTCTCGCGACCCGATATAACAAGACAAGACGACAAGACAGCCGAAGCCCCGGAAACTCCAAACCGGCCGTTTGGCTGAAAACATCGAAGCGGTGCGTAAAAGTGCGTCGCATTTTAACATTGGACTTGAAAATATTCCCATACAAAATATAGGTGATCCAAAAGTTGTTGCCAAACTAATGTTGCTCCAGTTTAGAACACAGAAAATGTTGATGATTTTTCATTAAAATTGATCATGGCTCATTTTTATCTCAGCAGTTACGTTAATAAGCAGAAAACCGTTACATATTCTCAAAGTCATTGTTTGGTTTATAGGTATTTTTCAAAAGAACCGAAGAACATCACATATTGGTTTTTGCCCAACCTAGTATAGTCACTAAGATCCACAATTCAGTCGGTTGTACTGAAATCTTAATTCAATGATATATTTCTTCAGGATACCCGTATTTTTAAGACTGATTTTTTAATCATTTGGGTTATGAAAATTGAAAAAATAAACAGAAAATTTGCAAAAGTGTATGAAATATTTATTCGGGGTGATAAATGAATGCCTACCATTTACAGGGTGGGTCATTTAAAATTTTAAATTTGAATCGGCTATAAAAAAAAAATACTGATTATATTTTCCAATTTCTAGTTTTATTGAAAAAGTTGAACTTTGTCATTTAAGAATGGAACAGAATATCATTCATATGACTACCACGACTGGATCGGCAGTACCTCATCCGATCAACTTAATTTTTCAGTAAATTTTCGATTGTTTCGGCTTTTATCTCTTCAATGGCAACTTCAATTTCATATTTCAACTCTTCAATTGTCTCTAAATGGTTTGCGTAAAATTTATCCTAAATGGCTCCCCACAGAAAATAGTCCTAAGGGCTCAAATTACAGCTCCAAGGCGGCCAAATGACATCACAATTTCGGATGATTACTCGATTTTCAAAATCAGTGAGTAAAATATCTATGGTTGCGTTGGCTGTGTGACATATGACCCCGTCTTGTTGAAACCAAATGTCGTCCATGTCATTCTCTTGAATTTTCGGAAACAAAAATTCGTTGGGCATGACACGGTAACGCTCACTATTGAAGTAACGGCGGCTCCTTGCTCAATTTCGAATAAAAATGGCCCAGTCGTGGTAGTCATATGAATGATATTGGGTTCCATTCTTAAATGACAAAGTTAAACCTTTCCAATAAAACCCGAAATTTGAAGAAATAATCAGTACTTTTTTTTTTATAATTTAAAATTTTATATGACTTTAAAAAGATTATTATTTTATGTAAATGTTGCCCGCCTCCGAATAGGTTTATGGTATCGCATGCCGTGTGGCACGTCTTTTTGAAATCAAATTCCAACCAAGTCCAATTTTTCCATTTTAAGCAAAAAAAGTCGGTAATCATTGCAAGGGCTCTATTGACTGTAACGTTGCGATTTTTATCGTTCTTGGAAAAGTACAGTCCAATGATGCCGCATCTTTTAAATGTGCATCTTTTAAAGTGCGTTAGCAGCTCTTGAACTGCCTCTGGCTCTTCTTTACACCAAATTCGGCAATTCTGTTTGTTGACGTATCCTTCGACGCTAAAGATAATTTTTCGATAGAAACAAATTTCTCACATAGCACGAATTTTGATATTAAAATTCAATGATCTGCCAGCGTTCTTCATTTGTTAGTGTATTCATGGTGAAATGGCAAACCTTACTGAGAAATTTTGGCATTGCCACATGTCAAGAATTTTTTTTTAGACTGAAAAAATTTACACTATTCCACATAAATTTTGATACCTTCCTTGTAAGTTAATTTTATCTTTTTGTCCGCGAAGTCTTAAATTTGTTGTTAACATAAACTTCAAATTTTTAGGGTGTATTAAAGTTTCTAAAAAAGTGTAATCTGATCCAATTCACTAGACTTACAACCTACATTATGTGAAAAGTACATTAAATTTGATCCATTTTGTAGCACAGTGTTATTTATAAAGCATTATTTCAGTTTTTAAAAAAGTACAATTAAAAATTTTTTACATAAAAAATTTTTTTAAACAGCGAGCCTACAAATAAAAATGTACACAGAGTAAACGGATTTGTTATCAATTAAATGGTTCGGCTATGGTATGCCAATTTTTCGGTTATGGCAACCGAATATAAGATAATACTGTAGTAATTTGTCAGTGAAAACTGATATTCGGATGACTCAACAAAAAGTCGCCAGTTACCAATGAAAACCCCTGCCATTAAATTGGCAACAAATTAGGTTAGTTTGTCAGAGAGAATCTATTTTCGGGGTTCAGTTTTGATAATTGAATTTAATTTTTCTTTGGTTACTAAAATGAAACAGCTTCTGTTTGATATGCATTTTTTTTCAATTATCTGATGAAATTCTGTTTTTCTTTTTAATTTTTTCCATATATTTTGTTACGTCCTATGGTTTATAAGCAAATCATCTAAATTATGTGTTATAATTTTGAATTTTGTTAAAAAAAATATATAATTTATATTCTATCTACAGTATACTTTATTACAGTCTACAATTTTGTATAACTATCAACTATATGTTTATTTACATACAACAACAAAATAAAATATATATAAATTTTAACATTTACAAAGTTAAACACAAAAACTCCGACAAGATACTTTCAGTTTTTATTTAACATTTTAATGCCACCGGAAATTGTTAGTTACGTTGTACACACTCTCATCATATGTATAAAAATATATTCTTTAACATAGAAAATTTTGTATTCAATTTAAATACCGTAGGAAATGAACTGAAAAAGGATGTTAGAAAAAAAATTTAAAATAAAAATAAAAACTTACCGCATCCTGAAATAAAAATTAAGAAAAAAAATAAATTGTAAAAAAAAGGAACAAAAATTAAAAATTTAAATAAATTTTTAAATTATACAAATAGGAGAAAAGATTAGTTGGATTTATTTTATTTTAAATTAAGAAATTATCAAAATCAAGGTAAGGTGATAAAGCAAAAAATTTTGGTGTAAAGTTATTGAAAAATTATAAAGAAAAAGCCCAGCCAATTTTGTAAGAGAAACAAGAAGATAAAAAATATATAAAATCAAAAATTAATTCAAGCTTGATTTTTCTTTTTTTTGTTATTTATATTTGTGTTAATAGCTAGAATTACATTTTTTTCTACTTTACTTTTCAAAATTCATGCATATTTGACAATTTTTTTTTTATTCTAATACTTTTGCTAAAATTTATTTAAAGCAAATTTTATAAAAAAAAAGCTTTTAAAATTTGTATATTTTTCTAATTTTATTTTATTATAACAAAAAACACTGGCTAAACTACTTTTTAAATAATTGTACATATAAAATGAGGAATACTTTAAAACAAAAACTTACCTTTCTGGTACTTTTTTCCAATTGATTTTCTCCTCCAGCAGTGCTGCCTCTTCCTCCACCACTGCCGGCCGCAGAAGGAAAAGAGCCAGTGGCAATATTTGAAAATGGCACTGGCTCGGAAAATTTAATGGTATGCAATAACTGCATGACCACATTAGAAACATTACGAAATGATAATTTACGACGTGAACCAATGGCCGAACGTACACCTAAGGTATTTAACATTAAAGGCTAAAATTTTACAAAAATAAGTTAAAAATTAGACGGCCTTAAAAAAGAATATACAATCGCCATATTTTACCTTACGCCTATGTGGTGGTGGTACTATAAAATATGTATCCACACCATGATCCCTTAAATATGATGATCTTTGATCACCATGACCGGCCTCTACTTCATATTCACCCGATAAAGCATCTAATGTGGATCTTGTCACATGAACTCTACCTGGTTCACCGCCAGATTCCATGTGATTGGCCAAAGTGACATCATTGGACCAAACATCAAATTGCCATTTACGTAAACCTAAAACACCGCATAAAACACGACCGGTATGAATGCCAACACGCATGTTTAACATGACATCAGTAGCCTCAACCACAGATCTGGAAATTTTAAGAAAAAAAAAATATCTCCGTTCAATAACGATTTCTCAGCACTTTTGTTCTTTAACTTACGCTATAGCATCTATCATATCTAAACCCATTTCTACTGTACATTTGGCATGATCTTTCCTTGGTTCGGGTAAACCCGATACACAATAATAACAGTCTCCTAATATTTTAATACGTAAACAATGGTTGTCCTGTAAAATTATTTAAAAAAAAAAAAAACCAATTCTTTTGTTGGCATCAATGAGAAATTTGAAAATATAATTGTTTGTACTCACATGAGCCAATTGATCAAATCTACCAAATAGTTCATTCAACAGTCTTACTAATTCCTGTGCACTACACTGAGTGGATAGTACCGTAAAGCCAACAATATCTGCAAATAATATGCTAAAAGAAAGAAAGAAAATATAAAGAAAAATGATAATTATTTAAAAATTAGGGTTTTCATAGTTAATTTACACGGCAGAGTTAATCTCCCAGCAAAACTTTGGTAATAGGTTTAATAAACTCCAGCATTACCTTGTAATGATAGCTTATTATCATTTACATTATATGCAATCATAAAGTAATGAGTTACCGATCGTTGATAACATATTGCATGATTTATAAACGTAAAGTAATAATTAAAATATATTTGAAAATCTATTTTTTAGACCCATTACTTGGGATTTTTTTTTTTGGAAGCAAAAGGTTAATGTATGTGACGACCCAGCCAAAAAAAATTGGCAAAAGAAGAGAAAAAGAAGCACTGATTTTGATTCCGGTATTGTGAAAATTTGGATCGGAAATTATAATTTTTACATAGTGGTGTCATAGGGTGGAAATCTTCTTTTATGATTCTTTTTCATTGCATCTAAAGCAGCTCTTTTGATTTAGTGAAAAATGTGATCTTTTGTTCTCCCAATTATATTTTTAATTTAAACGGGACATTCAGTAATCATTTTCCCAACGTTCCGTTAACTATACCAATAAATTTGAATGACACATTTGTTGTTGTTTCCCATATAAATTTTAAGTTTGACTGCTGGTTAAATTATAAATTATTATTAAATTTATTTATTAAATTCCCAGCAAAAATGAAGCTGCCAAAGAAGCAATAAAAGCATTACTAATATGGCAAAGGCATCACTTCTTTTCTGATGGTTTCATCGATGAATTTAACATTAGCGTGTCATAGGATGAAAGTTTTCAAATATAGCTACTACCCATTACTCATACTTTACTCTAAGGAAGCAATGAAAATAATACAATGATTAGCATCTGATGCATGAGTGGAAAATGTTCATATACTTTGTAATATCTAAGCTTTGATGAAAATTTAATTCATAAGAATGCAAAAAAATAAGTTTAAAGAAGCGAAATTTATGCATTGATATACAAATACTTTTTATTAAAACAAATAAATAATTCTGCATTGGTGAAATAGCATTTTTGAAACATTTTTCAAAAATTTTAATGAATTTTTATACAAATTTTAATATTAATATTTTATTTATTCAGCTAAAGATCTTTTTCTTTTTTTTTTTTTTTTTTTTTTTTTATAAAAATTCTTATTTTATTTTCAATATTTCGCTAACAATTTGTTAGCATCTTCAGGAAAACAAAATTTTTTATATAATTATGAAAAGTTGACAAACATAAAAAATATTTAACATTTAAACAAATTAAATTGTTTAAAAAATTAAATTAACATTTAAACAAATAGAAGTAGTAATTTTATAAACAACATTAACCTGTTAAAGCTCATAAAAAATATTTTTACATTGGTTTAATATTGTTTATGAAATTGAACATAACAAATATTATTTATAAAATAAAATAACATTATTATTATATTATTATAATTATTTAAACATATCTATACATTTAAGTTTCCTAATTTTTTACTAATTAAATATCTATAATTCTGAGCTAAATTTTCTGTGTCTGCTTTGTAGTTCATTCTCTGTGTTAAAGGTGTATTAATGATTTCTAACATCTCTAACATGTAACGTTTTTTATAATTATTTTCTGTTCTTAATATTGAAACATTTTCAAAGTTAGGATAGTGGTTTAATATAGAACAATGAGATGACAATGCAGTTTTTTCCGAATTAATATTCCTATGTTTCTGGTCTGATTTATGTCCTGAAATTCTTGTCCTTAATTTATTCTTTGTCGTACCTATATATACCTTATTACAATTCTCCTGATCATTTCCCTGACAAGGTATTTTTTAAACTAAATTTGACATATCCCACTTATCAATTCTATCCTTAGTTTTACTAAATAATTTACCTAATGTATTAAAATTACGATAAGCTATTCCATATTTTCCTCTATCAAAGATGTTAGATCCTACCAATCTTTCCGATAATCCAGGAATATATGTCAAAGATTTAAAAATTCGTGGTTCAGTTATGTGTGTTCTATCTTTTGTCATCACACATAACTGAACCACGAATTTTTAAATCTTTGACATATATTCCTGGATCAAATAAAATTATATAATTATCAAATTTTAAAATATTTTTGGATAATTTAAAAACTGGCTTTACAATTTTGAAACATTTTTAGACAATTTTTAAATATTTTTGAAATATTTTAAATAATTTTTGCACAATTTTAAAATATTTTTGGGCAATTTGAAATAATTTTTACACAATTTTAAAATTATTTTGGTAAATTCTGAATTAAAACTGGAAATGATGTAGTGTTTAATAAAATACATAATACAAAAATGCACAGATCGCTTCGTCATAAATATTTAAGGCTGAAAAATGCAAATGACAGGCCAGCTAGTTTCAATTAAAGCTCAAAAAAATCAGTTTTTCTTGATTTTTTAAAACTTTTATAAAAATTGCAAAGCTGTATAAATTCTAACCCTCATGAAATATTTTAACTAAAATATAAAAAATGATTTAATAAAAAAATTAAAAAAGTTCATCAGAACTATTTTCTCAATTTGAATAAATGCTTAGGATTCAAAAAAAACTATACGATATACCATAACTTATGCTTCCGAAGTAATGAAGAGTGATATTTTAAGATATGCATCGGGTTTATATCCAGATCACTGCATTTGAAATATGAACATATGAATTCTTTTGGAAGTGCCTTAGAATAACACCAAAAATCATAAAAGAATGTCAACTGAAGTTTAGGAAGCAACGAAAGAAGTTATAGTCACAGAATGACTACTATTTTTTTTGCTGGCTTACTTTATTTGAAATTCAAAGTTAAAAATTGATACAAATCACTTAAACCTGATAACTTGTTTTAAAATAATCAAAGTTTAGTACTTAACCATAGTTAGGAATATCAAAGTTATATATGGTTAACGTTTACCTTTAATTGTTTTTTAAAATAAGTTAGCTAAATTTCAATCAAAAACACATTTTTGGAAATTGTGAAAAGGAACTCCTTTAGAAGAGGAGAATCAGAACTAAATGCTACACTCACCAAAAAAAGTCTGTAATGGCAACTGAAAATTTTGCTGTTATTACGGGAAATTTTGCTAATTTGAGCCTAGCGGTATTTTTTGCTAATCTTAGCAGCACATATCTGCTGATGTGTAGTACAATGAAATTTGTAGAAAAATTAGCTGCCGCTACTAAATTTTAGTATACTTTTTGTAAAGTGTAATTTAAAAACCGTTTGCTAAAATCAGCAAAAAAAAGTTACTAAATATTAGTACAAAATTTTAAGTTTATTTTTTTTTATCGAGCATCGATTATTTTTTATATTATTTATTTTTTCAAAAAATAATTTACACAAAATTAAAAACAAAATCAAAGGCTTAAAACTTGTAAAAACATAAACGAATTAATCATTTTATTTTTATTTGGTAATTTCTGTTTTCAAAAATATTTTAGTTAATTTTTTTTTTACTTTTAAAGTCAAATTTTAATTGTTTAATGCTGATTTTTAGAACTAAAAAACTTTTTAGTGCTATTTTAAGTGGATGTCCTATTTTCAGACATGAGTCGGTATATTCACTTCCGATCCCATTTTTAATCTATGTAACATTTTAAGGCCATTTAAGTTTTTAAAATTAGTAAATTTTTTTGCTAATTTTAGCAAATCGGTTTTAAAAAATTTGTAAAATGATTTCTGATTTTAGCAACAAAAAATTGTAAATATTCTGTAAAAACTCTGTAATTTGTAATATTTAAATAGCAAAAAGATTTGCTAAATAATAATTTTTTTACTGAAAAACAGTACAATAATAGTAAAGTGGGATTGAAAACCGTTTACAAATTTTTCTACTAACTTTTTTTTCTGAGTGTAAATTTCAACCAAAAACACATTTTTGGAAATTGTGAAAAGAAACTCCTTTAGAAGAGGAGAATCAGAACTAAATGCTACTTTGGAATTAAAGAAAAATTTATTTCTTAAGAGTCACTTTCATTTATTTTTGTTAAGGGAACAAAAACAGGAAGCGCAGCTATACATTAATGATCAAAACCATTAAATATTATATGCGGCGATAGCTCAGTGGGTAAAGCTCTCGGCTGACAACCAGAAATCCCATTTTCGATGCCCATTATGACCACGTTATATTTCATAACATTTGAAATATTTGTACAGTAATACTTTTTTGAATACATTTTTTTTATGAAAATCCATGTAAGTAACCACTTACAAGCTAAACGCCTGTAAAACTTATCAATCAACATTTTGCGGCAAAATTAAAAAAAAGTATTTAATTTTACGGGGTACTTTAAAAAAAATTACAACTGAATGAGGGAACTTTTTTTCGGAATTCCCTGTATATAATATTTATATCGAATTAATACTTAGCCCACAGATTGTGATGATTTCAGTATTTTTTTTTTTTGCTGCACTTTTTAACTATTTTTTTGTTATCTTTTTCTATTATTTGAAAAGATTTCTTTCTACTGGTGTATAAACACTAAATAGGTATACCAAGGTGTCATTAATTTTATTATTTATCAAATAAAAATCGATGAGTTATAATTACTTTAAAAAATATAGCAAAATTAATTAAATATTTTATTAAAAGAATTTTATTTAAAACTTAATAAAATTAATTTATGTTAAATTTTCCCTCTGATAGATTACATATTAATATTATAGACTTAAATACATTTGGCCTTCCATACACATGAGTGATTTTAATTTTCTATTATAATTAACGTGACCAACTGTTTTAATCCAAAACGGGATTTTTGTACATAAAGCGGGATACTTAAACTTTGTTTGTGATAATATATATTTTTAAATATGTTTATTGTATTTTTTAGTTAAAATCATGTTTGACAAGTACTAAACCCAAAATAGCATTACCGTTTTAAAACCATTTGAAAGGACTATTGTGAAGATTAAATACCACTAACGAAATCATTTAAAAGACCATTAACCTTAAAACCTTTAAAACACCGTTAGTCCTAAAATATCCTTACGATATAACTCGATGGTCGTGAAGATATTAAAACCTTAAAATATAACTAAAATATAAATATCTTAAAATATCATAACCTAACAAAAAAGCTTAAAAACCATTAATCCTAAACAAATTATAAAGAAACAATTTTAAATACCGATAACCTTAAAAATCGATAGGTAATACTTTTAAAGTGTCCTGGTTAAAACTGCAATTTATAACAGTGTGCTTTAATGACACCCAAATTAAAGTCCAGAAGAATCACTATTTTATAAAAAAAAATCTAAGATGACGCATATTTTTTACCTTAATCCAATTGGTTTTTTGTATTTTTTCCAAAAGTTTACCTTGCATCGCTTAAGATTTTTTCTTAACGAAATTGAATTAAAATTTGAGAAAACATAATGTAATAATTTTATACAAGAATTGTTAAATATTTTTAAATTTTTTGTTGTCGAGAAACGAGAGATTTCATTGTAAAATTTGTTCAAAAACATTTTGCCTATAAAATTATAAAGAAATTTTTTTTAAAACAGTGTTTTTAATCGAAAGAGCGATTTGCTATCCAATAAATAGAATAAATTGATTATTGAAAAATTTAACATGGAAAGTTTTAAAAATATTTTATGTTTTATTGTTTATGAAAATGTGTGTTTGAAAACCTAAAATAAGGGGTGGTCCAACCATAATGCACGAAGTTAATTGTGAGTCACACCTTAACATCAAGTGTTTTGCCCAATTAAATTTTACATTTCTTTGTTTCAGTGTTTGGCAAATTTAATCATGGAGAGGTACAGAATTGAATAGCGCGTTAAGATTGTTGAAGCCTTTTACGAAAATGGGCGTTCAAAATGCATTTCGTGCACTTCGTGATATTTTTGGTCAGCAACCACATCGACTAAATGTGTCCACAATCGGGAGAATTGTGCGCAAATTTCAACAAACCGGGTCTGTAGGATATGTGTAAACTCCTGTGCATGCTCGCCCAGTTCGTTCTGTGGAAAACATTGCTGTTGTTCGCGATAGTGTGGTTGAAGAGCCGTCAACCTCGACTCGTCATCGGTGTTCGCTATCGCGAGATGATAACAAACTTTATGTGGCCAGAAATTGAGGATATGCCACACAGCCAACGCAACAATGGCTCTTTTGAGCGAGATATTCAATGTTATTCAGTTTTATTTCATGTCGTGGCGATGTTAATTGGATCATGTGATTTATCACCGTTGTACTTCCTTCTTTGGCGATATTTAATAGAAAAAGTGTACGTTCATAAGCCAAGAACAATTCAAGAGATAAAGGATGAGATAATTCGGCACATTAAAGATATTGAACCTAAATTATATCTCAGAGTCATTGAAAATATGGTCCATTGGATAGAGGAATGCTACCGAAGCCGTGGCGAGCATTTGACACATAATTGTCATAGATTCTTCTATCATAATAAAAAAATATTGAGATAATTCTCTGAAAACTTTTTGTTTTATTTACAATTAACAACATGAATTATGTTTGGACCACCCTTTTTAAAAACGCGATAGTTGGTCAGGTTAACTATAATGCCATAATTTGCCATAAAAATTTATATATATCAAAGGTATTCATTAGGTATAATAACTATTGTAATTTTTATTTTTATTTAGATTATTTTCAGTTGGATTTTATAAGGAGCTTATAGCAAATGATATGGTAGCATTCACCAGAAAAAATACTGTAAACATTTTAGTAAAAATTTATCAGAATTTTTAAAATAATTAAATTTTTAAGCAACAATCAGAAAAGTTTTATATTTTATATGAATATAATGAATGACTTAAAAACGAAAAAAAAAATTAGATTACCATAAATTTTATATATATTATATAAAATTTCCCTTTGTGAATTTCGTAATCACGTTTTTTATGCTTCTGGTTTCCTAATATTATAATAACGGGTTTTTACTTTCCTATTGGAAATTGAAATAAATTGTTCGCTACAATTTAGAAGTTGATTAAAATAATATTATCAGGTCCATTTAAGATCGATAGAGGGCATCGAAATTTTATCGGAAGGATGCTCACCAAAGCAACTATATTTTATTTTATTTATTATTTCCTTCATTTAATTTTATAAATCATCGACAGAAAATACCAACCACTTTTTCGTATGGGGTTAAATGTGAGTAGTATTAATTCATTATCCCAACATTTTTATTATTACTTGAATTATTAGATTTTTCTTTATCATATTTCTAATAACCTTTCAAAATACTAAACACCTAAACAATTTTTTTTTGTTATTACCAATTCCATTATTCAATAAATGTTAAATTAATACTGCCATATGCATAGACATTTTGTTGATTTTTATATCACACTTGCAAATCAAATTAACATGTAAAACAACAACAGATTTTCCTTATAAATCTCCTATAAGAATCAAAAAAATGTCTATGCATATGGCTGTTCATTAGGGTATAAATTTTTTTTGCAAAAATTTTAACTATCACCACGCGATAGGCAATACTGTATTAATAAAAAATCGTTTTTTCAGGACATTTTGGAACAAAAACCTTCCGCATCAAATGCAATTTTTAACAAGTAAAAAAGGGCTAAATTCGGCTGTGCCGAATCTTTGAATACCCTCCACCAATATCCTAAAAAGATGTTCTCTACTGTTTTTTATACAAATAATATAAGAAAACTTTTGAAGAAAAATTATGTAGGTGAAAACATATTTTGAGGTGAAAAACTTTTAGATGTGAAAAGAACTTTTTTGGAAGGAAAAAAATTTAAAGGTGAAAAAAAATTTTTGAGGTGAAAAAATTTTTTGTTGTGAAAAAAAATTTTTGTGGTGAAAAAATGTTTGAGGTGAATACAAAATATTTACTGCTAAGCGACTGGTGAAAAAAATATGAGAAAATATGTTATGTACCAGTCGCTACTATGAAATTGTACTAAATTTGTATGGGCAACTTAGAGGCACCTTTACACTTTCACTAGTTTTTTTAACCATGGACTGCACAAAAAAAAAACATTTTACAGCATAGTTTTTGTCAAATACTCAATTTCGTTCCGGCTAACTAGCTCTGCAGCTGAATATGCCTAATGGAGAGAATGTACTTTCTGATGCGCCACGCATTGATAAATAAAGGGTGTCCCAAGAAGAACGCAATTTTTAAATCTGGCAACATTCGAAGTGTCATTGTTTGACATTTTAACAATTGTTATTGTTTGCTAGTAGAAGGTACGAGGTTAGTAAAAATGGAGCGCTACACGAATGAACAACGCATTCTCATTGTGAAATTGTTTTACCAAAATGGTGAAAGTTTTGCGGCTACAGTTCGCAAATTGCGATCAATTTGGGGTCACAATAATGCTCCAAAAGAGTCAACTGTAAAGAGATTAATGGACAAATTTGCCGAAACTGGGTCTGTTAGTGATGTAAAGACAACAACGCGCCATCGACCAGGTCGATCGACCGAAAATGTCGCAGCTGTACGTGATGATGTCGCTCAAACTCCATCCACCTCAATTCGACACCGAGCTCAGCAAATTGGTGTCTCCAAATCCACTTTGCAGCGAATTTTGACGAAAGATTTGCATCTTCATGCATCCAAAGTTCAATTGATTCAGGAACTGAAGCCAGTTGACCATGGACAGCGAAGGGAGTTCGTTAATTGGGCATTGGAGAGACAACATGAAAATGCTGATTTTGCCGATAAAATCATCTTCAGTGACGAGGCCCATTTTCATCTTGATGGCTTCGTCAATAGGCAGAGTGTCGCATTTGGGATGAGGAAAATCCTCGAGTGATTCACGAGAAGCAAATGCATCCTCAACGTGTCACTGTGTGGTGTGGTTTTTGGGCTGGAGGAATCATTGGACCTTTTTTTATGAAAATGAGGCAGGTCAAGCGCAAACAGTCAATGGTGTTCAGTATCGTGAAATGATAACCAGTTTTTTCTTGTCTAGAATTGAAGAAATGAATGTGGAGGGCATGTGGTTCCAACAAGACGGCGCCACATGTCATACAGCCAGAGAAACAATTCAATTGCTGCATCAGTCATTTCCCGGTCGTGTTATTTCGCGTTTTGGAGATCATAATTGGCCGCCTAGATCGTGCGATTTAACACCATTAAATTTTTTTCTTTGGGGTTTTTCGAAGTCGATGGTTTACGCGAATAAGCCGACGACGACTCAAGCCTTAAAAGAGGAAATTGGACGCTGCATTAATGAAATACCGCAGCATTCATGCAAAACGGTCATTGAAAATTTCATTAAAAGATCGAGTGCATGCCAGCAAAGCCGCGGCGGCCATCTTCACGATATATTGTTCCATACATAACCTCATTCTGTCTACTTTACGATATAATAAAGTTTCACGATATTTTTTTAAATATCTGTGTTTTATTTAAAATTTTTAAAATTGCGTTCTTCTTGGGACACCCTTTAGTTGCAGCGAATATTCTTTCTTTAAAAAATTGAAGTGTGTTTGTCTAATGGAGAAAATACAGCAAAGAAATTAATTTATTTAAGAAAGAACATGAGTTGTAACTATTTGTCAATAGATGGCCCATCAGAAGGTGCATATTAGCCATATTGTGCTACAATATGCAGTAGAGTATTATTGATTTTCTATTTTCTTCGTAACATAAATGAATATTTGCCAAAAACTATGAAAAATATATGTTTTATGTGTATATTATACCTTAATTTTTTAAATCAATATTCATATAGATGTTTAAGAGCACAATATTGCACTTTATTCATGTGTATTTTTTTTATGAAAGAAAACATTAACATAAATATACATTTGCCAATCCCTCAACTCTCAAAAATACAAATGAAACAAAAAAAAAAAAAAAAATACTATTTTATTACGTCAAACATTTGAAAATTTTACTTTAAAATTATGTAATAAGTCCACCAGTAACATCTTAATGCATTAGAATTTGACGTTTTTAGTTAATTTAATATATTTGGTAAATAAATTAATTGAAAGCCTAATCCAAGGCTATATCGCCATGGGGTGCCACCTATTTAAAAGTAGCGGCACTAAAGCAATTATGTATTTTGCTCTTTCTTTAGATATAAATGTCTTTGGTAACAAAAACAAAAAATATATTTTATGGAATGAAACGAAAAACCAACAAAGCTTAACAGAAAAACCCAATCAGGTTTACTATATCTCCTATAGTAGCCAAAGAATTGGAGATATTTTAAATGGAAAATCCTAAGAAAATGCATCGGGAAAAATTATGAAAATTTTATAAAACGATTTTTAAATAGTTACGTCTATGAAAATGCCGATGTTCTACCCTTCTGTAGGTACGCCATGTCGTTGCAAGCCAGATTTGTTGAGAAACTTGAGCTACACGATAATTTGCTTGTCAGCCAAATATACGAAAACGAGAAAAACACCACCAATCGACGTATTAACGACAATCCAGCTGCTCTGGACCTTACCTCATTCTATATGAGCCCAGCCTCCAGCAATTATAGGGGCTGAATATGATATACGTATATACTAAATTTTGGATGAACTGTTATATGAATATGTTTTGTCAATTTATGTAACAGAACTTTTGTTATTTAGTTTTAGTAATGTTATTTGTTTAGTTTAAGTAATGTTATTTACAGAGGTCTGCTCTGTTAGCGACTTTAACAATGTTGCTTTTTACGTTAACTTAGTTATTACAGTTACACACATATAGCTCTAAGAATGTTATTATTCTCATAGTATGAAAGACAATAAATGGATTTGAACAAGAAGAAGACTTAATAACATTTTTACTTACTTAACAGAAAATTAAAATAGATACAGAAAAATTGTACAAATTTGTATGGAAAATTTAGAGGCACCTTCACATTTGCACTCATAACTTTTGAACCGCTAAACCGATTTTGCTCATTTTAAATACCAAACTGCTCGGGAGGATGTTCAATAATCTGGCACCCCCGCTTGCGTCTTCGCGTCGTGGTCAACAGACAGACAGACAGACGGACATCGCTAAATCGACTTAAAATTGCATAAGGATCACGAATATATACTTTATGGGGTCTTAAACCTATATTTCGACATATTACAAACGGAATGACAAACTGATATATACCCTTACCATATATGGTGGAGGGTATAAAAATACTCTGATATTTTTTTAATATAATATTTTATTAATAAATTGATATGTACATAGTTAAGGAAATGTAATGTTCGTGTTGATTTGCACAAAGGATAAATATCTTGAACCACTTTGATGGCACATTCTGCATTACTATGCTTCTGCTTTGTTGTAACCGATTCTGCCACTACCCAATGCCTGATAAAACACTCACACGGCGTCAAAGATAAATTTAAGGATGCAAAATTGTCTTCGCGAAAACGACGATCTGAAAACCAAATATAGAACCATGGACCGCTTATAAACTTATAAATGACATACTTCATATAAGTCGGTTCGTTATTTAGGAATAAGAATGAATACTTAAATGGCAACAATTGTTGTAGAAATTGATATAAGAAAGCTTATTATTTATTTCGAAGTACCTGAAAGCCATTCCGAGCTACTATAAAAATTTCATGTCATCGTCAGAGAATTAAATTTTTGTAATCATTGCTCGTCATTCTGCAAATTTGAAACCCATATCGAAGAAAAAATTCAACAATATTTTTTAACAAAAAACGCGAAACCTTGAAATTTAAAATTTTTTGACTAAAATTGATCTTGAAGGTCGATATGTATTGTTTGATTCAAATTATTTGAACTTTTTGCTAAAATATTTATTTTTAGTTGGAAAAAATATATAGTGCAAACATCAACGGAACTTTTTCTAAGATCGCGAAAAAGTAATATCACAATTCTTTATTACTTTTTATGTACGAGTAGTTTACGATTTGGATAGGTAAAATTTTATTTTTGCAAAAAAAAAAAAAAAAATCAAAAGCTATAACCCTTCTGTTTATACATATATAAAAATGATTTATTAACTTTTTAATTAGTGGATGACCAAACTTAAGGTTGCAGGTGATTTTACAAATTATCAATTTTCTTTTCTCCCTCCCCAATTTACCATAAGAATGGTCGTGCAAGTCATTAGTCTCTTTGGTAGTATATTTACAAATAACACATTACACATATGTAGCATTGGTTTCGGAAATTGACGAAGTTAATCGAAACGACGTAAATCGAATTTAAAATTGCTCATACGTTAACGTTGACTTAATTACATAATACAAAACTTAAAAATACAAATAATTCAGTCGAAAGCTGAATTCGAAGCTGAAAGGAACAACGCAAATCGAAATATCGTTAATCGAAACGACGTAAATCGAGGTATTACTGTACAGTAAGTTTTAACAACTTTATTTTTGTTAGGACTATACAACATAACCACACCATGACGATGCAGCTCACGTAGTAAAAAACGATCTCTTGGTTTTATATGGGCAAATTACAAAGGTTCAGCATCTTTTTAAATTGGTTTTTTTGCGATTCCAATTGAATTTCTTTGCAAATCCAATTAGTTATTAGCAGATTTCCCAATTGGATTTGAAAAAAAGGTTTAAAAACAGGGAAATTTACTCAAATTTTTGCAGAAATCTGGGAAATTTGCTCAATTTTCCCCTGTTTTCTCAAAGTTTCCGAACCTTTGTATTCTGTATAAAATTTTATTTGGCTGCTAACGGCGTTGCATCCTCTATACTATTCTTCCTCTATGAACATAACACACTGCTTTTGTACCTCTTCATTACATGATTATTATCGACCACCTAAGCGTATGAGTGTTTAAAACACACTCATACGCAGTGTTGTCCTTAATATGGCAACAATTTCATTATACATTTTTAAATTCAACCATTTGGTATAATTATTTAAAATTTTTTAAAACAAACTGCATTAATTTTAAAAGCAAATTTGATCAGAAGCACTAATTTTGTATATAATTTAAATTAAAAAAAAAAAATTATTATGTTTTCCATGCACATGACAGACAAACGAAAACAACAAAACCAAAGCATGCTATCGTATTTGCAACCGCCCAAACCACAGCCAGTAGATGACGTCAATTGAATAAAAGAACAACTAAAATTAAGGTTTTTATCTTCAAACTACGTGTCTGATGCCCATGAATATATATATACAGGGCATTTCACACTAAATGGTCAGATAAAAAAAATATATATATCGTATAAATGTCAAACTTACAGTAAGTTTAGCATAGTGGGCGAGGTAGGGGCGGTTAAATGTGAAAAAAAAATGTATAATTGTGTTTGGTAAAGAATTTGTTATAATTTTTCGGAATATTTCAAGAGCATAGAATTAAACAATATTTGTAGAGATTTTCACGGACTATATTTTAAGGAGAAAAAATTAAGAGTTTTCAGAACAAGTTCTGCATTTTGGTTTTTTTTTTTAAATATTTATCAAAAAATCAATTTCTTTTTATTTTGTTTTAAATGTGTTTAAAAAATGTTTAAATATTTATCTATCGGCAGAAAAATTTAAGAGTGGATGATCTACTTAGTTTTCGAGAAAATTAACATTAAATATTGCTATAAGTAGTTGTATTGTATTTTAGATATCTTTGGGTGTGTGTGAAACGGTAGCAAAGTGGCATGGTCAAAAATATTTTTTCTGTGGTGAAAAAGTTTTTAATTTTTATGTGTGAAAAAGAATCAAATTTATTTATTTGCTTTGTTCTAATTTTGCTTTTGAAGCTTTCCAATTTTAAAACTTCAAATATTTATATTCTTATGTCAAAAATTCTACTAGCCCTGTCTAAAATTTACCAAGAAGCATACTTTGCTACCATTTAACACACACCCTTTATATGAATCCATAGAGAGTACAGGTTGGTTGAAAAGTTCCTGCGCTCACCAAGAGATGGCACTGCAAGCTCCAAATTTTTTTTTCTCAAGTTGGTATAACTGTCCTGAGAACACATGCAAAGTTGCAAGTCATTCTGTTGTTTTCAAGCCATTTGAAGTTGACGTGATATTGATTTTTTTTTTAATATGGAAAAAATTGAATATCGTGCAGTCATTAGATTCTTTGTTTTGAAGGGTTTAAAAGCAAAGGAAATTTATAAACAATTGCTAGAAGTGTATAAGGAGTCCTCACCTTCAAAACGCACCGTTGAATTTAGGGCTGGTGAATTTAAACGTGGTCGTACCAGCCTTAAAGACGATCCACGCGAAGGACGAACAAAAACTGCAACCACAGCAGAAATCATTGAGCAGGTACATAATATGGTTAGTGAAGATCCAAGTTTGACTAAGCGTGAAATTGCTAATGCCATAGGCATCTCAGACGAACGAGTACTCCATATTTTACATGAAGAATTACGTATGAAAAACTGTTTGGAAAGTTAGTGCCGCACACATTAACAATTCAACAAAAACTGGATCGAAAACAAATTTCTCAGCGTAATTTGGAGCGTTTTAAGCTGAATAAAACCGACTTCTTGCGTCGTTTTATAACTATGGATAAGACTTGGATCTACCACCATGATCCTAAATTGAAACAAGGACGTTTACAGTGGACTGAAGCTGGTTGTTCAGCTCCAAAGCAGGTGAAATCACAACGATTAGCAAAGAAGGTTATGGCATCAGTTTTTTGGGATGCAAGAGGAATTTTTTTATTGATTATCTTCAGAAATATTATTGCAACCTTTTGGATCAGCTGGATGAAAAAATTCGTGAGAAAAGACCTGGTTTAAAGAACAAAAAAATAATTTTTCATCAAGACAATGCACCTGTTCACAAAAGTGTTTTGACGATGGCTAAATTCAAAGAATAAAAGTACGAATTGCTTGAACATTCACCGTATTCACCAGATTTGGCTCCCAGTGACTTCTATCTCTTCAGAAATCTCAAATAATTCCTTCGTGGAAAGCATTTTTCGTCGAATGAAGAGGCCATAGCAACCGTAGACGGTTATTTTGCAGAGCTTCCGGAAAACCATTATAAGGATGGGATAAAATTATTTGAAGATCATTGGAACAAGCGTATTAAGCTTCTAGGAGATTATATTAATTAAAAAAATATATTTCGTAACAATAACAGTATTCTTTCATTTCGAGCGTAGGATCTTTTCAACCACCCTGTATGAGCAATATATGTATACACTTAAAATAGTTTGTAAGTTAAAATAACAATAAATACAATTTAAAAGAAATTATAAATCATTTAAAAACCGGTCAACTTACTTTTCATTTAAATCCAATGGTTTTTGTTATTCAGTTTTAAATGGTGAAAATAAATGTTAAAATTGTATCTACCAATTCCGTAAAATGTAACTGATTTATTCTTTTATTTAAAATTGTTTTCGTTTTTGTTTGTTTATTAATCTACAAAATGTATGTCTGTATATCTAAAGATACATTTTGTGTTAATGTGTATGGATGTGTGTTTATAAATTTTGAATTGAAGTAATTTTGTATATGAATAAACAATTTAAATAACAAACAAATTGGAAGTTTTTGAATATTTTTTTTTAAAACAAACTGCAAACAAAATTTTTATTTGTTATATCTGTTTTGGAAATAAATAAACCACAAGATTTTTTTTTATAATTTTTAAACAAATGAAGTGAAATTGTAAAAAATCCGTAAATGACAGTAAATCATTTTGAACAAATGTATAAAAAAGTAAAAATAATTTTAAAGTTAAAATTAATAATTTTTGTAAAATAAATGTATGTTTCTTTATTTTTAAATGGAACTGAAAATTTGTTTTTATTAAACTTCAAACAATAGACTACATAATATTCTGCTTGTACGGTAGGGTAATAACTTTTTTTTGCAACATCATCCATTTTGAGACGAAAGTCTCAATTGTTTATAATGATTTACTTCAAATAACTATTTTAACGTACAAAATTATTTCTCACCATTTTGGCCAATTCGCAAACCATTGCCCTATTTAGTGAAAGTAAAAAGTAGTGAAGCAAAAAAATAAGTAAAAAATGATTTCCGCATAATATGCAATAATATTGCGAATTAGTCAAACATTTAAAAAACTTTCAAATTGCTGCAAAACAATTTGTATTACATGTTATAAAAGGAAATACTGAAAAAAAAATTTTTGTTATTTAGAAGAAATTTACAAATAAATAAATTTGTAATTTTGACAACACTAAATTGCGAGGAAATCATATGGTTTATTTTATTCTCGTGTGTAAATGTGCCTTAATGACTTAAATGTTAGGGCTTTTAACCTAACGGCAAATGTTTTTGCTGTAGGGAACATGATACTTGTGTTTTATAAAGTAAAGCTTAACGAAAATTTGCAACGATTAGACAAAAAATTGTTAAAGGAAAGTTGTGTGAATCTAAGAATTTTTTTTATATTATAATCAAGGCTGGCAACTGACATCTTTATAATAAAGTAATTCGTTTCAAAAACCTTTTAACGTTGTGGTGTAATGAATGGATAGCGCGTTGGACTGTTACACCGAACGTAACGAGTTCGATCCCTAGCTATGGCAACATCAATGTAATATCGCTACGGATACGAAGAAAATGCCATTACCGACACCACTACTTAATACAATTATTCGTTTTGGTTGCCAACATTGATAACAAAAAATAACCAAAAATTGTAAATAATGCTTATGCCCAAATTTTGTAAATCACCTGCGTTCAACGCCTCGCCTACACTTCATTTTGAAACGCCAATGCGAGTGTAAAAAAATCGAATTTTATAAATCACTACGTCATTGCGTTGGGCTTTTACGTTATCACTTTAATTGTCATATTAAAATAATTTCATAGTTACCTTCATATCTGCATATATGAAATTTATGTTTTATTTGTTACATTTATCTCTACTTTTTTGCTATTGGCAATACCACTGTTAACAGATGATTAAACATATATTATTTCTTATGAAAATATTTAGTCAGCCTAAAACCTAAACCCGCAAAAAAATAATGAAGGTTTTTGAAATTTTTTTATTTTTAAAATTTTTTTTCGAAGGCACTTATACTATTTCAACGATATCTCGGCCCAAGAACAAAAAGAAAAATCAAAATCTGCTTAATAAAAAATAAAATTTATTGCAAACTTATTACAAATTGTGTGTTGTTTTTAAAAAGTTTGAAAAATAAAAATTTCAAGTGATGATTTTGACAAATGATTAATTTGCAGCGCAGTGATTCATGAAACTCTAATATGTATGTATAAAAGTTCTAATAACGTTTCAACGCGAGCAATCACCTACTTCATGCAAGGGACTTACAAAATTGTTTTTTTTTTTTTAAAGTGAGGCATTACGTTTTGCAAAATGAGGGCATTAATTTTTATAAATCTTTTTAGTAAATTTATGTTTTTAAATAATTTTTGTCCTAAAGCTGTATAACTTTTACTTAAATTTCGAAAGCAACAGATGGCATAACAAATTTTGTGAATAAAGCTTAATATAAGAAGTTATAACGTACCTAATATAACGAAAAACAGTTTTTTCCTAAAAAATCTGGGGTAAAATTTTCATCTCCAGCCACTAGAAAAGTATACTCAAGTCATAAGGTTAAACAAATTTTCGCGGTATGTGTTATCTTAATACACAGTAAAACTAATAACGGACCTTAATAATCACAATGTTAGGTATTAAAATAAAATTAAAATTAATTTTAAAAAATGTACCGATTTTCATTTGTTGACAACTCTTAACTAAAAAATTTATTTGCACCTTAAAAGCATAAAAACGACTTCTTCAACATACAAACGTTATTTGACTTCTTTTATCGCATTTCCTTATGTCAAGTTCTGAATATATCGTCAGTTAAGTGTTAGCAACTTATGACCATCGATATGATATACCCTTCGCCACAGGTGGAAGAGTAATATAAGATTGTCATTCCGTTTGTAATTTCTACAATATTGATCTTAGACCCTATAAAGTATATTTATTCTGGGTCCTTATAAACAGCGAAGTTGATTTAACGATGTCCGTCTGTCCGTCTGTGTGTTGAAATGGGTTTTCCGAAGAACCCAGACATGATGAGGACTTGATTGTTTTTTATTTCTGTTACATGTGATCCATTTCTGTTTGCTATTAAAAATCAGACAGATCGGTTAATAAATGGCTGAGATATTAGCAAAAAACCAGGACTACCTCTAATTTTTTCGGTAAAATCCTTTTGTTTAATATGTATGTAGAATATTAAGCATAACAAACACATCCATGTGTTAAAATTCTTTTCTTTCATCTCCACCTTTTATACACAAACAACACACATACAAAGATTTGTCATTTAAATAAAAACTAAACAAATCTCTAATGAACGAAGACTTTTATATATGTACCTCTATTGTCGATGATTTTGTGTGAGCTTCAATAGCTCAGTTGTCTAGACGCTATGTCACAAATCCTTTTTTTCTCTAAGGCCCCAGGTTCGAGGTTCGAATTCCGGTCAATTCACTTTTGTTTTTTTTTTGTACATTTTTTTTTATTATTTTCTTAAGACTTTTTTTTTTTTTGTTTATTTTTTTAACATTTAATAATTAATTTATATAAAATGTTATATTAATAATTAAATAATCCATAAATAGGCTAAAAACATCAACATTTTTATAAAAACCCTCTGATACAAACAAAATACAAACGGTTTTATTTCTATTTTTTGCTCCGATTTAAAAGAATTTAAAAACAGATTCTTAAACCATTTTATTTCTCATATATTAAGAAAATTTTATACATAATTTACCTTTGAGTGCAACTATTTTAGGTCATAACTTATAATAATTTATAAAGAAAAATGTATAAACTATTTTCCTTCAAATTTTAAAAATTAAGCTAAATAAATTAAAAATATTTTGTAATAAAAAAGCGAAATAAAATCCCAAATACAAGTTTGCCAGCTAAATCAAACTATTTTGTAGAAATAAAACACATGCAGTTCTAGTGATTTCTTTTAACGATTTGTAAAAAAATATTTTCTTGGTCGAAAAAAGCTTTTTTTAGAACTAAAATTGATTGGCATTATGTTTGTGGTATTTGTTCTGTTTTTATTTTATTTATTAAACTTCTTTTCTTTCACCTCTTCACCTTTTATACACAAACCACAAATCCATACAAAGGTTTGTCATTTAAATAAAACCCAAACAAATCTGTTTTAAACGAAAACTCTTTATTTACATCTATTAACGACGTTTGCTTATGTCCTTCAATGGCTCAGTGGTCTAAGCGCTTTGTCACAAATACTTTTTTTCTTTTAGTCGCGCGATCGAGCCCCGTCTATTCAACTTTTTTTATTTTTATATTTTTTTAACACTTTTTTTTTATTTTCTTAAGACTTTTTGTTATTTTTTTATTTTTTTTTTAACATAACAAATGCGTCCAGCACAGTTGTCTTAACGATGTTGCTCAGCTTTTCTTATAATTGGAGAACGGAAAGAAGAAAAGTTTCCAAGTAAGGTACAAGCATCTTGGTTATAAATACACAACATCTGACCAAATGTGGGCGGGATCCTTGAATTGGGCGTGGCACAAAATAGATTAATTTATATCTTAAGAACGGTAAGACCGTAATTAAATACTCCATAAATGGGCTAAAAACATCAAAATTTTTATAAAAACTAAAATGTAATATGACCTATGGATACGTCTTATATATCCAAAGATCGAAAATCTTTAGTAGAACATATTTGCTGAAAGTAGTTATGACCAAAACCTAAAAAAATACCTATTTTCGGGAATCATAAATCTTTCAGAGTCCAAGTTTTATCACTAAACTAAATGGTAAATTTCCACTTAAAGATGTCCGTATATAAATCTGTCCATTCCATATATGTCCATATATAAACTTCACTATTTTTCCAACCATGGTGAAGGGTATATAAGATTCGGCATAGCCGAATTTAGCCGCTCTTACTTGTTGTTAATTACATTTAATTTTGCCTATATTATTATACTACTAAATATATATTGCTCATACGCACCGATGCACCCATATAAAAAATTCCTAAAGTACGATACAACTACATGGTGGGGCAAAAACCATCCATCATCTGATTTTCTTTTACTATAACCTTTGTTTATTTCTTAATTGATTATAATTACGTGCACTTATAAGTTTTATTTAAAATAATTGTGGAAGGTTATATCTTATAAATGGTCGCCGTCAGTATTGGTGAATATTTTATCCCTTTTCAATTTTAATCGAATATTGTTCTTTAATGCTTCCGTTAAGAAAATTTGGTCATTATGGCTCTACGACCACTCGTTTACAGTATTATTGTTACCGATGGCTCTTTCGCAAAATAAGGTCTAATAACTTTTCCGACATAACTGCACACCCCACGGTAACTTCGAGAGTGTGTAATGGTGCTTCATGAAGTGTGCACGGATTTTCCATCCTCCAGAAGCGAGAATTTTGCTCAGTGATGTAAGCACTGACATAAAATTTACCTCATCGCTCATTATTAATTTTGATGGGAAATCATTTACAAACATCGTCACAATTATAAGGTTTTTCTAATTCCGATAGCGATTCATTGTTATTCCCTATACATTTTGCACGTGTCTACTTCACCGGTGTCAAACACAAACTGACATACCATGTCATTTGCAAAAATGGCAACACTTTACAATGGGGTGATATTAATTGCCCCACCTTGAACATTTATACTACTAAATTCAATGCAAATTTACTCCAAAACAAAAAGTTCAAACATCATTGGCTTAACTAAGTTAAACTATGTTTTAGTATGAAACAAAATTTTAGAAATACAAATTTTTAATTTTAAAAAATTTCAAATTTTGAAGGCCAAAAAATCATTTGAGTTCCAAAAAAATTTAAAAAAAAAAATCTTAAGTACACGGTTTTTTTTAACAGATCTTAAACCTCAATCCTATAATATAAATCCTCAACCCTATAATGTAAAGTACTGTTTAAAGCAGCGGTTTCCAACAACATTTACTTCACTGACCCCTTGAGACACTTTAACTGGCTGACGAACCACCAAATTTAAAATTTTTTATATTTAAATAAAAACATTTAAATCCCAAGACTTTTAGAAAAAATAGTAGTAGTAAAAAGTAAAAAAGATGGCAAAACTTTTAATTAATTTTAGATTTTATTGAATTAAGGAGATTTACCAGAATCTTTCAATTAAATTAGCATAGAAAAACTTAAAATCTCTGGAATTCAAATTTAAAGTAATTTAAAATTGACACTTAAACACACTCTAATGATTTTTTCGAATCTGAGAACGCCAGAAGAATTTTTATCAGAGTTTATTTTTAAGCTACACATAGTTCATATTTCTTTCAAAAGTTTTGAAAATCGCGCGCTGTATTCATTATTTTTTGGATTGTTTTTTTTTTAATACAATTATGGCAACTAACAAAGGAAGATTATTTATTTTTAAAGAATTCCGAACTCTTCTTGGACCCCTTTGGATGCAAATACGGACCCTCAGAGCATCGCGACCCCCCACTTGAAAACCATTGCTTGAAAGGTATACCTTAATATGGCTGACATATACTTCTTACAGTAGCTGGGCACTTGGTATGAAAAGCCACATATGTATTTAAAAAAAAAAAAAATAAATATATCTATTTTTTGATTTTAATTTAAAAATTATTTGAAAATTTAAAATGAATTATTTATGACATTAGAACAAACATTTCATTTAAATCAACCAAATTCATCAATCATCATATTTTGAGAGAAAATTTGTGGGGTATATAGGAAATAAACCAAATATATGTCATTTCTTTTGCTAAGAAAATACACAAATGGCTGAAAAAAAAATATACAATCAAATATACTTAAATATTTTTTGAAAGTAAGCCAATAAACTATGGACTAGAAATAAATTTTCATGGCGATAAAACTAAATGAGAAAATTTTATTTTATTTTTTAGAATATGAATTCTCAAAGTTTTTTTTTTTACTGCAATTTAATATTATTGTAAATTTGAATAATTATCTGATATAATATTTTATATTATTCCTTAAAATCGAGTTCAAGATCTTTTTATAAAAAATAATTATATATAATTTCCCTGAAGAAGTCACCGAATGTGGAGACGAAATATTGGAAGGAAATAATAAATAATCATTATTATGTTTTATAAAAGGATCTTGAACTAGATTTTAAGGAATAATATAGTATAATATTGAAGATCGAATAAAGGAAGACTGATATAATATTGTTAGAATTCAGATTGGTTTTCTCACTTCAAAACTTTTTAAAATATTCTATTTCTTCCAAAATATTTATTTTTAAATTGGGCTAGTAACAATTTTTTATGGCGTAAAAAGTTAATTAAAAATATTTTTATTCTCAAATTTTGCATAGATGATAGTAGATATTTTCAATATAATAAAAAACTATATTCTCAACAAAAAGGATAACCTATGGGTTCTCCAGCTTCTCCAGTTGTAGCAGATATAGTTATGGAGGAACTACTTGATAAATGTATTAGAAGATTATCTATTAAACCAAAGATTATAACGAAATATGTAGATGATTTATTTTGTATTATTTCAGAATGTGAAATGGAAAATATTTTAAACATATTTAATTCATTTCACCAGGATATTAAATTTACAATTGAAAGGGAATGTGATCGTAAACTTCAATATTTAGACACATTAATAATAAGAAAGGAGAATAACTTGTTAGTAGATTGGTACCAAAAACCAATTTCTTCGGGTAGAATTATTAATTATTATTCAAAACATCCGAGAAGAGTTATTATTAATACTGCTAAAAATCTTATAGATAAAGTTTTAAATATTAGTGATATAATTTTTCATAGAAATAATAAAATAAGAATAAGAAATATTTTAGAGGATAATAATTTCCCAAGGGAATTGATTTATAAATTGATTGGTCAGTACAATGGACAAAGGGAAGGCAGTGTGAATATAGTTACTGAACCCCATGATTTACAAGTCTTTAACTTATGTACCAATGATTTCTGAACGATTAGAAAATTCTAATATTTATGATATCAATAATTATAGGATGGCTCATAGAACATATAATACATTAGATAGATTATTTAGTAAAATGAAAGATAGGACAAAGAAATTAGATAAATCTAATATTATTTACAAGATACCTTGCAGGGGTAAAGATAATGAAATATGTAGTAAAGTATATATAGGTACCACAAAGAACAAATTAAAAATTAGATTAGCAGGACACAAATCTGATCAGAAATATGGGAATACACCTTCTCAGAAAACTGCATTATCATCACATTGCGCCACTCTTAATCATTTTGAAAATACAATCGTTTTAAATACAGAAACAAACTACAAAGGACGCTTTATGTTAGAAATGTTACAAATTATCAACATACCAATAGAACAAAGAATTAATTTTAAAACAGATACAGACAATGTAGCTCAGAATTACAGACATTTAATTTATAAGAATAAAATAGGAAATTAAATAGGTTCATAAGAATGTAATAGAATAATTTTTGTTTCCTGTGTTTAATTTTTAATATTTTTAAAATTGTTGTATCATTAATTTTGATTTGTTAAAAAATTTGTTTAAAATTAAAAAAAACAAAAAATCCCTGAAGAAGCTATCCATTGAGATAGTGAAATATTGGATAACAAATAAATAATTTTGTATAAAATAGACCTTAAGCTTGAATACTCATTACCTGGAATTTGTATTAAAAAGGTCGAAGAAATTGAACTGAATAATTTAATATTTTTATTCCTTAGAGAATGTTTTTATTTTACTTAGAATAAGTTTTTTTTTTTACTGTAATTAAATTTCTTTCACGTTTAAAATATATATGATTTTTAATTAAAAACTTTAAAATTTGTATAAATTTCTGTGTTGCCTGTACGCTGACCCATTGTGTAAAGCTGTTTTTAATATCACAAAATAACAAAATTTTCAATTTGTTTTAAAAAATTATAAATTGTTAAAAATAATTGTTATAAATAAAACAGATGTTTTCGTTTTTACATTAAGCATTTTAAGATAAAATAAATGCAATACAGTAAAATACACAACAGCAGCATATTTAAGAAAAATTACCACACTTTAAGTTAAAACACTCAAAAAAAAAAAAAAAAAGCCTTCATACGAAAAAAAAAAATAAATTTCTCTAGTTGAATATTTTCTTTATAAAACTTTTCCAAGTAAACTTCTGTTAAAAAAAGTTTTGCATATTACTTAATTGTTGTTAGTTGCATTTTAAGATTAAATTACAAGTTTTCCATTTTTATATTCTTACCTTACATTCTCATGCTTTTGTATATAAATTCTATGAAATTGTCCAGCCACCGGTGAGAGTATATCATTTTTCATTTGCATTGCAACATGCTGAGGTAGTACCGACAATAATAGTCTTTCCAATTTTTCATTTTCATCTTGTATTTCTAAACGTGCCGCTATACAGTTGCGTGTATCTAAAAATGCCCGCCGCTGAGCTCGTTCCATCATAATGTTGACAACTAAACCGGCAACATTTACACCAATAAACATAACAATGTTGGCTATAAGCTGCGGCAAGAAAGAAATGAAAAAGTTAAAGAATATTATTTTTTTGTTGTAATTTTATAAAAGTTGCTTTCAACAAAAGTTGTAATTTTAAATAGGAAAATTTTTTTAATCAATAACACAATGGTCGAAGTGTCTTTTTCTAACAAGCAGTTTACCCACACAGAGAAAACCGAATTTTTTGACAACCGAATGATTTGGCCAACCAAAATTCACTTAATGTAACAAAATTTCAATTAAAACCAAAAATTTAGTTGGCAAGAAATTCGGTTATCACGATGAATCTGTTTTTTCTGGTTCTTAAGGTTAAAATGTATGGTTCCAAAGTTTCGAAAAAACGATGACTTTTTTTTACCATTTATAGACTGTCCCAGCAAAATAAGAGCTGAGAAAGAAGTAATTTAACACTACATCTACTGAACCTGAACTGATGAAAATTTCGGTGAATCATTAATGGTTTTAACATTAGCGTGTCATTGGGAGGTAGTAGTGTGTTTCGGTGCTATGAAAAATCGATGATCAAATGGACTTTTTCATAAGTTTAGGGAAGTTGTTAAATATAGGGACTACGAAATTAATATGGGGAGTGACTTTGTTTTTAAGTTAAAAATGTGATTTTGAACACGCCACGAATAATTATTCCGACCAGGACAAAGTGAATATAACTGCTATGTAAAATATGTTTTCAAAAAGGCATTAAATAACTGCAGGAATTAACCATTTATGAACCAACTAAATAATTTTTTTTTTTACTATAATTATAAATTGTTATAAATAAATATTGTGTAATATTTCTCATCGAGCTAAAAATCTTTTATATATAAAAAATTAATTATAAATATTTATTTATCCCATTTATCGTCATTCCCCTAAAGAAGTCCCCTTAAGAAGTCACCCAATGCGGTGACGAAATATTGAGATAAATAAATATTTATAATTAATTTTTTATAAATAAAAGATCTTTAGCGCGATAAGAAATATTACACAAGCAAGAAGATCGAAGAAAACTAAAAGAATTACAGATAAATATTAAAATTAAAAAACTAATATGCCTTTCAATCGAATTGTTAGAAAAAATATTATTCTTAAGACTTCATAAGTAATACCAAGATATTGGAAGTTGTTTAAAATGACTTCTTACAAATCGAAAAATTTGCACTACTAACTTCTTTGGATGCTCTGAAAAATAGATAACAACCATTTTATGTTTTGTTAAAAAGAATTTGATCTATTTAGTTTATTGTAGGGTGATTCTTCAAAATTTATTCGTAAAAAATCATCATTATTGAAATCCATTTTATTTGAAAGAAAGGACATGCAATTTATTTTATTTAGAAAAGTTTGTAAACGGTTTTTAATCCCACTTTACTATTTTTTTTTTTATAGATTTTTAGTAAACAAAAATATTATTTAGCAAATCTTTTTCCACTTAAAATAGCACTAAAAAGTTTTTTAGTTGTAAAAATCAGCCCTAAAAATAATTAAAATTTGACCTGGAAAGTAAAAAAAAATTGACTAAAATATTTTTCAAAACAGAAATTACCAAATTAAAACAAAATGATAAATTCGTTTATGTCTTTATAATTTTTAAGCCTTTAATTTTTTAAAAAATATTTTTTGAAAAAATAAATAAAATAAAAAATATTGATGGTCGATAAAAAAAAAATAAATTTAAAATTTTGTACTAATAATAATATTTGGTAAATTTTAAATTCCACCTTACAAAAAGTTTAATAAAAATTAGTAGTAGCGGAAAATTTTTTTCTACAAATTTCATTGTACTACACGCCAGCAGACACACATGGCACACATTAGCAAATTTTCCCGTAATAACAGTAAAATTTTCTGTTGCCATTACAGACTTTTTTTGGTGAGTGTAATGAGCGTTTACTTTTGAAATGTGAAATGTTATTATTTTTTTTAAATGTTATTTAATTTTTGACATTTTTACAAAAACTATTTATAACTATGAATAAAGTGAGCTCTTGTTTTAAAACATATAAAGTACAAAATTTAATTTAATTAAAAAAAATATTGTAACAGAAGTTTTTATTTTTCTTTATTCAATTGTAGTAAATACGACACTATGAAAGCGTAAATTTATGACACCAAGTGTATATATATAGGGTCCGCCAAATAACTTTTTTTTTTGAAAATGCTATAAAAAAAAACTACTGAATATATTCTCAAATTTCTTTTTTTATTTGAAAGTACAATCCTTCCGGTTAATAATGGAAAATAATTTCATTTAAATGGCTGCCTCGGTTGGCCATGCAGTAGCCTACACGATCGGTCCAATTTTTAAGCACATTATCGATTGTTTGCAGCTGTATTTCACCAATGGCTTCACGAGTATTGTCCTTTAAAGCGTCAATTGTCTCTGGCTTGTCTAACGGCACCCCACAAATAATAGTCCAACGGTGTCAAATCGCAGCTCCGAGGTGGCCAAACGACATCAGCTCTGTGGCTGATAATTTGGTCTTCAAAAACAGGGCGCAAGACATCGAGTGTAGCTTCGGCTGTGTGGCACGTAGCACCGTCCTGTTGAAACCAAATGTTGCCAATATCCTCCTCTTCAATTTTTGTTAACAAAAATTCGTTCAACATGGCCCGATAACGATCGCCATTGACTGTAACGGCCACTCCTTGCTTATTTTCGAAGAAAATGGCCCAATTATGCCTCTTGACCAAAATCCGCACCAAACAGTGACTCGTTTTGGGTGCATCGGCTTTTCAATGTATACGTGCGGGTTTTTGTGCCGCAAATGCGACAATTTTTCTTGTTTACATACCCGCCAAGATCAAAATGAGCTTCATCTGAAAATATGACATTGAAAAGATGACATTCTGCAACATTACCATGATTTTCAAAGTAATGTCGCAATATTTCCCAGAGTTGCTCAAGCGGAAGGATAAAACTAATTATCTGTCAAATCAGACATGAGCTATGTGTTACCATTCACGAAATAAGCACTAGTTTAAAAAAAACGTTAGATGGCGGACCCTATACATAAAGTTCCTCGCCCTGGTAATTACTTATAATATTTTTGCTGTTAGACCCCAGTGCGTATGAGTATTATTAAATTTTGGGTACGTTCGTAAATGCAGTAAATTTGTGCATCACTGCGGCAGTTATGCCAAGTTTTGTTGCTGATGCGTGATCAGCTGTTGCAGATGCTTTCATATTGCCCAACAACTGCACAATGTTTGCTTTTTAAAACGTTTGATGAAAAACATGTTCACAATAATATCAAATATTATTGAAAACCTTGATGGTAAAAATGACAGCTTTTTGTTAACTTATAATAAAAAAAGAATTAAAAGAAAGATGAAACATCTTATGATTATCAAAAATCAATCAAAACGGAAAAAAGGCGGATTCCTAAAATAAAAAATTAATATTATTGAAAATCTTGACAACTTTTTAATAACTTATAGTAAAAAAGAAATAAAGGAAAAATTAAACGACTTTTGATTATTAAAAATCAAATAAAACGAAAAAGAAAACTGATTTCGCACTATTGCATCAGAAACTTTAATGATGCCATAGTTGCAAAAATTTGCGGCAGCGCTGTCAATTTTTTGCATAAAAAAACGTTTGACGCAAATCAGTACTACCAAATGATGCTTTTTTGAACGTTTTACTTTTATTATGCTGCAGTGATGCGCAACTACTGCATTTACGAACGTACCCTTTTTCATATGAAATAAATACAAGAAGTACTTAACCTATTCAACATATAACATTTGACCTTTATGGTTCAATAAAACAGAAAATTGAAACAATAAAAATATATATTTTTTTATATTCTCTCTTCTGCTCTAATTTAATAAAAATAAAAACATGAACTGTATGCACTGCTAAACTACATACAATTTTCTTTTAAATAAACTTTTTATATAAAAAGTGTAGGAGAAAAAATTCAATTTTAAAATTAAACAAAAAAACTCAATTTGCTTTTTAGTTTCATTTCAATATACATAATAAAATGAGTTTATTTTCTTTTTTTGTTTAAATTTATGTTTAATTCAATTTACCTGATTATATTCCAAATAACGAAATGAATCGGTAAATATTTTATATACAGTTAAGCTAATATGCACCAATGGTAGTGTTATGCCAAAACAAACAGCTTCCCAGATTTGTAATGGCATCATGGCATATGCCAAAAAGACCACAAATACAATTTGCCAAACACCTTCAGCCATGACCTGTATAAGAAAAATAAAATAAATAAATTAAATGATAGAAAAAGCAAGAAAAATATGCAAATATTACAGATTATTATGGTAAAATAAATTGTTTGTACTGTATGAAAATATAATTAACAATGGAATAAGTGTAAACTATGAAAATAAGCAAAAATACAAACAACAACAACAGCAACATGATAATAAATTTCTGAATGTCATTGCATAGCGGTGGTCTATCTATTGATGGTAAGTTTTTCTTTTTTTTTAATTTTAACTCAATTAACTAGGGAAAAATTTGATATGTGTACAACAAGGATGATATCCTGAACTTTATTCATAGATTTTTATAAAATTTAATACAATTTGAGATTTATTTTCTATTTTATACTGAAATTTTATCTTAAGCCATATTTATTAGTTCTCATATCTTCCCTGTTAATATAAAGTACACTCACAATATATTTTCCGTTACCGACTGTAGTTTATTTAAAAAGTAATACGTAAATTTATCTTTTTTTATTCGATCTTCAATATTATATTATATTATTCCTTCAAATCGAGTTCAAGATCTTTTTACAAAAAATAATAATGATTATTTATTATTTCCTTTTTTTTTTTATTTTATTCCTTATTTAGACACATTGGTAAAGAGAAGAGGTGATAGATTATTAATAGATTGGTATCAAAAACCCACAGCTTCTGGAAGAATTATAAACTATTATTCGAAACACCCAAGAAGAATCATAATTAATACAGCAAAGAATCTAATTGAGAGGGTATTGAATATTAGCGACTTAGAATTTCACGGAAACAATATAGAAAAGATTAAAAATATTTTAAGCAATAATAATTACCCAATTCAACTAACATGTAACTTAATAAGGCAATATAAGAACAGAAATAATTTTAATACAAGAAACGTTATTGAACCTAAAATTTATAAATCTCTAACTTATGTTCCTCTTATATCTGAAATGTTAGAAAGATCAAAAATTTATAATAATAAGAAATATATGGTAGCACATAAAACATATAACACATTAAGTAGACTATTTAGCAACACAAAAGACAGAATAGATAAATCGGAAATGTCAAATTTAGTTTATAAAATACCGTGTAATGGTGATAATAGTGAAAACTGTAATAAGGTATACATAGGTACAACAAAAAATAAACTTAAAACCAGAATTGCAGGACATAAATCAGATCAAAAATACAAGAACACCATTCCTACACAAAAAACAGCATTATCATTACACTGCAATAACTCTAACCATTATCCTGATTTTGATAATACGACAATTTTGAACATAGAAAATAATTACAGACGTAGATATATGTTAAAAATGTTACAGATATTGAAAATACCATCTACACAACGCATTAACTATAAAACAGATATAGCGAATATAGCCCAAAATTATAGACATTAAGTGAATAAGAATTGAGCTAATTACACTGTCCAACAGCATTTTTGGAACAGAATAGCGACCCTATAATTCTCAAAGGGTATGTTGAGTAGATCATTTTTGTAAAACAAATTTATAATCCAGCACGTCTGAGTTTTTTTTTACAGTGGGTCAAAGTTTTCATTTTTTGGTCGAAGGGAGCATTATACTATATGAAAAAATGCTGTAAGTTAATGTCTGAGAGAATTCTTATGGTCAGAGTTGTATTGCGGAATTGTATGGTTATTATTTTTGTGGAAGATCTTAACCCTCTAACTGGTCTCTTTATGGGTCAATTTGACCCTTTTTTCTAGAAAATCAAAAAATATCCTTTAAAAAAGGACTTTAAGGATTAAAATATTCTACGAAAATGTTTGCGGAAAATTTCAGTGGGGGTCACTAAAGACACCATTGTTGTAAATAAAGCTCTTTACGATTAATTGGCAAAATTACACGCCAACTTCTATAAAAAAATTATAATTTTGTTTTAATAGTGGTTTATTATAGTATGTACATATTTATTTTTTTGCTTCAAAACTTTCCAGATCGGCATATCTTTTTTTTTGGAAATGTTACTTTTACATTGGCTTTTATCAAATTAATGTTTTTCAATCTGGAACATAATATTTCAGCTTTCTCTTTTGTTAGTCCTAAATCTCTTACAAGATCTTTAAAATAAGCTTGGTCTATCAAATTAGGACATATGTTTAAACCATCAAGAGGCAAGTAACTTATATCTGATATGTTTTCAACCGCCGCTGTTATTTCTGTATTGGCGACTGTCATATTGGCCGAAAATGTATGTGTAGGCGGTTGAGGCACCGGAACACCTTCACAGCGCACTTCTGGTAAAATGACATTATTTGTTGTTTGATATGTCATTATCGCGTAGTGCCTTTGGCTTCTACAAAATTTGTAATTTACGCAGAAATAGCATGTATCTGATTTGTGATCTTCAGGTTCAATCCATGTAATAGGTGCAGAAAATGGCAGCGCCTTAGTACCGCCTTTTTACCAGGTCAAAAGACCACTTTCGCAAGTAGTACATACGGTTTTTGGTATCCAAGCTTCAGATAAAAATCGTATTCCAAATAAAAGAAAATATGGTTCTTCAATTGTAGGGAATATCTTTCTTCTGCTTTGATGGTGCGTAAAATGTCCACAAATAAAACAAAACCAATCTCTTAATTTGCAAACAGAATCCGCCATGCTTATTTAAGCTTTAATTTTTCTTTTTTTATATTAATTTTAGTAAAAATAACACCCGATATGTACTGCTTAGTAGCTCAATTATGCTTGAATTTTTTCTTTTATTTTTTATTATTAATTTTAATAAATATCACATCCGATTTGTAAGTCACAGCTGACTAGACGCGAGAACTCAGTGTTTGGCCCGGCCGAACTTGACGCCGTTTTTACCTGTTTTGTATATGTTGGTGTATAATTTTACTAAGTAAAGAGCTTTATTTACAACATTGGCGTCTTTGGTGACCCCCAACTGAAATTTTCCGGCAAAGATTTAATCCTTAAATGTCCTTTTTTAAAGGATATTTTTTGATTTTCTCGAAAAAAGGGTCAAATTGACCCATAAAGAGACCAGTTAGAGGGTTACGATCTTCCACAAAAATAATAACCATACAATTCCACAATACAACTCTGACCATAAGAATTCTCTCAGACATTAACTTACAGCATTTTTTTCATATAGTATAATGCTCCCTTCGACCAAAAAATGAAAACTTTGACCCACTGTAAAAAAAAACTCAGACGTGCTGGACCATAAGTTTGTTCTACAAAAATGATCCACTCAACATACCCTTTCAGAATTATGGGGTCGCTATTCTGTTCTATTCAAAAAGTCTTAATTTGTTGGACAGTGTTATTTTAATTTTAAATAATATATGTATTTCAAAATAGTTTTTTGTTCTATGTATGTAATATTTTCATTTTAAATATTTGTAAAAACATTTTTGTTTCCCTATCTTTTTTAAACCTAAAATATTTTTGTTTCATATGATATTCATATTTTTCATATTGTCAAAAAGTATTTTTAAGATTTCCCGCCTTTTTTAAAAAAATTTATATATATATACGTTTTAATTATTGAAAAAATTATATAATTTCCCTGAAGAAGTCACCCAATGTGGAGACGAAATATTGGAAGGAAATAATAAATAATCATTATTATTTTTTGTAAAAAGATCTTGAACTCGATTTGAAGGAATAATATAAAGTAATACGTAAAGTTTGTTTTTAAATGAAGAATAAATTGAAATTCATAGAAATATATTTTTTTAACTATTTGACCCAGTCATTCAAAAAAAAAAAACAATAAAAATTTACAGACATTCAATAGGGGTTGATATTTTCTGTTAAATGTAAAATTGTATGTTTTCTGTTTCTAAAAAAAAATTCATATTATTCCTTTTTGTTTTTTTTTTACCAAAATAGTTTGTTTATATACAAAATTATTTCAATAAAAAATACAAGAAATTATTCAAATATACACACACACAGAAAATAAAAATATATACATCTGTGTGTGTTGTGTTTTGTAAAATTATATATAAATAAAAAAAAATACCATGTGAAAAACAAACCAAAAAAAATCGTTTTTTTTTCTACATTTTGTCAGTTAAAAATTGATGGTTATTTTAAACGACTTTCGATTGCTTTTACTACTTTTGTCAATTATTAAACAATGATTGAAAATAAACAACGAAATGGGCTGAATATAATGAAAAATCAGTAGTCTTCTTTTTTATTGTATTTTCGATTAATTTAATATGTATTTTAGATTAACGAAATAATATTGCGAGTGCACTGATTATGCTACATACAAGCACATAATGACTTAAAAGTCCAGACAAAATTGGAAGCGGCTTGCATATGATGATAATTTAATTTAAAAATTTTGGAAAAATTTTGCTTATCTTTATCATTGTACAAATTACACAGTACAACATGAAAAAACGGAGTTCTGACAATGGATTCTAAGAGAGGAGGAGACAATAAAATCAAAGGGCGGAAATGAAATTTTCTACAAAAATGTTAGCATAATGACTCAAATTTTGGGATGACCTACATAAAATTTAGGTCCATTCCAAAATCTGACTAAAAATCTGATGAGGAATCTTGAATTTGACTGGTTTTTAGTGTTTGAGTTAAGTTTAGAGTAGTGGTGTGTTCCGATATTTATAGTAGAATTTTATGGCCAACATTTTTGTAAAATATTTCATTCTTGTCCTCCCGCTTCGTAGGGGTGTTTTATACACGCAGAGAAAAAAAACATGTTTGCAACTGATCACTTCTACTATATTATACTTGCTGCATTCGGCTATGGTTGTCACAATTAAGTTATTGGTATATTAATGTGGTCATGGTAGCGATTATTATGAATAAATATGATAATTATAAATCAAATAAAACATGACTTTGAAATTTACAGTCATAATACTGTCTGATACAAAAAATTGTATCAGTTCAGTCCATGTCCATGTAAAAATTATAATATACGTATTATCATTTCAACCTGGGGGGTTTTATTTTCGAAAAAGCCTTATACATATAACATTATAATTTTCACTAATCAATTCATTGTCGACAAAATTCATTGTCAAAAAGATTTTAAATATTTTAATTTTTTGCTATAAAAGCAAAAAAAAAAATATGTTTATTAACTCATTTCTCGTTAAAAACGTCGTGTGAAAGAAGTACTTAGAATATTAATAAAAAATATTTGTACAAAAAAGTCTGTTGAATCCAGAAGTTGTTTTGTACGAAAAAGTTTATTATAGAAAATACTAGACTTTTATTAATTCTTCTAATAGAAAAATTTTTAGATTCTATAGACTTTTTCTTAAAGTAAAATTCTACAATTCTACAAACTGTTTCTTTGATAAAAATTCATATACAGGTTGGTTGAAAAGTTCCTGCGCTCGAAATGAAAGAATACTGTTTTTGTTACGAAATATATTTTTTTTATTCGATATAATCTCCTAGAAGCTCAATACACTTGTTCCAATGATCTTCCAATAATTTATCCCATCATTATAATGGTTTTCCGGAAGCTCTGCAGAATAATCCTCTACGGCTGCTATGGCCTCTTCATTCGACGAAAAATGCTTTCCACGAAGGAATTTTTTGAGATTTCTCAAGAGATAGTAGTCACTGGGAGCCAAATCTGGTGAATACGGTGGATGTTCAAGCAATTCGTACTTTAATTCTTTGAATTTAGCCATCGTGGTGCATTGTCTTGATGAAAAATGATTTTTTTCTTCTTTAAACCAGCTCTTTTCTCACGAAATTTTTCATCCAGCTGATCCAAAAGGCTGCAATAATATTCAGAGTTGATTGTTTTACCTTTCTGAAGATAATCAATCAAAAAATTCCTTTTGCATCCCAAAAATTTGATGCCATAACCTTCTTTGCTGATCGTTGGACTTCACCTGCTTTGGAGCTGAACAACCAGCTTCAGTCCACTGTAAACGTTCTTGTTTAAACTTAGCATCATGGTGGTAGATCCAAGTCTCATCCATAGTTATAAAACGACGCAAGAAGTCAGATTTATTCGGCTTAAAACGCTCCAAATTACGCTGAGAAATTTGTTTTGGATCCAGTTTTGTTGAATTGTTAATGTGTGCGGCACTAACTTTCCAAACAGTTTTTTCATACGTGATTCTTCATGTAAAATATGGAGGACTCGTTCGTCTGAGATGCCTATGGCATTAGCAATTTCAAGCTTAGTCAAACTTGGATCTTCACTAGCCATATTATGTACCTGCTCAATGATTTCTGCTGTGGTTGCAGTTTATGGTCGTCCTTCGCGTGGATCGTCTTCAAGGCTGGTACGACCACGTTTAAATTCACCAGCCCAAAATTTAACAGTGCGTTTTGAAGGTGAGGGAGGACTCCTTATACACTTCTAACAATTGTTCATAAATTTCCTTTGCTTTTAAACCCTTCAAAACAAAGAATCTAATGACTGCACGATATTAAATTTTTTCCATATCAAAAAAAAAATCAATGACACGTCAACTTCAAATGGTTTGTAAACAAAGAAAGAATTGACAGAATGACTTGCAACTTTGCATGTGTTCTCAGGACAGTTATACCAACTTGAGAAAAAAAAGTTTGGAGCTAGTAGTGTCATCTCTTGGTGAGCGCAGGAACTTTTCAACCAACCTGTATTTTTAAAAAAACTTAGATTCTGAGGACTCTTCATCATGAAAAATACTTAGACACCAAAAAGTTTTTCTGGTAGAAATATTCTTAAATTCTAAGGACTTTTTCTACAGGAAGAATTTTGAGACTTAAAGGACTATCTAAAAATAATCATAAAAATGTCTTTTGGATTAAGGAATTTTTCTATTAGAAAGAGTCCCTAGAACCTATGTTTTTTTTTATTTAAAAACTCTTTAAAATTTAAAATTTTTTTACAAGATTTTTTTTTTAAAAAAAGTTCATAGAATCCAGGAAGATTTCTTGAAAAACTCAAGTTTTCTCCTTAGGAAAAGCATTGCTTAAAGAAATATTCTTAAATTTAAAGAACTTTTTCATAGTTTCGAAGCATAATATGACTGTATGGATCATATTATGGTAAAATTATATTAATTATTATTATCATAATATGATAACTATATTATAGTACGACTATGGTTGGCACAATCCTAATCCAAAAATTATATGAAGCTCTTCGAATATGATTGCCCTAATCATGGCTTTTCTCTGCGGGTAAGATTTGTGTTAATATTTTCTTCAAAGGTACTGAATACCTCAGATGTAAAGAAGACATAGTTTTATAGACCGATATGTTGCTAAAATAAATTCCGATGTGATCTTTCAAAATGCCGACACACGTATATTTTTTTTATCTTTTCTACCAGAATTCATTGTCAGAACCCCATAATTTTGGAAAATTTTCGAAATTATTATACAGTTTTATAATTATTGTCAAGTGTTTTCTTTTTAATTGCTTTTATCATCATCGTTAGTCTTTTAAATTGTGACTGGTCATTTATTAATTAAATGATTTGTTTAGCAGGTTTACTAAATATGTATTTCATTTTCTAAATCTAATCAATTAATTATAACTACTGAAGTTGTATTTAATTTTATTACCTCTGATTCTTCCTTTACAAAGAAATAATAATAAAATTAGTTTTATTTGAAAACAAAATTATTAAATAAATTCCAAGTAAACAGTATCATAACTTAAGTTTCATTCAAGTATAGTTTCATAATATATTTTCAAGTGTAATTCAAGTGCAATTCTAGACTTGACTTGAAAATGCAATTGATATTTTAATTTATTGTTAACGTTATTTACACATGAACTTCTGTGGTATTTGATCTGGGTTAGTTGTTTGTTGCTCAAAAGCTGTATCTCAAAATAAAAATTTGTGAGCACGATTTTACTTAAAAATTACAACACTGATAAGTAAAATTTTTTAATTTATCGCTAAGTAAAAATTGTATTTTTTTTTGTAACCAAGTGGACAATTTTATAGCAAATATTTATATATAACTTCTTGACTTTTTTAATGTCTTTTGAATTTTTATTTTTCAAAATAATGCAAACATCAAATACAAGACTTTTGTAGTTCCCTGATTATGAACCCGAAGTCTTAATTTTAAACGTTATAATATAATAAAGAATTTTTTTTACAAAATTTTTTTAGTAAATTAAATGAAAAATTTCTTAAAATTAAGGAACAGCTTTTAAAAAATCAGTTTCTTTAATAAAACTTATTCATTAAGTGTATAAAGAAGTAAAATGATATATTTCATAAAATTTTATGAATACTTCTATCCATTGATAGTTTCAGTAGAATTTCATTGCATTTATGCAAACATTTATTAATATCATGAATATAATTCTCTCAGTGTGTTTTTTTATAAAAATATATAAATTCACATTCGCCATCAGTGACATTAAATACCCTATATGTAATTTTTTATACTCACAAAATCCACTCTGTTAAAAAGTGGGACTCAAATGCTTTATATAAATGGCTTATTAGGGGTTAAGAGTATATATGAAAATATTCCTTGTAAAATTGTATTATAAAAGCCCAAACACAAAACCGACTAATTTCATAAATTTTATTATAAAAAATCGCAACTGTAGCGTTGGAATTATCTACCCCGCATTGCATAACCTCAAATTTGTGTCATAATAAAATTTTAAAATTTGTTAAAATCTCAAATACAAATATAAGGAATTTGTTATTTGTTAACTGGATATTATGACCAAAATTATGTTGGTCCTAGACCCTATTTTCGATTGGAGTATATAACCGAAAAATGTTTGGCCACAGTCCCCAAATAGAAAATGGTGAAAAGTTTTTTTTTTTTTTTTTTAAAGTTTCGAAAGCTCTTTTTACCCCCTAAACATAAACATGTGTCAATAGGTTAATTAATTTTAGATTTTCCCTCTCTATCACATACCCAAACTTCAACGAAGTCTGAGGGATAGTTTCCATTTTAGCTATTAATAAAAAACTGAATGAGCCTTAATTGTATTAAGATTGGATAACAAACTGACTTAATAAAATCTAAACTAAATTCAATTTTCTAAATTTCTTTGAAACTTTAAAATATTTTCAAATATTTTACAACCCATTTTTTACCACTTTCTCAATTTGAATTTAGTTTAGAACTTATTCAGCCACCTCGCACAGGACTTAAGTACAACAATGCGAATTATTTGTTTTTATTTGGAGGCGTACATATTTAAAGATTTGAAAAATGTCCAAGAAATTTTTTTTTTAATTAGAGAAAATTTATTAGAAAAATTTGGTCGGATATACTAAATATTAAATTTTATCTTCAAAGAGACCATCATGATATTTTTATTTGCAAATATAAAAGTAAAAAAAACTTCCATGAATTTTTCTCCTTTTTATATATCCATATTTTATAAAAATCTAGTTGAACCTGATGTGGGACCAAAGCTTCGATGAATTAATTCCCTGATGCCTCTTTTTGAACTGAATTAATGTTTTCGGAATGGGTTCCTTAACTAGTCTTAAGGAATTGACTGAATTCTTTCTTCTTCATTCGATTTATCTTAAAGAAATTCATTAATTATTTTTTAATGCGCAAAGGATTTTCTTCAAATATAAATAATTCAACTTTTGATTAAGGAATTTCTCTTGAATTCATTAAGTTTTCCTTTTTTTCTTTTGCTTTAGTCCCGTAGGAATCAATTTTTTCTAGAGAATTAGCTTTTTCTCCTTATTCCCTAAGGAATTAACTTAATTAGCTTAATTTCCTGAAGGAAAATTAAACAAAAAATAATGTGTCTAATTATAAATTTATTATAAAATGCATCATTATTTTAAAGTCTAAAGCAGGGGTGCCCAAAAGTTCTTTATGAAAGAGCAAATACCAATACATTTAAAGAATAACTAATTTTGATTCAATATTTTTTATTGTAAAACCAATACAAAACGAAAAAATATTTCATATCATACGTTTAACAAAAACAAAATCTACATTGATGATCGCTGTCGTCAATGTTTACCAGCAAATCCACACCATGTCGATCTCGCTCACGTAGTAAAAAACGTTCTCTTTTTTTATATGGGCAAATTACAAAGGTTCGGCATCTTTTCAAATTGTTTTTTTTTTCGATACCAATTGATTTTCTTTGCAAATCCAATTAATTTTGAGCAGATTTTTCAATTGGATTTGAAAAAAAGTTTGAAAAACAGGGCAATTTGCTCAAATTTTTGCAGAAATCAGGAAAATTTGCTCAATTTTCCCCTGTTTTCTGTCAGTTTCCAAACCTTTGTATTCTGTATAAAAGTTTATTTGGCCGCTGCCAGCGTCTCTATACTTATTCTTCCTCTATGGCAAAGCATACGAAAGTGTTGTTGCTTTGCACTTGCGTGTATACAGTGAAGAACGACAAAAAAACGAATAAGACAAAGTTGTTTGTGTATTTCGTATTGCTGAGTGCTGAGTGCACTATGTGTGTATTAAAACACACAGCCTATAGCTAAGTGATTTTACAAAAACAAATAAGCATCAAGCGCATAGGGCTTGGTCACCCTTGGCCTAAAGTACCAAGCGCATAGGGCTTGGGCACCCTTGGTCTAAAGTAATGAACTATAATTAATATAATACATTATTTTTTGTTTTAAAATAATGTTAAAAGTAATGAGCTATCATTACAAAGTAATGTACACAATAATGATAAGTCATTACTAATGATATTATATTGTAATGATAACTTATTATTTTCAATATTATTTTAAAACATAAAAAAAATGTTTTAACCGGGCAATTAAACAAAAATTTAATGAATTCATGAGAAATTTATTCATTAGGGACCAAAAGTTGAAGTGGTTAAATTTAAATGACTTCCTAAAACTAATTCACGTTTTTATCAAGGAATTTACAGGCAATAATTTCAGAATTTTCTTGTTAATGAATTCATTCCTGGCATTAAACAATTTAATTAAATTTTAATTCTTCAAAACTCTGTATGAGACTTGGCCTGTAATTATATTATCTTATACAGTTTTTTATAAATTCTTTAATTTTAAGAAGACACTGAAAAAAATATTTTACCTTAAATTCAGTTAATTTTAAATAATTTTGTTTTAAGCCATCAAACAGTAAAATTTACTAACTTTCTTTATTATTTTATTATACAACAGAATGTATAATTTTAAGTGTAAGTAAACTCATTTATACTTTACTTTACTTTATTTAAATATATAAACAATATTAAAAAAAAAAAACATCTTAAGACTGCCCTTGAACGTTTAAAAAGATAAAATGCATTTGTGCACGTTTAAAAAAATAAAACTAAATATATGTTAATCGCAGTTAACCCAATTTCCTAAATAAAAACTTATTTTTTTTAACTATAAATAATAAAAAATTAAAACTCACCTCCTTGGTATCCACCGGAAACACGGAACCCAATGTTGGCATCGACACTATACAAATGGCAGCAGTAAATAATAAAATGCCATAACACAGACAGGGTAAATGATGATCTTTGATCACGCGACATTGTAACAATATTAAAATTATGGCAAATAATAGGCACACAAATGAATTGAAGACGTTCTTTAAAAATAGAGAAATTCACAAAAACAATTTTATTTTTATTTTTTCCAATTTAACTTACATGAAAAGTAGGAGCATTATTATAAGCTAAAGATAAAGCAGCCATAACACCACATAGCACCACAACTAATGCCACAACACCCAACACTGAAAACCGTTGCAATTTCAATGTATAACGTTGATATAGACATTCTAATTCATCATTTTCAAAACGTAGCGTATTCCATGGACGACCACGTGTAGCTTTTACCGCATGATCCATAATAAATTGTTAATTCGACAATTGAAGGTTAGAGAAACAGAAATTTTCTTAAAAAAAAAAGCCCAACCAACCACCACCGCCTTAGAAAGGCGGTTTTTTAATATAATGAAGCCAAAATTTTAGGTGTTTTGTAAAGATGAATGTGTAAAGGAATTCATTGAGATCTAAAAAGAGAAGAATATATAAAAATGGTAATTAGAAATAATAAAACAGTATTATAGTGCATAGTTAAAAATAAATTCGGGAATTCTTTAATTCAAGCAGAGCCGCGAATAAGGTTGTAAGCATAAAAAACCGAAAGTGTTGACAAATCGAAAAAAATGTTTTAGAACTTGTAGGTGTATCCCACTGACTGGCTTCTTTAGATTGCATTTTGATAACGAAATCCTGCATAATTTTGCCTAATTTTAATTTTAAGTTATAAAAGAGAGTTATTATAACGGTAATCTGTAAAAAACAGGTTTTGTAAAAATTGTCGCTTAAAACGTTATTCCCGGCTCCGCTTCAATTATCAAATTGTTCGATTACTCGATATGTAATAACATTTTTTTACATTATGTAAATTTTTCAATAAAAGTAGCGTTTTCAATTATTTGACGCTGCCAGTTAGCTCGTTAGGGTATTATTAAAAAAAAGGACGATTAATAGGAAAAATTTTGCGATTAATCTTTTCATGCAAAATATATGTATAACTTTCATCAATAAAAAAAAAAAAAAAACAGATAGCTGTATTTTGTGAAAGTGTTTATTTAGGATAATTTAAAGCAATCTCAGACTTTTTAAAGAATTATTCCTTAAAATTATGGGGGTTTTGGGAGGAATTTAAAAACTTATTAAAAAAGTGTTGTCACACATGTTCAGTAGAAGTAATATTTAACATCTACATATAAGAGACATAAAATGAATGTTAAAACACGAAAAATCCATGTAAAGTAATGTAAGAACAAAAATAATTTTTTGCTACTTTGCATATATTTTTCTGTTTTAACAGATAAACAGAAAAACGCACAGTGTAGACAATATTTTAACACAGTGCGACATTTTGCCGATTAAGCTAATTTTATATTTTATTTATTTGTCACTATAGAGAAATTAGAAAGTTTTTTAAATAAACAAGGGCAGTCGTAAAGCAAATTTCAATAAGAAATTCTTAAATATATTGTACAGTTTGTGCAAAATTAATAAAGTTTCACAGAACTGTCACTGTTCATTGGCACTATCATTATCTCGTTTTGGCTTTAGAGTTAAAAAGGTTTTATATTCAAAAAAATTTAAGGAAGTGAGCGCCCCGGAAATCCAGATTATTATTGCCGTAGTCGTGGGATCAATTCCCACCAGATACAATGTTCTGTTTACGCTACACCGAGCCGATAGCCTTCTTTGCTAGTGCTCTGTGAGGGTATTAGGATATAATTTGTACTCAGAGAAAACTATTCATTGTGACAGCCGAATTTCTTGCCAACTCAATATTTTGTTTGCAGCAACCAAATTATTTAGTTGTTGTAACTAATAGTATTCCAGATAGAATTGAAATGTTTGGTTTCAACCGAAATTCTGGTGGATTAAGCGAATTTAGTTCGCGACAAACAAATATATCGGTGGCTTCAGCCAAACCATTCGGTTGGCAAAAAATTTGGTTGTCTGCGTAATTATATGATTAATACACTCACAATATATTTTCCGTTACCGACTGTAATTTGTTTTAAAAGTAATACCTAAAGTTTGTTTTTAAATGAAGAATCAATTGAAATTCATAGAAATATATTTTCATTCAAAAAACTAACTATAAAAATTTATAGACATTCAGTAGGAGTTGATATTTTCTGTTAAATGTAAAATTTTATGTTTTCAGTTTCTAAAAATATAATTCCTTTTCGTTTTCTTTTTACCAAAATATTTTGTTTACATACAAAATTATTTTAACAAAAAATTACAAGAAATCATTCAAATATACATACACACAAAGTCAATAAAAATATATACATCTGTGTGTGTTGTGTTTTGCAAATAAAAAACTTTCAATTTGAAAAACAAACCACAAAAGTAGTTTTGTTCTAACTTTTTGCCAGTTAAAGATTGATGGTTATTTAAAACAACTTTATATTGTTTTTACTACTTTTGTCGATTATTAAACAATGATTGAAAATAAACAACAAAATGGGCTAAAAATATTAAAAAATCAGTAGTGCTCTTTTTGATTGTGTTTTCGATTAATTTAAGTTGTTTTTAAAGAAATACTATTGTGAGTGTATAAATAAAAATAAAAAATTAACATAAAAATAAAAAAGTTATATAAATCTGCAACTGTTTTATTTTCAAAATATGTGAGTTTGATTTGTACAAAACAATTTAAATAATAAATATCTGTAGACTTTTGACTATAGCACTTAAGTTGATTTAAGAAAATTTTCCAAGATATTGTAGTCACTCACCTACTAACTTGTAATGATTTTTCTGTGTTTTCCATTTTTCGACAATTAAACTTTAGTTTTTATCGATTCAAAATAATAAAATTTCCGAATCGAAAGCAATTTTTATAGCAGAGGTAACGCCAAAGTGCTTGTTAGCAAAAAATATCTGGCAACAGCAGCATAATATGCATTTTCAAAGGTTTTTTGTTTTAATCTCTGCCCTTTTCCGAAAGAATATTTTCTAAGGTTGAAATAGTTTTAGAATATGGAAATCTAGGAAATTAAATTATTTTTCAACACTTACAGAAATAATTTAACAGTTAAATTTTCTGTACAAACAACGACTTGTGGAACGGCTTTCTGTGGGGTTTAAGTAACATGTTTGGAATCTTAGAACCACGTTTGGATAGTTTAGTTTAACGCGTTCGGGATCCATAAAATTTTTGTTACAGGATTGATGGGGTTGGGAACTGATTTTAAAAGTATTTTCTTTGGAAATGTAAGAAAATGCAGATTTCCTACAGAGTTAAAATTAAAATTGTATATGTGTAGGGAAAAACATTTCTTTATTTAACAACAAGTACAAAACTAGCCAAAAAAAATTTTTTTTATTAGAAACAAACAGTTTGAGGCAAAAGAAAATGTGAAGAAAAGCAATTTAAAATATATTTTTAGGTTCGAGATCAAAGAAACATTTTTTTCGAATACAAAATTTTCTTATTTTTTATTTAGTAATCTTAACAACTTTTTTTGTGTATTCTCCATGATTTCTAAACAAGAAATAAGAATATTTTTTAATTTGAAAAAAAAAATTCTATGATCTCGAACCAGATTAAAAATACATTTTCTTACATATAAGTATTAAAACGTTAATTTAAAAAAACCCCACAATTAATTACTACGATAAAAGGAATTCCTTGAACACATGTCTTTAATATTAACTAATTGCTGATTTGGACATACAGTAATAAAAAGGAGAATGTAAAACACAATAATAGTATGTAAATTTTATTTAAACTCAATAAAAAAAATTAACTGGATGTTAGCATAAAAAAGGGTGGGCCATTTAAAATTTTAAATTTGAATCGGATATAAAAAACTACTAATTATTTTTTCAAATTTCTCGGTTTACTGGAAAGGTTAAACTTTGTCATTTAAGAATGGAACACAATATCAATACCATTCATATCAGTACTTTTTATCAATAGCCGATTTAAATTTAAAATTTTAAATGGCCCACCCTGTATCTTTTGCCGTTGATTTGTGAGTTAAATAGAGATGTTTACAATTAGCACTTTCAAGGGCACGAAGAATGTTGATGAAGGTCGTAGCTGACTAGAAAATGCATTCCATTCGGCCAGTGTCTAAATAACTTTTTCTGTATATTCTCATTGATTACAAAAAAATAAAAAAAAAATGAAAATTCTCGAACCAGACTAAAAATACATTTTCATACACTTAAGTATTACGAGATCAAAGTTAAATAAAAAATCTTAAGAAAATGCTACTTTAAAGCTAAAAACTGAAAAATCCAAAAAAGCAGAAAATAGAAAATATGAGTAGAAAAATCAAAAACGGCAAAATAAGCAAATTTGTTTGCTCTGGTTATGTGAAACAAATGTAGCCATGTCTTGAAAGACATGAAAATAGAATTTACATTAATTAGATTTTTTAAGTAATTAAAACAAAAATCAAAAATGATCTATTGTATTTTCTAAAGCCTACATGAGGGCCATATCATGTACTTTAGTTTTGATTTCTGCTGTTGTTTGCAGTTTTTGGACGTCCACTTTGCTGAAACGCAATTTTTTATTGTAGCATATGAAGGAACACTTTTATCTAATGTATTCACCATATAATACGAGTTCTAGTCCCGATAAACCCTTCTTATATAAATATTTATTGTCACCAGGAATTCCTATTATTTTCTTTTTAAAAAAATAACTAAAGAGTATTTTTTAACAGCTGTTACTATACAAATACATAAGTTGTCAGATCGAAATGAAAATTAACATGTTAACCGCCACCTCTGTCAGGCTAAGAATATTTCGAACGGCCCCCGTAGCATAAATATTTAATTATTAAAAGCTGTGTTATATTAATACCTTAAAATTTCTTTTTATGTAGAAATTTTAAACATCCACAACAATTAAAATTAATCAATATTGACCATGAAAAAATCCAAATAAATTCAACAAAATAAATCAATCAAATTTCAATTTATCTGCACGATTTGTTATAACGATGGAATTGAATTCAATTTAAATTTTCATTGATATTTTAAATATTTGTTTATCCTCGTTTCACTTTTCAATATCTGGCAAAATTTGTTTTTAAAATAATTATATGTAGAATTTTTATAGTTAACTAAGCATAAAATCATTCGTGTTCAACTTTACTCTTTTTTTTTTTTTTTTGTGCCACACTACAACTACCAATACAACAATATTACTCGTATCCCACACATAATGGCGTTTTTATAAACTAAAAACAAATTTGCTACTAAAGTGTTGGTGGCATGCAACAAAGTCTATAACACATGTACACTAGAGGTGTTGAAAGAAAGAAAGAAAGTGAATTTTAGGTTTTCGATTGGGCTAACTTTTTTTTTATAATAAAAATTACTAATAGGAAATTTGTTGGCGCTTGGATAAAGAAAAATAGGCGAGGAAATCGATTTAAAATTTTATAAGCGATTCTAAGTTTTTGTTTTCAAAAATTGTATTATTGAATATATTTTTTTTTTCATATGAATATTATCGTTATTTATACTTAACCAACGGGCAAAAACCCTCTATGTTGGCAGCGTAGAAACAATGTTGCCCGGCTGTGTATCGGCTTTATTTGATATTAGTTCGGTAAGTGTTTTTTTTTTTTTTTGTATTTTCGGAAAGTGTATTTTTCTGTATATCAAACATTTGAAAAATTTGGCCACTCTGCATTTATCAGACATGCACTCATACACAAAATGCAAAATTCGAAAACACTTTATTTTACAAAAAGAACAAAACTAGCAGAGAAAAAATTATTAGAAAAAAGCACTTTTAAGGCAAAAAAAAAGGAGAAAAAGCAATCGAAAGCTCGAAAATCTTTAGAAAAAGCTACTTTAAAGCTAAAAGATGGAAAATTCCAAAAACAAGAAAAACAAAATATGAGTACACAAAAAAAAAAAGGAAAATAAGTAATTTTGTCTTCGTTGTTAATTAATTTGATATTGGTCCCAAAAAAAAGGTGTTCATTTATGTTATATTGTATCCGCTACAACAAATAAAATTTTTATCAAAATTAAATAAAAAAATAAAATCCTAACAATTGAATTTAATAACTAATTTATTCTTTGAGCTTAAGGTTAATTTTTTACAAAAATATTCACCCTTATTCTAGTTGTCGTCGTCGACACAAGACAATGTCGTCTTGGGATTTTTTTTTTAAATTGGTATTCCCGTTGTCGTTATCGAAAATAATTGATAACTGTCGACAAGTATTTGGTATTCTGTAAGAAAATGTGACGACGATATTGTCTTGAAACGACTCTGATTTTGTCGACACAATTTTTAGTAACGACTTGAGGAAAAGTAATGACTGAAAAAAAAACGAAAAAATGGGAAGAAATATGAAATTTATTAAATGCACTTGGCCCACCGAGAAAAATGTGAGATGGATGGCAGAAGGTAAAGAAAGCATGATCATATAAAGTGGATTATAAAAATATAACAAAATTTATTTATAGGTTTGGCGAGACTTAAAATTTAAAGTTAAAAAGAAAATGGTAGCCAACAAAGCCGAGTGTAATGCTACAGGTGGCGGAAGATTCAAGCAATTTATATTGAGCCCGCTGGAGAAAGCTGTGGCAAATCTTCTACAGTTTCAGAAACAGCTGAACCCTAAGTTAAAGTCGTTTCCAACACTGAGCTGTTATGACCCCTGGGCTAAAAATCTTTATGTAGCTGCCAACTTTATTGTTTTGGAAATAAATGTGGGATTGATTCCGGTTTTCAAATTAGGTGCTATTGTTTCCAGCACATCTTTGAAGGCTGTTTTATTTAGCCGAAAGTAACTTTCAAACCTTTTAAAAAAATTAGAAGATTAACATTCTTTAAAGTAACAGACTTTGATTTTGCTACTCACTTGTTATCCGGCAGATTAAAGATATTGGATTTCTGTATGAGAAACCTTCTTTCCAATACTAGATTTTCTTTATTTTATTCATCACTGGTATCAGAATTTAAATTACACATAAAAAACATTTTTTCGCAAAAATAATAAACAAAATAAATCTGCCGACTCAATTTTTAGAGATGTGTTTTTGTTTAAATCGATAAACTGTCGACGTCTTTACAACACTGTTTTAGAATACCAATTTGGTGTCGAAGTGATGTCGACGTCGAAGCAAAGTGATGTTGACTCAAAAACGACGACGACATTGATAACGACAAGTAGAATAAGGGTGATTATTTATTTTTTAATATTTCTTTAGGAAATAATAATTATGACAAATTATCAACAAAATGAAAGTTTTGATTCTTTTTTTCGTTTTAAATTTTTTCAAAAATTTAATTTTGTTTATATGTCATAATTATTATTTCCTGAAAATATTAAAACTTTATAATCGAATTTAGATATAAGATAAATTCTTTTAAGTCTCTGCTTTTATGTAATGAAATACACTCACAATATGTTTTCCGTTATTGATTAAGGTTTATTAAAAAAGTAATACATAAAGTTTGTTTCTAAATAAAGAATTAATTAAAATACATAGAAATACCATAAAGGAATTAATAAGAAGTAATACTCGCAATTTGTTTTTTAAGAAATATCAGAACAATAATATTAACAAATTAAAAAAAAATTAAATAACTTTTTCCTGCATTTATGACGTGAATTCACACCATAATATTTTGGTTTGAGAAAAAACCGGATTAGTTTTAAAATTTATATTCAAATCAAAAATTGTTCAACGAAATTTTAATTCAGGAGTAAAACATCTTCATTCATGATGTTCTTAAAGATTTAAATTATGCCAAGCGATTAAATACATGTACTTAAAAGTTTAGTCGTTTATACCAACTTCCATGAGAAAAATATTTTTTAACTATTTTAATCACCTATCAATTCAACCCGTGCTATAAAAAAATATTTTAAAAAAAATCTTAAAAAAATATATTTTTTAAAATTCAGACCAAAAAAAATTTTAAATTCTAGTATCCTTCAGAAATAAGATATGTCTTGGGATTATATGTCTCACTGAGTTTTTGGAACAACATCAAATGGGACTAAATATGCCATTGGTAGAGATATGTTTTTTTTTTTTTTTTTTTTTTAATTTTGCTTGGGGTGCATGGTAGTGAAAGTGTTAAAAATCAAACTATAAAATAAAACCGATTTTCAGTATAAATTTATATTTTCAGTTAAATGTTAAATTTAAAGTTTTCTATTTCAAAACATGGAAATTCAAATAATTACATCCCGGGTAAAAAAGATTAAATCTGATTAAATCTTTTTAGATCTTATTAGACATGATTGAATCTATTTAGATCTGGTCCAGATCCAATCATATATGATAAGATATGGCATATGGACAGATCTGATCAGCTCTATTGTCAGATCTGTTTATATATTAAAATAAATTTAGAGATTTTTACGGCTAGATATGGGTAGATCTGGTCATATATGATCATATCTGATGCCGATTTTGTTCATATCTGAAAGATTTGCTTAATTTCGTAATGTCCTTGTTCAGATTTTGTTTTAAGAATTACCCAGTAAAAATACGAATATACACCCAGAGAAAAGATTGGTTTCAATTCGATTTTTTATTTGGACTTACATATACTCCATTTATAAAGCAAAAATATTTTATTGGGAATTAAAAATAGGGAAAAAGTATTAAAACTAATAATATTATCCATTTAATCGTATTTCCAATCAATTTCAAAAATAAAATTCGGTCAGTAAAATTGGTACAATCCATCAAATTTAATAAAAAAAATTGTCGATATTTAAAAATGATAAGTACAAATACGGTTATTTTGATCAAATATATGTATCAATTAATTAGGGCAACCGAATTGTCACTAAAAATTGGTATTGATAAACATATTTTATACTATATTTGTTTTCCTAACAAATTCTCAATTTCCGAGTTCAAATTCCGGAAAAGGCAAACATTTAAAAAAAAAATTTAATTAAAATGAAACATTCAAATGTTTAAATGGCAAATATATCAAAGAAAGTTAAAATTTATTGTGAAACAGAAATCAAGAGTATGAACTATGAATCTGAATGCACAGGTTTGATACCGGAAAAATCTAAAAATAAAATTGTTCTTAAAATAAAATTTTGTGGAACGTAATAATATTTCTGTGGAATATAAATATTAAATTGGCTTTCACAACTAAAAATATAATTAAAAATGAAGATAGTTCGATTTGCAACAAATTCGGTGGCCACAACTGATACTGTTTTCTGGGTGTAGAGTTATTACCTGTAAAGTTTTTCTTTATCGATAAGAGGTTATAAGTCCAGATAAAATTCAAGCTGCTAATGGTGCGCCGGATATGTGTAGATTTGATCAGATCTAATTATATATTGAATTTATATCCAATTTTGAGATATAATTAGATTGGGTACAATCAGACCTAATGGGATCTTTTAAGATCTGATTTATTTTGTACGGGTTTTCTTTTTTTTCAAAATAGTTCTTTAAATACAATATTATTTCAATATTAATTGTAAATTTTAGTATCATCAATGTGCATGTTAGGAAATCAACTTAATCACGTGTTGTATTGCTAATAAGACAAAAATGGAGCAAAGTATATGTTTTAATAGGTTTTTTGTTTAGGCTCTGCATTGCTTCACAGGCTCTAGCTTGTCTAAAACGTTTGATTCTAATGAAATGTTTTGCCATATCAAAATACATGTATCAGCCTAGCTAAAAATCTTTAATTTTTTTGTTGTAAATATACGGAGGTTAAAGACTCGCTATAAACTTGCGAAAAAAAAATACAAGAAATTTTACACATATACATACAAACATAGAAAGTAAAAATATGAATCTATATGTGTGTGTTGTATTTTGAAATGAGTTTCAAAAGACTTTAAAAACTTACTACAAAAATAGTTTTCTCTAACGATTTATCAATTAAATATAAAAGATTATTTCAAACGGCTTTCGATTATATGTACTGCTTTTGTCGATTATTTAAACAATAATTGAAAATAAACATTAAAAGGAGCGACCCGGTAGGCTAGCTGGAAGCGTGCCAGCTTTTCAGAGCGGGGGTCATGGGTTCGATTCCCCCCATATGCTCTGGTCTGTTGACGCTACAACGACCCGAGAGCTCTCATTACGCACTATTTATCGTGTAGTGAATGACTTCGAAGAAAGAGGGTCTGTAGGTGATAGGCCCAATCATCGACCAGAACTTACTGCAAATTCGGCTTAAAAAATTACTGTTGCTCAAAAAAGTGTTCAAAACAATCCATCAACCTCAATTCGACACCGTGCTCAGGAGCTTGGTTTTCAAAGAAAAACTTTGGCCACAATTTTGCACAAGGATTTGCGTTTGTTTCTATTTAAGATTCGGTTGACACAAGAGCTTCTTCCACAAGACCATTTACGCCGCCGTACATATGCCAATAGGATGTTACAGCTCGCCCATGACAACCCCGATTTTCATGAAAAAATCATAATGAGTGACGAGACACATTTTCATTTGAATGGATATGTGAATAAACAGAATAGTCGGTTCTGGGCAATGGAAAAACCTCAAATTATTCATCAGTCACCTTTCAATTCATTAAAAGTGACAGTCTGGTGGGCACTTTGGTCAGGAGAAATCATTGGACCTTACTTCTTTGAAAATGAAAACGGCGTGACGGTAACTGTGAATGGGGAGCGATATCGTGATATGATTAAAAACTTTTTAACGCCGCAACTGCATGCTTTGGGCTTGATTAACATGTGGTATCAACAAGACGGTGCCACATCGCATACAGCCAGGATTACAATGTAATTACTGCGAAACCTCTTTTCACAACAAGTTATTTCACGAAATGGTGATGTTGATTGGCCTCCACGGTCGCCTGATTTGACTGTATCGGACTTCTTTTTGTGGGGATATCTGAAAAGCAAGGTTTATGCAAACAAACCAGAAACGCTTGAGCAACTCAAACAAAATATTCGTGATGAAATTAATGAAATACCGCGTAAAATGTGTGAGAATGAAATGAAAAATGTGCTCAAAAGGGTCGCATTTGTGAGGCTAACAGAGGCGGACATTTATCTGATATTGTATTCCATACATACATAATTGCCGAGATTAAAAAAAAAACATTTATCAATATATAATCCATTCTCTTTCATTTGATCAAAAATTATAAACAAACAAAGAAGTATACCTTCCAGGCGGACACCCTGTATATGATTAATATAAATAGATATACAAATAAATAAAAAGAGTCACTTTTAATTGGATTTTCAATTGACTTAATATAAATTTGTTTTTAACGAAATATAATTGTGAGTGTAATAAAAAATGACAGGAAAGTAAATACTGTAAATTTATAGATTCCTAACAAGATGTATTTTTGGAATGAATAAAAATACTCAATTTCTTAAAATCAATAAAAAAAGCTTCATTTTTTGTTGTTGTTGTATAGTAAATATAAATTATAAAAGGATATAAAAAAATGAATGTATTGCAAAGGAAGAGCTCAAGGTCAAAATAAATTTCTAAAAATAGGAAAGGACTAAACGTGCCGGTTTTTTTTTAAGCAGTTTGACAACTGCGACGTTTATTTATATTTCGATTGAAAATATTTGTTTGGTAAATCTTGAACAAAAATTTAATATGGAAAATCTTAACAAAATTAGCACTATACTGTTTCATCCTTTTTTTTTCTTTAAAAAATATTTACATAATTTACCATTTCTTTTATCCCCATAAATACCATAAATTATGCAATCAAAATAAATGAAACATAAACATAAATGAACATGAATAATTCACAACATTTTTGCTAAATATTTATATGCACAAGTGTTGGGAATACACCCACTTACACGCGCACACACCCACCCACATCAAATAGACAATTTTAAGATTTCAAATAAAAATAAAATTCTTGCACTTCTGCTCTGAAAACTTTCAAGCACAACATCAGCACTTTTATGCTGCTGGTTTATGGGTTGAATTGGATGTTGCATGTTTTCATGCACAAGTACTGACACACTAAGAAGTATCACTTTGAAACATTACACTTACACACACTCAACTTCCGTTTCCGTGTTAGTTTTCTTAAACAGTCAGATATACAAAAGTTTTTAAATACAAATTCTTATTCATGCTAAGATTTATGCTTAAAAAGTTTTTGTTTATAGTTTTGACATTTTTAATAGCGACTTAAACATGAAGACAGATGAAAAATAATAATTTTAATTTTAAGGATTTCTTTTTGAAATAATATGTTGCAGTTTAGGAAAAATTTTAAAATTTTAATGGTCTCATAATAGTACAATAACTTTGGATGTATTTGCATGGTCTTTCTCAGGTTAATTAGATATTGTGCAATCAAATGAAACAATATTTAAAAAAAAATTCCGAAAATATTTATCTGGAAGACGTACATGATAAGCACCAGATTTGGACAGTGTCTACATCAGAGAACTGCATTTGCTGATTGCAAAACGTTCATACGCAATCAACACAAGAATAAATATGTGTTTGCGTTCAAACGCTGAATATACTCCAACACACATATTTGTTGATGATTTTAAATCAATCAAACGACGTGAAAATTGTTTTGCCACTGATTTATAATCATCGGTCGTTGTTAAACCATTGTTTTATTTTGTTCATTCAAGCCAACAATAATTATTTTGATGTAGAATAAATCAGAAAAAACAACAAACAACGTGCATGATTGTAATCATAATTAAAACAAAATAGTTTCTTATCTAGGAAAAGCGGGTGGTTATGTAGAAACATTTCATAAATGTTATATGTATATTAGGGTGGGTCTCAAAAATTTTTTTTCATAATTTTCATTAGGAATACCAAAAATATTGTTTTTTGTGAATTTTTTTTTTATTTAGGTCGACATCTCAAGCTCGCCCAATCCGGTTAAAGTTAAATATTGCCTAATTTTACAGTCAAAATAGATGAAAAAAAAAAATTAGACAATATTTAAATTTTTCCGGATTAGGCAAGCCTGAGATATCGACCTAAATTTTTTTTCCAAAAAAAATATTTATATTTCACAATTAAGAATATTTTTATTACTAATAAAAATTCTAAAAAAGCGGATTTTAGACCCACCCTAATATACATATAACATTTATAAAATGTTTTTCTACAAAACCACCCCCTTATAAAATGTGTTTCCATTTTGTTTTAATTATGAATAAACACATACGGGTTGTTTGTTGTTTTTTCTGATATATTCAACGCTGACTTTTTGTTAAGTGATTACATTTGCATAAAACATAAACGACAGATGATTCACACTGATTCCAATTACGCGTTCAGTAACATGATGCTGATTTTATTCTACAGTGAATTTTGTTGAATTATTAAAAGTGAACAAGAATTTTTGTGTATGATTAAATCAAGAAAAAAGTTAATTTTGCAGTTCTCTGGTCTACATTGAAGGACTCGCTTGATACCCGCATCATACGCTTTAAAAACTTTTTGTTGTAATGAAATTTGACAAAATGAACATACACTGTTGGATGTTACATTGTATATACCAAATTATGCAATTTTTGTGAAGCAAAAATCCCTACAGTGTTTAAAGTAGCATAACAAAAACTATAATTCTTGGTGTAAACACTACTCTACAAAAATAAATTTTTTTTATCAGACTTTTAGTAAAATTTTTTTTTAAGAATTTTAGTCTTTTATATACTAATTTACTTTTTGTCTTTTTAACTCAATTTTTACTACGCTTTTATTATATATTCCAAAATTTATCACTTCAATGAGTAAACCCATACCCCAGGGAATACATAAAATAATGAGGAAATTTTAATCTTTTTTGCCCCCACCCGCTGTAAAAATTAAAAGTCCCGTTTCAGTAAAAATCTATGTTCCTCACATGACAAATTTAAATTGCTGGGGTTGGACTAAGTGCCTAAGGAGGCACTTTATCCTATTAATTACCATTATTACTATGCGCTAATTGGATCTTTTAAAAAGTACCTTACGAGCGAATTAAGAAAGCATACTTAAAATTTCAGGTTTATACAAAAATAATTTTTTTATAGGACGTTAAGAGGAAGACTATTTCAATATTTGCATCTCCCAGCAAAAGTGATCAGCAACCCCGTTTTAGGATATGTCTTTTTTTCAAGGCTGAAAATTTATTTTTATTAACTTAGTCCAAACTCTAGGGAACATTTCCAGCCGAGGAGGTTTGCCAATCCCCAATCACCATTTAAATTTCAAATTTCTATATCCATCGATTTCAGCGGGGTGATGACATTTTCACCACACTCACCAAAAAAAGTCTGTAAAGGCAACGGAAAATTTTGCTGTTATTACGGGAAATTTAGCTAATTTGAGCCCAGCGGTATTTTTTTTGCTAATCTTAGCAACACATGTCTGCTGACATGTAGTACAATAAAATTTGTAGAAAAAATTAGCTGCCGCTACTAAATATTAGTAAACTTTTTGTAAATTGGAATTTAAATTCAGTTTGCTAAAATAAGCAAAAAAAACTTACTAAATATTATTAATATTCAAATAATTTTTTTTGTGGGGCATCAAATATTTTTTTTATTGTTTTTTCAAAATATATTTTAGACAGAATTAAAAAAAAATTAAAGTATTAAAAATTGTAAAAGCAAACGAATTTATCATTTTGTTTTAATTTGGTAATTTCTGTTTTGAAAAATATTTTAGTCAGTTTTTTTACTTTTAAGATCAAATTTTTATTCTCTTTAGGGCTGATTTTAAGATCTAAAAAAACCTTTAAGTGTTATTTTAAGTGGATGTCTTATTTTTAGACTATTCACATATTCACTTCCGATCACTTTTTTTAATCTATGTAACATTTTAAGGACATGTATGTTTGTAGGTGTAAGTTTTAATTAGAAATAACATTTCCTTTAATATCCTCTTTTTGAAGTAAGTACATTTTTTGCTAATTTTAGCAAATCCGTTTTTAAAAATTTATTCAATGATTTCTGAAATCACCAACAAAAATTTGTAAATATTCTTTAAAAATTCTGTAATTTGTAAAAAGTAAATAGCAAAAAGATTTGCTAAATAATATTTTTTTTTACTAACCACTTTACTATCTTTGTACCGACAAAGATAGTAAAGTGGGATTGAAAAGCGTTTACAAATTTTGCTACTAAGTTTTTTTACGAGTACACTTTTTCATTGAAAATTCTTAATTTATAAGAGTACAGATTTTTTATTTCAGATTTCTAGCCAAGTTGATTGTCCTTGCCTTTACAGATGAGGCCTGGAATATCTATTTTTAGCATGCAATGTGTGAAAATTTCAGGTATCACAAGGCTGCTGCAGGCTGCTAAGGAAGGCTTTTTTTTTTAAATCCCAATTTTGAACACTTTCCTGACGAAAATTCCAAAGATTAATTTTATTTGTGAATTAACACCTACTCCATTTTCTAGCGAATATAGTTCAGGAAGTATCTTAAGGGGGAGACTTTTTCCGTTTTGCCCCTGTCCATAGATGTCTGTCTACCTTTCCATTCATATCAATTGTAATAAAATTATTTGCATTTAATTTGAAACGTAAAATGTATCAAAATTGGTAAAATAGAAAAAAATATTTTCAAATCGATAAAGAGTTTTTATATCCAGTCTTGCTTTATTCCATTTTATTCCCTGTGTATAGGATTTCAGTTACACTCGTTTCCCGTTTCACTAAATTTCGTTCCACTTGCCTAGTATTTTAATTTCACTCGATTTCCCTTACATTTCATTTCCTTTCCCGTATACAGTGCATCAATTCCTCCGGTTCCCCTTTCCATTCAATTTTGTTCCCCAACTCAGTGTTTTAATTTCAAGCGGTCTTTAAATTTTAAGTAAATTGGGAGACTTTTTCCTTTTTGAAGCCGCATATTTACCACGTTCCTGGCAGCAATTCTAAAAGGTAACTAGTTAGTGAATTAGCCTATATTTAAGGGAATACATATTTTAAATTTCAGGGTTTTAGCTAAAGGCCACTAATGTGGTACAGTTTTATTTTTAAAATCTTTTTTCCATGTTCCTGCAGAAAATACACAAAAGTATCTTATCAGCAAATTATCCCATACTCCAAGAAATACATATTTTATATATCTGGTTTCTGGCCAAAGCGGTGTTGGCAGGGTTCACCTTTGGTCCTGCATTTTTACGTTCACGTTCCTGGTTAAAACAATAAAAAGTACTTTATAAGTGAATTAGACCATACCCTATGGAAAACATAAATAAATATGTAAAATTTTAGGTGCCCAGCCAAATTTGGCAGGCCGCTAAGGGAGATAATTTTTCGCTATTGTACCCTGTCAATTTAGAATTACCAGAAACCCCGTTTTAGCGAAGGTTCCTTTAGCAATCAAATTTTCTAAAAAGTTTGAACACATTAAACGTATACTATTAAAACGTATTAAACGTATTAAAACGTATTAAACTATTTAATGGGTTATATAGCACATTACTATATGCCGTGTAAAATAACGGGTAAACATTATTGGGGCGACACTTAAGTGTAATCTGAATTTTGTTATTACATATTTTAATAACAATTTTGTATCGCAAAGGAAAGGTATTGTTAAAAGCTTTACGACCCAGCAAAAATTAAGCTGCCAAAGAAGCAATAAAAACATCACTACTATGGCAAAGGAATCACTTCTTTTCTGATGGTTTCATCGATAAATTTAACATTAGCGTATCATAGGATGGAAGTATTCAAATGTAGCTACTAGCATTTTTCATACTTTACTCTAAGGAAGCAATGAAAATAATACAATGATTAGATATTCTGATGCATGAGTGGAAAATGTTCATATACTTTTAAGCTTTGATGAAAATTTAATTCATAAGAATGCAGAAAAATAAGTTTAAAGAAGCAAAATTTATGCATTGGTATACATTTTTGAAACATTTTTCAAAAGTTTTAATGAATTTTAAGACAAATTTTAAAATAGTTTTGGATAATTTAAAAACTGGTTGTACAATTTTGAAACATTTTTAGACAATTTTAAAATATTTTTGAACAACTTTAAATAAATTTTGCACAATTTTGAAATATTTTTAGGCAATTTGAAATAACTTTTACACAATTTTAAAATTATTATGTAAATTCTGAATTAAAACTGGAAATTATGTAGTGTTAAATAAAATACATAATGCAAAAATGCATCGATTGCTTCGTCATAAATATTTAAGGCTGAAAAATGCAAATGACAGACCAGCTAGTTTCAATTAAAGGTCAAAAAAAATCAGTTTTTCTTGATTTTACAAAACTTTTATAAAAATTGCAAAACTGCATAAATTCTAACCATCATGAAATTTTAAACTAATATATAAAAAATGATTTAATAAAAAAATTAAAAAAAGTTCATCAGAACTATTTTCTCAATTTGAATAAATGCTTAAGATTCAAAAAAAAATATGCGATATACTTAACTTATGCTTTAGAAGTAATAAAAAGTGATATTTTAAGACATGCATCGGATTTATATCCATATCACTGCATTTGAAATATGAACACATGAATGATTTTGGAAGTGCCTTAAAATAACACCAAAAAATTATAAAATGTCAACTGAAGCAATGAAATAAGTTACATTTACAGAATGACCACCATTTTTTTTTTTTTTGCTGGGGAACCATCACTTGTTGGCCAATTTTAAGGATTGCCTAAGTGGGAGCAGATAGAAATTTACCACCTACTGCTGTTTTCTTATTCTCACATGGTGCCAAAAACTCTTGGCCAAGCATATTTACCAGCGGTTGCCAAAGGGTTAAATCATCGATCCAGAAGTAGGAAGCGATTGACTCTATAAAATCATTATTGTGATAAGGTTGATGCCCCGAACAAATGACTCTTAAATTGTTGCATATTATTACTTATTTTTTTAATGAACTTTTTTAAAATTGTTTTATTTCTGACTAATTTTTAATAATTTTAATCAATTTGTTATCAAAACGTAAAAGATTTCAAAAATTTATCAAATTAATTTCAAATAATTTTTATTATTTGTTCCGTGTTTAACTACTGTTTATTAATAAATATTTTAAAAAAAAATAGCACTGAATACTGTTTAGTGAACTCAAGTGTTTTCAAATCAAATATTTACTAACTACGTATACACAAGCACTTCATATACTTATTGATTATATTATAACTGAAACGTTGACTATTTTTGTGTTTTGTTGAAATATTTAATTTTTGGTAAAATAAAAAAAAAACCTCAACAACATTAATAACGTAAAAAATATTAACTCGTCTATTTGTTTTTATTATTTATAATAAAATTTCTGTTTACCCCGCTGTTGGTGTTTTTATTTATTTATTTGTTTGTTTCGCTGCAATAACCTTACTTACACTGTCTTCTTAACGTCACTCAATTCACGTGCTTAATGAATTTTTGTGTATGCTCAGAATCTTAAGAGCCTGGTACTTTATTTCAAGTAATGATGGCAATAGTGATGGGTGTTGTGATGGACATGGTAGTGAATTAATGCCAGGAAAACTTAATCAAATTTTGAAACAAGTTAATATGTTGATTATTTTGTTTAGTTTTTTTATTTTTGTTAAAATAACAGCAACAACAAATCAGGGCACGCGTTTACTAAATTTTATTTTGGCAACAGTTAAATGACCCAGCAAAATTTCCAATTATGAGTACCAGGTAAAGGGAAATGTAATAAGAAAACAAAAATTGTAAGTACGAGTACTTACAATACATTATTTTAACATGGGGTTGTCATTGGAGGTAAGTGGTTTCCAACACCTTGCAAGTATAGACTGAAATATGTAATTACTTGTAATATGAAAATCACTGGTTAACAATAGGGACTAAAATAAGTACATACTTGTAATGAGTAATGTAAAATAAAAATAAAATAATAGAATGAACAAATAATAGCTTCAATTAAATACCCAGCAAAAATGAAGCTGCCAAAGAAGCAATAAAAGCTTCACTACTATGGCAAAGGCATCACTTCTTTTGTGATGGTTTCATCGATGAATTTAACATTGGCGTGTCATAGGATGGAAGTATTTAAATACAGCTACTACCCATTACTCATACTTTACTCTAAGGAAGCAATGAAAATACAATGATTAGATATTCTGATGCATGAGTAGAAAATGTTCATATACTTTTAAGCTTTGATAAAAATTTAATTCATAAGAATGCACAAAAATAAGAAGAAGTGAACTTTATGCACTGATATGGAAATACTCTTTATTAGGTCAAATAAAATACATAATCCTGCATTAATGAAAAAGCTTTTTTGGACAACTTTGAAATAGTTTTCAAAAATTTTAATGAAATTTTGGATAAATTTAAAATATTTTTGTATAATATAAAAACTGGTTGGACAATTTTGAAACATTTTTAGACAATATATTAAAATATTTTTGAACAATTTTAAATATTTTTTGGACAATTTTAAAACCTTTTTGGGCAATTTGAAATGATTTTTACAAAATTTTAAAATTATTATGGAAAATTATGAATTAAAGCTGGAAATGGTGTAGTGTCAAATAAAATACAAAGTGCAAAAATGCACAGATTGTGTTGCCATTATTACTTAAAGATAAAAAATGCATTAAACAATTATATAAAAATGATTTTAAAAAAAATGATAAAAGGTATTAAGAACTATTTCCACATTGAAATTTTTGACTTGAATAGTCAGAAAAAAATATTTTCAATAAATGCTTTAGATTCAGAAAATATACGATATACTATCACTTATGCTTTAGAGGCAATGAATAGTGATTTTTTAAGATATGCAACGGCTCAATATCCAAATCACTACATTTGAAATAAGAACATATGAATTATTTTGAAAGTTCACAAAAGAATAATTATATAACTTTATTTGATCTTTTTTCAATATTAATATTTTATTTATTCAGCTAAAGATCTTTTCTTATTTTTTTTTTTTTTTTTTTTTTTTATTTTATAAAAATTCTTATTTTATTTTCAATATTTCGCTAACAATTTGTTAGCATCTTCAGGAAAACAAAATTTTTTTCCTGAAGATGCTACAAAATATTGAAAATAAAATAAGAATTTTTATAAAAAAATAAGAAAAGATCTTTAGCTGAATAAATAAAATATTAATCACAAAAGAATGTTAAATGAAGTTTATGAAGCAATGAAAGAAGTTATAGCCACAGAATGACTACCATTTTTTTTACTGGGTACTTATAATAATGGGTAACAACAATAAAACAAATGTTCCCTAACACAGTTGTAATTTTTTTTAAACAACCCATAAATCTCAAATTATTTTATAAAATAATGATTGATTAAAAGCCATCAAAATTATTTATTGATTAAAATATTAAATTTTTAATGGAATATTTTCATGTACACTCAAAAAAAGACATGAACTAAAATGTAATCAAAAATTTCCTTCAAAATAATTTAAAAATTGTCTTCATTTTAAGTAAAATTTTATTAAAACTTAGAAAAATTTTCTTAAAAAGAATAAAAATTCCTAAGTTTGAGAAGAAACTAAATAGTTTATATACTCAGAAATTTTTCATATTTTTCCTAAGTAATATTTCTTGATTTTAGGAAAAAAAACAAGTCAATTAAATAAAAATTGCATACTCAAATTTAATAACATTAAGTTTAGTTAAAAAAAAAATTAAGGACACAATTAACTCCCGTTTAGTTCAAAAAATGTGTCTAACTTAAATCGACAAAGTACTTGAAATTAATGTGTGTTCATTTTTTGTTCGCGAGTAGTAAAATTAACTAAATTTTAGAAAGCCATTTCCAAATTCAGTTCTTAAGTATACCACATTCTAATTTTGAAGAATTGTTTTCTAAAAATTAGTTCAGACCATTAAAAACAAAAAGTAATAAATTTTTTCCTATGTAATAATAAAAATTTACTTGATTATAGAAACTGATGAACTATTTCTAAGGAAAATTTTCATGCAACTTAGTTCAGATAAATTTTAAACATTTTTATAAAATATTTTTTTTTTTAAGTTAAAGTTTTCTAATTTTTAAAAAATAATTATATTTGGTATATGATTTGTTTGTTGGAAAACGTTAAATTATTTTCAATATTATATTCCTAAAAAACAATAAATTAAAAACGAACTAGTTATTTTTCCTAATTTCTAAGAAACAATATTATTAAAGGAAACAAATTAAAGTAACCATTTAAACAAAATTATCGTGTATGATTGTAATTTTTGGTGCGTGATTCAAAAATGGCTCACATGTCCATCTCTTATCTTAACAGTCTTTAACATTGAACTTAAGGTAGCTTAAAATATTTTTTTTAAATTTTGTTTAGCAAAAGGATAAAAATTTCGAATTTGAGCTTTTATGTAATAATTTTGTTTGCTGACTACAATACAAAATATCGCAAGAACATTTTATACATTACGGCATAATGGCTTTTCTATAATTGACGTAGCGCTTATTAAACTTTATATTTATCGAACTATTTTTTCACTTGATATTAAAAAAGTTAATTTTGTGTATGTCAAATAAAGTTTAAGCTAAAAATCCTATAAAATAACTGTGATATTTTGTATTTTTGAAACAACTTCAATAAATTAGTTTATTTAAGAAGACAAAGGACCCCCAGTGTTCCTTAGCCATAGATGCCGTGTATCACTTAGGGCGTCCCTTTTTTTGGTTCTCTCAAGCAGAACGGTTAATTAACTACGAAAAGGATCTGACTTTGTCACAATTTATTACGTTTCAGGATATCCTGCGGTACATTTTTTTAATTTGTTTACCTTTTTGCTAATAAAATTTTAAATACATGAGTTTAGTATAATTCAATTTAATTTAAAGACAAAAATGTTTAGTAGAAACTATGTTAAGAGCAGTGTCCTCACAAAGCGAAAGTCCTCCGAAAGTGGGAAAATATTTACTCAATGAGTGTGAAGTTCTAGTATTTAGTAAAAGAAAATATCTAATGAACTTTAATAAAATAAAATTTTTCTTAAAACCAAGGAAACATTTCCTAACTAACAGTAAAATTTTAAATGATGTATAAACTAATTGGGAGGAAATTTTACTGTTTTCTAATAAAAATTAAGTTCTCAGTAGTAAAATTTTAGAAATTTTGACTAAATTTTAAGTAAAATTGGTTTCTTAATTTCAAGGAAAATTTTATATTTATATTTCTTTGTTGTGCATTTTTTTTAGCAAGTTGATATATTTTACTCAGCCTTTATATTTTACAAAATATTTTAAACTTTACGAGTTGCTTAAATAAAAAAGTAAAAAAAAACACAACTAAGTTAGAGGACTTTTTTTCGGAATTTCCTGTATGTTTACAGTAACAATAAAATCATACTTCCTTATAAGTATTTATAGAATACAATACCAAAACATTATTATTTGTATTATTCTTTAATCAATTATTACTTAACACAATTACAGTAGTGATATTTATTAATATCACAAACTCATTATTTTATAACATTCAAATAAGTTGTGATATAACACAATATTTATAACGTATTACTTAATGTTTCAAAGTAAAGCAAAGTTTAAAGTACACCTTTTACTTGGTAATAATTGAAATAGGTCCAACCCTTTACCAAGATTTTGCTGGGTTTGATTTTCATAGTATTTTCTATTTTATTTTATTAAAATTTGTTTATACTACTACTAACATGCAAACAGAAATATTCACTATGTGGCGTCTGACTTAAGTGTCAAATGATGTCAAATAGTTTAAGTGGCGGCAAGTATCGTAAATTTTTTTAACATCACATCACTACTTGTAGCATGTTTTTCATCTTGCCAACTTTATTCTATGAGGCATGATGACTGAATCGCATGCATTGATCAGTATAAAAATAGAAAATGTTTTAAGGATTTATTTATTTTTTTTATTTTTTAGCAAAATTAAAATTTTTTAAGTGGTCAATTAATATTACATAGTAAAAAATATAATTTGTAACAAAATTGCTGTTTAAGATATTTAAATAATAAAAATTTTACTTTCTCAAAAATATACCAATTTGTTAACAGTTGACATTTGTTAAACATTTTGTAATAAAATGAAATATTATTGTGTACATATGTGTGAACATTTGAGCATCATACAAAATACTTGTATGTATAATAATAAAAACAAAGTGTTCTTTTATATAAAGTGCTGTCAGTTTAGTACTTAAACTGACATTAATGAAAGAAATTATTTTTCATATGTACACATAACATTTTTATTGGCAAACAAAAACATCCACATAAATGTATCTAAATACATCATTTAAAGTACGAGAAAATGTATGTAAGCATAAAATCACCTCACGTAATGACAAAATTGTACAAAAGCATGGTAACGCAAACAAAAACACTTTTCTTGTCCAAAAATTTACTTTAAAGTGAAATATGATATGTTTATAATTGTAGTTTGAAAATTTGCACGAAATATATGTACAGTGGCCAACAAAAGTTTTGGCATAGTCAGGTTTCTTCAACAAATCCTTATTTTTATGAAGGAAAATCATATCTTTAGGAGAAAAAAAAACATTTGATTATATATTTCAAATTTGATTACATAAATTAATTTGAAAATACTAAACAGGCACCACTTATTAATCACAGAGATTCAAAAATAAAAAAATTTACTATATGTTTTGGCAAACCTTGCTTCCTATCCAGTGAGCGTGGCATTTAAAATAAAAAAATTTTAATAATGACAGTTTTGGAAATTCGTCTACATTTTAGAAAATATTTATCGGATCTTTTAGTAATGTATACACAGAAAAAACAAATTCATTGTAACAACCCAATTTTTTTTAACATAATATAGTGGTTGTAGCAACCGAATTATATAGTTTTCCCAAACAAATGTTTTCCTGATACAATTGAAATATTTCGTTTCAATTCTGGTGCAATAACAAATATATCGGTGGCCCCAACCAAACCATTCGGTTGGCAAGAAATTCGGTTGTTACAATTAATCTTTTTTCTCTGTGTACATAAAAAAAAGCTAATTTAATTTCCTTTTGATGTCATAGGCATCCTTTTTTCTGTGTCGCAAGATTTAAACCTATCGGGCCTTAAAATTAGCAATAAAATCATATTATTTTACCATAAAATATCACAATTTTATTTTAAAAACTGGTTTACTTCTAATTTTACATATTTATAATTTTGTAAATTTAAAAAGTCTAAGAATTAATCCATGATATAAATTTTCGTTTTATCAAAGCCATGTCCATTAATACTAATGATGTAGTCATTATATGCTAAATTATGAAATTTTATTGTTTAATTAAAAGTTTCTTTGTTTTTAAAAAAATATTTTTTACCATTTTTTATGAATACTAAATACTTCTTAAATTTAAATTCTTTTATTTTATATATAACTCAATCTAATTCAACCTCTTTTAATGTTTTGTCTGTTAATGCAAGAAGTATTTCTTCAATTGATAAATTTAATAAATTCAAATCAGAAATAAGTAAAATGTCCATAATGCCTGATATAATTGCTGTCCAGGAAACATGGTTTAATGCAAATTGTATAAGTTTGTACTCAATGGATGGATATGATGTGGTTCATTGTTGCAGAAATGGTGGTACAACAGTCTACATTAATCGTTATATAAAATACAATGTAATTACATCTCGTAGTAAAGATTTCTTGGAATTAATATGCATATCGCTGCCAGATGTCAAAATAGACAATAAACCCATGGTAATAGCATCTTTATATAGATCGCAGAAATGTTCACTGCAAAAGTTTTCAGAAATGCTGGAAACTTTACTGTTACAAGTGCAGAATTCACCAAGTGTTATAGTTGGTGATTTTAACATAAACGTAGGAATTGAAGACCGACACAGTAAATTTTTGAAGGACAGCTTTTCTGAATATAGTTTCAAGTCATGTCATAACCTTGTTACAAGGCCGAATAGTGGTTCTTGTATTGACTGTGTTTTTAGTAATATGTCAGATTGTACCTCAGTGCATTCAATTCAAAACAAATTATCTGATCACAATTTTATATCTTGTGGGTTTAAAGTTAATTTTAACCACCGAGAAACTATTATTGAGAGAAAATTTTGTATAGATTATAGGAAGTTTGGAACCTATATTGATGAAAACTTATGTGTTTCTAATTTAAATGACTCTGAAGTTCAATGTGAGAATCTTGTTGCGACTCTTTCGGTAGCTGCATCTCATAGTCGTAATTCAACAACAAAGCATATTAATATTAGGCAGAAGATGACCCCATGGATATCCGATGAACTAGTTTCATTAATAAACTACAAAAATAAACTCTTAAAAGCAAGAAGGAAAAATAAGATAAACAGATCTATTACTGAGCGGCTGAAAAGAATAGGCAAAGTTATAAAATATTGTAATAAAGTAATGATGAACAATTACTATATGCATAATTTAAAAACATGTAATGGTGATTCGAGGAAAACTTGGGATTTTTTAAACAAAGTGCTGGGGAAAAAGGAAAAATCAACTAGTGAAGTGTTAAAGATTGGTAATGATATTATATCATTAGACAGCGAAAAGGCTTCAATATTTAACGATTTTTTTTATAATTCTGTTCAAAGTATAAGGAATAGTATATGTCAAAATCATGATGACAATATCAATATGTTTCGCACTTTAGTTCCTGCTGCTACTTGTTTTAATCTGGAAACTATAGAAAAAATAAAAATTAATAATATTTTGGATACTCTTGAAACCAATAAGAGTTGTGGCTATGACGAAATTACACCTAAGATGCTCTTGGTCCGCAAAGACGCAGTAGCAAAAATAATAACAGAAATATTCAATAAAATAATAAAAAATGGTAAATATCCTGATATATTAAAAGTACACAAAATAATTCCCATACCCAAATGTAAAAGAATAAATACGATTGAAAACTATCGTCCAATTTCTCTCAATAATCGATAAAATTTTTGAGAAAATTATGTTTGAACAACTGGCTTATTACCTTGAAGTCAACAATCTTTTATTTAATCATCAATATGGGTTTAGAAAGGGAACTGGCGCTGAAGAAGCAGTCCTAAATGTTGTTGATTATATTTGTGATGGACTTGATGCCGGATATGGAGCCGTTTCGGGTGTGTTTTTTGACTTATCAAAGGCTTTTGACTTAGTGGATCATAACGTATTGGCTGAAAAACTCAATTATTTAGGTTTTTCTGAAAATGCTCTTAAATTATTTAAAGATTACCTAAAAAACCGAAAACAATTTGTTCAAATTGGAGAATCAAGAAGCACAGAGCTACCTGTTTCCTGCGGTGTTCCGCAAGGCAGTGTTCTCGGTCCACTATTATTTAAAATTTATGTTGATGATTTGAAAAATATTGAATTTAATGGTAAATTATTTATGTTTGCTGACGATATTTGTCTCATTTATAAATATAAACATCAAGAGGTATTACGAACGCAAATTGAATATGATGCTTCAATCCTATCAGAATTTTTGAGGCTAAATAAGCTAATCCTTAACGCTAATAAAACAAAAATTATAAAATTTAAACCATATATTTCAAGAAATGAAGAACTTTTGAGTGTTTATATTGATGGCCAACTAATAAATGAGTCTGAAGGCGTAAGATACCTTGGGATAAATTTCCGCCAAAACCTTTTATGGGACAATCATATCAGCCAACTGAAATCTAAAATATCATCAGGGATTGGCATTCTATATAAACTGAAAAATAAATTAAATAGTGAAACCAAAATGTTAATTTATCAATCCCTTATACACTCTCACTTAACGTATCTCCCCATAATTTATGGTAGCAACACAAACACAACTATTAAAGCGCTGCAATCTGCACAAAATAAGGCTCTGAAAATGGTATTTAATCTTCCGTTGCGCTTTAACACATTAGATTTATTTAAAAATTATGCCAAAACTATTCTTCCTATAAGAGGCCTATATAAACAACAACTTATGTTATACGTATTTAAATGCATAAATGGTGTAGGTTCCCATACCATACGATTCGATCGTAATGTTTCACATACACAAAGAATAACAAGACAGACGATGGATCTAAATGTAGTAAGGTGCCGACTGGAACTAACAAAACAACGTGTGTGCTTTTCTGGACCAAAAGAGTACAACTTATTACCTGATAATCTAAAAAACATATCTGTTTTATCTACTTTTAAAATGAATTTAAAGCAATATTTACTGCAAAATATTGAAATACTTCTTGCATTTTAAGCAAAATAATATCAAATATTTTTTACAAACTGTTATATATTTATATATAAATTTATATTTATTTTTTTTTTATTTTTATGAAATATGTACTATATAATGAGAAATATATATTATTAGTTGCCTACTAGCCTCTAAAAAGCCACTTTTTGGCGCTGAGGTGTAAACATTAAAATTTTGTTAAAATATAAAAATTGAAATAAAGTACCTACAAAATAAAAAAAAAAAAAAAATTCAATTCCCGAATGTTGAGAGTCCTGCGACTCAATTTAAATATTATTTATTTTTTTTTTGAAAGGCAGTTTTATAAGCTTGATCCATGTATTCATGTTTTTTTAAATCTAATCAATTTTATTCTATAGACGAATTCCCATTTGAAGTCAATTTTGGCAGGGGCGGAATATTAAATAAATTTATTTATTAGCCTAAATCCACTAGTCGTGCAGTAAAGTATATAATATTATTACTTATGCGTATAAGTAATATTAAAATAATATAACACTCATACGTACCGGTGGCCTAATATATTTTACTTAGTGTTTCCAATTATTCGACCCTGCCGGTTAATCGGTTAGATCATTATTCGAAAAATAAGAAAAAATTATTAATCGGAAAAATCGGCGATTAATACATTAATCGTTTAATGCAAAATAAATTTCTTTTATCAATAAAAACACAAAGAGCTACTTTTTGCTGATATACCAAGTTAAGTCTATTGCGTTGGTTTTTAAAGTGTTTGTTTAGGACAATTCAAAGAATCCTGGAATTTTTTAAAGAATTGTGGGTCGATAAAAAAAAATAAAAAAATGCCTTTTTTTCAATTTTTAATATCATCTTTATTTCGTTTCATTTTAAATATATATTTACAGAGTTTGAGATATTATTCTAAATATTATTCTAAATATTACAAATGAGATCAGTAATTTATTTTTAATCTGAATCCTGATATTTTTTAAAGAATTGTGCGTCGATAAAAAAAAATAAAAAAAATGCCTTAATAAACAAGAGCTGCCTTAAAAAAAAAGTAAAAAAAAATCAATAACAAATTCTTGAAAATATGGTATGAATAGTTTTTCGAGATTCCGAAATAAAGATTGATAGAACTGCCAATGTTCCCTAACTCTTTCACTACCTAGTTTAAGCTTTAGAGTTAAAGAGGAAAATATATAAAAATCATGCATATTCCTGACAAGTCCTCGCCGATTTTTCTGTATTTTTGCAATAAAGAATTCAAATAAACGAACTCTTAAATACTTTGACTAAACAACTTAATTCTACTTAAGTTTATACTTCATCAAAATTTGTTGATAAATAAAATTAGAAACAAAATTCTATGTTTTCTTTTAGTTTTTATAATTTTTTTCATAGAATTTTAAATGAAAGTGTTTGCTTAGAATATACAGTTTTCGAATTCAAAGCAATTTTATATTATTATTTTATAACATAAGTAATGTCATAGTGCTTGTTAGGAATATACATAGTCACGTGTATCATTGCTTAGGAGAAAAATATATATTTTAATAGGTTTTTTATTAAAGCCCTGCTTAGAGGCTTTAGCTCTAATTCAATTTTTTGGACATGAAAATATAATTTTATATTATTTAAAATTTATTTATTAAAGGAATTGAAACAAAAACAAATAAGAGCGGCTAAATTCGGCTATGCCGAATCTTATATACCCTTCACCATGGTTGAGAAAATAGTGAAGTTTATATATGGACATATATGGAATGGACAGATTTATATACGGACATCTTTAAGTGGAAATTTACCATTTAGTTTAGTGATAAAACTTGGACTCTGAAAGATTTATGGTTCCCGAAAATAGGTATTTAAAAAAATGTATGTTTTGGTCAAAACTACTTTCAGCAAATATGTTCTACTAAAGATTTTCGATCTTTAGATATATAAGACGTATCCATAGGTCATATTACATTTTAGTTTTTATAAAAATTTTTATGTTTTAAGCCCATTTATGGAGTATTTAATTACGGTCTTTCCGTTCTTAAGATATAAATTAATCCATTTTGTGCCACGCCCAATTCAATGATCCCGCCCACATTTGCTCAGATGTTGTGTATAGATAACCAAGATGCTTTTACCTTATTTGGAAACTTTTCCTCTTTCCGTTCTCCAATTATACAGAAAAGCTTACCAACATCGTTAAGACAACTGTGCTGGACGCATTTGTTTTGTTAAGAAAAAAAAAATAACAAAAAGTCTTAAGAAAATAAAAAAAAAGTGTTAAAAAAATATAAAAATAAAAAAAGTTGAATAGACGGGGCTCGATCGCGCGACTAAAAGAAAAAAAGTATTTGTGACAAGGCGCTTAGACCACTGAGCCATTGAAGGACATAAGCAAACATCGTTAATAGAAGTAAATAAAGAGTTTTCGTTTAAAACAGATTTTTTTGGGTTTTATTTAAATGACAAACTTTTGTATGGATTTGTTGGTAAAAGGTGAGGAGGTGAAAGACAAAAAGTTCAACAAATAAAATAAAAACAACAACAATCACGATCATAATGCCAATCAGTGTTGTCATTTTTTTTTCAAAAATATTTTTAGTTCTAAAAAAAGCTTTTTTCGACCAAAAACATATTTTTTTACAAATCGTTAATAGAAATCACTAGAACTGCATGTGTTTTATTTCTACAAATATGTTTCATTTAGCTGGCAAACTTGCATTTGGAATTTTATTTCGCTTTTTTATTACAAAATATTTTTAATTTATTTAGCTTAATTTTAAAAATTTGAAGGAAAATAGTTTATACATTTTTTTTTTATAAATTATTATAAGTTATGACCTAAAATAGTTGCACTCAAAGGGAAATTATGTATAAAATTTTCTTAATATATGAGAAAATGGTTTAAAAATCTGTTTATAAATTCTTTTAAATCGGAGCAAAAAATAGAAATAAAACCGTTTGTATTTTGTTTGTATCAGAGGGTTTTGATGTTTTTAGCCTTTTTATGGATTATTTAATTATTAATATAAAATTTTATTTAAATTAATTATTTAATGTTAAAAAAAAAACAAAAAAATAAAAAAAGTCTTAAGAAAATAAAAAAAAAATGTACAAAAAAAAAAGTTGAATTGTGTCTTGAGTAGGATTCAAACTCAAAACTCAAAAGTATTTGTGACATAGCATAGTTTAGACAACTCAGCTATGAAGGCTATATGTAATCATCGTTTATAGAGTTAAATGAAGAGTTTTCGTTCAATATGGATTTGTTTGGTTTTTATTTAAATGAGAAATCTTTGTATGTGTTTGTTGTTTGTGTATAAAAGGTGAAGAGGTGAAAGAAAAGAAATTGATGTGTTTGTTATGCGTAATATTCAACATACATATAAAAAAACAAGTAAGAGCGGCTAAAGTCGGCTATGCCGAATCTTATATACCCTTCACCATGGTTGGGAAAAAACTGAAGTTTATATATGGACATATATGAAATGGACAGATTTATATACGGACGCCTTTAAGAGGAAATTAACCATTTAGTTTGGAGATAAAACTTGGACTCGGGAAGATTTATGGTTCCAGAAAATAGATATTTTAAAAAAATTTATGTTTTGGGCATAACTTTTTTGTATCTGAACCGATATTTCCGAGTTTTTCAGCAAATATGTTATACTAAAGATTTTCGATCTTTTGCTATATAAGACGTATCCATAGGTCATAATACAGCTCTAGACTAGTGTTTGTTGTTTGTGTATAAAAGGTGAAGAGGTGAAAAGAATTTCAACAAATCGTTAAAAGAAATCACTAGAACTGCATGTGTTTTATTTCTACAAAATAGTTTGATTTAGCTGGCAAATTTGCATTTGGGATTTTATTTCGCTTTTTTATTAGAAATATTTGTAATTTCTTTAGCTTAATTTTAAAAATTTGAAGGAAAATAGTTTATAATTTTTTTTATAAATTATTATAAGTTATGACCTAAAATAGTTGCAAAGGTTAATTATGTATAAAATTTTCTTAATATGTGAGAAATAAAATGGTTTAAAAATCTTTTTATAAATTCTTTTAAATCGGAGCAAAAATTAGAAATAAAACCGTTTGTATTTTGTTTGTATCAGAGGGTTTTTATACAAATTTTGATGTTTTTAGCCTATTTATGGATTATTTAATTATTAATACAAAATTTTATTTAAATTAATTATTAAATGTAAAAAAAAAAACAAAAAATAAACAAAAAAAAATCTTAACGAATCCGCGACCCTTCCACCTGTGGTGAAAGGTATAAAAACGTTTGTATTTTGTTTGTATCAGAGGGTTTTTATAAAAATGTTGATGTTTTTAGCCTATTTATGGATTATTTAATTATTAATATAAAATTTTATATAAATTAATTATTAAATGTTAAAAAAAACCAAAAATAAGCAAAAAAAAACAGTCTTAAGAAAATAATAAAAAAAATGTACAAAAAAAAAGTGAATTGACCTGAACGAGATTCGAACCTCGAACCCCGCGGGCTTAGAGAAAAAAAATATTTGTGTCATAGCCTCTAGACAACTGAGCTATTGAAGCTCACACAAAATCATCGTCAATAGAGGTACATATATAAAAGTCTTCGTTTATTAGGGATTTGTTTAGTTTTTATTTAAATGACAAATCTTTGTATGTGTGTTGTTTGTGTATAAAATGTGGAGATGACAGAAAAGAATTTTAATTATTAATATAAAATTTTATATAAATTAATTATTAAATGTTAAAAAAAAGCTAAAAAATAAGCAAAAAAAAAACAGTCTTAAGAAAATAATAAAAAAAAAATGTACAAAAAAAAAGTGAATTGACCTGAACGAGATTCGAACCTCGAACCCCGCGGGCTTAGAGAAAAAAAGTATTTGTGTCATAGCGTCTAGACAACTGAGCTATTGAAGCTCACACAAAATCATCGTCAATAGAGGTACATATATAAAAGTCTTCGTTCATTAGGGATTTGTTTAGTTTTTATTTAAATGACAAATCTTTGTATGTGTGTTGTTTGTGTATAAAAGGTGGAGATGAAAGATAAGAATTTTAACACATGGATGTGTTGTTATGCTCAAAATTCTAGATATGTACATTTTAAACAAAGGGATTTTACTGGAAAAATTAGAGGTAGCCCTAGTTTTTTGCTAATATCTCAGCCATTTATTAACCGATCTGTCTGATTTTAAATAGCAAACAGAAATGGATCATATGTAACAGAAATAAAAAAAAATCAAGTCCTCATCATGTCTGGGTTCTTCGGAAAACCCATTTCAACACACAGACGGGCAGACGGACAGACGGACATCGTTAAATCAACTTCGCTCTTCATAAGGACCCAGAATATATATACTTTATAGGGTCTAAGAACAATATTGTAGAAATTACAAACGGAATGACAAACTTATATATACCCTTCCACCTGTGGTGAAGGGTATAACAAAGGAATTTTGCGGAAAAAATTAGAGGTAGTCCTGGTTTTTTGCTAATATCTCAGCCATTTATCAACCGATCTGGCTGATTTTTAATAGCAAACAGAAATGGATCACATTTAACAGAAATATATAACAATCAAGTCCTCATCATGTCTGGGGTCTTCGGAAAACCCATTTCAACACACAGACGGACAGACGGACATCGTTAAATCAACTTCGCTCTTCATAAGAACCCATAATATATATACCTTATAGGGTCTAAGATCAATATTGTAGAAATTACAAACGGAATGACAAACTTATATATACCCTTCCACCTGTGGTGAAGGGTATAAATAAAAATTTTCTATCATATTTTCTAAAGATTTGAAAATAAATTGATTGCATTTTGGTTGGTTTTTTTTCAACGATTTTCTTGCCAAAGTTAAGAAAATTAGGAAGTTTTAAGAAAAATAACAGTAAGGTAATATTAAAAATATAACCGTTTAATCGACCTATTTTAATCGATTATTCGGGTCGAATAATTATTTGAGTTTTAAATTATTTGTTTCGATTATTTGTTTAACCGAAATAGAGGCGATTAATCGGTTAATCGATTAACCGAATTGGAACACTACTTTTACCTAACGATAAGATACAGTTCGAAGTGGTAAAATAGTGATTCAAAAGAGAAAAAATCCCCCCTTTGTCTAGAAAACTTAAATTTAAGCAACGAGTGGAGCTGAAACATTAGAACGAGTGGAACTGAAACACTAAACAAGGGGACCGAAATGGAGTGGACCGAATGAAGTGGAATGGAGAATGGAACGAAATTGAAACATTAGGCAAGGGGAACGAAATAAAATGCAGCAGGGGATGAATGAAATTTAAACACTATACAAGAAGAACGAGTAAAATTTAATCACTAAATACAGGAAACGAATTGGTATGAACTGAGCCTGGGTATTAGTAATATTTATCGATTTGAACAGATTTTTTTCTATTTTTTAGGAATTTTTCTGCATTCAATAATAAAAATTATAATGAAAATTCATGTTTGATTGATTTTTTAGTCTTCATCCTTAAGCGTTTTTCTGCAAATTCAACACCTAGTAGAGATTTTGAATGCATACAGAATATAAATTGTTTGGAATTCTATCGGAACCACCAAACTTATGTGATTATTTAAAATTTTGAATTGTAACTACTAAAAATTCTTCATCACAATATCTAAATTTAATTATAAACAGAAAGTATAAATATGAAATTAACAGAAATAATATTTTTCATTCAAAATATTGCTTTTTTTAACAAATATTGAAAAATTATATTATTTTCTACATTACATTTAATACCAGGAACCAATAATTTTATCATTTAAAGAAAATATTGATAGTAAATATCTAATATTAGTTCTATTTCAATAAAACTATCACTCTATTTAAAATATTATTTTACCAACCAAATTTCCACAATTTCGGCAATTTTAACAAAATTAAATTTTAATTATTATAATTAAATTAAAATATTTATATTTTAGCCTTTTATACGTACACATATTTGTACTCCTTATTAGACAACAAACAAAATTAAGTGTATGTGGTGCAGTGGGTAGACACACACAGAGTAATAGTCTTAGGGTTTCTAAGGTCAAATCATACAAAAGACATAAACATATATTTTGGAAAAAAATTTTTGAGGTTGTATGGCCATATATGCTAATACCTGAAAAATGTATGAGCATATAAAATCATATACAACCAAATACGGCCGTATACCCCCAAATTTCCGATCCGAAGATATATGGAACCATGCATAGATATATATGACCATGTATACCCATATATTATCATATACAAGACCATGTATGCTCATATAAATTTCGATTTTCACATGGGATGTTATTTAAAAATAATAAAAAAAAAAAAATATTAAAAAGTGAAATAAGTCTTATTAATGAACAAAACACGGAAATCTTTCCCCTATTGTCTATCTGTGCTATCTGTTGTGTAATACACTTTAAATTGTTTTTATAATATTCAATAAACTTTATGAAAAACTAACCTTTATATATTTATTTCCCTTTCTTAAAATAATATTTGCTATTTACGAAATTTTTTTGAACAAAATAAACAATATTTTTTTTTAAGTATTTAATACAAATAAATATTTACAATAATTTGAAAAAAAAAGTAATGAAAAAATATGAGATATCAAAAATATTTTTAATTTAATAAATAACAAGCATCAACAATTAACACAACTGTTTAAATAATTTAAATGAAAAAAATATAACAATTGAAAATTGTGTACGTATGAGTATTTATTTGATTTGTTAATGTTTAAATATTATTTTTTGTGGTGACATTATTTTTATAAATACGAATTAAAATTCATTTTATTTTGCCCACTTTTTTATTTCTGCTTTAACGAAAATATAGTTGTTTTATTAATTTTTGTTTTTAAAGACAACAAAAAAAAAAAACAAGAATAACTTTTTTTTTTATTTATTTGTCAACCAAATGTTTTACATTTAATTTTTTTTCTTCTCATTTTGCATTTAACATATTGTTGTTATAAATATTGCTGACGATGTCTGGTTTGCGTAGAAAAACATTAAAAATAACTGAATATAACAGAGACAAAATATTCTTATGTACATAATATTACAAACTAGATTCATGATTTACGTTCGCAATTAAACAATTATATGGTAGAGGTGTGACAGCATGTCGCATTTATAATGTTTTCATAACATATACAAAAATATAATAAAACATATATAAGATTTATATTAAACGGTTATTAAATAAATATTTTTCTACAAATTTGTATTTTTATTTTGCCTCAAAATTTAATTAGTAATGTTAAAAAACTTTCAACAAATCTTTTTATTAATCGTTTTGCACTAGTTAATATTTGACGTAATATAGAGAAAATTCAAATTCAAATTGATAAGATGAATTAACGTCACTTAATTTCTAATTTAGTTTATATTTAAATAACAAATTTTATAATACACTACATGACCTTACAAGTTTTAAATAAATATCTTGAAATTTAGATTTCATTTTTTTTTTTTAATTATTTTAGAAAGCAATTGGTCCCAGAAAAATAATAATTGTAAAAATAATAAGAATAATTGTAAAAAATAATAAGAATAATTGAAAAAAATATAATCTGTAAATGTTTAATAGTTTATATTAAAAGATTTACTGCTGGCAATATATGTCGCAATACTCGAACTCATTTTTGGTTGATAAATTATAATGACAACATTCGAAATACATAACAATTTTTTAACTTTACAAAGGTTTTTACAAGTAATTATAAAGGGTGTCCCAAGAAGAACGCAATTTTTTAAATCTGGCAACATTCGAAGTGTCATTGTTTGACATTTGAACAATTGTTATTGTTTGCTAGTAGAAGGTACGAGGTTAGTAAAAATGGAACGCTACACGAATGAACAACGCATTCTCATTGTGAAATTGTTTTACCAAAATGGTGAAAGTTTTGCGGCTACAGTTCGCAAATTGCGATCAATTTGGGGTCACAATAATGCTCCAAAAGAGTCAACTGTAAAGAGATTAATGGATAAATTTGCCGAAACTGGGTCTGTTAGTGATGTAAAGACAACAACGCGCCATCGACCAGGTCGATCGACCGAAAATGTCGCAGCTGTACGTGATGATGTCGCTCAAACTCCATCCACCTCAATTCGACACCGAGCTCAGCAAATTGGTGTCTCCAAATCCACTTTGCAGCGAATTTTGACGAAAGATTTGCATCTTCATGCACACAAAGTTCAATTGACTCAGGAACTGAAGCCAGCTGACCATGGACAGCGAAGGGAGTTCGTTAATTGGGTATTGGAGAGACAACATGAAAATGCTGATTTTGCCGATAAAATCATCTTCAGTGACGAGGCCCATTTTCATCTTGATGGCTTCGTCAATAGGCAGAATTGTCGCATTTGGGGTGAGGAAAATCCTCGAGTGATTCACGAGAAGCAAATGCATCCTCAACGTGTCACTGTGTGGTGTGGTTTTTGGGCTGGAGGAATCATTGGACCTTTTTTTATGAAAATGAGGCAGGTCAAGCGCAAAAAGTCAATGGTGTTCGGTATCGTGAAATGATAACCAGTTTTTTCTTGCCTAGAATTGAAGAAATGAATGTGGGGGGCATGTGGTTCCAACAAGACGGCGCTACATGTCATACAGCCAGAGAAACAATTCAATTGCTGCATCAGTCATTTCCCGGTCGTGTTATTTCGCGTTTTGGAGATCAGAATTGGCCGCCTAGATCGTGGGATTTAACACCATTAGATTTTTTTCTTTGGGGTTTTTTGAAGTCGATGGTTTAGGCGAATAAGCCGACGACGACTCAAGCCTTAAAAGATGAAATTGGACGCTGCATTAATGAAATACCGCAGCATTCATGCAAAACGGTCATTGAAAACTTCATTAAAAGATCGCGTGCATGCCAGCAAAGCCGCGGCGGCCATCTGCACGATATATTGTTCCATACATAACCTCATTCTGTCTACTTTACGATATAATAAAGTTTCACGATTTTTTTTTTTAAATATCTGTGTTTTATTTAAAATTTAAAAATTGCGTTCTTCTTGGGACACCCTTTAGAATTACTTTCTTCCTTAAAATTTATTGAAATATAAGTTAACATAAATACGCGTTCTTATACCCTTAACATAAGCTTGTCAATAAACAATTTTGTGCCCTTAAAATACTTATTGCAAAGATATTTATCTTTAATCTAGATCGAGTGTAATGTCCGCTTTTTATTTTAAGAAAAATATACCGAATTTATTGAGCTTTCTATTTTTGAAGTTTTTCTATTCTCAAGGAACCTAAAATGGAAATTTGACTCAATGGAATATGTACAAACTTAAAATTTTAGAGTAAAATTAGCTACAATAGGGGGAAGTTTTTGAAGGCCGCTAATATAAAAATAAATATATTTTTCGTACACTTTTATAACTTCAGAAAGGAATATAATATGGTTTCTGAATAATGATGAACTCGTTAGACATTCTTATACTGCTAGCTCATACACTCGGAAAAAAAGTTAGTAGAAAAATGTTTAAAAAATTTTCAATCCCACTTATTATTTTTGTACTGATTTTTAGTAAAAAAAATATTATGTTGCAAATCTTTTCGGTAATTTTACAAATTACCGAATATTTACAAATCAGAAATCATTTTACAAATTTTTGAAAACCGATTTGCTAAAATTAGCAAAAAAAAATTACTTATTTTAAAAAAATTTTGATGCTCGATAAAAAATTAAATTTGAAATTTTCTACAATGTAATATTAATAAAATTTAGCAAATTTTATTGCTGATTTTAGCAAACAGATTTTAAATTTCACTTTACAAAAAGTTTACTAAAATTTAGGAGCAGTTAATTTTTTATACAAATTTCATTGTACTACACGTCAGTAGACATATGCTGCTAAGATTAGCAAAAAATACCGCTGGGCTCAAATTAGCAAAATTTCCCGTAATAATAGCAAAATTTTCAGTTGCCATTACAGACTTGTGAGTATAATGTCAATTTATTGCTATCGATATGGCAATTTTTAAATTATTATATTTCTTCCCCGTGAAAAAAAGTAGCAAAAGAACAGAAAAAGAAGAAGTGATTTTAATTCCAATGTTGTGAAAATTTGGATCGGAACCAATAATTTTTACATAAGGATGTCATAGGGTGGAAATTTTCTTTTATGATCCTTTTTCATTGCATCTAAAGCAATTCTTAGGGTTTAGTAAAAAATTAGATCTTTGGATGTTCCCAAATAAATTTTGAATTTAAATTTCAACAGGACATCAGTAATCGGGCTTCATTTTCACAATGTACCGGTATCTTTTACCTAGGAATTTAACTGACACATTTGTTGTTGCTGTTGTCTGAGTTTGACTGTTGGACAATTTATAATGAAACATTCAAATTTTTGCAAGTTTTACTTTAATAAATTTTTTACATTTTGTATTGATAACTACGATTTTTAATTTAAAATCCGGAAAATTGTTAGTTAAAAATTGATACAATTCATTTAAACCTTCAAAATAACTTATTTCAACTTTCAAAATAAGTAAAGTTTAGTACTTAACCACAGCTATAAATGTCAAATTTATATATAACATCTTCGTAAAACTTGGCAACCCTGTGAAAAACGTAATATTTGTGCAAGCAAATTTATTATTTTGATTTTATCGAACTTTATTTGTTTTCCATTAGTTCCCAAAAAAGTATAGATTCTTTTAAATATTTCATCCCCTTGAATTTCCGAGAGGATCTCAAAGTCGAGACAAGTTGATTTAAGATTTCCTTTTGTATATTTTATGCATAGATAAATTAAAGATTTTCACTGGCTACTTTGTTTGCTAGACTTTTTTTAGTAGAGAAAATTAGAATTTGTTTTTTTTTACTTGAGAGCATAAATAAAGGTATAATAAATTACTTAATTGAGCTATTAGCGATAATAACTTGACATTTATTACCTATAGGTAATTTGCAAAATAAAACCAATTAAAAAAAAAATTAAATATACAATCATAAGAAAGATTTTAAAGTTTTATATAAAATCTCATAGAAAAATCATTAACCGTGATCTTGCAAATGGAAATGAAATCAAACAAACGGGTCAATTACAAGCAATTAGTGTCAGGTTAAGTGTACAGCAACAAAATCAACCACTTGGAAAGTAGACCGTGTTATTATAACAACCAACAACAACAACAACAAAATCAACGCAAAAATAAAGGTATACAATATATAATAAATGAGGTGTAGAAAATGCAAATTAAGCTAAAAATAAAAACTTGAGAAAACAAAGTTGTTCAAACTCAAAACAATACAATGAAAAATAATTCTATGACCAGGGGAATCTCAAACTATACAAATGAAAAATTTCATTTGCATCATACGCATTTGTAGCAACTTAGGTGTTTAATTTAAAAAAAAAAGATTAAGACTCCCTGTTTTATATAACAAAAGCACAACCTGAATGCAAGTTGAAAAAAAATGTGTAAAACTTATTGTATTTAAAAGTGTCTAATTGTTTAAGGCTGTTGATTTTTACGTTGACGTTACAGTACTTACATTCTACTCATCCTATTTCAAAATGTACGCTTCGATAAACTACAGCTGGTGATTGGAATTCTAAAGACACGTTAAGCAATAAGTAGCAGCCATGTGTTTTGATTATTTTTTATTATTGCATTTTACTGATTTATTTTTTAAATAAGAATTTCAATTTATTTGATTTATTGATGTCATACAAAAATATAACATCCGTAAAGACAGGATGATTTTTGATTTAGATAAAAAGGCTTTTAAGTTAAATATTTTTGAAATGAGCTTTAAAGAATGTCAAATTGTGTTATCAAGCAATAGAGTAAAACTTAAATATTTTAGAAACTATTAGGTAATTTCTAAATAGCCACCTTTAATAGGCACCTTTGATCTTAAATGCCCATCTAAAAATCGAAATATATATGAGCATGCATGATCATACATGGGCCTGTATATGATCATACATGGGCATACATGGTCATATACGTCCATACATGATCTCATATATGACCATATATCTTCGGATCCGAAATTTGAGGGTATATGGTGATATATGTGCATATATTATCATACATGCTCATATATTATTCATGTATGCTCGTATATGATCATATACGTCCATATACCCTCAAATTTCAGATCCGAAGATATATGATCGTATATGAGATCATGTATGGTCATATATTGAACAATGTATGGACATATATGACCATGTATGCCCATGTATGATCATATACAGGCCCATGTATGATCATGTATGCTCATATATATTTCGATTTTTAGATGGGTGGTACTAAATTAAGTTCGATTTTTATTAAAAATGTTGTTTAATTTAAAAATAAATTACTTTATTCAAAAAATGTTTTAATTTTAGCATAGCTTTCTGTAGCAACACAAACTTTGGCATGATGAAACCAAATCTAAAAAATAAAAAAATATTTTTTTCAATGGAAAGATTTTGAGAAATTACCGTTTTTAAATTTGCCAGCAAATCTACACATTATCAAATAATTTGAAAAGTAATGTATAGCCTTACTTCACTGACCCATTACCTTAGAGGTGATAAAGTAAGTTGTTACTTAAAAGCTAACAAGAATGAGATTCCCGAAACATAGGACCACGTTTTCCTCCATAACTCTGATACGAAACGAGTATGCAGCTTGAAACTTTCCCAAAATGTAGAAAATACTGCTTTTTATGGCAGCATTTTGTTGTTCCATATAATGCAAAGTTGTATTTTAAGTGCATATTTTTTGCATATTTAATGATAATTGGTGCATATTTTTTGAAAAATTTTACATTTTATTGCATATTTCTTTTGTATATTAAATTTATATTAAAATTATGTTTTAATAAAAAAAAAAACACTAAAGGAAGCATTTTTAACTTTGATGTAACGCATACTAAAATAAGTTGCATCGTGTTTTCATATACTTAGACAATTAAATTGGATTTAATATTTAAATAAACGCATAAGACGCTGCCCTGATCATCACAAACCTTTTTAGGAAATAAAAAAAAAATGTTTTCTACATTTAACTTTGACCATCATATTTTAATAAATCAAAATATATATCATTTTAAAGGCAATATTAATGGGAGACTGTGTAAGAACATTTCAGAGTAATTTCATACGCTTTTGCAGATTTTTACGACGTCATATTTTGAAAACCGAAAAGGTTTCAAGTGAAAAAGATTATGATTCAATGAACTGTGTAAACTTGCAATATTTATGTTGAATTTTATTGAAATCGAAAATTCCGTGTAAAAAAATTAGATCCGATCATAATTGCTTAAATATTATTAGATATGATTGAATCTAATTGGATCCGTCGACAGATATGATCATATATGATTAGATATGGCTGATACACTTCATGGACATGTACATAACTAAAGGGATCTGGAAAAATAAATAATTTTTGTGGCCAAATATGAACAAATCTAGTCATATGAGAACATAAACGGTGGCAGATCTGTTTATATTTGAACCGTTTCCAAAGACACTTAAATAAAAATTTATATAGAAATAAAGATGTTTATTAATTTCATATTAAATATGATTGCCCGGCTTTCGCAAGTAGTAGTAGACACTGGCATGGGAACGTTATACCGTCTTTTAAGTGCTTTTAGGGAATTGATTTGGGAAAACTGAAGGGACACTTAATTCTTCAAGTAGACTTAAATGTGGAAATAGTAATTTTAAGATTTTTAATAAATTTTTTTGTCAAAAATTTTTAAAACGTTAAGATTTCACATTCTCAATATCATCCTATGATACCCCAAAAGGACTTTCAACGGGATGTAATAAAAAAAATTTAAAAAAAAATTTCTTAAAATTTTTAAAATTATTCTGCTCAAACCTTTTTGACTAGAAGCTTGAAATATAAAATATTTTTTCCCATTGAGTATAAGTGAAATTGGGAATTTTTGCCAGGAACGTGGTCTGATCTTAACGATTTGGCTACACCCACAAAACAGATGCGTATTGACAAACGAATTTGTTGCCAATCGAATGGTTCAGTTGCAGCAACCGAATTTTTTGGTTGTGACTACGGAATTGTAATTGAGGCAACCGTAATACTGTTGTCACAGTCAAATTACTCATGTCTCAAATGGTTTTCTGTTGTCACAACTGAAAAATTTAATTACCACAACCAAACTATTCGATTGGCAACAAATTCAGTTGTCAGCACGAATCTGTTTTCTCTCTGCAGATACGTGGTCAAAATTGGGGTTAAAAAGGTGAAAATGCCCACTCACAAAAAAAAAGTTAGAAAAATTTATAAACGGTTTTTTATTCCACTATACTATTTTTGTACTGATTTTTAGTAAAAAAAATTGTTATTTATCAAAACTTTTTGCTATTTACATTTTACAAATTACAGAGTTTTTACAGAATGTTTACAAATTTTTGTTGCTAATTTTAGAAATTATTTAACAAATTTTTGAAAAACGATTTGCTAAAATAGGCAAAACAAATTACTAATTTCAAAAAAGTGGATATTGAAGGAAATGTTATTTCTAATAAAAACTTACACATAAAAACTTAAATTGTCTTAAATTTTACATAGATCGAAAAAGGGATCTGAAGTGAATATACCGATTTATATCTGAAAATAGGACATCCACTAAAAATAGCACTAAAAAGTTTTTTTTTAGTTCTAAAAATCTGACCTAAAAACAATTAAAAAATAATTTTAAGATTTTGTATTAAAGGCCCATTTCCATCTTAGCGGGTACGTAAATAAGCAAAATTTACGCTTCTGGGGCACTGAAAATCCGCGTGTAACCCACGAAGAGCCATTACACCCGCTCAAAGTCACTGTATGGTGTGCTGTTTTCGCTGGAGGAGTCATCAGAACTTTTTTCTTCGAAGACGTCGCGGGCCAAACGTTTACTGTGAATGGTGAGCGCTACAGAGCAATGATCAACGAGTTCTTTTTGCCGCAACTTGATGAATTGGGATTGGAAAACATGTGGTTCCAACAGGACGGTGCACCGCCACACACTGCACGTGCCACAACCGATATGCTGAAGGATGCATTTCCCGGGCGCCTAATCTCCTGTTTTGGCGATTTGCACTGGCCAGCAAGATCGCCTGTTTTGACCGCTCCAGACTTCTTTTTGTGGGGCTTTTTGAAATCGCGGGTTTATGTCAACACGCCTCAGACTCTTGCAGCTCTTAAAGACAATATCCGTCAAGAATGTGAGGACCTATCGCCGGAAGTTTTGGCCAAAGTGATGGAAAATGCCATAAAAAGGGCTCAAATGACAATCAACTGTGGCGGCGGCCATTTACATGACATCATATTCTCGACTTGATGTAAAAAAAATTAAAAGACCAAATAAAAATAATCCACAAGAAGAATCAAAGTTTTTCATTTTTTTTTAAATTACAGCCAAAAAATATCGGAAGGTTATTTTTGCGCCACCCTGTATATGACCAGAAGTCATTGACCGCACATGATATGGCAGTATATGGTTATATATGATCATATACGCTCATATATTATTTATATATGACCTTATACGGCAATATACCTTAAAATTTCGGATTCGGAAACACATGGTCATATATAAGATCATGTGTGGTTGTATATAGAGCCATGACTGGAGGGGTCAAAAGGGATATGGTGGCATCTTAAAAATGTGAAAAGAGACTTTATGAAATTTTCGACAGGAACGTAGTAAAATAGTGATTCAAAAGTAAAAAAAAGAGACCCTTGTATCTGGCGTAACGTCCTATCCAAGCCCCTTGGCTTAAATAAAAATCAGAAATTTAAGATATATGTATATTCTTTTAACTACGGACTAATTCATCGATAATGCACCTTTTTGTAATATTTACCACGTATTTGAACGTGAAAAAGGGAGTTCAAAAGGGGAAGCCACTCCCACTTAAAGCGCTTTTTAAACCGCTTTGGCTGGAAATCTGAAATTTAATGTGTGTTCCTTGCCACAAGGGCTACTTCACTGAAGCTGGTCTGCCCAAGTCTAAGATTTTAAATAGAAGTACTTTTCTGAATTTTTGCCTTCGGTGTTTCCATGGCATTTAACCTCACCAAAATAAAATAACAATACAGGGCTATGAACTTAAAAAGCTTCCGACAACTCTTAAACAGATGACGGCCTACAACTGTTCTAAAAATTATCATCTCGTGCAATTACAGTGTTGCCATATATGAAGCCCTTCATCTATCACCACCTAATAGGAAGAATTTCCTGAGTGTTGCTTCTCCTTACAAAAAGAAAAGGGGGGGGGGGGGGGGGCTGAAAAGAGGATGTTTCGAATTAGTAGCCTGCCCAAAATCTTTTGTTTTGAAATTTGAAATTTAAAATTAGTATGTTGGTAGTTAGTATGGCTAATTTACTAAAGAAATACTCTTAAAATTTTCAAAAAATACACCCCCATTCCTCCTCATCATACAAACTAAAATTCTGAAGCTAAGATAGTGAAATGTGGAATGGGCACTTAGGCTTTTCCTTCGACGCGGTTTCAAATAAGTTGGGACTTAGAAAATTTTAACGTTGAGTGGCAGAGTGGGGAAAAGTGTCCGCCTTATCGTCCTGCCCAAATTCCATCGGCTTGGAATTTGAAATATGTGTCCCCTGTGGTATGGGCTTATTTTATAAGAATTTTTTTTTTGGAACTTCCAAAAAAATCGTGATAAAAACGTTGTTCAATAACAAAAAAAAAAATGGCCAAATAGCGAATCAAAATTTTGAAGGTAGGTTCCTTCTTCGAAAAACACGTTACATAAAAGAGATTTTTGGAATTTCGTATGAATAGGACAAAAAGGCAAAAGTCTTCTACTTTAAAGACGTGTGCAAATACTTTTAGCTAAATATCTGATTATTGAACTTAAAACATCTCTTCAGAAAAGATAAAAAATTTAATTAAAGGGAAAATGTTTAGAAAAATTAATTAAAATTTCTTCCTGCTATTGTAGTATCGGCCTTTTAAGCTATTTTTATAGTTACAAGCTAGTTAATACTTACAATCATGGTGATTTTATCTTCTCTTAACTTTTTAAGAAATTATACAAAAAAATCTCTATAAAAGACTATTTTTTTTTTGAAAAAAGCTTTTTTTACGTATTCTCAATGAAAAATTCTAAAAGGAATTTTTTGTAATTTTACACTGATTAAATGGTTATACAATATCACAACAGAGTATAAATTTATATATTTGTATGTAGCAACAACATCTATATACAAATTATTAATAAAAAAATATACATAATATATACTTTTTCCTGCTGTTATCATGTTTTATATTAAAAATAAAAAAAAATAAATAAAGAAATAAATGCAAGCAAACAACACCAGTAAATGTGATATATAAAACTTGAAATTCTGTATGCCTGGTAGTAGAAACTAACCAGCACTACAACAAAAATAAAAAGAAGAAATTGCAAAAATAACAAAAAATTATATAAAATTTAATAAACAACAACAAACATAAACAAACACTTTACAAGAGTAGATTGTACTGTAAAGTGTATAAAAGTTATGTTGAATGTTGCTAAATAAAATAATAAAACCTGCAGCAGCAGCAACAACAACTTAAAAAGCAAGACTTGCCACAAACAACATTCTTTGAAAAACAAAAAACGGAAAAAATGCATACTTCTTAAAGACCAAATTTATAAAACCGGACTTTAAGATGCGTAAATTTGGATTTTTTTTTTTGTATTTTTCATATTGCGTGACTATTATATTAAGTGAAATATTTGTTTGTGCATTTATAATACAGTTGTGTGATGATGAGTGATGGAGATGAATTTGTAATCATTATATATATAATTAAGGTACTTACGATAATGTTTTGCACAGAGAACTGCAAAATCAACTTTTTTCTTGATTTAATCATACACAAAAATTCTTGTTCACATTTAATAGTTCAACAAAATTCACTGTAGAATAAAATCAGCATCATGTTACTGAACGCGTAATTGGGATCAGTGTCGATTATGTTCACTGCAAATGTAATCACTCAACAAAAAGTCAGCGTTGAGTTTATTCATAATTACAAAAAAATAGAAACACACATTAGGGTGGGACTTAAACCCGCTTTTTTAGAATTTTTATTAGTAATACAATACTAAAAATATTCTTCTTTGTGAAATAAAAATATTTTTTTTTTTTTTAAATTTAGGTCGATATCTCAGACTTGCCTAATCCGGAAAAATTTCAAATATTGTCTAAATTTTTTTTCATCTATTTTGATTGGAAAATTATGCAATATTTAACTTTAACCGGATTGGGAGAGCCTGAGATATCGACCTAAATTAAAAAAAAATAAATTTCACAAAGAACAATATTTTTGGTATTACTAATAAAAATTCTAAAAAAACGGATTTGAGACCCACCCTAATATACATATAACATATATGAATGTGTTTCCACAAAATCATCCCCTTTTTATAGATAAGAAACTATTTTGTTTTAATTATGAATACACACACACGTTGTTTTGTTTTTTTATTTATTCTGTAATAATTATTGTTGACCCGAACGAACAAGAATACAATGAATGGTATGAAAACAACTGTTGAAACCGTACGTTGGCGTTGAATAATATGAAATTGTTTTATATACATATATGCATTTCGTGTATAAATTAAAGCATTAGTTACATTAAACAGGGTGGGACTTAAATCCGTTTTTTAGAATTTTTATTAGTAATAAAAATATTCTTCTTTGTGAAATATAAATATTTTTTGGAAAAAAAAATTAGGTCGATACTCAGGCTTGAATAATCCGAAAAAATTTAAATATTGTCTAAATTTTTTCATCTATTTTGATTGGAGAATTAGGCAATATTTAACTTAAACCGGATTGGGCGAGCCTGAGATGTCGACCTAAATTAAAAAAAAAAATATTCACAAAGAACAATATTTTTGGTATTCTTAATAAAAATTCTAAAAAAAAACATATTTTAGAACCACCTTAATATACATATAACGTTTATGAAATATGTTTTTTTTACAAAACCACCCCCTTTTTATAGATAAGAAACTATTTTGTTTTAATTATGATTACACTCATACACGTTGTTTGTTGTTTTCTCCGATTTATTCTACATCAAAATAATTATTGTTGGCTCGAATGAACAGAAAAAAACAATGGTTTAACAACGACCGATGATTATAAACCAGTGACAAAATAATTTGCACATCGTTTGATTGATTAAAAATCATCAACAAATATGTGTGTTGGAGTATATTCAGCGTTTGAACGCAAACACAATTTATTCTTGTGTTGATTGCGTATGAACGTTTTGCAATCAGCAAATGCAGTTATCTGGTTTTGCACACAACGCATAAAAGCTCAGTTTGCATCGCCATAACTACTCTAGGCTGAGAAAATGTAAATAATAGGTTGAGCGTTTTTGCATCGTGTGCAAATGATCATCGATGAAAATGCGGAAAGTTTCTGCCTTAAAATCCTACCGTGGTAAAAATTGTAATACATAAGGGAAAATCCTCTCTTAGGTTTTGGGAGCGCTGTATACATATCAAACATTAAATTTTTAAAATTCAAAATATGGAGAATGATTTTTTGGAAAGTTAGCGGATTCATATTAAATTATTTATCGGAGTGCTTTGATGATCGCTGAATACAAATCGAATATAAAATTTCAAAATAGCGAATATAAAATGTAAATTCTTTATTGGAAATTTTTGTACATCGCTACCCTACGGGAAATGAAGGGTCGATTGATCCAAGGTGATAAATCTGTGATAGTTGAATGAGGGACATGTTACAATACTGGTGTAAAATATAATTTAGTCTATGAAAAAGTGGCAATACCCAGCAAAAATAAATGGAAGTGATTCTTAAGGAATTAATTTTTCATTGATTCTAAAGTATCGTTTAGTTCTGATTCTTCTCTTCTAAGGAAGTTCTTTTTTACATCTTATAAAAATGTGATTTTTAATGAAATCTAGATTTTTAATAAAATCTATGACGCTACAAAAAGTAAAAAATTTATTGTAGTAAAAATTGCAAGGATTTCGAATAGAGATAAATAAGGCCAGATTGCTGAATTTCCCGCTAAAATTTAACGAACAGTAAAACTCAAACTTTGTATAGCAAACAACAACAAATATGTCAGTTTAAATCCCAGGTAGAAGCTAACAGGAGATTGTGAAAATAAGGCTAAGGCCCGATTACTGATGCCCTGTAGAAATCTAAATTATAAATTTATTTGGGAAGAACAAAAGATTTAGTTTTTCACTAAACCATAAGAAGGGCTTTAGATGCAATGAAAAAGGATCATAAAAGAAAACTTCCACCCTATGACACCCCTATGTAAAAATCATTGGTTCCGATCCAAATTTTCACAACACTGGAATCAAAATCACTGCTTCTTTTTCTCTTCTTTTGCTACTTTTTTTTTGCTAAGTAGCTGTAAAATTACCAGTGCCCTAACTATTAAAATGGTGGCAGAATCTTGACTAGTTATTTGTAAATATATCATGTAACTAGAGAGAACTGAACATAACACAAATGTTGACTAAAGAAATGAGGACTATTATAGTTGAAATAATGACAGAACACGGAACTGGTTCAACAAATTTTGCTGTGTATAAAATAATGACAATGGGTGGGATTTGCAAAATGTTAATTTTTAATTTGTGGGGCTAGGGCAGACTGGCCTCCAAGTCTGGAACAGACTTGCCTTCACAGACCTGCTTTTAACCCCACCCATAATTTGAAAATTTTTAATTAATTTTTTGCTTAATTAAATAGCAAACAATCTTTTGTTCTTCAATTCTGTTAAAATTTGAAAAATATTCACATTCTGTGATGTTTTTTGTTTTTTTTTATTTTTTTAAGAAAATAGTTTAAAGTCGCAAAATATAAAAAAAATTGTAAAAACTTTTGTAATAAACTTTGCAGGTAAATTTAGTGACTGGCCCTTATGGAATCTTTCAGAAACATGTTCTTAATATGAGACACGCGGAAGAAATATTGACAGGTTACATGCTAACTAATTTTCGTTTGCTCTGTGTCATGTGCACTTGCAACAGTCAAGTGATATATCACGAAACTATTCATTCCCTACACGTTCTGCAATATAACACATTGTGATTGATATATAAGCAGTTGTTTATAAATTACTTGTCCTCAGTCTGTGGTATGTACATTTGAACCAGTCACGTTACGTTTCATGTTGCATTAGTTCTGATACACATCACGTAGTGTCTAACATGAGACTAGTTATGTGTTAGATAATTCTAACCTTTTCTGTTGCGCATTCACTTACATCAATGCCGTGATGTGGTACCCTACACAAGGTCAGCGATATGTCGCAAGTAGCTTAAAAGGTTATGGTTTTATGTATGAGCATATATGAACATTTATGTCATGTATGTAAGCATATATGGACAAATCCATTCAAAGGAAAGTGCATTTATGGTAATATATGATACCATATTTTATTTTTTTAATACTTTTTATAAGTTTTTAAACAATACATTTAATTTACTTTCAAATAGTTTGAAACTAAATGAATAAACGTGATATATGTATTATTTTGTTTTTATTTTATTAATTTTAAAAATAAGATATTCTTCGAATATTCAAAACTTGTTCGTTAAAAAAAAATCCTTAAAATTCCTAATATTACTCAAAATGTATGAATTAATCAGCAAAATGTAAATGGAAGTATAATCTTTACATTTAGATTTAATAAAAAACAATATTTTTGTTGCAAAATAAAAAAATAAATAAAAAATAATATACTGCAAAGAACTAATATGTGACCATATATGAGTTATGGATTCGAGCATATATGGAATTATATATGAACCCATACATTAATTACCATATATGAACATTTTCACCTGATATTTGAAAGATACTTTGTGCAATCCTGCATACCTCTGAATTGGGCTAAAACAGTATTTCGAGACAAAACCATAGATATCTGGCTGAAAATAATGTTATGTAGGACCATAAAACATGCTCATAAATTTAAATAAAATCACACCAAAATCACAGTTGGAGCTTCATGCAAAGAAAAAAACATGGTTATGGCAAACTTATTCGAAGATCATCATTTACATTTGGGATATTGATTGTGCCAACCATAACCATAAATTTACCATAATGTGGCCCCTACAGTTATAAAAAAGTTCTTTAAATTTAAGAATATGTATTTCCTAAAGAAATGTTTTTCCCAAAGAAAAAATTTTATATTAAGGTCTTTTTCAAGAAAACTTCTTTAATTTTGTATATTTTTTTTAAAGAAAAATACTTTAAAAAATATTTTAAATACTAAGGGGTTTTTAAATAAGAACAACAAATTCTATGGACTTTTTCTAATAAAAAAATTCCTTAGAGTCTCAGAATTTTTCTTTCAGAAAAAGTCCTCAGAACCTAAGTATTTTTTATAATTTTTATCTAAGAGACAGTTTGCAGAATCTGAATTTTACTTTAAGCAAATCTCCAATAAAATTTCTATTAAAATCGTGTCTAAAAATGTAGTATTTTGAATGAGAAACCCTTTCTTACAAAACAACTCTTAGGGGTCTACAGACTCTTTTTTATAAAAAATTATTTTATTAATATTCGGAGTACTTTTCCACAAAAAACATATTTTAAATTCCAGGTAATAAGTATTTAAGCTCAAGGTCTGGAAATTATATGAAAAAGATCGAAGAAATTAAACTGAATAATTAAAACATATTTTATAAAAAAAATCTTTATAAAGAACCTTTTTGACAATGAATTTTTTGCGACAATTAATTGATTAGTGTAAATAAAATCTCCCAGCTGAAAATAATCATATATTATCATTTTTACATGGGTGACTAAAGTAATAAAATTTTTGTTATAAAAAGAAGACAGTATTATGACTGTAAATGTCAAAGTCATGTTTTATTTGATTTGTAATCATTCATTCATTTTTGTCAGCATTTTATAGTTCCATAATTATTATAGTTTTTTCATAGACAGAATTTTTGTAACCACAATATGGTTTCAGCCAATCATGTTATAAAATTGAAAGCGGAAATCGTGAAATAATAAAATCTTTACCATAATAATGATGTTAGCGACAATATTGATGATTAGAACTTATATATAAACTAATAACTTGACTGTGAAATTAGTGTAATATAGTAGCAGTGATCATTGTGCAACCCTGTTAATTCTCTGTGTGTAGTATCCATAGTAGTCTGATATTTGCTTTAATAAAATTTTAAATTTTATTTATATATTTTACACTCTGTTAAAATAAAAGAAATCAGTAATCTCCCACTAATTGATCTGCTTCTAGAAATTTGATCGAAATTATAATAAGTGTAGGGTGTCATATAGTCGTCATACCCGAATTTAATATTTTTACTAGTATAATACTGAAAAGTCTAGGACCCTAATGAAATGAACAGTGGCTAACAGTTGGTTTCCGCAATTATATCAGCATTGGTATAACGTTTGTAAGAACTACCTTGCCGAACTTTCCTTCTAGGAAACACCTTTGAAACTACGATATTAAAGAACACAAATGTATTAAGCATTATTAACCTTCTATAGACGAAATACGCACAAAATTTTTGGACGAAATTTTATAGAAAAATTAATTGATTTCTCAATATTAATAGCTAGTAAACAACCTCAAAAAAATGGCAACGCACTGTGATAATATGTTGTAGGTCACTAATATGTATTAGAAATTGTTATTTGATAAAGTTAAAGGTGTATTAAACCTTTTTATGCCAAACAATTATTTTGTTTGTTTCTGTTAAATCTTCCTCTTTTTTTCTCTCTCTAAACCAAAAAAAAAAAATTTAAATACCCATTCTTTTGACTTTTGTTAAGTTGTCATTTTGTCATTTTGCCATTTCGTCCCTGTCATTGAAGAAGACCAACTAATGTAAATTTTGTTGTTTTTGTTGCTATTTTTATCAGTATTCTGATTGTGTGTTTAAGTCCGTCTGTCTGGAATAAAGTGCTGACGGCGCCTCCTCATAACTTGCCATACAAGTTGATAGTGTCGTTGTTGTTGATTTTGTTTTTGTGTGCCTCCGTTGTAGTGATTGTTGTAGTTGTATTTTATAAAACACAACAGCAACAAGCATCAGCAGCAGCAAGTGTATTTTATTTTACTGTCATCATACACATATTTTTTTTTTTTTTTTTTACTTTTTTATTGAAGAGGCACCACCCCACTACCCACAAATAAATGGCGTATGGTGGAGAATCTGACAGAGTTGCTTTCGCTGGTGGTTTGCTTGTTTCGTATATGTATCTCTACTATATATAGTATACAGATGATCCATAACATCATGCCTGTGGATAGGTGTGTAGAAGTAAATAACATACTTTTTTGCGTTTTTGTTTTTCACTTATGATTGAGTCTATACGTATGGTTACTGTCTTTTTTCCTATTAACCCTATAATGACCAAGGGACAATGACTTTTTTTAAGGAATATTTTTCTCTTTAGTAAAGGAACTTAGGTGCGTATTTATGAATTTCGTATTACTCATATAACTTTCAAAAAAGTTTAAGTAAAATGTAAGTTCAGCACTTTTCATTTCTCCTTTATCCCCTTTTCAAAGAAAGCAACACATTATGTAGTAGAAATAATTTCTTAGTGCTGCTTCTGTTTAAAAAAAAATACATTTACAATATTTTTCCTTATAATCAGTTAAACAGAGGACTTTTAAAAATAATTGTATTTTGCTATTAATTTATAATTGTTTATATTTTAACTGGAAAAATAGGTAAAAAATAATAGATTTTTTGTTTATTTAACTTAATACTTAATATACCTATCAGAGAACTGCAAAATCAACTTTTTTCTTGATTTAATCATACACAAAAATTGTATCATATGTCGATTATGTTTACTGCAAATTTAATCACTCAACTCAGTCAGCGTTGAATAAATCAGAAAAAACAACAAACAACGCGTATGAGTGTATTCATAATTAAAACAAAATAGAAACACATTTTATAAATGATATTGTTTACATTAAGGTGGGACTCAAATCCGCTTTTTTAGAATTTTTATTAGTAAAAAAAAATATTCTTCTTTGTGAAATATAAATATTTTTTTGGAAAAAAAATTTAGGTCGATATCTCAGGATTGGCCTAATACGGAAAAATTCAAATATTGTCAAATTTTTTTTTTTCATCTATTTTGATTGGAAAATTAGGCAATATTTAACTTTAACCGGATTGGGAGAGCCTGAGATGTCGACCTAAATTAAAAAAAAAAATAAATTTCACAGAGAACAATATTTTTGGTATTACTAATAAAAATTCTAAAAAAAACGGATTTGAGACCCACCCTAATATACATATAACATATATGAAATGTGTTTCTACAAAACCACCCCCTTTTTATACATAAGAAACTATTTTGTTTTAATTATGAATACACACATACACGTTGTTTGTTGTTTTTTCTGATTTATTCTACATCAAAATAATTATTGTTGGCTCGAATGAACAGAATAAAATCAATGGTGTTGTTAAACCATAAACCGATGATTATAAATCAGTGACAAAACAATTTGCACGTCGTTTGATTGATTTAAAATCATCAACAAAAATGTGTGTTGGAGTATATTCAGCGTTTGAACGCAAACACATATTTATTCTTGTGTTGATTGCGTATGAACGTTTTGCAATCAGCAAATGCAGTTCTCTGATACCAATAAACTTCATTGTTTTTTTTTTGTTTTTAATGATCAGAAGAGAAAGATGAAAAAATATATTTCCTGGTAATTAAAAAATTTATTCAATTTATATAACTTCAGCAATTTACTTAAAATAAATTTTCATTTAATATTGCAAACTATTGTAAGTGTACTTTTAATTAAAAGTAAAACTACGATACAATGGTGCGTATGATTAATTAAAAGTTTCATATTACTCATACGTATAAATATTTGGCACTAGAAAAACAAAATTTTAACAATAATTAGATAAAAAGTACACTACTCTACTAACTATAATTAAAGAACTTTAATGGTATCTTCCAAGATGAGATTCAATTTTGGAACTTTTTACCAACCTGGGCTCCCTATATAGCATCTTATTAAAAAATATCATTTTATCAACAATGAGGACGGAATTTTTCCTCATCGAAAGAGCCATCATAGGGTTAAAGTATCAGTAGTAGTAGTATGGTTTTTTTTTAAATACCGGCTACTGCTGTTACTGTTATTTTTCCCCACTTCACTTCAACGTCGTCACGTATATAGAAATACCCTAATACCAACTACTTTTCGCTGTTCGCCTGGTATTAAGCATGAATTATCATAAACACGTTTGTGACAATTTATCATCATTATTACAATTATTCTTATAACAATCATTCAAATTGATTACAGAAATGATAATGTTGTTTATTTTTTTATGCTATAAAAATTGTGATAACATTATCATTCCTATAAGTTTGAAAAAGAAAACAAAAACACCTCCTGAGTACTTCCGATTTGATAAAGACAAACTTAATATAGAATTTGTATTCACCTCACCACCCCTGCCAAACAAAAAGCTCATATTGTTTAAAATTTATAATGATAATAGTATGGTAGTTATTAAATTAAAATGTTCATTATTTTTGTTATTGCTCAAAGTTTTCTCTCTTTTTTCATATCACAATTTGTGACAGGCGCTCAAAATTTATAACTAGTAGTATGTCGTTGCTAAAAAATCGTATCATAAATATTTTTCCTTTATTTTTTAATATTTTGTTGTTGTTTATTATATTTAATGACTTGCTGTGACAAGCGAGTGTAAGGTAATATCTTTAAATTAATTGAAATTAAATCATTTCATGTATAGAATTTAGTTATTTGTATTCTTATCAAATAGGGAACACAATAAAAACATTATGCAAATACACAGTAATTAAGAATAGGGGGTGTTGATACTTTTGTAGTCAAAGTAATAGTTGATGGATGAATGAAATTGCAAATATTTTATAGGAAATTGTATAGATGCATTTATTATATAATTTCACAGATTTACAATGCAAAGTTAAAGACCAGCACAGTTTAAAAATGTAGATACTATTTTATGGAGGTAGAGAACTAATCAGGGTCGTATCCACCGATTAAACAAATAAAATACAATAAACAATGTCTTCAAAATAACAGGCTTTGAACTTTTGATTACTTGTTTAAACTAATTCAGTTATTTCAAATGTTAAGCGTCATCTTGAAGACGAAGTTGGATTTTTTATGAGATTTAGGTTTTCAAATATCAATGGGAGTTTAACATTCAAAAATCATAATCAGGCAATCCAAAATATAATGTAAAAATTCAAATGTATGCGGTGAAAACGGAAAGTGTGCTATTTGAGTCATAAAAAATATACTTTTTAGTTCGAATTTTAGGATTTTTACAAAACGTTTTTTCGGCGCTTTAAAATATCCAAAAGAAAAATAAAATAACCCCCAAAAAATTTTATTTAAATTTTTGTCAGTTGTTTCATTTTCTATGGGTATTATTTTATCTTAAAATTTTAAGATTATTTTTTTATGAAATAAACCAAAATTTTTTAATTGTTTTGGGCGTTATTTCATTTTGCTGAACACATGTGGAAATTTAAATAAATATACATATATGAATACACATGATCACAAGTGGGCTCGCATATGCATAGTTTTATATAAGGCTATTTATAAATGGTCATATATTAGCAACTTTATCACCTTTGGAGATTTATTGTTATGTGCTCACATATGATTCATATATGTGTATCAGAGAACTGCATTTGCTGATTGCAAAACGTTTATACGCAATCAACACAAGAATAAATATGTGTTTGCGTTCAAACGCTGAATATACTCCAACACACATATTTGTTGATGATTTTAAATCAATCAAACGACGTGCAAATTGTTTTGTCACTGATTTATAATCATCGGTAGTCGTTAAACCATTGATTTTATTCTGTTTATTCAAGCCAACAATAATTATTTTGATGTAGAATAAATCAGAAAAAACAACAAACAACGTGTATGAGTGTAATCATAATTAAAACAAAATAGTTTCTTATCTATAAAAAGGGGGTAGTTTTGTAAAAAAAAAACATACTTCATAAATGTTATATGTATATTAGGGTGGGTCTAAAATACGATTTTTTAGAATTTTTATTGGGAATACCAAAAATATTGTTCTTTGTAAAAAAAATTTTTTTTTAATTCAGGTCGACATCTCAGGCTCGCCCAATCCGGTTTAAGTTAAATATTGCCTAATTTTCCAATCAAAATAGATGAAAAAAAAATTACGACAATATTTAAATTTTTCCGGATTAGGCAAGCCTGAGATATCGACCTAAATTTTTTTTCCAAAAAATTATTTATATTTCACAAAGAAGAATATTTTTACTACTAATAAAAATTCTAAACAAGTGGATTTAAGACCCACCCTAATATAAACAATATCATTTATAAAATGAGTTTTTATTTCGTTTTAATTATGAATACAATCATACGCGTTGTTTGTTGTTTTTTCTGATTTATTCAACGCTGACTTTTTGTTGAGTGATTACATTTGCATAAAACATAATCGACAGATGATTCACACTGATCCCAATTACGCGTTCAGTAACATGATGCTGATTTTATTCTACAGTGAATTTTGTTGAATTATTAAATGTGAACAAGAATTTTTGTGTATGATTAAATCAAGAAAAAAGTTGATTTTGCAGTTCTCTGATGTTTATATACGGACATTACGACCTTAAATTTCGGATCCAAAGATATAAGTTAATATACACAGAAAAAAATAAAATCGAGTTTCAATTAAAATATTTGTAAATACAATTACAAACTTAATTGAATTTGGACCAGCAAAAGAATTTGTTATATCAATTATTTATTTTTTTTGTTAAAATTAGTTGAAATTTTCAATAATTTTTTTTTAACCAAATCGATTAAATTTTTAATAAAAAATCTTCAACATTTTAAATTAAAGTTTTAATTATATCAATTATATCTTTAATTTTAGTTCTTAGCAAAAATCGATTAAAATTTTAATCAAATTTTTAATTGAAATTTCAACATCAAACCAATTAAAATTTTTTATTAAAGTTCTAGATTCAAATCAGTTAGAATTTTCTATATATTTTTAATCAAATATACATATGTTTTGTGTGTAATTCATCAACGCATGAAAATTTCTAAATATTTTGTACCAAGTATTTCATAAGAGTACTTTAGTGCTCTTGAGGTTCCTATAGCACTACAAATAATACTATGGTACCAACTTTATCATAACTGGTGCATGCGAATCCGCAGTTTTGCCAAAAAAGTTTGTTCTCATATTCCCATTTTCAAAGTTGAAATACCCAAAAATTATTAACAAATTGTTAAATAATAAAATTTTCCTTTTTCCTAACATGATTTTTCGAAGATTTTGTTTGCTAAAAATGAAAAATAAATGTTCTAGAAAAAAGGTTGGCTTCATAAAAAAATTCAAATTTTAACAAATACAAATTTTAACAATTTTTTTTTTTTTTTTTGTTAATTTTAATAAAGGCCTTTAAAAACATCATTCTTTGATTTAATTTTTGAATCTGCGCATTGTGCTACTCTTGGTACAAAAGATCCATATGGGAAGAAGTGCCGGCTGTGGAGCCATTTCTTGACTTAATAATAATTTATAAATCTGACTCATTTTTTAATGAAACGATTTACACAATTCTGTTCATTGTTTGAATAATTTTCTACTTTAGTCAATTAATATCAAATTCAGAGAGTCAATTTGTTTTTTGTTGATTCTTTTCATTGAATCAATCAAGTTGATTAAATTTTAACAAATCAAATAACCAAAAATCCTTCCCAAATAGAATAACTAAATAAATTATTCAATCGAGTCAAAATTAAATCATTTATATGAAGTGATTATATTTTATTTATAGATTCATTAAATTAATAATATGAAATTAAATTAATTATCAAGCTCTGCATTAAAAGCAATACGTCATTAATTTATCAGAAATAGCTTTCTATAATCGATCTGAAAAATCTATCCAAATTTAATTTTTTTTTGATAATATTAAACAAAACAATCAAAAAAAATTTATTAAAATTTTTTTGGCAATAATTTTTTCAGTGTATGAGATATGATCATGAATGAATGCCCTTGCATCATATACAATACTATGTAATATAATCATGTATATCCATCCAGACGCTAAGTGGTGAAAAATATTTTATATTCACTTCAAATATTTTACCACCAATATTTTTTTTCACCTCGAATAAAACATTTTTCATCACAAGTAATTGTTTCACTTAAAACAAATTTTTTAACCTTGAAATTACTTTTTTTCATCCTCATAATATTTTCACTTTTAAGTTATTTCGTAAAATTCAAATAACGCTTTATCTTGAACAGAAATCCTGGAAATTTTTCAATATTTTTTGACAACACCAGATTGGCTGATTCATATAAATTGTATGCATGTATTTTATCACATTTGTGTCATAACTGTTATATACAGCGTTCATACTGAACCCTAAAGCAAGTGAATATTCTATAAAGTACTTTTTGTGATACTATTAAAACCTAATTTATCTGATTTAGAACTACCCATCTAAAAATCGAAATATATATGAGCATACATGATCATACATGGGCTTGTATATGATCATACATGGGCATACATGATCATATACGTCCATACATGATCTCATATATGATCATATATCTTCGGATCCGAAATTTGAGGGTATATGGTGATATATGTGCATATATTATCATACATGCTCATATATTATTCATGTATGCTCGTATATGATCATATACGTCCATATATCCTCAAATTTCGGATCCGAAGATATATGATCATATATGAGATCATGTATGGTCATATATTGAACAATGTATGGACGTATATGACCATGTATGCCCATGTATGATCATATACAGGCCCATGTATGATCATGTATGCTCATATATATTTCGATTTTTAGATGGGTATTCACAAATTTTCCTTTTTTTAATTTTCCTTTTATGACAACTTTTTGTGATAACATTATATAAATGGTGTTTTGATAGAAAGTCACCTTTTTCAGGGATTATAAAGTTGATGTTATAGTATTTTCTATACCACTGATAGAACCTCAAAAGTACTTTGATACCAAAAAAAAATAACATTATAAAGGTTTTCTGTTTTTAATGACATATTAAATTAATTTTATAACCCGGAAGATATCAGAGATATTTTGAGATATGTGGGTTCAACAGCAGCAAAATACCGCAACATGGAGGTATCCTCATTAATCGATGTCCGCAATGAACATAATTTTTATACAATGTATTATTATCATTATAAGAAGTAGATACTGCATTTCGTATGTACCTCCTCAAATATATTTCATATTTTATTTCTAGATTTGGAAAATTTTTAAGATCAAAAAAAGGTACAAAATATTTATTTTTAATAATTTTGAGATCAAAAAGTGTTATTTTTAATGATGTTTGCTACCGTACCTAGTGAAGCCCTGCGGGAAAAAGGGGTCAGTTGGGAATTGGGACCTGTCCTGGGATAGGTGAAAACTGAACCAGTGCCAAAAAAACATATCGCGAGATAGGTAAAAAGAGGACCTGTTCCTAAAGTACCTATCAGGTGACCGGTTGAACAGTCACGACTTGTCCTTTTAGACAAGTCCTGTGACATGTCACAGAGGGCAATTGACCCCCTCCTTGGACAAGCCCATGTTAAAGTGATCGGTCCCTACCACAATGAACCGGTCATTTGACGTGTCCTGGGATAGGTCCTTTTCCCGCAGGGAGGATACAAATAAATGCGACAAAGCCGCATCTGACGACTTTACTTGTTACAGTTAAAATCGCTTATGAGAACATTGATTGCATATCGCCGAAACTGAGCAAATATTTTCTATTCATAATTATTATGCACACACATAATTCGGAATCACTATGTTCTCTAATATTTCAAAATTTATTTTGTGAAAAAAAAAAAAATCAAATTTCAAAAGGAAAAAATCTAATGTTCCAAGGCATGTGTATTTTAAGGTACACATCAGTCCACAAATACAACTATACAATATAGTTTAGAAAATAATTAAATATTTTCTGCGCACTAATGTTAGTATTAAAAATATATTTTTTTCTTTTTCAGAATCAATTTGATTAATTCAATCATATCTCGGCCCAAGAATAAATCTCTTCACAATATTAAATAGTATTATGGGGGTGTAGTGGAGTATTGGTTAGCACGTTGGACTGTTGCGGGTTCGACTCCCAGCGACGACAACATCAATTTAGAAAAAAAAAATAAGTATGAGTTTTTATCTATTATACATATCACAACGTTTTCCTTTGGCGTTGCCATAGTACTAAACCCCACCGAAGTAAAATAAAATAACAGGGCTATGAACAAAAAAGCTTCAGCAATTCTGCTAACTCTTCATCAGATTGCGGACAACAACTGTTCTAAGAATTATCATCTCGCGCAATTACAGTTCATAATTTCTTTAATATCAAAATTCTAAATATAGCAATACATTAATTAGTAGAAAGATTTTTCTGAGTGTTGCTTCTCTTTCAAAAAAAAAGTAGTTTGAGTAAAATATGCACTTATATTTATACTAAAAATAAATCTTAATTTTCCTACACTCACAATATATTTTTCGTTACCGACTGTAGTTTATTTAAAAAGTAATACGTAAAATTTATTTTTAAATGAAGAATCAATTGAAATTTATAGAAATATATTTTTTAACTATTTGAATCAGTTATTCAAAAAACAATTTATAAAAATTTACAGACATTCAGTAGGAGTTGTTATTTTCAGTTAAATGTAAAATTTTATGTTTTCTGCTTCAAAAAATAGAAATTCATATAATTACTTTTTGTTTTTTTACCAAAATTATTTCAATAAAAATTACAAGAAATTATTCAAATATACATACACACAAAGCCAATAAAAATATATACATCTGCATGTGTTGTGTTATGTTTTGTAATTACATGCAAATAAAAAAAAAAAAACTTTCAATTTAAAAAACAAACCCCAAAAGTAGTTTTTTCTAACTTTTTGTCGGTAAAAATTTGATGGTTATTTTAAACGACTTTCTATTGTTTTTATTTTTGTCGTTTATTAAACAATAATTAAAAATAAACAACAAAATGGGTTGAATATAATGGGAAATCAGTAGTCCTCTTTTTGATTGTATTTTCGATTAATTTAATATGTATTTTAAGTTGTTTCTAACGAAATAATATTGTGAGTGTATGAATTTTCAATGAAGTTGTATTTTTGTTACGCATAGAGCTCTTATTTCAACAAATATAACAAAAAAATCTTATATTAAATTCCACAATGAAAGCAAATTATTCGGGCTTGTTTTAGATTTCACTTTTCGTTGAAAGTGAAAATTTTATAATTTTTTTTTTTCAATTTCTTTTAGTTTCTTTAAAAATTTAACTAAGTTATGGTTGTACAATGGTCATTTAATGCATTAAAAATTCCAATATAAATTTAGAATACAGTGAATAGGTGCTATAAATTTCAATTTGATGCGAACTTGAATTTGCACTAATTCCAGATAACATATGTGAATTTATGTAAACCAAGGCGTATGAGTGTTGCCTTCTATCAACAAATGCATCACTCATACGTCTAGTTTACAATAATTTAATGTCTTGTTTGAAATAATTGCTCATAACTTTACCTATGTAAATTATTTCCGAAATTATTCTAAAAAATTAATTTTTAAAAAACACTACACTTTAAAAAAAAAAACAAAACCGGTTTTGCAAAAAAAAATAAAACTTTTTTCGAATAAACCGAAAATCGGGTTTTTGAAATGGCAATTATTTCAATTATTATATCAATTCAAATTACAAGAACTTTTTTTTTCTTTTATACTGTATGTCGTCGTTCTAAAAAAAAAATGTGTCAGTTGGTTCTTGGTGGTAGGATACGGTGCAAGTACACATGTGTTAATAATAAATTTAAAACAATGACTGAAAGTGAATCAGATTTTTCCATATCGGGCTCCGAATATAAAAATGGATCTGATGATGAGGAGACATCGAGTAGTGTTGATACTTTACCTGTTCAAAAAGGTAACAAATTCATTAAAATGTTTAAGTTTTCAGTTAATGTTATTGTTTGTATGGCTTTAGGAAAAAAGCGTGTGCGCAATCAGAACGCGTGGAAAAGGAACGTAGTTAAAAGGAAGAGAGCAGAAGGCAAAAAGTATACAAACTGTAAGGGTAATAGCGTTGCAGCAAAAACAATGGGCCAGCCTTGCAGTTGCAAAAAAAAATGTTTTGATTCTGGACGTCAGAACCATTATTCCAAAGTTTTTCAAGAATTTAATAAGCTGGGAAATAAAGAAAAGCAAGATGCATATTTGTGTGGATCTGCGAGTGGGAATGAAGTGAGAAAATTTCAAAATAAATATTTTATACGTAGCATTAAACATGAAATAGAGGTATGTAAAAAAGCATTTTGTTCAGTTCATGGAGTCCATAAAAGTCGCATCGAAAGACTCTCAAGATTTTTGCTGGAAAAAGTAACTGCGCCCTCTGACATGAGAGGTCGTCACGCAAACAGAGTAAATAAGATTCCAGAAGATGTTGTTCAAAATATTGACAGCCATATTAAAAGTTTCCCAAAAAGATCTACTCACTACAGCCAAAATAAAGAATCGAAGTACTTTCCGATTTAAATGTAAGGAAAATATATACTCTTTACTTAGAAAAGTTTGAGCCAAGCGCTTTTGCATTGATGGCTGAAGAAAATGGTAACCCAAAGCCAACAGTTACATACGATTTTTATAGGGAATACTTTGCGAAAAATTTTAAGCTTTCTTTTGGAGCACCTAGATCAGACACTTGCCAGACGTGTGATAGCCATGGAAACAAAATAGCTGCAGCTGATTCTGAGGAAGAAAGACGTGCACTCAAAGTTGCGAAAGATCTTCACGAAAGGAAGGCTAAGGCGTTTTATGATGATCTACGCGAAAAAAGCTGCTTACAAGACCCGACAGTTGAGTGCCTTACTTTTGATTTCCAACAAAATTTGCCACTTCCGCTAATACCATCGGGTGATGTCTTTTATAAAAGGCAGTTATGGGTATTTAATTTTTGTATTTATCAATGCAGTACCAAAAAAAAGCTACATGTACATGTATGATGAGACAATCGGGAAAAAAGGTCCAAATGAAGTAATCAGCTTTTTGCATCATTTTATTGAACACATTATAAGTGAAACTGTGAGAAAATTATATTTATTTTCCGATAATTGCGGTGCTCAAAATAAAAACAACACTCTTGTCCAATATTTATATGCTGTTGTAAAACACAAAAATATAAGCCTTATTGAACATCACTTGCCAGAACCAGGACACAGTTTTTTGCCCTGCGATCGCTCTTTTGGCGTTATAGAGAAACAGAAACGTCGAGTAGAACGCCTTTACCTGCCAAAAGACTGGCAGAATTTAGTGGAAAAGTCTTCCAAAAAATTTAAAGTTATATCAGTGAGCAATGCGAACATATTTGATTTTAAAACGAGTTTGGTTCCGTTTTACAAAAAAACAGTCACGAACAAAGATCATATTAAATGGACCATTTCAAAATATCGAAGATTTTGCTACAAAAAAGAGGAAAATGTCGCAAGTATTTCAGCTTCTTGTAATCACCATGGGCCATTAACAAAATTCGATATAGCAATGAAAGCAATGAAAGCAAACTTCCAGGATAACCCCTTCGAGCCAAAACTTTTATACACAACTAATTTAGCCCTCAACCCGAAAAAATATGACGATGTTATGAGCTTGGCACAAAAGTATGTTCCTCCATCGGATATACATTTTTATGATAATTTAATCTCGCAGCAGTCTATTCAAGAAGCTGAAAACACTGACTATGAAGATGACAGCGAAGGACCCCTTTAATTTTTACCAATATCGGTGCAAAAACAGGACAAGTCCAAAAGCAAAATTATTTTTTTTTTATTTAAAATAAAACTTTGTAATATGTTTTTGAATTAAACAAATTTGTTTTGATTATTTCTTTTCAAAATTAAATAATATTTAGCAATTCTTTTGGTTTCTTATTTTTGAGAAAGTTTTTTTTGATTTTCTCAACATTTTAAAAAGTGGAGTTATATTGTTGTTGCACTGGGTGCTTCAATTTGTGTTTACATTTATGTTTTTTCCAGTACTTTAATACTGTGTAAAAACAAAATTTTACTTTCATAAATTTCGGAAATGTTTCCATACAAAAAACCGCATCAGTTTGCACCACATTTTTAACCCTTATTTTCTTCTATAGCAATCAAGGAATATAACCCAAAAAAAAAAACTTTTAAACAACAAATAAATTCATTACTAAAGCCAAATTAATTCCTTAAAATTTAAAACAAACTAAAATATATAAATTTGTATATTATCATATCTAATATGTCATTATAACACTATAAAAAAAAAGTTTGGTAAACTACAAACATTTTTTCAAATCTAATTTAATGCCATAAAAATCCCTCTTTATTATATTTTTTTGTGCTAAAGAAATATAAAACAATGAATATAAATGAAAATTCTATTTTATGTTTACAATTTCATTTAAACAAAAAATAATCACAGTTGCCAATACTCATACAATAAATTATAATTATTATAAATTGTTGTGGGTAGAAGTGTGTTGTGGATTTAACTATTTTCGGTCTTTTGAAGTTATAACATAAAGTGATAATACAATCAATCAATATTAACGTCTTTTAATTGCAAAAACAAAACCATTACTGTTTTGTAGTATTTTTTGTTGGTACACTAATTCCTGGCTTAACACTCTTAAGATCTTTGTAAATTTCCTGTAGGAAATGTCGATAGTGAAACTGTATTGATTCACTATTGACTTTGTTACCAGTACTACTGACTAATTATGCCCCAGACAACGCTTTCTGCTGAAGACATTTAACTTGTGCGTATCATTGCGAATCTACATAACTATTGACTAGGTGTTGACATTGGAACCAGAGATTCACTAGTAAATTTTAGTAATTCTAGTCTACACTTTTGAAAATTTTTACTTGATTTCCACACTAGGAAGGAAATAAGATTAAACAGGTGCATTTATTTTGTTTGCAAGTTTAATTTTGGAGTAGACAAATCTTCAAAAGACTGCACAAAATCATCCACAGGCTCCGTAAAATCTTCATCAGGCTCCACATAATCTCTAGAGTTGCAATTTTCACTAAAAATTGTTGCCTCTTTCTTGTTATTTTTCTTTTTATACAAAATTTATTGTTTTTTTCACAAGTTTTTTGTAATTTTTTATTGCTTATTATAAATTTTGTTTAAACTTGTATAATTGACTTTAAAATTAATTTTCCACAAAATAAAAAAATCAAGAACAAGCACAGCTTTGCAGCTGCAAAAAAGGAATGTAAGAAGTATAGACGCTTTGTGGACATGTCACCAAAAAGTCACCCAAAATAGTCGACAAAAGTGGTGACTTGTAGACACTTGACCCAAGGCTTCCTACAGGGTTATAAAACAAACAGATAAATTACGTTGAAAAAAATTTACATATATGAAATATTTCTAAAATTGTTTTTTTGAGCGAAATTTTATAAAACTATTTTTTGAAATAACGAGTTTTACATCATAAGTTTCATATAAAAAAATCCGTTAATCGAGGTTTTATTATAAAAATCATTTAAACGCTTACACACTGTTATGTCAGATTCAATAAGGAGGGTAATTACTATCAAAACAAACAATCAACAAATACAAATTGTGGGTAATTATTTTTTTAACCAAATAAGGCTGATGACGACAAATTGTCTTTGAATATGTTAAAATTAAAAGAAGGATTTAATCTGAAAGTTACAAGATGACCTAGTTAAATAAATAACACCAAAAATGAAAAAAAAAACAATTGGCTTAACTTATTTTTGTTTTAAAGATATATATCGTCTCCTTAGTATTAAAATAGCCTATAAATTTTTTGATGTTTTGCGAAAATGAATTTCAAACTTTTTGTCGAAAGTAGCTCTCACTCAAATCTCGTTATGTCTGTAAATATTTATTATTTTCGACGTTTTTTTTAAGACTGTTTAAAAATGAGTCTATTTTGTTAACTGATCAATTTTTATTATTGTAATCATCCTTTTAATGAACAAAAAAGAGGTGTAAACTGCAAATACATCAGATAAGCTATTTTATTTTTTAATGTTTTCTATCAAGTTTCTGATACGTTATTTTATTTTGTATGGTATACACTATTTTATTCAAGAAATACACCAGAATAATTAGTAAATTTAATATGAATTTTTATTAGTATAAAATTATGTTTTAATTACAGTCAGATCGTAAATTATTAGCATGGTCTTTAATTATTGTCGTCTGCGTCCTCTTCTTCGAATCTGTCTGGTTCATCTAAACAATCGCGATTATTCCCTCCTTGTAAATTCAAAAAAAATGTCTGTGAGCCGGGAGGAATTACATTTTTTTTGCATAAATCTTTGAGATCCTTCAGTTTTGTGTCAGAAATTGGTAGTTCTTTTTTATATTTGTGAGTTAATGTAAAATTTGTGACCCCTTTCTTTTTCATTCTCGAGCCATCTATATCAATCACTTTGAAGTCTTCGTTCCATTGTTCCTTGTATAACAATTGTCTCTTTTCACTTTTTATTACTTGGAGAACCTTGATTTTAAGCCAATTTACCGATTCATTGTTGACATTTTTCTTCAAGTTATGGTTCAATTTTGAGAACGCCGTTTTGAGATCAATAATATCACTGTAGTTAAGCCTTTCTACAGCGTACGGATTTTTTCGTCTTGCCAGTCTAAGTATAGTTGGCCATTCTTCTGGTGAATATACACAAATATTTCTCTTAGTTCGTTCTATAGCCGAATGCATGGAATCTGCTTCCATTTGTGTGTGTCCACTTTGAAGATATTTAATCGTTATTGAATTAAAATGCAATTAATGATTTATATGAAGCAATAATGTGGCAATTAATCTGTTTCTATTCTGTCCTCCACAGCACTCTGAATACAGAATAACATCCGTTACTGATTCGGGTAAATTGTTCAGCATTTTTAATAAAGTGGTTCCAATTTCCTCTGACCCACGCTTACCATGGTTTTCATCCCACAGGAAACAATATCCAGCTCCATTAGCTAAATCGTAAAATGTGTTGTTGTATGTGGCGAACTTCCGACTGTAATACAAGGTGCTTACATTGCTACATGGTGTCAATAGCACTGATTGTAAGTCAAAAGTAAATACTTTTATATTGCTGTTATTTTTAGATAACTCCTTGTCAGCATGTTTGTGGAGTCTTGCTTGGGCTTTATTTGCTAAGTGTTCATCATATGATTTCTGTATTGAAGCCTTGTCCTCTGTATTTTTGAACGTTTCGCATGTTAAGCATGTGTCCTTTTTTGGATGATGGAATGAATAATTGTAATTATTACAAAATATGTGGCGATACATATGTTCTTTAACTGAGAGATCTGGGTGGCGTTCTTTAAATAAGTTATACATTTTTGTAATTGTTAGGTCTGAGCTCAGATAAAGGCGTTGGGACTTTGCTCGAGTATAGTGACTTTCTACTGCTGGAAATGACTCTATGTGTTCTTTAATAAGAGTTGCTATCTCCGCGTCTACTTTTCTTTGCATTCCGTGTTTACCCCTCATGTCAACAAATTGTCTTTGATTTTTTTTTTTGGCTAATACAGATATCGCGCAGTCTGACACGTGTAAAGTATTTAAAAAGAACTTTTTATAGACCTGTTTGTCATTTAGAAAGTATTTTAGAGTGTTCGACCGCCGTGATTCTCTCGTTAATGTCCTCTTGCACTTCTCCACTTTTATGTTATTACTAAGGAATAGACGTTGCTTGCAGTAATCGCCCAAACTCCAATAGTCTGCATTGATTTTCTTACGGACTTCTTCAGAGAAGTGTTCTGGACATTTGTGATGACAGCTGCAATTAGCGGGCTTCGGTAAACGTTCCTTAATTACTTTACCACTCTTTGTAACATAAGCCTTTCCTTGACTCCTGTCACTCTTTCTTTTGTTCTGCATCCAAAGCTGGCTCTTACGCTATTGAATAAAACAAATCCATAATTGCAGGAGACATCTTCTTAAATTACCTTTTAATTAACTCACCTTTCTTTTTCGTGTTACTGTCAGTTCTACATTTTCATCATTGCTTTCTTCTGCGATTTCGCAGAGCACTTCATGTTGCTTTACCGAAGATTCATGTTGCTTTACCGAAGATTTTTCAATTTCCTCTTCATCCGTTTCTGGAATATAATAATCCGACGATCCTGCTGAAAAGTCTTCTCCATCCTCTTCGTCAGTTTGCGATATATTTGAATCCAATGGTTCCACAGATAATCCAACAGAGTTTGGAGCAAGTTTGACACATAGGGCTCCTGTTAATTCCATCGCAAATTCTGTTGACAATTAATATACATTAATATTCCTTCCTGCAATTTAAGTTAGCAGATACTCACCAGAGCTTGATAAATCCATGATTAAATAAATGAATGATTGGGAACGAATGAACGACTAAATGATTATGAACGAGCGAATTTCAACAACGAACTGAAATCCTAAATTCTACAAATTATTTCTATTGCATTTACATACATGATAAAACAACGTAAGCATTGCATAGCCTACTTTTGTTTTTTGTTATTTTTAAAACACATGTTAATTGTTCTGACAATATAACGGCCTATAAGATTCATACAAATGAACAAATTGAAAATATTTGTTGAACAACAACGTATATCATTATACGTCATTTTAGGTGTTTGTGTCATGATAAAATTGATTTTTTTCCTAAAAGTTAAAATAGAGTATGTGAGTGTACATTACTATTATATTGAATAAACAGAAAATTTACTTTATGTAAAATAGCGTATATGCGTTTACATGATTTTTGAGGAAAATAATTTAATACAAATTTATACTATATTTTTTTGACTGACGTTTTGACACACTTTGTGGAACTAGAATTTGACAAAATTTTGACCACATATAAAATCGACGATGGAGAATCCAAAAATTCAATAAAAAAATAATAGCCTATGAGCACATAGGCTATTGTTATACTAAGGGGACGATATATATATATATATTTTTCGATTTCCTTAATCATTTTGTTTGTTGATGATTTGTTTTTTAAAATTAATTTTTTTATCTATTTAAATTAATCTTTAAAATTGTTTTATGTGTACTAGTTGTACATAGTTATTTATTATAGTTTTTTTCTCTTATTCATTGTTCATTTGAATTTTTGTTGTTATTCCTTGCTTGTCTATTTGCATTTTTTATTTGATTACTGCAATTTACTTAATACATTTTATATTAACTTGATGATTTGTCATTTGTACATTTACAAGGGAAGATATCCGAAGTGGATTAAGCTGAGTTATGTGTTTGAATTGAATTACTAACGACTACAATGTCCAGTATACAAATTTACTCTTGCAATATATTTTTAAAGCTTAACTGAAATTTCATAAATAAAATCGCAATAAAAATAAAATAATTTGAAAAAAAATTGGGCAACCCTCCCAAAAAAAACCTCCAAAGGTTTACCTTTGTTTTTACCTTCCAAACTTGATCCAACAAAATTGCAGTAATGGTAGCTCATACCCAGCTGGAAATTGTGTCTTAAAGACAATGTCAGCAGCGTTTTTTTGGCGACAAGTCAGCAGGTCAAAGACATCTTAAAGAAATGTCTGCACTTTTTCCTATTTGCATAACAAAAAGTTTTTCTGAAATTGACGCGGACCCACTGTCTATTTTCCAGCATTACAATTGTTTTTTTTTTTTATTAATTCTCGCTAACTAATCACCTATCTGCCAGTATCACATGAATATTCATTATAAATCGATAAAGAAACCATAGACCTGAAAACTACATTCCAAATTTGAATTTAAAAGAAACATTCAAATAAAATTAATATAATTTAAGTAGATTGGATTCGATTAGTATATTTTCAATAAATTTTTTGCAAATTGAAAATATTATTATTATTTATTTTATTAAACATATAATTACAAATTATATTTTACCGAGCACTAGCAATGAAGGCTATCGGCTCGTTGTAGCGAAAACAGACCAGAGCCTCTTGTGGGAATCGAACCCACGACCCCCGCACTGATAAGCTAGCACGCTACCAACCATCCTACCGGGGCGCTACCGGGGAAAATATAATTTTAAACTCACTTCAGTCTCTGTTCACTTTCGCCATACGAAAATCAAAATAACTAAACTTAAAATATTTTGTAAAATACCATTTAAAAGAAATGATATTTCATTAAAAACCGGTATACTAACTTTTCATTTAAATCAAATGCTTTTTTTTGACATATTGATATAAAAAAAACAACAATTGATTAATCAGTTAAATATAAATTTTTAAATTTTGCTTACCAATTCTGTGAAAAATAACTGATTATTCATTTATTTGAAATTGTTTCCATTTTTTGTATTTTTGTTTTTTAATCTACAAAATGTATACTCACACAATCCATAGACACATTTTGAGGGAATGACCATATGTGTGTGTTTATGAATTGAAATGATTTTTTTATATAAACTAACAATTTAAATAAAAAACAAAATTGGAATTATTTTATATATTTTTCTTTTAAACAAAAAGCAAACAAAATTTCATTTAGTAAGAACTGTAACGGAATCAAATATACCACAAATTTTCGTTATGTGGGTAAATATTTTATTTAATTTCAAATAAGTGAAAAAAATAAATGCAACTGACAAAAAATCGGTAAATGACAGTAAATCATTTTAAGCAAATGTATAAAAATGTTAAAATAAATATTTCTTTAAAAAATAAATGTATGTTCCTTTATTTTTAACTAACCTGAAAACTTCTATATTTAGTTAGAAACAGTAAACTATATTATATTCTGGGTGTATAATTAATATCGGTTGTTCATTTTATATTTAAACTGAGAGTTAACTTTATAAATAATATAATACATTTCATTGTATGCATACTACGGATAATTAACATGTTAAAATGGGAATCATTATCATTAGAGGAAATAATAAACCGAGACCGAAAACTTTTAATTAGCATTATTGCAATTCTAAGCGTAATTACTATGCGTTTAATGACGTAATTTGTAATGGCATTTTAAAAAATGCATAGCTGTTATCACGTTTTCAAATTTTATATAAAATAATATATACGTGGCTTTGTAAGACAACTGCCCCGCTACGGTAATTTATGAGTGTTTTTAGTAAACATTTTATTTTAGTAAACATATGATTTTTTGGAATAGAAAATAATTTAACGCAATCAAATTTTTTTTTAAAGGAAAAATATTTCAGAACTTTAAGAACAAGTCCTATATTTTCGTTAATTAAATTTTTATGAAAAATATAATTTACATTAAAATTTTTCTACTTTTTTTTATTTTTTAAACATTTTTATTTTTTCCTAAATTCAATTTCCCAAATTTAATTGTTGGTGTCTATTAAACCTTTTTTTATTTAAATATATTTTTATCTAAAATTTGCACATATTTTCAACTGTTTTAAGTAGCGTTACCAAACAGGAAAACTTATTCGCTTAAGCCCGTATGACACTAGATTTATTTGTTATTGGATTGATATTGACAGCAATGTAATTCGACATATACTGATATATTCTATTTAGAGGGTGGTTAAATTTAAAGGGCCAATGTTGAATGTGAACCACACCTAAACGTCAAGTTTTTTTCTGCATTTCATTTGACATTTCTCAATTTCAGACCAACTTAATTTGAACCATGGAAAGATACACAATCGAGCAACACGTTAAAATTATTCAGGCTTATAATGAAAATGGGCGTTCAAATAAAAATGAATTTCGTGTAGTTCGAGATTTTTTTTGGTCAGCATAATCGACCAAATGTGTTCACAATTGGGAGAATTGTGGGCAAATTTCAGCAAAACGGGTCTGTGAAAACACCCGCCTAGTTCGCTCTGCGGAAAACATTGCTGTTGTTCGCGATAGTGTCTCATGACATGAGGTTGGCCAAGCATTTACCGTGAATGGTATTCGCTATCGCGAGATGATAACGAATTTATTGTGGCCAGGAATTGAGAATATGACCCTGGACGATATGTGGTTTCAACAGGACGGTGCCACTTGCCACCCAGCTAACGAAACAATGGCTCTTTTACGCGACAAATTCAATGGTCGTGTTATCTCACGTGGTGGTGATGTCATTTGGCCGCCAAGATCATGTGATTTGACACCGTTGGGCTTCTTTCTTTCGGGTTTTTTGAAAGAAAGGTGTACGTCGATAAGCCAGCAACAATTCAAGTGTTAAAAGATGAGATAATTCGGCATATTAACGGCATAGAACCTCAATTATGCCTCAGCGTCATCGAAAATTTGGACCATCGGATGAAGATGTGCCGGCGAGGTCGCGGCAGCCATTTGTCCGATATTTTGTTCCATACATAATTGAACCATACCATATTATCATTATAAAAAGAAATGACAATAATTAAATTAATAATTTGTGATTTATTCAAAATCAACATCGGCCCTTAAAATTAAACCACCCTTTATTTTTAAAAATAGCACTTTTTCAACTTTCAACATTTTAAATTAAACAAAATTAAAAGACATAAGCTTGGTGGCATTTCGCAAAATATATAATTTTGTCGGTCTACCTAATTTGAGAAAATTTGCTACTAAATAATGCAAAATTTAAGGATTCACTGTTAAATTATTAATCCCAGTTTAGAGTGTTTAATTCTTAATGCAGGGGGACAAATAATCAAATTTCTTAGCGAAATGTGGATTTTCCTAGTTTTTTTTTTAATTATTTTAGAATTTATTTTTATATAAGTATGACTTTAAATTAACTAAAAATGTAATTGAAAATAAATGAAAAATTACTTAAAAACCGGTCTACAAACTTTTCATTTAATTTAAAAGAACTATTTATATTCCTTTAAATGTATAAATTAACTTACAATATCCGTAAATAATAAATGATTTTTCATTTATTTTAACTGTTAAAAAATATATTTCATTTGTATTTTTCATTTAATTGTTAACTAATTAACTACAAATGCCGTAAAAAGTAATGATATTTCCGTTATTTCGTTTTTTTAATAGCCTACAAATCAATGATATTTCGTGTTTTTAAATGTCTTAAAAATAACTTCCAAGTCTGTAAAACTAAACGACTTTTCGTTTATTTTGACTATCAGACAATTAACTATAAAAAATAATAACCATTTTTTTAACTAATCATTTTAAATGAAATTTTTAACTGTAATAGAAAACCCGTAATTATATTTTATTTATTCTTTAAATAAATAATTTATCCTTTAATATATAAATAATCAACTAACTATTTAAATGTACGGATAACTTTATAACTGAACTACAGTCAGTTAATGTCATTTTTCCTGCTAGAGGTAAATTTAAATCGCTAGATATGACAAGAAATTGTGAAAACTTGTTTAGTGCGGGAAATACTTAAACAGAAATAGTGAAGCAAACCATTTGGCACACAAATGTGATAAAAATTAGACTCTTCAGTGTTTCCAATTTACATGAATCCGCCCAACTGCTACTTACTTTCTAAAAATACTACACATTTTTCACGATTTTTTGTTTTAATAACGTTTTTTTAATGTAAAATAAAAAATCAAAAAAACTGATTAATATTTTTTTGTTAAAACTTGAACTTGTTTTCAAAAACAAAAACCGATTTTTCGAATAAACCGAAAACCGGTTATTTGAAAAGGCAACCGGCCTGATCAAAATTATTCCCAAATTACGCCAAGGGGAATATTTAACATCGCCTAGGTTATTATACTAAATATAAAGGGTGGTTAAATTTTAAGAGCCGATGTTGATTTTGAATAAAACACAAATTATTTAGTAAATTATTGTCATTTCTTTTTATTATGATAATATGGTATGGTATAATTATGTATGGAACAAAATATCGGCCAAATGCCCGCCGCGACCTAGGCTGCACACCTCCATCCAATGGTCCAAATTTTCGATGGCGCTAAGGCATAATTGAGGTTCTGTGCCGTTAATGTGCCAAATAATCTGATCCTTTAGCTCTTGAATTGTTGCTGGCTTATCGACGTACACTTTTCTTTCAAATAACTCCAAAGAAAGAAGTCCAACGGTGTCAAATGAAATGATCTTGGTGGCCAATTGACATCGCCACCACATGAGATAACACACCCATTGAATTAGTCGCGCAAAAGAGTCATTATTTCGTTAGCTGTGTGGCAAGTGGCACCATCCTCTTGAAACCACATATCGTCCAGGGTTATATCATCAATTCCTGGCCACGATAAGTTCGTTATCATCTCGCGATAGCGAAAACCATTCACGGTAAATGCTTGGCCGATTTCATGACACACTATCGCGAATAACAGCAATGCTTTCCGCAAAACGAACTGGGCGAACATGCACAGGTGTTTTCACAGACCCGGTTTGCTGAAATTTGCCCACAATTCTCCCGATTGTAGACACATTTCGTCGATTATTTTGACCAAAAAAATCACGAAGTGCACGAAATGCATTTTGATTTGAACGCCCATTTTCATAATAAGCCTGAATAACTTTAACGCGTTGCTCGATTGTGTATCTTTCCATGGTCCAAATTGATTTAGTCTGAAATTGGCATTCATCATCGGCCCGTAAAATTTAACCACCCTTTATATTGCTCATACGCACCCATGCACAAATTTCCTAAAATAATATAAAACTTCATTTACACAATATTCAATGAACACCACTGTAAAACAAGTAGACGGTTTTTGATATATTAAGTTTTTTTTTAAGAATTAAAAAAACTAAAATTCAAAAGTTATCAGTGTTTCGGAATTTGAATTTGGTTTTTAATTTGATACCATAAACACGGATTTTGCAAAGGCGTTTAATCGTGTACCGCATGAGTTACTGTTTCTTAAGCTTGAGAAAATTTGTTTCCATTCTAAAATATTAAGATGGCTTAGTTTTTACTAAACTGACAGAAACTGTTCTATCTCTACTCTGGTATACCACAGGGCAGTATTCTAGATCCTCTACTTTTGAACATTTTCATTAATAATGTAAGTCATTGTTTTAAGAGTTCCAGATTTATCTTTTATAAGCAGATGATCTCAAATTCTTTAAGACTATAAAAAAGTAAAAGGATATTTCTAAATTTCAGAATGACTTAAATAGAGTAGTTTTGTGGGACAATTAAGTAATTCGATTGTTGCATACAAAATATTCAATTGACAAGAAATTCAGTTGTCGCGGTGAATCTGTTTTCTCTGTGTATGACTTTTCATAGACACCGTCATGTTTTAATTTGCCAATATAGTATTGGTGGTTAATTTTTGACTTTAATGGATGAATTTTTAGACTTGGGGTTAGTATTAGATACTTAGATTTTATTTTGTAGTCATCTGAATTACTTACTACCCAAAGCTTACTACTCACTTCTCAATTTTATTCGTCTTAATGAATCTAAAGATTGTTTAATTAAATTGTTATAATTTTTTGAATATTAAGCTGCTAGTCTGTAAAGATTTCATTGTATCCAAAGACTGAATAAAGAAATAATAATAATAATTAAATTTTAAAATTTGTTTTCTTTAGAAAAATATGCCGTGTGTTTAATTTGTTTACTAAATAAAAACACTCGTAAATGTTTCCAACATTTGACCAAAAAAATTAAAAAAATTCTATAGACAAAATAACAAATCTGTACATATTCTCAACATGCTAAAAATTAAACGTTCTTATCGTTTGAATTTTCTTAAAATAAAACACAATCAAACACACATACACTAAAATATCACTATCGGAATCGCATACTCCACAAAATGTTGACAAAATAATATGATTTTGTTTGCCCACCACAACATGGCCCATTAGCTCAGTTGGTTAGAGCGTCGTGCTAATAACGCGAAGGTCGCGGGTTCGATCCCCTCATGGGCCAACAAACTTTTTTTTTTTACTTTACTACACTATTCTCTTAATGAAATTATATTTTTTATGTGACTTCAATTAAACTTTGCTATTAAACACAATTTTTGAACTTTGAAGCAGGTACGGAAATGTTAAAATTTCGAAATGAAAAAAAAACAATAAATAGTAGTGATAAAAATCAATATATGTATGTGACATTGATTACGATATATTTCATTATATACAAGTAGAAACGTAATATATTGTACAACATACATATGTCAAAAATGTATACAAAATTGATTTGTACAATTGCTAAATATTTCCATTGTTTGACATGTGTCATTATTTAAATTTTAAGAGGATTTCCATTAAATTATACCAAACTGTCAATATTATTTATAAATAGATTTGCTACCCAATAGGCCAACAATAAAATAAATATTATTAAAAGACATTTGCTTTTTTGCATTCAAAATTGTTGGCATACATTTACATTAATATTAACCCATTTAAGGGGAACACATCATGATTCCAAAAACAATGATAGTAATTATGAATCTTCTAAACATGATTCCAAAAACAATGATAATAATTATGAATCGTTTAAACAACTGATCAAATCGGAAAGAGGTGTTCACAAGAATTACTAAGGAAGACCAACGTTTTGCACAAGCTGTGCTGCAAAGTGAAAAAATTTACCATCTCGGGAGAATAAAAGGGTCATAATATAACTTTTACCATTAGACGTAAAACAGTTCGTAAGTTAAAACAACAAAAAATGTAATTAAAAAAAAATTTATTTAAATCAAATGGCCTTTGTCATTTATTTTTAAATGTTAGACAACTAACAAATCAGTGAAAACAAATTATTATTCAGTTAACCTAAAAGTTTGAATTTTACCTACCGATTCGGAAATATATAAATGATTGTTTATACCCAGCAAAAACATGGTAATGATATATTATTACTTTATACATTACTTTGTTATAAGTACTTTTTACTTTCAGCATTATTTTCAAAATAAAAATAATGTATTACCTATTACATCTTACTTTTTTTATTATTTTGAATTAAATAATAATAAGTTACCTGTAACGGCTTACTTCTTCTATTATTTTAATATAAATAATAATGAATCATTGTTAATAGTTTGAATAACTTTATTTATTAATGTGTATTTTATTAATATATGAATTAAAAGAGTTTAGTTAACATGTAAGTGAACAGGAAAAAGCCCACAAATTCATTTAGAGTAGTGTCGAATAAATTTATTTTAACTGTTTGTGTTATGATACATCTTATATAATTAATTCTTGTATACAGATTACGAATATGACAAACAAACATTTAAAATAACTTGAGGCAAAAATCGAGTTTTAACTGTAGTTCCAACATATCCTTTATATACAATTTTTCAAATTTGTAAAGAAATAGAAAATTTTGGAGACCAAATTTGGAATAAAGGAAAAAATCTTTAAAAATAAAATCAAAAAAAAATTACTTGAATTTCAATGCACGCAAAAAACGTTTAAAACTGAGCAAGAACTTCTTCTTTTTGATCTTTGACAAACCAAGGGATACATATGCCCCAAATTGTATCAGTATCCTGTAAGAAATTATTAAAAAATGGGCCAAATACAGGTTGGTTGAAAAGTTCCTGCGCTCGAAATGAAAGAATACTGTTTTTGTGACGAAATATATTTTTTTATTCAATATAATCTCCTAGAAGTTCAATACACTTGTTCCAATGATCTTCCAATAATTTTATCCCATCCTTATAATGGTTTTCCGGAAGCTCTGCAAAATAACCGTCTACGGCTGCTATTGCCTCTTCATTCGACGAAAAATGCTTTCCACGAAGGAATTGTTTGAGATTTCTGAAGAGATAGTAGTTATTGGGAGCCAAATCTGGTGAATACGATGGATGTTCAAGCAATTCGTACTTCAATTCTTTGAATTTAGCTATCGTCAAAACACTTTTGTGAGCAGGTGCATTGTCTTGATGTAAAATGATTTTTTTCTCCTTTAAACCAGGTCTTTTCTCACGAATTTTTTCATCCAGCTGATCCAAATGGCTGCAATAATATACAGAGTGGATTGTTTTACCTTTCTGAAGATAATGAATTAACAAAATTCCTTTTGCATCCCAAAAAACTGATGCCATAACCTTCTTTGCTGATCGTTGTGACTTCACCTGCTTTGGAGCTGAACAACCAGCTTCAGTCCACTGTAAACGTTCTTGTTTTAATTTAGGATCATGGTGGTAGATCCAAGTCTCATCCATAGTTATAAAACGACGCAAGAAGTCGGTTTTATTCGGCTTAAAACGCTTCAAATTACGCTAAGAAATTTGTTTTCGATCCAGTTTTTGTTGAATTGTTAATGTGTGCGGCACTAACTTTCCAAACAGTTTTTTCATACGTAATTCTTCATGTAAAATATGGAGTACTCAATCGTCTGAGATGCCTATGGCATTAGCAATTTCACGCTTAGTCAAACTTGGATCTTCACTAACCTAATTATGTACCTGCTCAATGATTTCTGCTGTCGTTGCAGTTTTTGGTCGTCCTTCGCGTGGATCGTCTTTAAGGCTGGTACGACCACGTTTAAATTCACCTCACACTTCTAACAATTGTTCATAAATTTCCTTTGCTTTTAAACCCTTCAAAACAAAGAAACTAATGACTGCACGATATTTAATTTTTTCCATATTAAAAAAAATCAATGACACGTCTACTTCAAATGGCTTGAAAACAAAGAAAGAATTGACAGAATGACTTGCAACTTTGCATGTGTTCTCAGGACAGTTATACCAACTTGAGAAAAAAAAAGTTTGGAGCTAGCAGTGCCATCTCTTGGTGAGCGCAGGAACTTTTCAACCAACCTGAAAAAAAATTAAAAATTGGACACCAATCAACCATTGGCTGTCAAAGGGTTAATTTATATATTTCATTTTGCAAGAAAAGCGGATTAGAAAGTGGAATTCACAACACTTCATCGCATTACCTTATCGATTACAGAAAGTTAAATTATAATTGGTTACTATGAGTAAAAGAATAATGTGTTACTCAATTTTTTACGGATAATTAAATGATAATTGGATATTCAAGTGCATGAAGCGCAGCCTGACTATCACCACAGATACTTTTACTCCTGTCGCCAAAATCTCAGTTTGAAAGACTTCTGCCATATTACCTGGATCTCTATATCCCTTAGTTTTCAAAATAAAGGCCATTTTAAGAAATCGTTAAGAGAGGAAACATCGCCATTTCTAAACTTCCGGACACAATGGTGCATAGTTAAGAAAACTGGACTTTTGAGCAAATTTGTCTACAGCTCTCAGTTTTTAGCGATCCATGCATAAAACGAAATATATATAAACATACATGGGCTTTTATGTGATTATAGATGGTCATATATATCCATATTGGTTCATTATATAATCATACCTGATCCCATATATGAGCATATAACTTCGGATGTATGATCATATATGCGCATTTATGATAATATATGACTATATAAGGTCATATACCATTAATTTTTAGATCCGAAGATATATGGTTATATATGAGATATTGTATGATCATATATCGATTTTACATGGCGAATTTAAAAAAATTTAATTTTAAAATCCTCATGACCGATTTTTATAAATCATTTATTCTTACCTAAATTTTTTAGTAAAATTTTTTTTAACCGTCCCTGCGGGAAAAAAGGGGTCAGTTGGGAATTGGGACCTGTCCCGTGATAGGTGAAAACTGGACCGGTTCCGAAAATACATATTACGAGATAGGTGAAAAGAGGACCGGTTCCTAAAGCACCTACCACGTGACCGGTTTAAAAGTCATGACATGTCCTTTTAGACCAGTCCTATGACATATCAATGGGGCAATTGACCCCCTCCTAGGTCCCGTGACCGGTCCCTATCGCAATGAACCGGTCACGTGACGTGTCCTGGGATAAGTCCTTTTCCCGCAGGCGTCATATGGGCAATTATTAATTTACACAGAAAAAAGTTTGGTAATTGACAACTGCAATTCAATTTCTACAACTGAAATCGGTTAGTGGTACAACTGTATAATAGATTCCACAACAAAATTCGTCTAATACAACTAAATTTTAGTTACAACACCCAAAATATTCAACAATCACAATTCAGTAGAATTTTTTCTTACCGAACTTATTCGTTATAAAATACACTTTCCAATTCAGTTGCCATTGTATTTTTCTGTGGGTATTATTAAAATTAATTTGTATTTAGAGTGTTTTTTAGAGGTGCATAAATTTTATTTAAAATAAAACACATAAAGACTCACGAAATGATTTCTTTAATTTAATTTATTTGATAGCTTATTATTTGGAATTTAGTAATTAAAAACAATTTTAGGCATGTGTATAACTCAACCACCTCGTTTAAAGTGCACTTCGAAGGTTCAATTAGCAAATTTTTAATACGGCAAATTGTTGTTTTGTTATTGTTGTTCGTTTTTTTTCCAAGTATTCGATTTAAAATTTTTAAATTCCATTAAAAGTATAAACATATTTTAAGACTTTTAGTTCTAAAAAATAGTTTAGTGACAGTCTCAACTCGTCACAAGCGGGAATACACACGCTAATTTTTCTATACTTTTTCAAATTATACCTAGTACTTTCATAATTACTGACACACTGTTAGTCGCCCCCACTGTAAAAAATCCACTGAACATACTCTCGTTACGTTGACAGTTTTTTGACAACTATCATTTAAACTTCATTTTTGTGTAAAAAGTTTTTGTCGTACGTTACTTTAAATTATGGAATCGGGAGATATCAAAAACCGCATTGTCGTAATTGGCCTAAAAAAATGTGGAATGGAAACTGGAGACATTTATCGAACATTGCAGCCGCTCGGGGTTAGTCGTAGTTTTGTTTATCGTGCTGTGAAACTGTTTGGGGATACTGGTGGAGTAGCAGACCGTCCGAGATCTGGCCGTCCGCGCTCTGTGCGAACTCCCAGAGCCGTTAAAGCTGTACTTAATCGAATTTATCAAAATCCACTCCGAAAGCAGCAAATAATGTCGCGGGAGATGAATATATCGAAGGTATCCATTTCTCGCATCATTAAACATGACTTGGGACTTCGGGCTTACAAAAGACACACGGGGCTTCCACTTACGGCGGCGTTAAAGCAGAAACGGAAGCAAAAATCAAAAGCATTGATTCGCCAGTACGCCAAAAACCCCCACAGAAAAATTATGTTTACTGACGAAAAAATTTTTACTGTGGAGGAGTCGTTCAATAAACAAAATGATAGAGTATATGCTCAGTCATCTCTGCAAGCAAATGAATTGGTTCCTAGAGTTCAGAGAGGTCACCATCCTGCTTCTGTGATGGTATGGTGGGGACTCACCAAGCCTCATTTCTGCGAAAAAGGTGTTAAAACTTCGGCAAAGGTGTACCAATCTGACGTTTTAGAAAAGGTTGTGAAGCCATTAAATAGCACATTGTTCAAAAACGAGCCGTGGACCTACCAACAGGACTCTGCCCTAGCGCATAAGGCAAAAACCACTCAAGACTGGTTAAAAAACAATTTACCAAACTTTATTTCTACGATTTATTGGCCATTACTGTGATTACAAAAAGTTTTTTAATTGTGAATCTGAATAAGATTATTTAAAATTAACTTTTGTTTTGTAAAAATTTTGTAAGACAACAGTTCTACCTACAAATTTAATTTATTTTTTCCCCTTATCTATTGAATTTTTACTGCATTTTAATCCTGTTTTTGTTGTGGTCATGCAACCATTTTTGTTTTTTATTTTCACTACCATGCATGTCTTTGAATATTTTAAAAGGTTAAAAACTGCTTTTGTCGTTAAATTTCTGTTTTGCTTCCTTTTTGGTGTTGTTGTTTGGTTTTTTAACTAAATACAATGGAATAATATGAAATTTCAATGTCATGTTCATATGTTAAACTATATATTTATGCTATGTATTAAAATATACAGTTATTATAACAATTGATTAAACATCTATAAGGTTATTTAGCAGAAAAAAAAATATATTTGGAAAAAACACTGCAAAAATAATGTTGATCTTTCCCGAGGAATTAAAATTGATCTGGCTTAATATTTATTTAATCCAATTTGATATTCTCTAATATCTGCTGTAATATCTAGCTGATATCGTTCGATCTGAAAAATGGCTGATCAAATAAGATCCAGCAGTATATTTGGGGATTTAGAAGGATCTAAATTGATTCGAAAAATGACAGATAAATTAGATCCAGCATTATATTTGGGAATTTAGAAGGTAACAAATTGCTCCGAAAAATGTCAGATCGAATTGTAATCTGATACAATTCAACAAAATAATATATGCGAAAAATAGTTTATTAAAAAATAGTTTATTAAAAATTAAAAAAAAAAAATTTAAGTAAAAAAAGATATACTAAAATTCTTTAACAAACAATGCCTTCGCCAGGATTTGAATTCTGTCTGCCAGAGTTGTAGTGAGCCACACACTGCTATACATAATGGCTGACTTTATTACGCTTTTCGCTTTTCGTATAATTTTGTTACATATAATTATATTTTCGGGACTTACGAGTATATATAATTATTATAGAACACCCCTTACCGGTGTTTCGGTCTACCCGGTGTACCCGGTCTCAAACCCAGTCTACTCGGCCTACCCGGTCTTACGGTCTACCCGGTCTCTTGGTTTTTCCGGGTAGACAGAAAACCCGGGTAGACCGAAAACCCGGGTGGACCGGTCTACCCGTAAAAACTACACAGAAAAAAGTATCACAAAATTTTAAGTAATTAAAAATATTTGTTTAAATTGTAATTCGATTTTTAACAATTTTTTGTTTGAAATGTTAGTAAACTGTTACTTTTTATATAAAAATTCTTTGAAAATAAAAATTCTTTGAAAATAAAAATTGAAGTTACAAAAACTAGCAAAAATTTTTTTGTATATACAAATTTCATTGTTGGTGCCTTTTTAAAAAATATTTTTTTGTTTTTCTGTATTTACAAAAATATTCTATGAAAGATGTTTAATGTTACAAACAGAATTTTGTAATTTTATTCTGTGTAGTCAGTGCAATCTTTTTTAAAAATACAAGATATTAAAAAAAATGTTTTTTTCTAAAATTAAAGAACTTTTTCAAAAATAGTGCCGGTTCAAAAATTTTTTTTTTTGGAAAAAAGTTCCTTTTCCAAAATGAGTTCTTTATTAAAAAAAAAAAGGAGAATGTAAAAAAAAAGAAAATAGTAAATTTCATCTAAACTTAATAATAAAAATCAACTGGATGTTAGCATAAATATGTTTTGCCGTTGATTTGTGAGTTAAATAGAGATATTTACAATTAGCACTTTCAAGGGCATAAAGAATGTTGATAAAGTCGTAGCGGACCAGAAAATGCATTCCATTCAGCTTGTCTAATAACCTTTTCTCTGTATTCTCCATGATAGCTTAATAAAAATAAGAAAAATTTTTCATTTGGAAAAAAAATTTCTATGATCTGGAAGTATTAAAAAGATCAACTATAAAATATAAACTTCAAAAAAAAAATTAAAGAAGGACTTGCCAAATTTTCAAAAAAAAATACTGTTTGTAAAAAATAATAATTTATTCGACTGCTTTTTGTTAAAAAAAAATAATTGTTTAAAAAAAGTACTTTTAAAAAAGTACTTAATTTAAAAAAAGAAGTTTTTGAAAAAGTACTTTTCTGAAAACAAAGTACTTTTTGAAAAAAGGCCTTTTTGAAGTATCTTTTTAAAAATTACAATTAAAAATAATAATAAGTTAAATTTTCATTTGAAAATGTCACGGCCTTTTTTGGGTAGTAGTACGGCGTTTTCACACCGAAGCTTTAAATAAATTAAAATTTTGCAACAATAATCTTAACATAAATTCGGCCAAGAACTATAGAAATTTTTGTTGGTCGTGGAACAAAAATGTTCCGAAAAGTGGAATAGAATTTAGAAAGAATTGGCTTTTCCATGTATTTTCATAAAAATGTCACGGTCTTTTTCGGGTAGTAGTACGGCGTTTCTACACCGTAGTTCCATATGAGTTAAAACTTTGCAAAAACAAATGTTCCGATAAACACAATAGATTCAAAAAGTACTTCGTTTTTCATATATTTACATGAAAATATCACGGTCTTTTTTTAAAAAAAAATATTTTTTTTTTACAGAAAGTACTGTTTTACACAAAATACTTATATATAGAAGTATGTACTTTATTTACAAAATTTTTATTTTTGTGGAAAAAGAACTCTTTTTGTAAAAAATACTGTTTTGGAAAAACAAATTAAAACGGCACTATTTTTGCAAAATTGCTTTAATTTTGGATAAAAAATTTTAACAAGTATTTTTTTTTTTTTGTAGATCTATTTTTACAAAAGTACACACTGACTAGTTTTTACAGGTAGACAGGTCTACCTGGTCAGACCGAAAGACCGGGTATACCGTTGGACCGGGTATGATAACAGCAGACCGGCCTACCCGTTTAATTGGTCTTGACCGTAGGCCCCATTAATTATACATTAGGGAATTTAGGAAAAATTTCTTCAAATCATGGCTGAATTAATGAGACTAAATTGGTTCTGTTCTCATAATAATATATATAGTTTTATATACAATAATATTCAATTATATATAATAATATCTTACGGACTTAGAAAAAATGTGGAGAAATAAATTGTAATATTTAAAACAATAAAAAATATATATATATTTTCCCCACTTAAAAAACTATTAATAAGAAAATAAAGATTAACTAAAAACACAAAAAAAATTAATCTCCCTGGCTGCGATTCGAATCCAATGACATGTAACAACATATAATTATATCTAATTATTTCTTATGTATACCATATCAAAAATACTCTAAATATGGGACTATATATAACAATATTTCAAATTGGTTTGAAAATATTGTATCATACATATATAACCCAGCAAAACTTTGGTAATGGGTGCGATATTCTCATACGTTACCTTGTAATGATAGCTTGTTACCTTTTTCATTATTTGCAAGCATAAAGTAATAAGTTACTGATTATTGATTACGTAATATATAATTTATAAATGTAAAGTAATAATTGAAATATTTTTGAAAATCTATTTTTAGATACATTACTTTGTGTTTTTTTGTAAGCAAAAGTGTAATGTATGTTTGTTTTGATAACACAAGCGCAACAATTCATTTAAGTTTAAAGCAATGAAATACTATATGCGTCGATAGCTCAGTGGGTAGAGTTCTTGGCTGACAACCAGATTTCCCTGGTACGATTCGCATCTTGACCACATTATTTTTATTTCAAATAATTAAAATAAAAAATTTGTAATAATTTTTTTTTTTTTTTTAAATCCACTTTTTTAAAAATCTATTTTTAGACACATTACTTTTTTCATTCTCGTAACCACATAAGTAACCCCTTACATTATCACCTCTAAATTATTGGGTATATACATTACTTTAAGGCTCATCGCTTGTAAAATTCATCAATAAAGTAAGGTGTAACGTAATCCATCGGTCCCTATGGCTATACATTACTTTACCCATTATTTGGTAATGTGCGGTTTTGCTGGGAATTATATGTTATGACATATCAAAAATTTTTCTTATATTGGAGCATATATTATTATATCTCCAATATTATATAGCATATATAATTATATATGGTTCCGTATGAGTCATATATGAGTATATATGGTTCTGCATAAGTCATATATAAGTAAACATGGTCCCGTGTAAGCCATATATATTTATATATAGTGTTATATATAATTTTATATGATCGAATATATGTCATATCTTATCATATAAATTATATCTAATTTCATAAAGATCATTATATAACTAGATGTGGTTGTATATGGGACAATATATGGCCATTTTTAATAAATAATATAAAATATAATAACATATGGTATCTAAACTTTTTTACTCGGGTATCTATGGTAATGCATATTATCATATGTTTTTATATATAATAATGTATTATTAGATTAGGCCACATGTGATTATATCTAAAATTGTTTACTTGGGATATTAAAAATAAATTGTATTTACGATATATTTATTACATATTAAGAGAAAGCTGGTTGCGTATGATTAATATTTTTCTTGTATATCACTCATACGTACAAAGAACTTTTGTTGATATAGATTGAATTTATAGGTTGAACATTTAAACTTTATATATTTCAATCAAATGTATTAGTGTAATCCTAATCCTTTAACTCACTGTCTATTAAGTATAGTGTTTTATAAGTAGGTTTACTGTTGTGGGTGCTTTTACAAAACTGTGTTATTTTTATACTTTTGTTAAAGTTTTCAACACATTTCAACAACAGAGAATATTATGGAAATTCATTTGGTTTATACTGTGTATTTATTTAAAGGACTTTGTTATGAGTCATGCACTTGACTGAAGTGATTGAATGGATGACTGAATAGCTAAATATGTATGTAAAATTTAAAACATAATCTGGTAGATATTAAAGTTTCCATGTAACTAAATATAGGAGTCAAAGGAGGGATATTAAAATATTCTCATGCTCAAACAGAGAACAGATTCATTATGACAACCAAATGGTTTGCTTGCATTAAATAAATTATTTGGTTGTCACAATTTTTAGATTCCACGATAGTCCTAAGTAATGTTTTCTTATTTAATTATAATATTTCTATAGAAAATGTTTAATTAAATTTTTTCTCATTGGAAGTTTTAAGAATATTTCTTGTTATCAATTAATTATTCATAACATTTTTGAAAAATTGTATACCTTAATCACATTCACCAATGATATTTATTTAGTTAATTTCTTATAAATATCACATAAAATATATTATTTTTAAGGACAAAGTCAATGTCAATTAGTTGTATACTAAGCATGTGTCTTGTGTTGTTATTTTTATATTTTAAACATACTTAGTACGAGTACAAAAAATTACATACTTTGTATGCGACATTCAAAACAATATAACAAACGAAAAATAAAAATAAATTAATTTTTTGAGTTGGTGTTAAACAGAATTGTCAACAAATATAAATAGACTTAAAACCGTAGTAGTTATTGTAGCTTAAATATTTTGTTGCGATATTTTGTTTAAAATTATTTATTTAAAACAAAAACATATACGTGACCGAAAGAGCACCTTAAACTATAAACATTTCGACAAAAAAAAAACAAAGTGAGAAAATACTATTTATTTGTATTGGATTTTATTTTTGATTTTTTAATATGTAAATATTTTTATATTTTTATTGAATTACAATAAATTATTACTTAATGTTTGATGAGTCAATGAGAAATATTTAAAAAGTTGTTATAAATACAAATTGTTTAGCGATGAAACAATTCAAAAGCGTGGGTAGTTTTACTTTAAAAAAAATTCTAAATTACCAAACATTCCCATAATATTTCATTAGATTAAAGTTCAAAGACTGTAACAAGTTAAGTACACTGTAAAAATTTGTTGTAAATTCACTACTATAATGTATATAACTTTTTGCATTTATCACACCAAATAACTAATTTTATTTTTTTTTTTTCAAATGCGTATAACTGGTCAACAAAAATACATTAAATGTGCTAAAAGATATTTTTAATGTATAACTACACAATATTGTGTGTACAATTAAATATTTTGTGCTTCAAAAAATATACATAAAATTAGCAATAGTAGGCATGAAGTTTGCAAATAAAAATTAAAAAATAAAATTAAATTGTTAAATTTAAAAAATAAATTTAAAATTCTTTTAATTTTCTTCGATCTTCTTGATTTGTGTATTATATTTTATTGAGCTTAAGATCTTTTATTTAAAATAATTTTTATAAATAAAAGATCTTAAGCTCAATAAAATATAATACAAAAATAAATTCAAAAGAAAGGAAAAATATATTTTGGAAAAATATAAAATAGCCGGGATTTCTAATTCTTGTTGTTTATGATCTATGTTTTATTGCCGGCAGTGGCTGTTGTTGGACGAATGTTTGGCGTAAGCTTGTACAACGTTAAATGTAGTGTTGTAAATTTATTTGTCATTACAAAATTTCGATTTTTCACATTAATTTGCCTTCCCCCAGGTTTGTGGATTTTGACGTCAATTGTTAACAAAATTATGATTAAGATTGTAGTTTCAACAGGACCAATAGGTAACTTTGAATTGTATGCATTTCACATATTATTTCGTGTTGGTCAAATTATATATTGCTTCATCCCCAAAACTTATCAGCAACTTGAAACGGTATCCACATACCAAATAAAAATCGCTTCAGTATTTCGAACTAACTTAATATATGATTTTTGGCACCATATATGGTACTGTTATGACTGCAGGAAATGTGATCTTTTTTTCTAATGGAAAAAGGGCTCTAAATGTGAGGCCTTTCACATAGGAAAAATTTTATAAAATGTGAAACGTTTTAAAAAAAAATGCTTTAAAATGTCTTGAATACACTTTCAGATACAATTATATACACAAAAGTATTTTCAGACATAATGTGCTTAAAATTAAACACTTTGTGCCTAAAATTAGTATTCTTTTGTTAAATTAAAACTTTACGCACAAATTTTGTAAATATACTAACTTAGAATGGTATAAAATATTTTGACATTTGGGAATTGGAAAATATTAAAAAAAAAAGTTAAAAACGAAAATAAATTTTTCAAAAAATTAAATTTATTCTTTCAAAATAAATATTTTTTGCAGTTTAATTTAAACCATGCGTTGGTAAACATGCATACGCATTTTTTTTATATAATTACGCATATTTAGGCATCGAATGCGTATATTTACTCTTCAAGTAGGTTTTTTACGCACACTTTTAGTAAATTTTCGAATTGATTTTAAAATTTAATTTAATTTTTACGCATTTTCAATGTAAACTTAACCATTATGTGTGTACCAACTTACGCATAATGTGTGTACTTTTTTAGTTTACACACACAAAGTAAATTTACCCAATTTATAGTAGGAGTACAGTTTCCTACTATAAGTTGGGTAAATTTCAACAGAAATTTATTATAAAGTATGGGAAAAATTGGTCAAAATCTGACACTTTCTATTTAGGAAAAATTTTTAAACTCCAAAACTTTCTATAGGTTAAGTACTCAAAGTATAAGGCTCTTCTATGGAAAAAAAGTGTTAAGAATTCTACTCTTTTCTTAGAGAAAATTGTACAGAAAATAATCTTCAAAATATAAATTTTTTTCTATACAAAAAATTCCTCAGAACCTGAAGTTTCCAGGCTTTTCGACGGAAAAAATTACTTTAAGTGTTAATTTTTTCCTGGACGACAATGTCTTCATAAACCGATGTTTTCTAAGGGATCTAGAAAATCTTAGTATTATTAAAGCATTTTAAATATAATTTTATTATTAAATTTTTTGGCGGTATATCGAATTTTCTATATTTTTACGCACAAAAATTGAGAAATTGCACAAAATTTCTAAATATTGTGTACTCATTTTCAATATAAGTTTACACGTTTTGTGTGCATAATGTTATTCACTCACATTATTTTTTACCTGGAAGTAAATTTACCCAATTTATAGTAGGAGTACTATTTCTTACTATAAGTTGGGTAAATTTAAACAAAAATTTATTAGTATACTATAAGTTAGGTAAATTGACTACGAAAGCGTTAATCAAACAATTATTACAAACAAAATGTGTAATGTTTTAAAAATTTTGTGTAATTTTACCATTCTTTAAAATAATACAATCATTTTTAAAAATTTTTTTATTAAAATAAAAAATTTTTATTAATAAAACTTTTTTGCTATAAAAACCTTTGCTTGTGAAAATTTTTTTTCATTGGAAAGAACATTTAAAACTGAGAAAATTTTCTTATAGAAAATGCTTAGATTTTGTGGACTTTTTCCTTAATAAAGGCGCTACTATAACTTCCTTTAGTGACTTAAGCTTTGTTTGAAAAGTCAACAAAAATTTACCTCAGTTTACTAAAATTACTCGACATGAATGAATTAGTTGAGATTCGCACAATTTCATACACTTTTTAAGTTTTTTGAATTTTTATTTGTTTTCTTTTATTTTTTAATTCCTACATTTTATTTCTATATAACATTTTGACATGTTTTCAATTTGCTAAAGTTGGTTATGATGAGTTTCGATTATAAATTAACTGAACGAATACAGATGGAACTTTTGAAAAGTTGACTTTAGCTAAACATGGGTGCTTTAATGTATTTGTATGGTATCGCTCTTCTCCTTAATTCAGCTTCGCTTAATATAGTTGGGCCTTAAATAACTAATATATTTCAAAGTTATAAGTAGTTTATTTCTAGACATTTTGAGAACTTAGAAAAAACATAAGATTTTAAGACTTTTTCCTTAGAAAAAGACTTCATATTCTGAGGAATTTTTCCAATACAAAATATCTCACAGTAAAAGTTTATTTTTCTCACTTAAAAAGCCTCAATTACGTAGATTTTTCTATTGGAAATGTCACAGATTCCGAGATTTTTTCCTATAAAAGTTTTTATATATTCTAAAAACATATTCCTTACAGAAAATATAAGGTTTAAGGATTTTTTACAGAAAAAGTAGTCAGATTTTAAAGTGTTTTATATTGGACAAAACTTTAAAAATGAGTTTTTTATAGAAAAAATTCTCCGAATCTAAGAATTTCCTATTTAAAAAAGTCCTCAGATTTTTGGGTATTTTTAAAGAAAAAACTACTCAGAATCTAAGTATTTTTTTAAGAAAACTTTTTGAAATCTGAAAAGCTTTTATTGAAAAAAGTTCCTAGAAACTTAGGATTTTACTGTAAGAATAAGTTCCAATAATCTGTTATTTTTTCTATAGAAAAAAATCTGTGTTTCTTCTATAACTAAAATTTATCAAATCGAAAGTTTTTTGCTGTAGAAAAATTTACTCCTAAGTCCTCGTAAAATTCGTTAATATCTCTCTAGGATTCTGAAAAATCTAGGAATTTTTCTATTGGACCTTACAAAATCCACCTGGGAGGCAATATGACCCCCCAAAGTAGGGTACTTTTTGCTTAAATAATTTTCAGTTTTAAAATGAAAAAAAATACATATTTGTTATCTGCTAGCAGAGACATTCAAAACATGCGAGATGTCTTCATTTTATTATGTGAAATTCCAAATCAAGGCCAATTGTTTTAAAATATGGATTTTTAAATATCTTATTCCACTCAAAACTTACATTTGTTTAAGACAAACATTTTAAATAAAATTGTTTCGATTTTTTTGTTTTGCCAAAAAGCACCAACAGTCTTTCACCTCTATAAAAATATTTTGAAAGGTATTTTAATGTAGAAGATATTTTTGTTCAAAGAGATTTTTGTTCTAAAGTTGGCACATTTCTAAAGCAAATATCAATTTTAACCCATTGTTCCGAAATTAGATAGCGGTTATAGATACTCCAACTTTTACCTAATTTATTGGGACATGGCAGCAAAAAATTTATATAATTAAATTTTTGGAAATTTTAATTTTGTTTTTAGGAATTGTGGTTTTGCTTATAGGCAATTAATTTCACTTGCATAAATTCAAAGACTGCACTTAAAATATTTTTACAGTTACTGAGTGTAGCTTATTTAAAAGTTTATCCCTTCAATTGTTTTTGAATAATTAAATAGTTAAAAAATTAAGATCTATACTTTTTAAACTTTTTTACATTTATTTAAATAATAAATTAGACAGGAATACTTATTTTCTTTTGCAATTAATATTTTAATTTAAAATGATTTGTTAAAAAATGGTTTTTTATATTCATTATAGTTGTTTGATAGTTAAAATAAACAAATTAATAGAAAAGTCATTTATTTTTACAGAATTTGTAGTTAAATTTTATGACATTAAAAAAAACTAAATAAAACGACATATTATTTATTTTTATGGATTTCGAAGGAAAAATCATTTCCTTTTACGGATTTTGTAGTTAATTAATTGACAGTTAAAAAATATAAATAAAGGAAATATTATTTGCTTTTACGTTTTCGTGGTTAGTTTTTTAGCAGTAACGGATATTGTAAGTTAATTTATTAACATTTAAAAATAAATGAAAAGTTATTTTGATTTAAGTAAAAAGTTAGTAAACCAGTTTTTAAGTGGTTTTTTATTTATTTTATATAACATTTTCAGTTAATTTAAATCACAAACTATTAATGATTTGTTTTTATTAAATTAATGATTTGTTTTTATTAAATTGTGAAAATTTAAAAATCTACATTTACACGAGAGAGAAAAATGAATAGAGCATAAGGAAAAGGTAGTTAAATTTTAAGGGCCGATGTTGAATGTGAACCACACCTTAACGTCAAGTTTTTTTCTGCACTTCATTTCTCAATGTCAGACTAACTCAATTTGAATCATGGAAAGATACACAATCGAGCAACGCGTCAAAGTTATTCAGGCTTATTATGAAAATGGGCGTTCAAATCAAAATGCATATCATGCACTTCGTGATTATTTTTGGTCAGCATAATCGACCAAAATTGTCCACAATCGGGAGAATTGTGGGCAAATTTCAGCAAGCAGGGTCTGTTAAAACACCTCTGTATGCTCGCCCAGTTCGTTCTGCGGAAAACATTGCTGTTGTTCGCGATAGTGTGTCATGAGGTCGGCCAAGCATTTACCGTGAATGGTGTTCGCTATCGCGATATGATAACGAACTTATTGTGGCAAGGAATTGAGGATATTACCCTGGACGATATGTGGTTTCAACAAAACATCATCTAACGAAACAATGGCTCTTTTGCGCGACAAATTCAATGGCCGTGTTATCTCACGTGGTGGCGATGTCAATTGGCCGCCAAGATCATGTGATTTGACCCCGTTTGACTTCTTTCTTTGGGGTTATTTGAAAGAAAAAGTGTACGTCGATAAGTCAGTAACAATTCAAGAGCTAAAGGATGAGATAATTCGGCACATTAACGGCATAGAACCCCAATTATACCTCAGAGTCAACGAAAATTTGCACCATCGGATGGAGGTGTGCCGCCGAGGGCGCGGCAGCCATTTGGCCGATATTTTGCTCCATACATAATTGAACCATACCATATTATCATAATAAAAAGAAATGACAATAATTTCCTAAATAATGTGTGTTTTATTCAAAATCAACTTCGGCCCTTAAAATTTAACCACCCTTTATTTCTCAACAGCTTAAATCACTTCAAGCTTAATATTTGCAGATATTTTCTGATACATATCTTTTGCTCCATTGGATATATCATTAGGAGTTACCAACCCCTTTTGCTACAGTAAAATAAAATGTTTAACTTACTTTTTTAAATTGTATTTAATAACCATAGTAACTTCTCACACATACCTGCAATTAATAAATAAAAAAAAATAAATATTTAATTAAAAGAAATCAATTTTATAAGTAAATTTCAATATAATTGTTTAATAATAACACATGTTGTTTTAATGACTTTAAAAACTGTGTTTGTATGTTTTTGTGTAACAATTCTAATAAAAACTATACATATGTTAACAACACGTTGTTGTTACTGTTGTTTCTATTGATGCCGTTGCAATAACAACAGCAACAACAGCAAAACAAAAATAATAATAATAGCTATCAATGTGTAAAATGTAGGTAAGAGCTAAAAGGTTAATGAGCTAGAAATAATAGTTAGATTAATAAATATACAAACGCTCATAAGAGATACAAATATATATATATGTATATATTTATATGTATGTAATCATTAGGGCAAGGAATTTCATGTACCCAAAAAAAATCGCAAATATGCACCTACAAAATTTATCTAAAAAATAAAAATATGCATTCACAACAAAAGTATGAACTGAAAATTGTTATTTTTGCGAAACCAAGTAAATACTTTTTAACATGAAAAAGCAAAAATAAATATAAATTAGGTATTTGCTATTCCAATAGGAAAGGAATTTTATACTTTTGTATTTGTATTTATTAAAAAAATTGTCTACCAGGGTGTCCCAAGAAGAATGCAATTTTTAAATCTGGCAACATTCGAAGTGTCATTGTTTGACATTTGAACAATTGTTATTGTTTGCTAGTAGAAGGTACGAGGTTAGTAAAAATGGAGCGCTACACGAATGAACAACGCATTCTCATTGTGAAATTGATTTACCAAAATGGTGAAAGTTTTGCGGCTACAGTTCGCAGATTGCGATCAATTTGGGGTCACAATAATACTCCAAAAGAGTCAACTGTAAAGAGATTAATGGATAAATTTACCGAAACTGGGTCTGTTAGTGATGTAAAGACAACCGAAAATGTCGCAGCTGTACGTGATGATGTCGCTCAAACTCCATCCACCTCAATTCGACACCGAGCTCAGCAGATTGGTGTCTCCAAATCCACTTTGCAGCGAATTTTGACGAAAGATTTGCATCTTCATGCATACAAAGTTCAATTGACTTAGGAACTGAAGCCAGCTGACCATGGACAGCGAAGGGAGTTCGTTAATTGGGTATTGGAGAGACAACATGAAAATGCTGATTTTGCCGATAAAATCATCTTCAGTGACGAGGCCCATTTTCATCTTGATGGCTTCGTCAATAGGCAGAATTGTCGCATTTGGGGTGAGGAAAATCCTCGAGTGATTCACGAGAAGCAAATGCATCCTCAACGTGTCACTGTGTGGTGTGGTTTTTGGGCTGGAGGAATCATTGGACCTTTTTTTTATGAAAATGAGGCAGGTCAAGCGCAAACAGTCAATGGTGTTCAGTATCGTGAAATGATAACCAGTTTTTTCTTGCCTAGAATTGAAGAAATGAATGTGGAGGGCATGTGGTTCCAACAAGACGGCGCCACATATCACACAGCCAGAGAAACAATTCAATTGCTGCATCAGTCATTTCCCGGTCGTGTTATTTCGCGTTTTGGAGATCAGAATTGGCCGCCTAGATCGTGCGATTTAACACCATTAGATTTTTTTCTTTGTGGTTTTTTGAAGTCGATGGTTTACGCGAATAAGCCGACGACGACTCAAGCCTTAAAAGAGGAAATTGGACGCTGCATTAATGAAATACCGCAGCATTCATGCAAAACGGTCATTGAAAATTTCATTAAAAGATCGCGTGCATGCCAGCAAAGCCGCGGCGGCCATCTGCACGATATATTGTTCCATACATAACCTCATTCTGTCTACTTTACGATATAATAAAGTTTCACGATTTTTTTTTTAATATCTGTGTTTTATTTAAAATTTAAAAATTGCGTTCTTCTTGGGACACCCTAGATTTAGCACTGGACTTATAATGGCACATTAGAATTGAATAATAACAAGAAACAAAATTATAATTTAATAATAATCAATGAATTACATATAAAAATATAAAATCAGTAACATGGATAAGCATAAAAATATATAAACATTGATTGAATAAAAAAAATTTAAATAAAAGAGTTAGAATTTAAGTATTTGTATAAGAAGAATTATTGATTTTCAAAATAATTAAAAATTGTTTTTTTAAACAAAATTGCGTTTCTTGTGTTTTGGATATTATCAGGAAGTTGGTTCCAGAGACGCATGGCAAAAATAAAAAATTGACGTTCAGAAGTTAGATAACGATGCCGAATATGAATCAAAACTTCACCTCTATTAGACCTCGCAAAGATAAGTTTTTCGAATAAGTAGTTTGGTTGATCTGTATACACTATTTCCTGCAAGAACATAAGACTCCGGTACTTTAAAAGATTCTCAAATGATACATTAAATATTTTTTTTGGAAAACTGAGAAATCCTTTCATGCCTCTTTAATCCAAAAACATATCTTGCAATATTGTTGTATGTTGTTTTCCATCTACGCTTATCAGAAGAGTCGTAACCGGCAAATAGTTCACAGCCATATAGTAAGGTGGGTATCAGATAATTTTTTCCCAATAACATTCTAATCTTGATCGGCGTAAAATGTTGATTTATCCATAGCAATCTTGATTTGATCTGATCACAAAAGAGTTGTGTTAAATGTAATGCCTAGATTCTAGATTCCTAGATAGGAATACATTTTGATTTCAAAGGGTTTAAGGGCAACATATTTGCTGTTGCCCAATCATGAACTCTCGCAAGGTCAGAATTTATCTTGCATGAGCAGTCGTTAAGAGCAGAAAAATTGCAGCCTATAATAAGTTGAACATCATCTGCATACATTTGAATATTCATGAACCTCAGTTGTTGTGGTAAATCATTAGAGTACATTGAGTATAACACCGGCCCAATAATTGATCCCTGGGAACGCCCCTTGCAACTGGCAACCATGTAGAAAATTTTAAATTGTTAAAAACAGATTGGTATCTTCCACTTAAGTATGTAGAGATAAGCTTAACGCGAAGTTAAAAAAATAATCGTAGCTTTGAGCAGAGTGTATCATGGTGAACAGTATCAAATGTCTTTGAGTGGTCTAGTAATACTAGAAATGAAGCTTGATCATCATATGTAATAGTTCTTATTTCCTCTACGACATCTGAAAGTGTAGTTATGCAACTACGTTTCGGTCTAAACCCAGACTGACGACTTGTTAGTAAACCTTTATCAAGAACATGATGCAATATTTGTTTATATATTAAGTATTCAACAAATTTTGAAAGGTATGGCAGAATTGCAATAGGCTGATACTCATTTGTGGCTTTCGGTACTGGAATTATTTTTGTATATTTTTTCAAGGCACCAAGATTTTTAAGAATGTGTATTTTTTAAAATAAAAAAAAATATTTGTAGTTCAAAATGTTTCTTAGCAAATTTCAAAATAAATGCTGCTTAAAAATAAAAAATGAAAATAAACATTTCATGTAAAAATATGCAAATGTATAAATTTTTGATGTCATTTTGATATTAATCTGATAAATATTTAATACATTTTGCTTTTGAACCGTCGAGAAAAAAAGTGAATTTTCATGGAATTCCCTGCCCTAGTGATTATAAAACAACACTTTAAAAGTGCATAGTAATGCATGTATGTGTTGTTTTGTTGTGCAACAATAGCAGCAAAAAAATAAAAAATACAACGCAAATTTAAACTAAATGAAGCAGAAATATTAGTAGAATAAAAGTGTCTTCTTGTGTTGTCTTTTATGCCAATGACAGATACCATACGATACGATATGTAACTTTTAAAACAATGATATGGTTGTAAAGGTAATATTGTACTAGTACTTGTGCTAACCATATAACAATACATATGTTTGTATATTCACATGTATTTTATACACGAGTACTACCACTATACCACTATACAGCCATAGTAAATCATTGTTGTTGCTGCATATTGTGTTGCAGGTGCAGGTGCAGTATTATGTATGTATGTATGTATGTATGCTATCCGTACACATTCATAGACAAATTCGTTACCTACACACGGGTAAATGCTCTCATAAAAAGAGGATAAAGAACAAATAAATGTAATTCTATTCATGACTAACACCAACACTTTAATATATACGAGGGGCAATTCAATAAAGCAAAGCACATAGATGAGTTAGAAAAAGTCCATAGCACATCTGCACAAGTGTTAAAGACTATCTAGAAATGGGTAAATTAATTTAAACGTAGCCGTACAAATGACCTCGTTAAAGACGCCCAGTTGGGATAGTTACTTCGGATATCATTGATAAAATAAATTAAATGAATTAAAGTGCGTTACCCAGCAAAACTTTGGTAATGGGTGCGATATTCTCATGTGTAACCTTGTAATGATAGCTCGTTACCTTTTTCATTATTTTCAAGCATAAAGTAATAAGTTACTCATTATTGATTACGTAATATATGATTTATAAATGTATAGTAATCATTGAAATATTTTGGAATATCTATTTTTAGATACATTACTTTGTGTTTTTTTGTAAGCAAAAAGGTAATGTATGTTTGTTTTGTTAACACTAGCGAAAAAACGAAGCGCAACAATTCATTTAAGTTTAAAGCAATCAAATAGTATATGCGTCCATAGCTCTGTGGGTAGAGTTCTTGACTGGCAACCAGATTTCCCTGGTTTGATTTCCATCTTGACCACATTATTTTTAATTACAAATAATTAAAATAAAATGTTTGTAATAATTTTTTTTATTAAAAATTCCTCTTTTTTAAAAATCTATTTTTAGACACATTACTTTTTCCATTCTTGTAACCAAATAAGTAACCCCTTACATTATCACCTCAAAAGTAATTTATCAATGAAGTAAGGTGTAAAGTAATCCATCGGCCCCTGTGGCTATACATTACTTTACCCATTATTTAGTAATGTGTGGTTTTGCTGGGTAACTAGTTGAAGCCTTGGACATATCACTAGTTTCAGTGATTTAAATTTTGTAAGATAAATTTGCCGCGTTTGCTCACAATCAAATATAAATGCAATAGAAAGACTGTTTCTGTAGGTGCTTCAGAGCTCTTCTTTCGAGATCTTGATGATTTTCATCGATACATAAACGTTGATGAAACATTGATTCACCACTATACACCAGAAGAGTCAAATCCATGGATTTTACCAGGGGAATCCGCCCCGAAGAAAGCACATAGTTAAATCTGCTGGGAGGTTATGGCAACGATTTCATGGAATATGCATAAAATTTTACATTTTGACTACACGGAAAAGTGAAAAACAATAAATAGATAATATATTATTCATCATTATTGAGCCAATTTAGCCAAGAAATCAAGAAAAAAAAAACCCATTTAGCAAAAAAAAGTTTCAGTGGAATTCACTAGTTGAGCTTTAAATTGTTGCCGCAAGTTCTTATACTCCAAATTTGGCTCCCAGCGACTTTTACCTAGTTCCAAATTTTAAAAAGTATATCGATTTAAAAGGAGACTATGTTGAAAAGTAAAAAAGAATTAACCCAGAAAAATGTTAAAGAATTATTGACTTGCCCTCGTATTTTGTGCTAGCTGAGTAGCATGACCAACAAATATTTTAAACAATGGACAGGTTTAGCAGAGAACCCGCTACCATTACAAATGAGTTGTAGCGGTTTATGATTTATTTTATCAGATAAATAATGTAACTTTTGTGTTTGTATGTAAATAAAAATATTTATACAAAGATTTGTTAAAGATTTTTTGTTATTCTTTAAAAAGTTGTAAAATAAACGACAGCTGATGCCTTAACAGTTGAGTATCTGGCAAACCATCCCAATATTAATAATTTGCCTTTTGCTAACTTTAAGGCTTTATTAGTCTAAACGTTAAGTTATAAAATGTGTAACATAGTTTTTTTCTATATTCATTGAAACAGTTGTCAAGAAAAATTGTGAAACAAATTCTGTTAAAAATATAAATTTTCTATTTTTTTAGTAGAGATGTAAAGTTCGAACTACAGTCGGCTTAAGTGGCATTAGCTTGGTATCGGTGTGAAAAAAATTAAAATTGATTAAAAATTTGTATTACTAAAATTTCATTTAGGTTACTTAAGCCCATTGAAGTACAAAAAAAAAACAGGTAATAAGTTTTTCAGATTTTACAAAAAGTTGGTGAAGCAGGCGTTGATAAACATTTACAAATTTAGGAATTAATAAATCCTAAAATAATGTTTTACTAGAAGAAACTTTTAATATAAAAACATAAAAAGATGGTGGTCGATTCAAAGCCATGTCCCAGGAAAGAGGGCTGAAGGCAGCATTGATTTTAAGTAGTTATTTTATTATATTTTTTTTTTTTTATTATCTCCAGTGTTTCCCAAATTCCCTTAAATTATAATAATAATACATTATATTAGGATTTAATTAATTAAAAAAGACATGAACTAATAAATTAATCCAAAATTTCCTTTAAAGTGGTTTAAAAATTTTCTTTCCTCAAATTAAGTAAAATTTTATTAACACTCAGAAAAATTTTCTTAAAATTAAAAAAATTCCTATGTTTGGGTAAAAACGAAATAGTTTATATACTCAGAAATTGTTCATACCTTTCTTAAGTAATATTTCTTGATTTTAGGAAAAAAACAAGTACATAAAAAATAAAAATTCATAAATTTTTTAGAAAAACTTCTCAGTTTTAAGAAATTTACATACTCAAAAGTAACACAATTAAGTTTAGTTCAAAAAAAAAAAAATAGAACATAATTAACTCCCATTTAGTTCACAAAATGTGTCTAACTTGAAATGAAAAATTACTTGAACTTAATGGGTGCCCATTTTTTTTTTTTTTTGCGAGTAGTACAATAAAAATAAATAAATTTTAGAAACCATTTCTAAATTCAGTTTTTAAGTCTACCACTTTCTAATTTTTAAGAATTGTTTTCCAAAAATTAGTTTAGGCAATCAAAAACCAAAAGTAAAAAAATTTGTCCTATTTTTTAGTTCTATAAACTGATGAACTACTTCTAAGGAAAATTTGCATGCAACTTAGTTCAGATAAATTTAAATAATATATATATATATATATATATATATATATATATATATATATATATATATATATATATATATTTTTTTTTAGTAAAAGTTTTCTAATTTTTGAAAAATAATAAACTTAGGTATAGCATTTTTTATACCCTCCACCATATATGGTGAGGGTATATATGAGTTTGTCATTCCGTTTGTAACATGTCGAAATATAGGTTTAAGACCCCATAAAGTATATATATTCGTATATATTTTAAGTCTATTAAGCGATGTCCGTCTGTCTGTCTGTTGAAATCACGATCACGACGCGAAGACGCAAGCGGCGGTGCCTATTTTTTCCCAGATTATTGAACATCCTCCCGAGCAGTTTGGTATTTAAAATGAGCAAAATCGGTCAAGCGGTTCAAAAGTTATGAGTGAAAATGTGAAGGTACCTCTAAATTTTCCATACAAATTTGTACAATTTTTCTGTATCTATTTTTTTTTCTGTTAAGTAAGTAAAAATGTTATTAAGTCTTCTTATTGTTCGATTACATTTATTGTGTGTTACTCTAATAACTAAGTTAACGTAAAAATCAACAATGTTAAAGTCGCTAACAGAGCAGACCTCTGTAAATAACATTGCTAAAACTAAATAACAAAAGTTCGTTACATAAATTGACAAAACATATTCATATTACAGTTCATGCAAAATTTAGTATATACGTATCCCCTTTGGTGGAGGGTATTCAAAGATTCGGCACAGCCGAATTTAGGCCTTTTTTACTTGTTTTTTTGGAAAACGTTTAAATTATTTTCAGTATTCTTTTCAAAAAAAAAAAAAAACAATAAATTAAAAACAAACTAGTTTTTTCCTTATTTTCAGGAAAAAGTATTATTAAAGGAAACAAATTAAAGTAACCATTTAAAAATATTATCGTGCATGATTGTAATTTTTGCTTCGTCATGGTGCATGAGTCAAAAAGTGCCCATCTCAAACCTTAAATGACATAAATATTGAACTTAAAATACCTTAAAGTATATTTTAAAATTTTATTAACAAAAGGTAAAAAAATTTCGAATTTGTACTTTTATGTAATAATTTTGTTTGCTTACTACAATACAAAATATCGCAAGCAAATTTATATACATTACAGTATAATGGCGTTCCGTCTATTACACTTTATATTTATCGAAGGTTAAAAAAGTCATAAAATTAACTTATGACATTTTTCCATTTTCCAAGAATAGCAAGATATTAAACTGTGATATTTTGTATTTTTGCAACAATTTTCTTAAATTAGTTAATTTAAGAAGACAAAGGACCCCCAGTGTCCCTTAGCCATAGATAACGTGTGTCACTTAGGGCGTCCCTTTTTGTTGTTCTTTCAAGCAGAATCCTTAATAAACCACGGAAAGGATCTGACTTTGCCACAATTTATTACATTTCAGGATATCCTGCAGTACATTTTTTAATTTATTTACCTTTTTATGCATAAAATGTAATTTATTTTTTAAATACATGATTTTAGTATAATTAAATTTTTATAATTATATTAAGAATTTGTTAAAAGAAAAAGTTTTTATTACCTTAATCCTTTATATAATATGTGATATAAACTGCAAACAGTATGGGCTTTGTATGCTAAAGATGCTTTAGCACTAAAGGAACTTAAGTTGAAGCAACAAATATAACAAAAAAATTGTTTTGCTAAAGATTTTGTGATTTTCATTATCAACAAAAATAGCTAGTAAATTTTTAAATTATTTCTCAATATCTTATTTTCCATAAATTTTGTTAAATTACACACTTAAAATCGTTTGTAGTTTTAAATAACTGAAAATTTAATTTAAAATAAATGAAAAATTACTTAAAAACCGGTCTACTAACTTTTTTAAATCAAAAGAATTTTAGATTTATTTTTAAATGTTAATAAACGAAACAAACAAACGAAGCACAAATACATATTTTTATTTTATTTTTTAACTATCAACAAATTTATTATAAAATTGAGGAATTGATTTTCCGTTATTTCGTTTTTTTACTGTCAATAAATTAACTACAAAATCCGTAAAAATAAATGAAATTTCGTTTTTTTTAAATGTCGTGAAAAATTTTTATTTTATTTAATTTTTTATTTATTGTGTTTATTTAACTGTCAGAAAATTAATTATAAAATATTTTATTTTTTTAACAATATAATTAAAATAAAATAAAAAAAAATCAACTGTAACAGAAAATCCGTATTTATTTTTAGATTTTTAGTGCATGAAAGTAGCTGTTTGTAAAGTAAACAAAAATGTTTTTAGGTGTAAAAATATTGTTTTTTAGATATTTTGGATTTATTTTATTTTAGTTGGTCACATTTTTGCTAAAAAGCTTTGACAACTCTTTTATTAACCCTAAATGGTCGGTTATTCTGTTTCAACACGTGCATATATATTTTAGAATTTACTGTGTAAACATAAACCTTCTTGTTAACTATATAAAATGTTTGTTAAATGATAACGTGTTATTTCTTCTTTTGTATTGTGCCAAACAAATTTACATTATATGTATGTATATTTTTTTTTCTTTTTTTTTATTGTATTTTTTTAGTCCTTTAGTATGCTATTTTTAGTATGTCACTACTTAAACCACTATTATATCATTGTTTAACCCGAACCCAAAACAAATGTGAATGTACTTTTTATGAGAAAATATATCTTGTTGGTTGACGTTGTTTCATACATAGTTCTTTTTTTAGATTTTTGTGCTGGGTCTTACATTAAAGGACATTTTTTGTTCATATAAAATTGATGGCCTATTAGGAATTTCGAAATATAACACGTTTTATGTGCTATTGACAAAGAAAAAACAATAAAATCAAATAGTAATTGAAAAAAATAGTGTTGTATTATCAACAAATATCAACAAATTGATCTGTATTCTGATGTAAGCAAAATTGAACAACTTTAGTTGATACTTAAATTGTAAAAGTTTAATTTGTTTTAATAGAAAGAGAAAGAAAAACAATTAATGCCACGATGCAAAAAAAAACAATTGTGTTTTAGCATTTTACGTATGAGCAATATGGAATTATTTCAACAAAAATATTAATCATACGCTTTAAATAATGTTTTAGTATCCATAAATATCTACCATATAAATTGTCTTAAAAACAATGGTGATAAATTTAAAGAACAAAAACATTTACTGAATTATATTAAGTAAAATCTCTTTATAATATCTGAAATATTGTTATCCTATTGTAGGTCATCAAAGTAATAATAACACATTTTTAATTTAATTTAAATTGTAACTTCATTTAATTATATAAATTTATTTACTTAACTATAAATCAAATACTAAGGTCAACAAAAATAAACTTTTGTTGATGTTCTCTTTTTCTGATAAAAACATTATAAAAAACAAATATAATAAATTTTAAAGCCTCTAAAACGATACACAAATGTAAGCAAACATATTTATTTTAAATACATTAATTAAATGATAAAATACATTAATAAAATTATAAACAAAAATAAAATATGAAAATGTAATTATTTCCCACGGCCATAATAAAAATTGTTATAAGTGTTTTTAAGAGAGTGTGTAATAAAATGATATTAAAAAAATATATCAAATGATATAAAACACAACACTGATAGTAATATAATAATTCTGCATATAATAATTAATGCATATAGATTACACTATATACAAAGAATGCCACTTATGTATTACATACATATATTTTACATACATTTAAGTAATAATAATTGCCATAAAATGTTAAAACGTATTATTAAATATTACTTATACGTCATGTAGTACCCGGTAGAATATCCTCCCCAACCATAACTTGTTATGCAAAATATATCAATTATTGATTATATATACATTGTTTAAGTACCATATAATTATAAATATTTATACTATTTGTTACAAGTTTTATTGCAATTTTTTATAACATTTAATTTGATTTTTATCTAAATAACTTTTTTTTATAAAAAAACATATTTCATATTCATTAATATTTAATTGACTCATACCACATAATATTTTGTTTGATATTTTTTTAGTCTATGCGTACCCGAGTAAAAAGTTGTATATATAATCATAAGTGGCATTAGATAATAATATACAGGGTGGCGCAAAAATAACCTTCCGATGTTTTTTGGCTGTAATTTAAAAAAATTAAAAACTTTGATTCTTCTTGTGGATTATTTTTATTTGGTCTTTTAATTTTTTTTACATCAATTCGAGAATATAATGTCATGTAAATGGCCGCCGCCACAGTTGATTGTCATTTGAGACCATTTTATGGCATTTTCCATCACTTTGGCCAAAACTTCCAGCGATAGGTCCTCACATTCTTGACGGATATTGTCTTTAAGAGCTGCAAGAGTCTGAGGCTTGTTGAAATAAACCCGCGACTTCAAAAAGCCCCACAAAAAGAAGTCTGGAGCGGTCAAATCAGGCGATCTTGCTGGCCAGTGCAAATCGCCAAAACGGGAGATTAGGCGCCCGGGAAATGCATCCTTTAGCATATCGGTTGTGGTACGTGGAGTGAGTGTCGTTGCACCGTCCTGTTTGGAACCACATGTTTTCCAATCCCAATTCATCAAGTTGCGGCAAAAAGAACTCGTTGATCATTGCTCTGTAGCGCTCACCATTCACAGTAACCGTTTGGCCCGCGACGTCTTCGAAGAAAAAAGGTTCGATGACTCCTCCAGCGAAAACAGCACACCATACAATGACTTTGAACGGGTGTAATGGCCCTTCGTGGGTTAAACGCGGATTTTCAGTGCCCCAGAAGCGTAAATTTTGATTATTTACGTACCCGCTAAGATGGAAATGGGCCTCATCACTCATGATTATTTTTGATGAAAAATCATCTTCATTATTGCTCAAATAAATAGTCACCAATATTCCGCGTTCTGGAACAGTGTAGCGTAACATTGTTTATTAACGTGTATTTCGCATGTGTTTACTACACAAATGTCAAAACAGAACTGACATTAGGGGCCAATCGCAAAATTTATAGCATTTTCTGATAGGAGGATTACTTTTGCGCCACCTTGTATTATAATATAAGACTACTTATGTCGATACGCATTTCCATATATTTGTATAAAATATCATATGGGTATTTCCACAGAAAGGTCAACCGCTACCAAAATATTAAAGTTGAAGAAAAAAGACTTTTCTGAGAAAATTTAGTTGGTTAATGCATTGGATTTTAAGAATATACCTAATTAAATACATATTACCATTTGTAATTTAAGAAAAGTGGTCTGCAAAGAGCAGCTTTGCTTTTTTTGGTTTTAGCGTTTTTAATTGACATTTTTCCTTGAGTTATTTCTAAGTGTTACATATCATGTCCATTGCACTCTTCTTATAGACTAAATATACCAACAATAAATATTTAAAAACACCACAGTAGAGATCAAGCAAATTCCGAATAACGGTTTAATTCAAAGATTCTTTGTACTACATTCTTCTATCCCGTTAGCGACCGAAAATAAGCATTTGTGTTTAGTTCTCCGTGAACGTTGATCGGAATAGTTTGATATTTACAATTCAAAACAAAATTAACGAGATCATTTAAAAAAACCAAACCTAAAACATTTTGATCCCAAAAAAACCTAAAAAATGCCTTTGGAATCATTGTCCCGTTCGCGATGTCCCGTTCGCGATTCTAAAAAAAATATTTAAAAAAATAATAATAAGGATAATAAAAAAAAACAAAATGCTAAATAAAATCTTTATATCTCTGCTTTAGTTAAAAAATAATCTCCATTTAATAAACTGACGAAATTCGCAGAGTTTTAAACAAAACCACACACCGAAAAAAATGACTTACATTTTTTGTTCCGTTCGCGATCGCAAGTTTATCCAAAATATTTGGAGAACGTTCATATTTTATAATTTTCTTTTTGTTCTCAAAAATTGTTCTACTAAAATGCTATTAAATATTTATAAAAAGTTAAAAAAAAATTTGAGTTTTCATATTTTTTTTTCAAGTTGAGTGCGTACGAATGTCCCGTTCGCGATCCTGGAAATGCCCATATATGATTTTTATAGAACCATATGTATATTTATATATGATATCACATATTTGAGTTATAATAAAACCAAAAAGATTTATTATATGATAGAAGATATAATTATATATCGTACAATATTTGCAAAGAAATTTGAGATATTTTTCATATGATATAATATATAATTATATGTGCTTCTAGACAATGGTTTTGAATCCCAGCCAGGGAGTTATTAATATTTTTTCTACAAAACTTTGAAATTTTAACCCATTTTGGAACAATTAGGCCCAGAAATTTTAGTTTTAATTAGATATAGAGGGCGGGTCAATAAGTCCGTGACTTTTTGAATGAAACATTTTTTTGCAAAAAAAAAAAATTATTTTTCAACATAATCTCCTTTTAGCTCAATACACTTAGTCCAACTTTTCTCCAATTTTTGTATCCTTTCAAAAAAATAGGATTTTTCGAGGTCCATAAAATAGGTATTTGTTTGATCAATAATTTCATCGTTTCACCGAGCCATTTCATTAGGTTTGGAAATAGGAAATAGTCACTTGGGGCTAAATCCGGAGAATATAGCGGATGAGGTACCAATTTGCATTAAGACTACACACGTAACACGATTTCGTTTATGATCAATTGAGAGCAATCGCGGTACCCATGTTGCAGACAGCTTTCTTAAGTCCAACTGATCATTGAAAATCAAAACCACACCGCCATATGAAATGCCTATGGCATCAACAAACTCACGCACTTTTACTCTTCGAAAGGCCAACACCATATCGCGGATTTTTTTTTCCTCAATTGGCCATCCAAAACGTTCAGCGCCATTTGTACTTGTGCGACCACAACGAAAATCAGTAAACCACTTTTTTACCATTAAAATGTGCAGAGTCCCCATAATATTTATCAAGCTTTTCCTTTTTTTTTGATTGACGGTTTTTTTGCAAAAAATAATGTTTAATGAGCACTCGAAATTCACCTTTTTTGCATTTTTAAAAAAATCCACGAGGTTATATGTTTTGAACAGCTGTTAAACGCAAAGTAAATGACAGAACTTGCTCAAAATTTGACAGTAGTCTATTAACAGTTGGTACTTATATATGAAATGTAACACTGCTCACATAGTGTTACATTTCATATAACTACGAGGGAAGTTCGAAAAGTCACGGACTTATTGATCCGCCCTCGTATGTCAATTACATATGGTTCTTAACTCAGAAAAAAGAATTGTAAACGGTTTTCAATCCCACTCTACTATTTTTGTATCAATTTTTAATTAAAAAAATATTATTCAGTAAATCAGTTTGCTGAAATTAGCAAAAAAAAATAACTAATTTTAAAAAATTAAAATAAAAACTTACACCGATTAAAAATGGTACACTGAAAAACAAATTAGTAAAAAAATTTGTAAACCGTTTTCAATCCCAATTTACTATTTTTGTACTGAATTTTAGTAAACAAATTATTATTTAGTAAATTTTTTGCTGAAATTAGCAAAAAAAAAAATAATTTCAAAAAAGTGGATATTGAAGGAAATGTAATTTCTAATAATTAAACTTACACCTTGCCTTAAAATGTTATACAGATTAAAACAAGGTATCCAATTTACATAGCACTAAGAAGTTTTTTTAGTTCTTAAAATCAGCCCTTACAAAAATTTAAAATTTGAACTTAAAAGTAAAAAAAAATATGGTATGAGATATTTTTATATACATATTACTCAATATATGGCTACAGATCAGAAATACTTTTGATATGGTATAAATTTTTATATGATTCAATATATTTTCTGATATCAAAAACATTTTTCGGTATGATAATTATATATGATTTTTTATATGATAAAAAATATATTTTCTGTTTATTTTATTTTTGTTTTCTTATTAATATTGCTTTACAAAACCTTAAAATTTAGACACATTTCAGAGCAAAAATAGGTTTTTGTTTTTTCCAAATTCCAGAATTATAATTATATATAAGTCCCGAAGATATATTAATATATAACACAATTAAATAAACAATATAATCGATTAAAGCCAGCTATTATGTAAGCACTATATGGGTGACTGGGTAAAGCGGTCGACTACAAATATTGGGGAAGGTAATGTTCTTTTTTGAATTATTAGAATTTTAATTTCTAGTTTTTAAATTCATTTTTTAAATTTATTTTTATTCGCGTTAATAAACAACTCAATCTGCCATTTTTTGGATAACTTTGGATCTTACTTAACCCCAAATATATTGCTGAACCTAATGTTAATCGCCATTTTTCAGATCAATTTAGATCTTTCTAAATCCCTAAATATATTGATAGATCTAATTTGATCTGCCAATTTTCGTATTAATTTAGATCATACCAAATATATGGCTGGATCTTATTTGATCTGGCATATTCGCATTAATTTAGATCCAATGAATCCTGAAACAAAGGGTGCTTTTTAGAGGTTTAGAACTTTAATTTAAAACAAAACATATAAAGTCTTACGAAATGATTCTTTTTAAATTTTATTTGAAATCTTATTATTTGGCATTTAGTATTAAAAAATAAGTTTTGTCACATGTGTACCACAGCCACCTTCTTTAAAAGCGCATTCAGGAGGATTAATTTTTTATTCGACTAAACGTGAGAGCCAAAAAAAAATTTTTTTTTTCTCATAATAAAATAAATTTTCAATAATAATATTTGAGATATACTTCAACAAAAAAAAATGTTCATAAAAAATGACTTTCATATGACAGATTATCGTATTGTGACTGTAGGGCAGTAGAAAAAATTACGTAATTTTCATAAATTGGTCCACACAAGAAAATGAATTTTAGTAAAGGGACTTAAGTATTTAAATAATTAATTGGCATTATATACATTTAATTGAATTTCTTTTTAATTTCGTAAGTTTGTGTTTTATTTTAAATAAAATTTCCCGACCTCTAAAAAAAAACACTCTTTATGTTGCTGAATAATATAAATTTGGATATAATTTAATATTGCGGCAGATAATTTTTTTTACTCGGGTAATAAAACACTCAAAATGTGTTTGTTATATTTCATTTTCAATTTAAAACACACACACCTGTTTTAAGAACATTTTTAGATATTTAAGATTAATACCGCCCACTTAATTTTAAAAAGTTTTAAATACATTTCTTAATTTTCATAATCTCATAAACAAACACGGATTTTTTGGGATTATTTTCAAATATTTATTTTCGATAAAAGTGTGCCAGTTTTCGCCCAGTTAAATATAAACAAAATCTCCTAAAAATTATTTAGCTCTATTAGAATTTCAAATATAAACATCATAAAAATATTTTTGTTCATATTTTTTAAATCTGAATTCTTATTACTAAATATTTTACAACACATAAATAACATAGCGGCTGGAAGTGTTTAAACACATGTATAGGAAATTTTTTAGCATATTGATGGTCATAAGTTGGCAACTCTTAAGTAATGATTTAAGTATAAAGTGAGATATGAATAATTTTTGCATGATAGAAAATTCGTAATAATTTAATTGTCAGAGTATCAGCTTATGACCATCGCTATGTGTTATTTAATTTGTATAGCAAATACATGTCAAATATTTAAAATTTCCTTAAAAAAAAATATGAAAACTTTGGATTTTTTTGTAATTTTTTTTATAAAAAATTTCTTACAAAGAAATTATTTCAAGCTTAACGCTTCGACTTTAATAAAACTTGAATATGTCGATTTTAAGCTTTAAATAACAATTTAATCACATAAAAATAGTGCAAAAATTACAGTTGGTCATCTATATGATACTCCATAGCAAGTATAATTTGTTTAATATTACAGGAAGCGGTTCAAATTCCGGGAAGCGAGCTGATTTCTGTGTTATGGTGGGTGCACAAAATATAGAGAAAATTCAATTGAAATTACCTTAAAAGTGGGGATTAGATCTACAGTTTTGTGGTTATTTAGAGGAAATCTTCACCAATTTATGTTAACATAAGTGTACAGTGGACAGTGGCTATGGTCACAGTGTAATCCTTAACATGATGCCTGAACTTCCAGGCATCATTGACTACACTGTGGCCGAACCACTGTTCGACAAGAGGTACCAGACGCTAATACCGCATAGGGATTCGTGGAAACACGGTACTTCCAATGGGGGGCGTTGTGTCGACTTCTAAACCGACAGCTCTAAACTCGATGATCAGGTAGGCTTCGGGGTCTACCCCAGGGACCTACAGCTGAGTATTGCGCGGAGACTGCCGAATCACTGTGGTGTTTTTCAGGCTGAGATTCTGGCCATTAGGGAGGTAGCGGAGTGGCTTAGGTATAATGTCCTCAGAACGGTGAGGATTAATATATTCTCTGATAGTCACGCTGCCATTCGATCTCTGGATTCTGCCTTCCTGGATTCGACATCAGTCCTGAAATGTCGCAGATCTCTTAACGAGATTTCTTTGCAGTTCAGCATCCATGTTCCATGGGAACTGTAGGACAGACGAGCTTGCAACTGGGGACTACCTTACACATTCCACATGAATTGGAATCTGTGGGCATGCCTCTGGTCACTTGCAAATTTCGGCTGCAGGAGAGTGCTTATAAATTAGCAAGAGATAAGTGGGTCTCTGTCCGTGGTTGTATTCATTCCAGACAGATGCGGCCCCGTCTGGATGGGAAGCGCACGCACAGGTTGCTGTCACTGTCAAGGCCCGATATATCCCTACTTGTGTCCGTCATGACGGGACACTGTCTGATTGGAAGGCACGCAGTTAGGTTGAGGTTTGCGGCTAGTAACTTTTGCAGAAGCTGTGGTGACGAAGAGGAGGAGGAGTTTGTGGAGCACCTTCTCTGCACTTGTCCTGCCCTGGCTCGCAGGAGGGGACTGCATTTGGGCTCATGTTTCTTTGAGGACCTGAATGATTTGGCTGATATCGATATCGGCAATCGGGATGGTTCGACAAGGGAAGCTAGTGATATAATTTTTCTAGCTTCCGTGGTATCACAAGGGATTTCATAGCCTAAGTGAGTCTGATTGGCAGGCTACCACATCTAGCTAACCTAACCTAAGTCTCTATAACTGAGGAATTCGTTTAAAGAGTTTTTTAAAAATTATTACGGAATGGGTAAAAAAGGGAAAGTCTCCCAAAGTCTGCCCAAACCCTTTGGGCTAGATATTTGAAATTTAAAACATACGTTTGCTTGGGTAAGGCCTTAGTTACAGATAAGATCCTTTTTGGGATTTTCGTCACGAACATGGTAAAGTCTCCACCTTAACTGGCTTTCCAAACTGCTTTGGATAGAAACCTGAAAAGTGATATATGAGTTCACTACGTAGAAAAATAACGAACGGCGTGAAAACCCCGTTTTTTCTATAAACCTGAAATTTGATAAAAGAAATGTAAGCTCTAAAGATGGCAAATCAAATGGAATTAAACTGATAGCAAGTGAAACTGAAACACTATACAAGGGGACCAAAATGAAATATAACGGGGAACAAGTGGAATTAAAGAATTAGACAAGGGGAAAAAGAACATAGCAGGGAAATTCAACGGGGAACGAGTGAAATTGAAACACTAAACACATGGAATGAAATGTAATGCTAATTGTTTCTTTATATTTCCTGTATTTAAAATTATTGTTGGCGAAATATCGGACTTTTAAACTAGTGTCCCATTATCCAATTCAAAAAGGTCAATCACATGAAATGTTATTTAAACAAAAATTTTAAAATTGCTTTAATCCTTTCAAAACACATACATAAAAATTATGTTTTTTTTTATTTAATATTTATATATGATTTATAAATTTTTCGTATACATGTTACTATAAGACTGCAACCTATAAAAAATGGAAATTATAACAAATTGTGTCTAAAACTGGTCAGACAATGCAGAGACAATTGTGCTTGGCTTGTCTTACTGCAATATTTTCTTTGGCCTTTGTGCAAAAGAACAATGAACATGTTACAAACACTTAAAACATTGTTAAAATATTAGTGAGCTTATTTGTTGGTAATCTATGTACATGTATTGTTGTGTATATGCAACATGAATTATATTCCAGGACACACACAAATTCCTTGACGTATCAATCAATGGCTTAATGTAGAAAGGCCTTAACTCGAATTTTTATTAGACTAAAGGAGAAGAAAAATACTCTAAAAAAAAAAAATATGAAGTACTGAATTTAAATATGTCATTTAAAAAAATTGCATCAAGCCATCGATATATACAGGGTGCGCAATCTTTTACGTCGGTATGTGTATACTTAATAACTTATAAAACAACTGATTTCCATATGTGTGATATTTTTTATTAAATTTTATCCTTTTCAACTCCTTTGGACTATTACTGGATTTTCCATAATTTTTTCCAGCAGCTCGGGCGGTATAGCGATGATTTCAGGTTGAATATTTACCTTGAGCTCGTCAATGGTCTGAGGCTTGTTGCTTTTTAAATAGCCCCACAAAAAGAAGTCTAGAGGGGTCAGATTTGGATATCTGACATTACACGTTCACGGAATTTTCGTTGCAGAAACTGCATTATTTGATTTGTACTGTGGCACTATCTTTTTAAAACCTGTAACCGTCCAGACATTTTTCACGCATTTTTGGTCAAACATAATAAGCCTACATTCACCGATATCGTTTCCCATCAACAAGTTCGCCTTCTCTGTAGAAAAATTACCCAATGATAGTTTTGGCGCAAACGCTGACCCAAACAGTCACTTCTTGGTATGCAATGGTATTTTCAGGATCTCGTATAGATTCTCTATTTCGCAAATGTGGAAATTTTGCTTATTAATACTGCCACAGAGTGTGAAATTGGCCTCGTATATTTTTTTCGGACTATTTTCATTGAACTAATTAGACATTTCAAAAACATGTGTTCTTAAATCAATCCATTGACAAATGTCAAAATTATTAAATGTTGCCATACCAACATAAAAGATGGCGTACCCTGTACAAAATTTTGCATAAAACACTTGCAGCAATTTTTATATTTAGATAATTTTATTTTAAGTAAGGACGAACAACAACAATTGTTTAACGACCATAAAGTTTAATAACCATAAAATTAAAAGGTGAACACTAGACAAACAAAATATGTTATTTAAAGAGGTGGCAATTAGTCAAAATAGCATATACACAGAATCTAGCTTAAAATAGATTTAAATGAAAATATCTCTGCAGGGAAGACCCACACAAGGTAGAATAATGCCTACAAATTGTTTCTTTTTAAATTAATAAATTTTCAAATAAATTATGTTCTTTTGTTGACGATATATTTAACCGAAATCCAGCTATGTGTCGGCCTAGAATAACAATGTGCCGTATGATGATTGTCGCTGTGAGAGCAAATAGGCCCAAAATCACGACGTACAACGGTGTCTGCAACAACTGTCATATTCATTTGAATGTACACTCAGAAAAAAAAGTTAGTATAAAAATTTGTAAACCGTTTTCAATCTTACTTTATTATTTTTGTACTGATTTTTAGTAAAAAAATATAATTTAGTATATTATTTTACTATTTATATTTTACAAATTACATAATTTTTACAGAATATTTACAAATTTTTATTGCTAACTTCAGAAATCATTTAACAAATTTTTTAAAACCGATTTGCTGAAATTGGCAAAAAATTTTACTAATTTATAAAAAGTGGATATTAAAATAAATGTTATTTTTTATAATTAAAACTTATGCATATAAACTTAAATCGCCTTAAAATATTTTATAGGTTAAAAAAAGGAATCGGAAGTGAAGGTACTTTTTACAACCGACTCATGCCCAACAACAGGACATCCACTTAAAAAAGCACTAAAAACTTTTTTAGTTCTAAAAATCAGCCCTTAAAACAACCCAGCAAAAATAAATGGAAGTGATTCTCAAGGAATTAATTTTTCATTGATTACAAAGTATCGTTTAGTTTTGATTTTCCTCTTCTAAGGCAGTTCTTTTTCACAACTTACAAAGAAGCCTCATAAAAAACCTCGTAGAAAATGAAAAAGTTTAAAAAAAATTAATAATTTTTATACTATTAAAAAATCTCTACACTCAGAAAAAAAAGTTAGTAGAAAAATTTGTAAACGGTTTTCAATCCCACTTTACTATTTTTGTACTGATTTTTACTAAAAAAAATTATTATTTAGCAAATATTTTTGCTATTTACATTTTACAAATTACAGAATTTTTACAGAATATTTACAAATTTTTGTTGCTAATTTCAGAAATCATTTTACAAATTTTTGAAAGCCGCTTTGCTAAAATTAGCAAAAAAAAAAATTACTTATTTTAAAAAGTCGATATTGAAGGAAATGTTATTTCTAATAATTAAAACTTATACATACAAACTTAAATTGTCCTAAAATGTTACTTAGGTTTAAAAAAATTATCGTGTCTAAAAAGAGAACATCCACTTAAAATAGCACTAAAAAGGTTTTTTAGTTCTAAAAATCAGTTAAATCAATTAAAATTTAACCTTAAACGTAAAAAAAAAAAAATTTACAACAAAATGATAAATTCATATTGTATAAAATATTTTTTAAAAAATATAATCAAAATTTTTGATGGTCGATAAAAAAATAAATTTAAAACTTTGTACAAATATTAATAATATTTAGTAATTTTTTTTGCTAATCTTAGCAAATCGATTTTAAAATTCACCTTACAAAAAGTTTACTAAAATTTAGTAGCGGCTACTAATTTTTTCTACTAATTTCATTGTAATACACGTCAGCAGACATGTGTTGCTAAGATTAGCAAAAAAATACCGTTTTGCGAAATTTCCCGCAAAACTTTCAGTTGCCATTACAGACTTTTTTTGGTGAGTGTAAAGAATATAGTAGAGATCCTTCCTCCTCAGTAGCTCGTTTGTTTATAAATAATAAAAATGTCTCATTTCCATAAAAATTTAGAAATCATAAGTTGGTTTATACTATAATGTTGTACATTCGTTAATATACAAGAACTCATGAGAGCCACATAATTTCTATGTTATCTCTACTCTAAATATGTTTTTTTGTTTACAAAAAAAAATTGTTAAAATGCAGCAACGTTCGCCGTGTTTTTGAATTGTCATTTGTATGGAAAAATACGGCAAGTTGTTATTCTGTTTTTTACCTAATAGCGAATGTACATTAGAACTTTTTTAAGTAGATTTCAATTTCGGTATTTCAATTTGACAATATAAAAAATAGCTGATTAAGTCTAACAAAAAAAATATGAATATACCAAACAATAATATGAAAACTTTAAATAAAAAAGGATTTGGTATTAAAAAATAAATTTTGTTACAAAGAAAAAATACTAGCGTTGCCAACCCCAATTTCGAATTTTCAGAGTTGTATTCGACGAAGTCCCCACAATTTATTAGATTTCGTTTTGATTTCAGCGAAATCTAACTTTAAATCGGAAATTTTTATTAAATTTCCGTCGAAATCTACTTTTAAATTAATTTCGAGCATAATGTAAAACCGCTATAAGCTATTAAACTTTCTAATAAAAACTAGATTTCATAGAAGTGCAAATTGAATATAGTAGTTAGTTTTATTCCTACTCAACCCCAAAATATTTATTTTAGTTTTTTTCAAGTTTTCGACTTTTAAATTTTAAACATAAGCTGTTATTACATTTAGCTATTAATGTGCATATATATTTTCAATAGTTTATATGTCTCTTCCATATGTGTACCACGTACTAGACTAATTTATATCGATATCGTCTTATTCTTAACCACAGTTTTAGAAAAGGTTCAACAACACTTTTCGCAAAAAGTTGATTGAACTTTTAATTAAATCGAAGCAAAGAAAGTTGAAAACAATTTATAAAGTTCTAAGAAAAACTTTATTAAAAACTAAGTAAAAATGGGTTAATCAAAATGGATGTAAAAGAACGAATTGTTAATAATTAAGATAAAATGGTGATTATTTATTATTTGAAAGATATTTCGGCGATACTTGGGAAAAATATTAAAAAATTGTATTTTTGTGACATAATTTTTTATGAAAATATTGCAAAACTATAACCATTTTATCTTCTGGAATGTAAACAGATTTTGCATTTTTTAAAAAATAATAAAATTTTTACATAAAGGAAAGAATTTGCTGAAAATGTATAACTAATTGTGCACTCATTAAAATAAGTTAGTAGAAAAAATAATAAAAGGGGTTGTATATAAACACCAAAAAAAAAATTAAATAGAATTTAGCAAAATTAACTTATTTGGAGTAAAAATTTAAATGAAAACGGCACCAAAAACTATTTTTATCAATATTTAATAAAATTTTCCTTGAAATTAAGAAATTCATTTTACTTAAAATTTGGTCACAATTTCTAAAAATTAAATTTTTATTAGAAAAACAGTAAAAATTCCTTCTAATTAGTTTATATATCATCTTAAATTTTACTATTAGTTAGGAAATGTTTCCTTAGTTTTAAGAAAAAATTTATTTGAGTTTATTATATATATTTTTTACTAAAAACTTGGACTTAACTTCTTTTAGGTGAAAATTATCCTTTAATTTGATAACAAATTTCTAATAAATATGAAACAATTTTCTAATAATATGGTAATATATTTTACCATATATTTTAAAATACTTAACATAATTCATATTTTAAAGTATTTTCCCACTTTCGGAGGACATTCGCTTTTGCCTTTAAGTCAAATTGAATTATGCTAAGCTCATGTATAATAAAAATTAAATTTAATTAGCAAAAAAAGTAAACAAATTTAAACAAGTAAAAAAGGCTTAAATTCGGCTGTGCCGAATCTTTGAATACCCTCCACCAATGTTCTCTATTGTTTTTGATACAAACAATGTAAAAAACGTTTGAAGTAAAATTATGGAGGTGAAAAAAATTTTTTGAGGTGAAAAACTTGTTTGGATGCGAAAACGAATTTTTTACGTGAAAAAAATTTTGAGGTGAAAAAATTTTTTTAGGTAAAAAAAATTTTTTGTGGTGAAAAAAAATTTTAGTGGTGAAAAAAATTTTTTGAGGTGAAAAATATTTGAGGTATACAAAATATTATTAATTTCTAAGCGATTGGTGAAAAAATATAAGAAAATATATTATATGTATACCAGTCGCTACTATGAAATTGTACTAAAATACACCAATTTGTATGAAAAATTTAGAGGTATCTTAACATTTTCATTTTCATTTTGAACCGCTGGACCGATTTTGCTCATTTTTAATACCAAACTGCTCGGGAAGGATGTACAATAATCTGGGTAAAAATAGGCACCCCCGCTAGCGTCTTCGCGTCGTGATCGCCATTTCAACAGACAGACAGACTGACAGACAGACGGACATCGTTAAATCGACTTAAAATTGGGGTCTTATACCTATATTTCGACATGTTACAAACGGAATGACAAACTGATATATACCCTCACCATATATGGTGGAGGGTATAAAAATGTAGTGCAGATTATCCGGAACGTAATAAATTGTGACAAAGTCAGATCCTTTTCGTAGTTAATTAACGGTTCTGCTTGAGAGAACTACAAAAAGGGACTCCCTAAGTGACACACTGCATCTGTGGCTAAGGAACACTTGGGGTCCTTTGTCTACTTAAATTAACTAATTTAATGAAATTAATTTAATTGTAAATACAACATATCACAGTTACATTTCTTGTTATTATTGAAAATGGAAAAATGTATTAATTTTATTGTATGGCATTTTTAGCTTAAACTTTAATTGACATATACAAATTTAAACTTTTTATTAATTTTTATTAGTGCCTTCGATAAATATAAAGTTTAATAGGCGCAACGTCAATTATAGGAAAGCCGTAATGTGTAAAATGTGCTGGCTTTATTTTGTATTGTAGTCAGCAAAAAAATTATTACATTAAATCGCAAATTTGAAATTTTTTACCTTTTGTTAAAAAAAAAAATTAAAATATAATATGAGAAATTTTTGACTCACGGTACAATCATTATTTTTAATGGATACTTTAATTTGTTTCCTCAAATAATATTTTTTTCTTTAAATAATATTTATCCCACAAAAACTAAATTTTTCATCGATTTAAGAAAAAAATTTTTTTTTTATTTTAATTTATCTGAAGAAATTTTTAGGAAAGTTTATTATTCCCCAAAAATTATAAAACTTTAAAAAAAAAATATTTTATAAAAAGTTTTAAAAAAAATTCTCCCTAGAAAACATTTTCAAAATCAAATAAATTTTTTTATTACAAAGGAAAAAATGTATTACATTTTGTTTTTAATTGCCTAAACTAATTAGAAAGTGGTAGACATAAAAACTGAATTTAGAAATTGCTTTCTAAAAATTAGTTCATTTTACTACTCAGCGAAAGAAGTGAAAACACATTAAGTACAAGTACATTCTCATTTTAAGTTACACATTTTTTGAACTAAATGGGAGTAAATTAAGTTCTAATTTTTTTGTTTAACTAAACTTAATTTTATTACAGTTTAGTATGCAAATTTCTTAAAACTGAGATGTTTTTCTTAAAAATTTGTAAAAAAAATATTACACGCAGAGAAAAAACATGGTTGCAATATGATCACTGCTACTATATTGTGTTTACTGCAATTGGATATGGTTGTTACAACCAAGTTATTGGTTTTCTAACCATCAACATGGTCTCTACCATTATTATTTAGTTAATATTTTACTATTTTGTGATTGGCACCTACTAGTTATATCATGATTGGCTGTAACCATACTGTGGTAACAAAAATTCTGACTATGAAAAAAATATAATAATTATGCAACGATAAAATGCTGGCAACAATCAATAAATAATTATACGATCAAAGAAAGAAAAGTTCTCAAAATCTATGATTTTTTCCTTAGAAATGTTTTTTTTTTAGAAAAAACATTTCTAAAGGAAATATTCTTAAATTTGAAAAGCTTTTTCATAGCTTCTAAGAACTTTTCCCTTAAGAAATTTTCTTAGATTATGGATCATATAATCATAATATAGTTATGAGGAACCATAATACGATAACATTTTAAGAATGCTATGATTACGTGCGATCATATTATGATAAATTCAATATAAAATGTTTATTTAGGACCATAATATAGTAATTTTTGAATCATAATATAACTGGTAAAAATATAGTTTTTTTATTATCATAATATGATAACCATAATATAGTACGATTATGGTTGGCACAACCATAAACCCAAAAATATATGATGCTCTTCGAATATGATTGACCCAACTATGTTTTTTCTTTGCGTGTACTTAGAAAAGATATGAACAATTTCTGAGTATATTAAATATTTCGTTTTTCCCCACCATAGGAATTTTTATTCTTTTTAAGAAAATTTTGTAAGTTTTAATAAAATTTGACTTTAATTGAGGAACATTTTTAAACTATTTTAAAGGAAATTTTGGATTAATTTTTAGTTCATGTCGTTTTTTGAGTGAAGTATACTAGTTTTCAGCTTTTTGGCTGAAATTGTGTTTTCAGCAAAATTCTGCTGATCATCACTTGTAGTGAGGAGGACAACAATCATAGCTTCTCTAAATGTACAAAAACTAACACTAAAAATACAACTCTTCAAAGATTTTTATAATTGTGGAAGATTTTTGTATCTATGTGTGTATCTACAAATTCTATAAGTGGTCGGTTATAATTTTATTTATAGACAAAATGACATATTTAAATGTAATAAAGATAAAATTGAAATGTGTATTTATAAACAGAACATTTATAAATAATAACCCTTTGTGAAAGTTAGCGAAAAAATTAAATATGCAGCATGTAAGTAATTGAGATAATTTTGTTTCTATTTAAAATTATTTTTATATATTTTTAGATTTTCAATTATTTACACTTTGCATTTGGAATTGGACACTAACTATAGCAAAAATAATAAATTTTTTATAAATCGCTTTATTTAGGCGATATAGCACAAACAAGGTTGAAGACGAATCAAGAAATCCAATAATCAAATAATATCAGTTTTTGCTAAAAATAACACTTTTAATAAAATAAAATTATGGTACAAAAATTGGTAATCTATGTTGTTTTGCTATTTTAAAGGTTATGACGATTGTCGCTTTTTGAAAATTGCGAAATTGAGCGAGATTGACACAAAACATCAATTTATTTTGACAAAAAAACGCTGTTCTTAATTTGAAAAAAATCTCTTAGCTAATTTTGGAGTTAGAGAGATATTTGCAAAACGTGTCCTGACGTGTCGTGGAACATAAATAATAACTTATTTTACCAGTTGGGACCCCAGTTTATTATTATCAATAATATTTACCAGTGCGTAAATGTATTTTTGAGGATTTTTTAAATATTTTTTTCTGTTTTAAAAAGTTAGTTTTTCCCTCTAGCTTTAAAGTCCGCTCACTGCATATTTGAAGATGAAGAAAGTAGTTTATTATGTTTTCTAGCGATATAATACAATTTCTATAATAAAATATTGTCATTGTCCTTCAGGAGATACGATTTCGAAACATTTTCATATTGAAATGTTTCCACGGTTGAAGCTTAATCTTAAAATTACAGCTTAGTTTCTTTTAGGGATTCAAGTAATTTAAAATAGTACTAAAAAATACTTAAATTAGAAGTTTAATGGAATATTTAAAAATATTCTACTTCTATCTAATCTACCTATAGATCACCGCATATTAAAGGGTTAAATAATAAAGACGTGATTACCAAGGAGAGTTCTTAATTAAAATGTTGTAAAACCTCAAGGCTATTTTAATTACAAAGCTCCCCAAAAAATTGATAATTTTTTATACGAGGCATTTGCTTTTAAAAAATTACAAACAATTTTGTTTGTTTTTTTTTTTTTTTTTTTTTGTAATAAAAATTTTATTTGAAAATTATGTAAATTTTCCATATTTATTTTTAGATCAAACTTAGTATTGCTTTTGAATTAAATCCAATAAAATGTCTGAAATAAACAACCATGGATATGTTCCCAATTTAATATTCTAATGACAGCTGTGGCAATTTGAATTAAATTTATTAGCATATTTTATAGACTTTTAATTTTGTTTCTAAAATAATATTTTTCAAAAAAATACTATAGAGACGACAATATTTATCTTGAAAATTAAGAACATTCAAATTATTTACAATTTATCAATTGTAATAATGACGTCAGGTGATAATTACAATCAGGTTTCTGTTTAAACAAATATCGAAAAAAAGCACCCACTCAATAAAATACATATAATACACAATTAAATACGAATTCACTACAAAATCTGCAAGTGAATCATACAATTGTTAACATAATATAAGCTCTAATAAAAATAATAAATAAAAAAAAAAATAAATATTGTATAAATAAATAATTTAAAATTGATTTTATTTTGAATTGCTTGCCGAGCAAAATTATGCGCACATAATTGTAATTGTTTTAAAAAACAGACACAATATTTTAAGCAATTAATACAAGTTAGTACAAATATAAAAAAGTAAAAACAAATAAACACATTTGCTTTAACACTATTTAAACCAAATTGTTTTTAATAAGATCATTTCAATAGAAATCAATAAATTCAATAGAATCTGGTACTAGATCTTACATCAGATATAAACAGATCTGACACCAGATCTAATAAGATTCAATCATATCTAATTATATATAAACACACCCGATCAGGTATTAGAATGCCCTCTAAATTATTTGTTAGAAAAGTTATTATAAAATCTTTATTTTAGACACATTTTTAGCATATAAGTAATCACTTACTTTGTGAAGCCCAAGGTAATGGGTCATATTATACCTAAAGCTCATCGCGTGTCTAATCATACATCCCAAGTAAAAATAAAAATTTATCTGGCACGATATTTAATCATAACCAATTTGATATTCTTAAATATCTGCTGTAATATCTAGCTGATCTCATTTGATACGAAAAATGCCAGACTACATTTGATACAGCAATATATTTAGGAATTTAGTGACAAATATATCAATTTGTTTGATATATCAAATTTGTTTGATATAAGAAAAAATATATTGAATCATACATACATAATAATGTCTGGTCTGGAATCATATATTGACTCATATATAATTATATCTCATACCATATTAAAAATGGTTCTGATAAGGCTCTACATATTACTATATTTCAAATATGTAATAACATATAAAAATATATATGGTTTTGTATAAGCCTTATATAGGTATATATGATTCTATTAATATATATTATATAATATCATATCATATACAGCATATGTAATTTTATAAAGATCTATATACATATAACAAGGTATATACAGCACAAAATAAGATAATCTAAAAATAATCGTGTAATATTTTTTTATATATGGTTATGCATATCACCATATGTAGATTTATATGTACAAGGTGGCGCAAAAGTAATCCTCCTATCAGAAAATGCTATAAATTTTGCGATTGGCCCCTAATGTCAGTTCTGTTTTGACATTTGTGTAGTAAACACATGCGAAATATACGTTAATAAGCAATGTTACGCTACACTGCTCCAGAACGCGGAATATTGGTGAATATTTATTTGAGCAATAATGAAGATGATTTTTCATCAAAAATAATCATGAGTGATCGCTACAGAGCAATGATCAACGAGTTCTTTTTGCCTCAACTTGATGAATTGGGATTGGAAAACATGTGGTTCCAACAGGACGGTGCAACGCCACTCACTGCACGTACCACAACCGATATGCTGAAGAATGCATTTCCCGGGCGCCTAATCTACCGTTTTGGCGATTTGCACTGGCCAGCAAGATCGCCTGATTTGACCGCTCCAGACTTCTTTTTGTGGGGCTTTTTGAAGTCGCGGGTTTATGTCAACAAGCCTCAGACTCTTGCAGCTCTTAAAGACAATATCCGTCAAGAATGTGAGGACCTATCGCCGGAAGTTTTGGCCAAAGTGATGGAAAATGCCATAAAAAGGACTCAAATGACAATCATCTGTGGCGGCGGCCATTTACATGACATCATATTCTCGACTTGATGTAAAAAAAATTAAAAGACCAAATAAAAGTAATCCACAAGAAGAATCAAAGTTTTTCATTTTTTTTTTTTAAATTACAGCCAAAAAACATCGGAAGGTTATTTTTGCGCCACCCTGTACATAACCCTTTTGCTTACAAAAAAACAAAAGGTAATGTATCTAAAAATAGATTTTAAAAAAATTTCAATTATTACTTTAAATTTATAAATCATACATTACGTAATCAATAATGAGTAACTTATTACTTTATGCTTGCAAATAATTAAAAAGGTAACGAGCTATCATTACAAGGTAACGCAAGAGAATATCCCACCCATTACCAAAGTATTGCTGGGAACTACAACTTATGCTTTAGAAGCAATCAAGAGTGGTTTTTTAAGTTATGTATCGGGCTTATATCCAAATCACTAAAGTTGAAATTTAAACATATAAAGTTTTTGGGAGTTCCTTAGAATAACACCATAAAATTATAATAGAATGTTAACTAAAGTTTACGAAGCAATGAAAGAAGTTATAGCCACAAAATGACTACCTTTTTTTTTAGTTGCTGGTTAATTGTAACCGAAATTCCTTCTCTAATTTAACTTTATTTATTAGTATATTCTAGTTAATAAACAGCATCGAATGATTTAAATTGTTAGTGCAATTAATCATTTTTTCAACTAATTACTTATGTTAATAATATTATTGAATTTAATATGACAATTAGCACTTTATTGATAAAAAGTTAAATTTGTTAATTTTAACAATTTAAGTTATTTAAACAAATCATTTATTTGCTATATATTGTAGTATGTTGCTGTTTATTTATTTTAAATAATAAATAAAAACTCATCATCATCGCCATCGCCATCATCATCACCATTATCATTTAGAGATTATTTTAATTTGATGAATGAAAAATATTTAATTTTATTTAATTAATTTTATACTAAATATGTATAACAACATTAACAAACAAATATAGAAATACAATAAAAATTATTTATTTGACAACACAAGACGATTAACAAATTGGCTGCTAATTGCATTATAAAAGTCTTGATACCCTACACCAGACTGCAGGAATATTAGACATGTAATTGAGATGATCTTGCAAAATATCATAAATATTGAAATTGATTCTATATTCTTACCATATAATCATTTTGGAAATTATAATTTAATTATTGTGTAACAGACCGTTAAGGCAGTAGAATCAATCTATTTGCTTAAAGTTAATCCACTTTTTAATCTTCATCGTTTAATTAATTAATTTTTAATCAAACAGCTTTAAATATGGTTTATTGACTTCTTTAATGCTTAATGTAACAGTTAAGTTTTTCATGTAAGTTGTGTATAAGGGTATCAAGAAATCAATATTGATCTACTATTTTTTTTTATGTTGTTTTTTAATTGTTTTTATTTCTGTCTACATTTAGTATTAACACACAAATACAAAATTAATTAAACAATTTTTGTTAAGTAGAGTATGTTGCATGGCAGAGCGGTAATTGTAGATTTTAAATTTGTTTCAATTGATTATTTTGTAATTTTTCAAATATGCGTTTAAATGAGAACATACAATGAGAACTTTAACCCAAATGGAAAATATGTGATAACAAATAAAAAAAAATTAATTGCAAGTGTAACAATATTTTTATTCATATTAAATTAAAATATATCCTTTTTTATTATTTAAAGCATTGTTGGGAAGCAATCAGTATTTGTGTATTGACGACTAACAAAAATACAAGTATTTTATAATGATTCTAAGAAACATGGTAAGCACAAGTATTTCCAACCCTGTATGAAACGAACTTGTTAAAGGACATGTCATGTGTCTGGTGCATTGGGGCAGAAACTCGTCCTTTTATATGGAAGGATCATATTACTTTAACATGGACTTGACATAGGAGGCGGAGAATTGGAACAAAACTTATGTAACATATTAGAGATACTTTAGAAAATATGTTCCAGTTTTTATTTTTAATTTCAGCCATGGACGATGAAATAATTTCAATTAAACTTGAAAAAGCACTTGGGGAAGTAGTATTAAAAAAAGGGAAAGTTTTCATTAAACTCATCCTAACAAATTGTTTTTCCAGCAAAATATAAATTCGATATGTGTTCTCAAAGAGAACTTTAATATGAAGGCAAAAAGTATCTTGGCACCTTTTTGATCAAAAACTTCATAAAATGTCGCTGCTCTTTTGCCAATTTTTTTCTTGGAAAGCCCGTCATTTTTAGTTTTGAAACCAATATTGAATAAAAATTTACTTCATTTGATAGAATAGTTTGTTACAAATGTAAGTAATACTTTTCAAAATAATGAGTCTTGAGTTAGCATTGTAATTGGAAAAAAATCTATGCATAAGCTTAGGAGCGACTACTTTTTTATTTGCAAAAATAATGTGATTTTACTAACTGTTTGTATTTTTAATGATTGTACTAGTAAATCTATTAATGTTCCATGATGATATTGTGTTAAGTTATAACTGATTAAAAAGGTTACAAATAATGAGGTTTTGGTATTGTATTATATTAATACACTCAGAATATTATGTAGTTAACTGTTTGTAGTTTAATAAAAAAGTTTTCCGTTTCATTTAAAAATAAAGGAACATACATTTATTTTTCAAAGAAATATCTATATTAACTTTTTTATACATTTATTCAAAAAAATTTACTATCATTTACCATTTTTTTTCAGTTTCATTTTTTTTTTTTTGATTTGTTTGAAATTTAATAAAAATTTACCCACAAAACGGAAACTTGTGGTTTATTTGTGTCCGTAACAGTTATTACAAATGAAAATTTTGTTTGCTGTCTGTTTCAAAAAAAAATATTCAAAAAATTTTAATTTGTTTTTTTATTTAAATTGGTTGTATCTATACAAAAATTTTCAATACAAATTACAAGAACTTCATAAACACACATACATACACAAAAACATTCACACAATAAGTCTCTATAGCTTCATACTCATACATACATTTTGTATTGTACGAGTATAATAAAAAAAAAAAAAAAATTAAAAACGAAAATAATTTCAAATAAATGAAAAAAACATTTATTTTTTAAGGATTGGTAGGTAAAATTTTGACATTTATTTTAACTGATTATATCATTTGTTTCTTACGGATGTGTCAGTTGTTTAATCAACATTTAAAAATAAATAACAAATGGCATTTAATTTAAATGAAAATTAAGTAGACCGGTTTTTAAATGAAATATCATTTCTTTTAAAGGATATTTTCAGTTATTTTAACTTACAAACTCTTTTAAGTGTACTTATAATGAGAACCTACGATTTTATTGTAAATAAAAACAGAAATGGAGGAAAAGAAAAATAATTTTTTTTACGCTATTGTTATTTTACATGACTTATTTTCAATATTACAAGTAACTTCTTATTTCAGTACTTTCTTGATAATGACTGTTTTATGTCAATACTCGTAAGCCCAGCAAAACCACACATTACCAAATAATGGGTAAAGTAATGTATAGCCATAGGGGCTGATGGATTACTTTACACCTTACTTCATTCACTTCACTTACTTCAAAGTAATGTATATACCCATTACTTTAGAGGTGATAATGTAAGGGGTTACCTATATAGTTACGAGAATGGAAGAAGTAATGTATCTAAAAAAAGATTTTTTAAAAACAGGAATTTTTATTAAAAAAATATATTACAAATATTTTATTTAAATTATTTATATTTTATATTATTTGTAATTAAAAATAATGTGGTCAAGATGGGAATTAAACCAGGGAAATCTGGTTGCCAGCCAGACGCATATAGTATTTGATTGCTTTAAGCTTAAATGAATTGTTGCGCTTCGTTTTTTCGCTAGTGTTGTCAAAACAAACATACATTAACCTTTTGCTTACAAAAAACACAAAGTAATGTATCTAAAAATAGATTTTCAAAAATATTTCAATTATTACTTTACATTTATAAATCATATATTACGTAATCAATAATGAGTAACGTATTACTGCAAATAATGAAAAAGGTAACGAGCTATCATTACAATCATTTTGGTAACCATTTACATTCAATGACATCCCCATGGTAAAATGATGTAGGTACGTCTAGTTTTGACGCTGAGTTATAAGCAGAAAAATTAATATATTGATTATAAAAGATTTTGCTGGGTGTTTACAAAATGATACGAGAGTGGATCAATAAGTCATCGTTGGAGCTAAATCTCTTTCCACCGAGCCATTTCTTTAGGTTTGGAAATAGGAAACAGTCACTGGGGGCTAAATCCGGTGAATAAGGCGAATGAGGCAATTCGTAGTCTACTTCATGGTTTTTTTCCATGGAAACTAAGCTGTCACGCGATTCCGTTGGTGGTCGATTGTGAGCAAACGCGGCAGCCATCTTGCGAAAAGCTTTCTCATACCCAAGTGATCGTTCAAAAATTTAAACCACTGAGCCATGTGAGATGCTTATGTCTTCCACAATCTATCGCACATTTAATCTCCGATCGGCCAACACCATATCGTGAATTTTGTTAACTGTTTTGGGTGTAGATACCTCAACCAGAACGTTCGGCATCTTCCGTGCTTTTAAGGTCACAACGAAAGTCAGTAAACCACTTTTTTACCATTAAAATCGATGGTGCAGAGTCCCATAGTATTTATCAAGCTTTTTCTTGGTTTCATTGACGGTTTTTTTCATTTTTAAAAAATCCACGAGGTTGTATATTTTGAACAGCTGTTAATCACAAAGTAAATGACGGAACTTGCTCAAAATTTGACAGTAGTCTATTAACAGGTGGTACTTGCATACAGTGTTGCATTTCTGATAAAGCTTTTAAATTTTGTAATTTCCACAATAATGAAAATCTTCGGATTTAAATGTTTTTATTGAAAATAACAAATTTTAAAATTTGGGGGTCCGTCAGTTTAAGTAACTCAAGGGGTCCGTGAAGTAAAAGTCAGTGGGAACCGCTGCTTTAAATAAAGCACATATTAATGTGAATATATTTAGTATTTGGAATCATGAAAAATTAAAATTCAGTAGCTAATTGTATTTGGATAAGAGCTTCGTAGGAATTAATTCCCTAATTGACACAAGTAGACCCAAAGTAAATGACGGAACTTGCTCAAAATTTGACAGTAGTAGTCTTGATGGCAGCGGTGTTGCATTTCATATAACTACGAGGGAGGTTCGAAAAGTCACGGACTTATGGATACGCCCCCGTATTGTGGAATAAAAATAATGACATTTCTCAACGATTTATATGCAGTAAACTCTATTTCGAGTGGTTATTATTTAGATATTAGTAATGAGCATCAATTACTGAGGTGCTTTATGTAGACCGTGGCTAGAAGACTAAAAAAATTATACCATTTTTAAACCGGTTCTAAAGGTTTTTAAAATAGAAAATTATTAAAATTTAAATACTATTCTTTTTAAAATGTTCATTAATTTACAGTTCATATCAATAAAATAAATAATTTTATAGTGAACTTATTTTGTATGTTCATCAATTCATACAGTATGTATTGTGTACTCACAGAAAATCGTAGATAAAAAAGTTTTTCAATTCAAAAATTGTAAAGAGTATGAAATTTATATACAAAAAGGCGCTAGTAGATAAAGAAATTTTTATTATAAAGTAATAAAAGCAGAAAATAAAAGAAGAATAAAACTAAAAAAAATAAAATAAAAACTAAAATTCAATATAGCATTATTAGCAAATATTTTAGCCTTTACAGAACACTAATGTCTGCCTCATTGGCGGCGTTATAGACATTTGAAATGTAAACGTCTCATGGTACACCCCTTTCCACTATCTTGAAGATACATACATTAGTTAAATGGAACAAAATGCAATACATTATACTAAACACAACACATATACATTTGAAAATATTAAATATAATTGAAAAAAAAAATCAATCATTGGTAATATCTCTTTAGTTCTCAGAGTAAAATTGTATATAATGCATATTATGTTTTTTTTCTGAATTAGAAGTCGTTAGAGTAGTGGTAGTTTTAAGTATATTCGATTTATTTTGTTGTTGAAAAAAAAGCCATGAAATATTAACAATACGAGTAAACAAACGAATGAACGCTAAATTAATGTGTGCCATGAATTTAGGTCAATACACGGAGACGGAGTCAGTCGTTAGTTACCACTTCGTTTCGATTGATACGATAGTGTTATAAAATGTGATTACTTGCGAATACTCCATACTTTTCAATAAAGTACCCGTTACTACTCAGCATCAGACTTGGAGTTTTGTTTATAAATTTGCAAATTTTTTTGTTGGTAGAGGGGACAAAAATTTGCGAGAATTTTTGATAATTAAACAAAAATTGTTTTTTTTTGGGCTGTATTAAATTTTGGATAATATTTATTTATTTTATTTATTTATTTTATTAAACATATAATTACAATTTATATTTTAATACCCTAACCGAGCACTAGCAACGAAGGCTCACAGCTCGTTGTAGCGAAAATAGACCAGAGCCTCTGGTGGGAATCGAACCCACGACCCCCGCACTGATAAGCTAGCACGCTACCAACTAGCCTACCGGGGCGATTATGGAGATTACCCGAGTATGCGAGTATGTTCATAAATGGAAACTTAAGTCTCCATACATGAATTCAAATATGTTTTAAAAGAATATAAAATACATCAATCCATTTAATTGTGGCAAAAATGGAGTTATACTAGGAGATTTTAGGAGATTTTTAATTTTTTTAATATCTAGAGTAAAAAAAATTGATCTGGCGCAATATTTATTCATATTCAATTTTATATTCCTTAATGTCTTAATAGATCCGAAAAATGGCAAGTCAATTTAGATACAGCAATATATTTGGGGATTTAGAAGGATCTAAATTGATCAGCAAAATGGCAGATCAAATTAGATCCAACAATATATTTAGAAATTAAGAAAAATCCAAATTTGGTCCGAAAGTGGCAGATTGTATTGTAGCAGATTAGTTCCAACAATATAATACATATTCCGAATTATTAAAAATATATTAAAAAAATTTAAATTAAAAAATGCTAAAATTCTTAAAAAAAATGCCTTCGCCAGGATTTAAACTCGGTCTGCCAAGTTGTAGTGACTTCAGCACTCAGCAGTGAGTGGCTGACTTTATTGGACTACATTTTTAATATAATTGTGTTATATATAACTATATCTTCGGTACTTAATAATAAGAATTAATTTGACTAAATTGGTTTATTACTTACTGATTACGTACTTATCTGATTTTATATAATTATATGTAACTACACTGAAAAAAAGACATGAACTTAAATGTAATCAAAAAATTCCTTCAAAATAGTTTATAAATTGTCCTCAATTTAAGTAAAATTTTATTAAAACTTAGAAAACTTTTCTTAAAAAGAATAAAAATTCCTAAGTTAGAGGAAAAACGAAATAGTTAATATACTCAGAAATAGTTCATTTTTTCCCAAGTAATATATCTTGATTTTAGGAAAAAAAAAAACAAGTCAATTAAATAAAAATTTATTAATTTTAAGAAAACATCTAAGTTTTAAGAAGTTTGCATACTCAAATATAATAAAATTAAGTTTAGTTAAAAAAAAAATAGGACATAATTGACTCCCATTTAGTTCAAAAAATGTGTCTAACTTAAATCGAGAAAGTACTTAAACTTAATGTGTGTTCAATTTTTGTTCGCGAGTAGTCAAATTAACTAAATTTGAGAAAACCATTTCCAAATTCAGTTTTTAAGTATACCACTTTCTAATTTTGAAGAATTGTTTTCTAAAAATTAGACAATTAAAAACAAAAAGTAATAAATTTTTTCCTATGTAATAATAAAAATTTACTTGATTTTAGAAACCGATGAACTATTTCTAAGGCAAATTTTCATGCAACTTAGTTCAGAAAAATTTTAATAAAATATTCTTTTTTTTAAGTAAAAGTTTTCTAATTTTTAAAAAATAATAAAATAATACCATATTGAAAAATATTTTTGATAATGGACCATATATTATTATATCTCAAATATTAGATAGCATATATAACTATATATATCAAGCAGTTGTATCAATATCCCTTTAGAAATATCTGTTATATTAATATGTTAAAAAATCTCTTAAAATTTGACTTTTACCCTTAAACAGTGGAATTAAAAATGTCTCAATTTCAATGGAAAACTTGCCTCAATGCTAAAGGAGTGACAAAAATCCCTGTTTCCTCGAAATCCGCTGAAATAAAAACTCTGCTCTCGCTAATCGAAAAAGAGAATAACTACAAGTTTTGAAATTTTAAATCCCTTAGTTGTGCTTAATAAAACCCTCAAGTCCAATCGTTGATTTTCTAAAATTTCTTTAAAAAAAAAATTTGGTAAAATTAAATTTGTTGATCAATAGGTCTGTGACGCATTAACTGCCAGGAAAAGTCTTAATAACTTGACTGTTTTCAACCGGTTTTGGTTTTTATTGCCTTATTTAAAATGATGATTTGCTGCAAATTACAATTATTTAATCATTTTAATTTAAACTCCTTTTTTAGATACAAAATTTTTTTGAGAAATTCAATAAAAGGTTATATTTTCCCCTGCACCTCTGCCCGATGTCCGATTATCCTAATTTTTTGCAAGACATCGTTTTACAACCAAATGAACATTTCTGGCCGCGTAAATGGTCAATCACTTACATTTTTTTCTTCTTCATAAATGCTTGGAAAACCCTAATGTCCATATTATTATTAACGAATCTTCAGGCAATATCTACAATGTAGCCCTAAGAAAGAGTTCAAATTCACAAATTTGCCATTATAGAAAAAATATTGCCTGCCTCAAAAAATCTCAAAAAAAGGTTTATTTAGAGGTAGCAGATCGCCATTGAGTTGTACTTGTTCTATTATTTAAAATTAATCAAAAATTATGAAATTAAATATAATATATTTTTGGGTGTACATTACGAATGTAAAATCAAAATTAAATTCATAGCCTCAAATTTCGCCAAAATTTCATACAAAAAAATTTTCAACTTTGATTATGAAATGTCAACAAATTTTGCTGAAACTTGACATAGAGAATTTTTAGACATTAAGAAATAGGGGCAATATTGTGGAGATTGCGAATTCAAACTTTGATTTTTTTTGACCACTCTGATGTCCATACCTGAATAAATAAATCCCCCTTAAAAATACATAGTCAGTATCAAGTACCCGGTGCTCAAATATTTAACATTTTTACAACACTACTGTTGCAGTAACTGCAGAAATAACATATACATAAGTTGTAATAGAAGTGGTTGATTATTTAGTTTGTTTGTAAAATTGACGATTTGGTGGCTAAACGGCTGCCGCTACCGCAGCTTTATTTAAAGTGTGTAGACAAAAAAAAAATATACAAAACTAAACGCGTATTATTAAAATTCTCTTAATTAAATTTTAAAATCTTTGATCTTTAAACTTTGAAAAAATAAAACACTATTTATATAAAAAAAAATCATATCAATATTGTTATCAGAAGAGAAAGCAAATTTAATAAATTATACTGGAGCAGTTTCTAGCAATATTGGTTTTTAAATCGCATTTATACTTTAGTGAGATCACATCCCTCGGGAAGTTAAAAAGATTGCTAAATATTTTGGGTATTCAACCAAAACTCAGTTTGATTAACCGAATTTTGTTGTGATACCAATATTCAGTTGCACCAATCGATTTTTGGAGGTGAAAAAAATTGTTTGTGGTGAAAAAAAAATTTTTGTTTTAAAACGAGAACTAGTAAAATGTCTTACGCAGTTTTAAGGCAAAATCACTTAAAAACTAAAAACGCTACCTGTCGTTCTAAATCACAAGGCAAAAATCAAAGTTAAAACAAGAAAAATGCCTGCAAAGCCACAACAATTTATTTCTGTTGTTATTGTTTTGCATGTATTTTTCTTGCTTTAACAGTGATTTTATGTCTCGTGTAGACATCAGGTAAGGAATTTTCTAATAGGATTGAAATATAAACGGCGCAATTCGTTAAATCAAAATATTAAAAAAAAATGCAAGAATAAGTAATAGTCCAACACCAATGAGGACATTTATAGCGAAATAGCGATAATTCGCTGCTTCTAGTAAAGAGTGGTTAAATTTTATTTTATATTTGAAAACCTTTTAAAACTTGCCTTTATCTGAGATATTAACTTTATTTCCACTACTTTTACTTTTTATACAATAAACACTTAACTTTGTAAAAACAATTTCATTGACACACTTTAGTCAGTCTGTTAGTCCACATTATGCTGCTGATGCTGACAATAATGTTGTTTTTGTAATGTCAATTTCATTTGATTTTTCATTTATAAGTCAACACAAACAACAACAAGCATTAAAAACAAACAAAAACTGCAAAGTTAAATCAAAGTAAATTAACCCTTTAAGGGTAGGTAACTTAATTAAAATACCATCAGAATTAAACACTAACCTTATGAGTTTAACTTGTAAAATTTACTGAACAGAAAGGCATCCACTGATTTGAATGAAATTTGGATATATTGTAGTGTGCCATTTCAGTTAAACGGGTAAAAAATGAGGCCAAAAATTATAAAAAAAATTTTTATGAGAATGTCTGAAAATTTCGAAATGTATATATTTTTACTTATGGTAAAAGAAAAACTTTACATTTAGAGAAGTTTGCTTTAGTAAAAATTACCATAAACTAAATTTGTCATTCCGAGCATAAAAAGGAAAATCTTTTCAAATTTTTAAAAATTTTCTTTAAAAAAGTTTTTTTGGATTCTGAAATATTAGATGGAAAATTTATCCAAAATTCTGATCCGTGTTTTTTTTCATCTTAGATTCTGATAAATTTATAATAGACATATTACACAAGTTTAGAAAAAAATTCTGTTATAAAAATTATTAGAAATATTCTATTAAAAATAGTTTCTCAGATTCCGAAAATCTGAAAAATTACATTAAATTTCAAGAAATTTTCAACATAATAATTATTTTTTCTAAAGAAATTTATATCAAATTTCAAAAACTCTTCTATAGAAAATTTATTCCAAAAAAAAATATAACAGATTTTAAGAAAATTGCTTTCCGCAAAATTACATTTTTTGTTAAAACTTTACAAAAATTACAGTTTTTTTTTTTTTTTTAATATTCATCTTTAGATTTTAGGGAGTTCTAAATTAAAATAAAGATTTTTTGTTTGGACCATTTTTTAAAATTGTCATAAGGCGACCCCGGCTAAATAATTTTTATGAAGAGTGGGTTACGGAAGAGATGTAACAATATCAAATTTTGTAGAAAATCAAGTTTTGAAAATCAGATATCTTCCGCTGAAATTTCGAAAACAAATTTATAACGTGTTTATAACACAGTTTTTTAAATCGGTCAAAAAGTTATTTTTTTACCAAAATTGCCGTTTGCAATTTTTCCCGACGTTGTACAACATTAGAATTGAAAATTATATAACTTACAATAGATCTCAACATTGAAATGCTGCCCAGAGATAAAACTTATATCAAAATCATATTTAATCGTATATTAATCAAAAATGTGTTAAAATCTTTAAATCTAAATAAATTATTTTTACTGATTTTAAATGATTAAAAATTATGTAAAAATATTTTTTTTACAAATGTGTAGAAATGCATTTCATAAACTTCATTAATTCAATTGATTTTCAAACAAATACCAACAACACAATTTAGCTTTTGTATATAAATTAGTTTTTTTTTATGATGCAAAACTTTTTCTTTTTCATCTTTTAAAACATCTCCCATCCATGTTTATTGATTTCAATGGATTTCTAAAACATAATTTGTTGCATTTTTTAGTATTTGTTTATGTAGAAGAAAAAAAATTAAAATTTTCCAAAAATTTATTTCTCTTGCATGTTTGAATATTTGTGATCTTATCAATGTGTATTCAAACTTTTTTTATTTTGCCTTAATAAGAATTCGTAAATACGGCACAGGTGTACTTAAGAATCGGATGGTTGGACTGAAATGTGGGAAAAAAAAACTGAATGAATATGTTGTTAGATAACTATTTATAGTCCCCAAAACAACTTTTAGTGAATTCGAGAAACCTCAAATATGAATTAAAAATAGGTCAAATCAAATACACAAAAATGAGTTAATCGAAGCATTTTTAACTTGAATGAAGTTTTGTTATTTTATTATACAATATAAGTAGAGTATTCAAAAACCGAAACCGAAAACCGGTCAACCAGTTTCTTTTTTTTTAAAAAAACCGATCGGTTTCGAATATTTTGTAAATTCGAAGAAAACCGAAAACCGGTATTTTTGTTCGGTTAACCGGTTTTTTTAATTACATCACCAACTGGGTTACTTGGTCTCTTTTATTTTATCCAAACACTTTTATAATCGTTTGGTTATGAAGATTTAAATGTAAGTCTGATAGATTCCGATGACGACTTAACTTTGGATATTCCAAATTCAAATAGTTTAATTTCTGATCTAAATAACACAATAAGCAGTATTCAAAATCCTAAAAAAGAGACTGTACAAAATCATTCATCATTATATGTGACCTTCTCCGAGAAAAGGGACCTAGCGTGTGAAAATGAAGTTTTGAGAAAAACGCATTTAAAGTTTCATAACGCATTATCACTGTGAACACACCTTCAGTTGGGAGATGCGATTTGGTATGGTTAGTTATGATTGGGTGCCGACTTTGGTGACGTCATGCCTATGTGGTGACGTATATTTTTTCGCTTTTAGAGTGACAATTTAAAACCATAAAATCAAAAAAAGTAAATTTTAATGTTTTTCTCATTTTTATCGATTTTCCAAAGTTCGTTTCGTACGTTTTTATGGGGTAAATAAATTTTTATCAGAAATCTAATTCATTTCATCTTATTCTACACCCTTTTAGATACCAGAATCTACTCTTAAGTCCAAACCCGTTTTTTGACACACTAGCTCCCTTTTCTCGGAGAAGGTCACATATGATGATTTCATATATCTTGATAAATGCGACGAAAGAACTGAAAAGTTGGACAACTATTTGTTCAACATCTACTATTAATGAAAGAGTATTTACCACTTCTAGCTTTATCAAAAGCAAACAAAAAAAATCGTCTTAAAAAGAAACATTTAAATTGCATATTATTTCTAAATTATTATTTTAGAACTGAAAAATAGAACTGAAAAATGTAATATTAAAAAAACTTATTTAATGCCAAACGTTCAAATTACTAACGTACCTAGTTTTACCCTATTTACAAACTTAATCTCTATTAAATTGATATGAATATAGTTTTATAATATTAATTTTTAAGATATTATATTAAAAAATATTAAAACAAGTAAATAAAATGTTGAAATGAAATACAATAAAAAAATATTATAAAATATATTTTTTTTTTTTCAAAGAATGTTTTTTTTATTTGTATTTCTTTATATATTAAGTTTCTTTTTTTTTTTTGTTTGTAATTAAAACAATTAAAGAATTATATAAGCTTTTTATTCAAATTAAAAAAAAACCGGTTGACCGGTTTTTTTCTACAAAAACCGAAACCGAAACCGGTTTTTTTTTAAATTCGATTTTTCGAAGAAAACCGAAACCGGTTTTTCCATAAGGCCGGTTTTTTGAATACTCTAAATATAAGACTATTATACATGCCAAATTTTGGATCACTACATTACTTCCGGAAATATTACGCACGAAAATCCTATTTTTAACCAACCTTGGGATTTCCTGAACAATGTCTCAAAAACCAGGGGGTCCAGTGCTCCAAAACTCGGAATGTTTAATTGTTTTATACAGAACAATATCTCTACTTAACATTGCTTCATTGCAAGATGGTTTGATAATTTTTTTTTTTTTTTTTACTTTATTTGGCATATTTTTGACTCAATCTTGGGATTTTCCGAAAAGAGGATCAGCTACAATTTTACTGCATATAGTTTAAAGAACTACCATTAATCATCTTATAACATATACAATCCATGCTTTTTCACATATCGCTCGAACCTACCGACACTTGGGGATACCTGTGTATGCAGGCATCAGTACAACCAACCAGCCAGCAGTCAAGTCAATCACAAAAACTGTACTGACTACTTTGTATTGTTTGTCTTAATTTCAAGTTTCAGTGCAATAAGATAAATCTTTAAAAGAACAATGTGGGATATTCATAAAGTTTGTTATTTTTTTGTTTTCTTCCGATTTTTTATTTTTTTTTTTATTTTAAAGTTATCTCTAAAATGCATACATACGTTAAAAATATATATAATGTTTTTTTTTTTGTTTAGACCTTAATTTTTTTAGAAAAATAAATTTTAATGCCCAATAACACAATTCTCCGTTAAAATTTAACTAAGAGCTAAATTTAAATTTTATATGTTAAACAACAAATGTGTCAGTTAAAGTCTCAGTTATTTTTTGTTTTAATGATAAGATAAGATTAAATTATAAAGTAAATGAATACGAAAACACGAATAGTACACTCAGAATAGTTTCCTGTCTGTAGTTTAATAAAAAAGTTTCCCGTTTCATTTTGAAATAAAGGAACATACATTTATTTTTCAAAGAAATATCTTTATAAACTTTTTTATACATTTATTCGAAATAATTTACTACCATTTACCGATTTTTTTCAGTTTCATTTATTTTTTCATTTGTTTAAAATTTTATAAAAATTTACCCACAAAACGGAAATTTTTGGTTTATTTGTTACAGTTGTTTCATGTTTCAATTATAAATTTTGTTTGCTGTCTGTTTCAAAAAAAATATTAAAAAAATTCCAATTTGTTTTTATTTCAATTCAAATTACAACAACTTCATAAACACACATACATACAGAAACTCATTTACACAAAAAGTGTCTATAACCATGCATTTTGTAGATTAAAACAAATAAAAAAAATACAAAAACAAAATCAATTTCAAATAAATGATAAAATCATTTATTTTTTAAGGAATTTTTAGGTAAAACTTTAACATTAATTTTTACTGATTTATAATTAGTTTCTTATGGATCTGTCAGTTGTTTAAACAACATTTTATAATTAATAAATAAAAGCCATTTGGTTTATATGAAAATTAAGTAGGCCGGTTTTTAAATGAAATATCATTTCTTGTAAATGACATTTTTTGTTATTTTAACTAACAAACTATTTTAAGTGTAGATATAGTATGCATTTAGAAATATGCATTGAGTAATTATTTTTAAAATATGTTTAATTTGTCTTTTAATTTTAAACAATTTATTTATATTACCAATATAAAGAGTCAAATATTCTTAATTAAAAGCTTAAACTTTTTATAAAATAAGAAAACCGCTTATTAGAAAAATCGACAAAATAAAATTAAATCTAAATAGAAATGTGTCCTAATTCAATAAAGCTAACATTTAAAAATAAAATAAATCAAAGTAGAAAATCAGAAGAACCAGTTTTGGCAGGCAATACCGCTAAAACTCAGGACGTTGAGATCTGTTACACAGAAGTTTGAGGGCGACAACAACACCAATTTTGAAAAATAATATGTCTGAGTTTTCTATCCATCATATAAATCGCAACGTCCTCCTTTAGTGTTCCAATGTCACTTAACCCCACCGAAGTAAAATAATATAACACACAGAGAAAACAGATTCATTGTGGCAACCGAATTTCTTAGCAACTAAATAGTTCGGTTGCAGCAACTGAATTATTTGATTGTCACAACCAAATGTATTCTTGACCCTATTGAAAAATATGGTTTCAACCAAAATTGTATTGTATTAACGCACGGTGACTCCAACCAAACCATTCGGTCCGTAAGAAATTCGGTTGTCACAATGAATCTGCTTTCTATGTGCAGGGATATGAACTAAACAGCTTCAATAATTTTGGCAACTCTTCATCATATGATGGGCAACAACTGTTCTAAGATTTACCAACTTCCGTAATTACAGTGTTTTCATATTTGAAGCCCTTCATATTTGACCATCTTTCATCTCTCCACTATCTTGTTTCCAAAGATAGCAACACATTAATAAGTACTCAGCGGAAAAAGGACCTATCCCACAACACGTCACGTGACCGGTTCACTGTGATGGGAACCAATCAAGGGAACGGTTACTTTCACATGGGCTTCTCCTAGGAGAGGATCAATTGCCGTCTTTCGCATTTCACAGGACTGGTCTAAAAGAACATGTCTTGACTTTTAAACCGGTCACGTGGTAGGTACTCGTACTTTAGTTACCGGTCCTCTTTTCACCTATCTCGTGATATGTATTTTCGGAACCGGTCCAGTTTTCACCTATCACGAGACAGGTCCAATTCCTAACTGACCCCTTTTTTCCGCAGGGTAGGAAGAATTTCATAAAGGTTGCGTCTCTTAAAACTTTACAAAAAAGTTCCTCATCTGGATGTTTACGCAATGACATAATTATCAAAAAATCACACGAAGAGTTACAAAAAAAGAGGAAAACCTCCTCTTTTATTAAAAACAGACCCGTTCAGATACTATTTGAAATTTTCTACCTGTCAAACTGATTTGGTTAAAAACGCAAAAATTTAAAATATTAGCCCAATTCCGAATAACAACTCTCTTGCAATATTTTCCCTATTCCTTGTTCCCCAAATTCTTAATAAAATCTATCAGGGAATGTTTTCTCTTTTCCCTTTTCCCTTACTCTAAGCGACCTTCGAAAGTGGGAAACTTTTCCGGGGGAAAAAAGTAGGTATTACGAATGTCAGTAAGAGGGAGAATGTTATCACAACTTTTGACAATAATTCCGCCAAAAAAAATGCGGTTGAAAACAATGTGCACGAAAGTGACAAAGTTACAATTCAACAGCCACCGGCGAATAAATAAAAAGGGCATAAACTGAATTATACACACATCTCTCCTGACGAGGTCCTTGCTGAGCAGATTTGTATTTAAAAAAAAATGCTGGAAGCGATGAAAAAACTGCAGCAAAATACAAAGAAATATCGCTCTATTGACGGATTTTTTTGTTTAAACACAGAGACAACAAATTAATGGTGATAAACGAATTCCTTGTCAACTGAATAGTTCGGTTGCAGTAACCGAATTATTCGGTTGTCGCAGCCAAATGTATTCCTGATCTAATTAAAAAATACGGTTTTAACCGAAATTCTATTGTACGAATATTAACCGACTTTCGATCGCCACAAACAAATATTTCGATAACTCCAAACAAACCAATCGGTTGTCACAATAAACTGTTTTCTTTGTGAAAAAGAAAGAATTAGAATAGCAAAAACGGCCTTATGATTAAGAAAAGGAAAAATTAGAAAAGCAGCACAATTACATTATGAATACGTGAAGGACCAAATTGAGAGAAACCATGAACTGATGGAACTAGAAAACCTCAAATATTAACAAGTAAAAAAAGGCTTAAATTCAGCTATGCCGAATTTTTGGATACCCTTCATCAATATCATAAAGAAATGTTTTCTACTGTTTTTGATACAAATAATGTAAAAAACTTCAGAAGTAAAACTATGAGAGGTGAAAAAAATTTTTTGAGGTCAAAACTTTTTTGGATGTGAAAACTAATTTTGTAGTGGAAAAAATTGGAGGCGAAAAAAATTGTTTGTGGTGAAAAAAGTATTAGTGTTAAAAAATTTTTTTAAGGTGAAAGCTTTTTTGGATGTGAAAACTAATTTTGTGGTGAAAAAAAAATTTGAGGTGAAAAAAATTTTTTGTGGTAAAAAAATTTTTTGTGGTAAAAAAATTTTTTTTAGGTGACAAACATTTCAGGTGAATATAAAATATTATTTAATTCTAAGTGAGTGGTGAAAAACAGGTGAAAATATTTAACTTGCCAGTCGCTACTATGAAATTTAGACGTACATTCAGAAAAACAATTAACTTTTTTTTTTCAATATACTGCAGACTATGTATATTTTTAACGGTGCCGGTAAAGTAGTATAATTATAATTTACTAGATTCCAAAAATATTTTTTTTTTTCGAAAAAAGAATTTTAATTTGCAGACGTGAAAAAAAGAAATTATTAAAGGAAATATTTTATTAAAACTATTTTATCCAAACACCCTAACAAATGCAGAGATTCAAACTTAAATTACAATTTGTTTGATATAAATCAAATTAAAAAAAAACAAAAACAGAATAAAATTTAATTGATTAATGTTTAAGTTTTGACACAAACGCCACCTACTATCACTTAAATAGAAAACTTAAAGAGGAGTATATAAATATAATTGTAATTATTTTTTTTTATTTTTATAAATATATTGTTAGTTGGGCACGACTATGTGAAAGAATTTATTATGTATGCGCATTAGGGCATCCCCATGTTACCAGTTGTTGATTTTTAATGCTTTCAGTTTTGTTCCAAATGAACGAAATTGAAATGAAAAAAATATTAGATATATTAGCAAAATATTTTATAATTTATTGAAAATTTTGTAAACCTTTAAATATCGAAAACCATAAATTCGATTAGACAGGAGTTGATGTTTTCAATACAAAATTTGAAAATTCGTGCGATCATATAAACCAAAACAGGGGGCTTTCAGCATTGAACATCTACAGTTCGTTATTTAAGGAACGCCTTAATATGCACACTGTGGTGGCCCAATCTTTTGTACACAATAGGAAATTTACAATATTTTTCTTATATAAAATGTGGGTGTTAAATGTTTGTAATGTTTTATGTGTGTGTGTGTGTTATTTTCCTTTAACCATTTATTTTTTACTTTGTTTATAGCTTTACTGTTGCTTTTGCCACTTGACCCACTAACAATTATTCACTATGTCATTAAAATATGGTAAGAAAATAATAAACATATTGCGTTTGATTTGACTGACGAACGAATATAGTTTTTGTAAGTTCAAAGTACAAGATAAGTAAAAGATAATTTAAAAAAAAAAATAATTTCAGCAATATTATGTGTACACCATAAGCATCGATGTGAAAACGAAAAATTCAAATCTGTCTTATGAAAGATAAGATGTGTCACGTAATTTCAAATTTTTTCTAATGTGAAGGAAAATTTGATATTATTTTACTTACCTGGCTGTAAACCTGAAAGTGTTGCGTTTTTCGATGTAAAAAGATCTCACCTTAGATACAGAAACCAGGTACAGCTATGGAAAATTTAGTAGTTTGGTAGTGGTACCAAAGGTCTGGAAATGTTGTTGGGTTCATTTTATATATGATCAAAAACTAATTGAATATGTTGTTCGATGACATACACAATTCTCAAAACCATTTTTATGGCAATCGAAGCTGTTTCAGTAAGTGGAAACAACTACAAAGAAAAATAAAATTTTTCCCCATAACCCTTGTCAAATTTAATAACATTTTTCTGTTGTCCTCTTAAAAACTACAATATGATACACACCATGACGTAACAATACCAGATGGAATTATTAGAAAATTACATTGTCAAATAAACAATTCATAAACAATCAATCAAACAAAAGAAAATTTTAATTAAACTACTTACTTCGACCCGAAAATGTTAAATTCGACTGTGCCTAAACTTTGAATACTCTCCACACATGTCCTAAGAAAGCAATGATTTAACAAATCACATTACACATATCAACAAAATATTTTAAAATATAATTGATATTTTCGGTCAATTGATATTGTACAATATTTAATTTCTTTTAGTCCTTTTTTATATTAACTTGGGAGCACTTTCAGAACATGTTTGTTGACTCCACACATCCATATTTACCTTACATTTTTTATATGAAATTATTTTTTATAAAAAATTGTTTGAGGTGAAAAACTTTTTTTGGTGCGAAAACAATTTTTGTGACGGAAAAAAAATTTTTGATGAAAAAAAATTTTTGATGAAAAAAAATTTTGTGGTGAAAAAAAATTTTGGTGGTGAAAAAAAATTTTTGGGGTGAATACAAAATATTATTCAGATGTTACAAACGGAATGAAAAACTTATATATATATTTTCACCATATATGGTGGAGGGTATAAAAATAATTGTAGAGTTTCGAATTTTTATATATTTTTCATTCTAAACAAGGGTAACAAAATCTCTACTATTTTTGATTTAATATATTTTAAAATAAAGCCCACACCGGATAGCGAAAATACCTGGCAGTGTTGTCAAACTTTGTTCTAACGCTAGTGCTAAGTGCAAAGCGGATTGACAATTTTGTCAGCATTTGGTACTTTGGAAGAATCGGCATCAGCTATATACGGTTTGTATTTGTTCTCATACCCAGTATTACTACTTTTACCCATACCCAATATTATACTTACTACAACACCTTATATAATTGTCATTATGTTGGGAAAATTATTAACATATAGTGTGAAAGGTAAAGGCGAGCCAGAACCGAGGGACGAATCGTGTAATACTTCGACCCGAAAACGAAATATCACCTGATCTCTCTACCGATTCCTGCTTCCCTTCACGAGAACCGTTGTTTATTCTCGTTTGTAGTTAGTCGTATTACTTGAACACGAGAACCGTTGGTTATTCTCGTTATTAGCTAGTCGTACTACTTGAACACGAGCACCGCTGTTTATTCTCGTGTATAGTTAGTCGTATTATTTGAACACGAGAACCGTTGTTTATTCTCGTTATTAGCTAGTCGTACTATTTGAACACGAGAACCACTGTTTATCCCTATTGGTTGCTAATCCATCCAACTAGCCGAGCCGAAACTCTTTCTAGATTTCGGTAAATATTACCTACGGGTAGTGCCGATCACATACGATCAAAACTCGCACAGTGTTCTGTAGTAAATCTCGCTATTCGAACACCAAAACGTGGTTTCCTCTGAATCCGTGTCGTATTGTCGGACATCGTTGTAATCGAATAACCCAATCGTGTATTATTTTATAAATACTTCAAAGGAAGTAGACCTTTATCGAACCTGGACAGCTGAGCTATACCCCAGTGGGAAAATAAACTGCGTAAAATTTTAAATTCACAGAGGAAGCTTTATACAAATTATAAAATTTATTTCTAATCCAGTTAAGATTTTTTTTTTATTTAACAATATAATCGAGCTAGACATATTTAAATAGCTTTTTATAGTTATCCAAAGTGATTAAAAATTCCAAAGTGATTGAAAATTCGTAAAATTAGTATAGTTGTATCCCCATCAATATTTTGTCGGTAAAATGTCGACTTTTATTCAAGGCCGGGTAATTATTATACGGCCCCGTATAAGAAGAATTTATCGATTTCAGTGATAGTCTGTTATGAAACAGGTCGTGTAGAGTTATTATTTTTACTTGCTCTTCTAATCATTAGATAACTATTGTTGAAATTGGTCAATATTTGCAAAAGCTTAAAACTTCGAAAGCTTTTTTACTGCCGAGGTGATCAATTTTGACAACATATGGCGTAGTCTGAATTAAAACAGGTTGGGTCACCATACTATATTTTGAAAGCTCACCACCTCTTTTTTCAAATCGATAATTTTTTTATAAAAATACAATCTCGAAGAGGGATTGTATGTCCAAAATAGTCAACCGAAAATCGCCCTGTATTTATTAACCCTTTCGGAGTTACTGGGAAGTTATGTCCCACAACGGTACATATCAGCGTGCATACGGAAATAATGTACTTCACATTATCGACGAAATTTAAGCCGTTTTGGTCGATAATTTTTCCATTAAGCTCACCTATTTTAATCTTATGTCCCAAGAAAATTGCTTATTTAAATCTTATGTCCCACGAAATATGCTTACTGGGATTATATGCTTCAGGATAAAAAGTACGATTTCAGTATTTCTGAGTAAGTTTTTTAGCCATATCTCTTCACTCAAAAAAAAAAAATTAACTAGAATTTAGAAAATGTAACTTATTTGATGAAAACTTGAAATGAAAACGGCGGCTAAGACACTTTTAAATAATATTTAATAAAATTTTCCTTGAAATTAAAAAACAAATTTTACTTAAAATTTGTTAAAAATTACTAAATTATTGAAAAAGTTTACTTCTAAAAACTAAATTTTTATTAAACAAGTAAAAAAAGGGCTAAATTCGGCTGTGCAGAATCCGTCCACCAATATCCTAAAAAGATGTTCTCTACTGGTTTTGATACAAATAATAAAAAAAAAACTTTTGAATTAAAATTATGTAGGTGAAAAAATTTTTTGAGGTGAAAAACTTTTTTAGATGTGAAAAGAACTTTTTTGGTGGAAAAAAAATTTACAGGTGAAAAAATTGTTTGTTGTGAAAAAAAATTTTAGTGGTAAAAAAATGTTTGAGGTGAATACAAAATATTTGCTGCTAAGCGACTGGTGAAAAAAATATGAGAAAATATGATATGTACCAGTCGCTACTATGAAATTGTACTAAATTTGTAATTTCACTAGTGTTTTTAACAATGGACTGCACAAAAAGCACATTTTAAAGCATAGTTTTTGTCAAATACTCGATTTCGTATGCAGTAGAGTATTATTGATTTTATATTTTCTTTGTAACATAAATGAATATTTGCCAAAAACTGTGAAAAATATATGTTTTATGTGCATATTATACCTTAATTTTTTTAAATCAATATTCATTTAGATGTTAAAGAGCACAATATTGCACTTTATTCATGTGTATTTTTTTATAAAAGAAAAAATTAACATAAATATACATTTGCCAATCCCTCAATTCTCAAAAATACAAATGGAATAAAAACAAGTAAACAAGGCTTAAATTCGGCTGTGCCGAATCTTTGAATACCCTCCACCAACATCCTAAAAAATTTTTCTCTACTGTTTTTTGATACAAATAATGTAAAAAACTTTAGAAGTCAAAAATGTTTTGAGGTGCAATTTGTATGTAAAATTTAGAGGTATCTTCATATTTTCACTCATAACTTTTTTAACCGCTGGACCGATTTTGCTCATTTTCAATACCAAACTGCTCGAGAGGATGTCCAACAATTCAGGTAAAAATAGGCACCCCCGCTTGCGTCTTCGCGTCGTGATCGCCATTTTAACAGGCAGACAGACAGACGGACATCGCTAAATCTACTTAAAATTGCATAATATATACTTTATGGGGTCTTAAACCTTTATTTTGACATATTACAAACGGAATGACAAACTGATATATACCCTCACCATATATGATGGAGGGTATAAAAACAGCAAAATTTTCTCCTAATTAGTTCATACATCACATAAAATTTTACTGTTAGTTAGGAATATTTCCTTGCTTGCAGATATCTACAAAAAGTGACACACTGGATCTATGGCTTAGGAACACTGGGGGTCCTTTGTCTTCTTAAATTAACTTATTTAAGGAAATTGTTGCAAACATACAAAATATTACAATTACATTTTTTTTTGTTATAATTGGAAAATGGAAAATATCATAACTTTATTTTATGACTTTTTTAGCTTAAACTTTAATTGACATATACGAATTTTGACCTTTTTTATAATTAAGTGAAACAAAATAGTTTTGGTGCCTTCGATAAATATAAAGTTTAATAGGCGCAACGTCAATTACAGGAAAACCATTATGCCGTGATGTATAAAATGTGCTTGCGATATCTTGTATTGCAGTCAGCAAACAAAATTATTACATAAAAGCGATCAAAAGTTTTTACCTTTTGCAAACAAAATTTTAAAATATATTTAAAGCTATTTTAAGTTCAACATTTAAGACTATTAAGATTAAGATGGGCATGCGAGCCATTTTTGACTCACGCTCACGCACGGTCACAAAGCCAAAATTACAATAATGCACGATATTTTTTTTAAATGGTTACTTTAATTTGTTTCCTTTAAAAATATTTTTTCTTGAAAATTAGGAAAACTAACTAGTTTGTTTTTAATTTATTGTTTTTATTCTTTTGAAAAGCATATTAAATTATTTTAAACGTTTTCCAACAAAAAAAGCTATATCTAAGTTTATTATTTTTCAAAAATTAGAAAATTTGATCTTTAAAAAACAAATATTTTATTCAAATTTTTAAAATTTATCTGTACTAAGTTGCATGAAAATTTTCCTTAGAAAAAGTTTATTAGTTTCTAAAACCAAATTATGTTTATTATTACATTGGAAAAAATTTATTACTGTTTGTTTTTAATTGCCTAAACTAATTTTTAGAAAACAATTCTTAAAAATTAGGAAATGGTAGACCTTAAAACTGAATTAAGAAATCGCTTTCTTAAATTTAGTTAATTTTACTACTCGCGAAAAAATTACCACACATTTAGTTCAAGTACTTTCTCATTTTAAGTTAGACACGTTTTTTGAACTAAATGGGAGTAAATTATGTTCTAAATATTTTTTGAACTAAACTTAATTTTATTAAAGTTTAGTATGCAAATTTCTTAAAACTGAAATGTTTTTCTTAAATATTAACAAATTTTTATTTAATATACTTGTTTTTTCCTAAAATCAAGAAAAATTACTTAGAAAGATATGAACTATTTCTGATTATATAAACTATTTCGTTTTTACTCAAACATAGGAGTTTTTATTAATTTTAAGAACATTTTTCTAAGTTTTAATAAAATTTTACCTAAATTGAGAAAAAATTTTAAACTATTTTAAAGGAAATTTTGGATTAATTTTTAGTTCATAACTTTTTTTTTTTGAGTGTTAGAATATGCAAAAATTAAAACCAAAAATATCTTGGGATTCAAAATAAAATTCCGTCCTAAAAGGGTTCAAGAGAAGCAACACTCGAGAAATTCTTCTTGTGATAGCAGATGGAAGGGAGATGAAAGGTGATATGGCAACACTATTTTTGCATGATATGATAAATTTTAGAACAGTAGTTGCGTGCCATGTGATGGAGAGTTGGAGAAATTGTTTTAGCTTGTTAGTTTATAGTTATTGGCACACCGAAGGAGTATGTTTTACAAACGCAAGAGCCTCCAGAAGACAGAGAATTAACAAAAAAAAATCAATTAGAAGGTGTATTAAAACTAAAAATGAAAATTAATTATTTTTTGCTAGGCTCATACATGTATTTCAATCTGGCACAAAAAAAAACTAATAACTCGAAGTTTTTAATTTTTGATATTAAAAGTTAAAAATGTTATTTTTTACTGCTTGCTACGTTTAAGGTTAAACAGATTCTTATAATATTTAAAAAAATTAGAAACTTTTAAATCAATTTCTAAAATGAAATAAGCATATTGTTACTAAAAATAAAGGGTGTTTAAATTTTAAGGGCCGATGTTGAATGTGAACCACACCTAAACGTCAAGTTTTTTTCTGCATTTCATTTGATATTTCTCAATTTCAGACTAACTCAATTTGAACCATAGAAAGATGCACAATCGAGTAACGCGTTAAAGTTATTCAGGCTTATTATGAAATTGGGCGTTCAAATAAAAATGCATTTCGTGCACTTCGTGATTTTATTCTGGTCAGCAAATGTGTCCACAATCGGGAGAATTGTGGGCAAATTTCAGCAAACCTGGTCTGTGAAAACACCTGTACATGCTCGCCCAGTTCGTTCGGCGGAAAACATTGCTGTTGTTCGCGATAGTGTTTCATGAGGTAGGCTAAGCATTTACCGTGAATGGTGTTCGCTATCGCTAGATCATAACTAACTTATTGTGGCAGGATATTACCCTGGACGATATGTGGTTTCAACAGAACATCATCTAACGAAACAATGGCTCTTTTGCACGACAAATTCAATGGCCGTGTTATCTCACGCGGTGACGATGTCAATTGGCCGCCAAGATCATGTGATTTGACACCGTTGGACTTCTTTCTTTGGGGTTATATGAAAGAAAAGGTATACGTTGATAAGCCAGCAACAAGTCAAGAGCTAAAAGATGAGATAATTCGGCACATTAACGGCATAGAACCTCAATTATGCCTCAGCGTCATCGAAAATTTGGACCATCGGATGGAGGTGTGCCGACGAGGCCACGGCGTCCATTTGGCCGATATTTTGTTTCATACATAATTGAACCATACCATATTATCATAATAAAAAAAAATGACAATAATTTCCTAAATAATTTGTGATTTATTCAAAATCAACATCGGCCCTTAAAATTTAACCACCCTTTAGTATCTAAGTCTAAAATTCAATCAATAACAAACATTGTTTATTTACATTTTACCTTTAATTTGCATAAAAAATTTTAAAACCACAACAAAAATTACAAATTTTGTACCGTAAATACAATTTAACATCAACCCTTATTTTAACCACAAATGTCAAATGCAAACAAAATGTTTTTACAATAAAGCAAATAAATCATCAATCAATTTAAACAAAATAAATAACATACAACTCAAGTATGTCAAAATAGAGTATCATCATTTTGTAATATAAACTGTATAAAACTACACATCTAGGAGCACCTACATTTAGCGTAAAACTAACCAACTTACAAACTTAGAGTATGTAGTGAATGTAAGTGAGTACATATATAATTTTCATCTTTAAACCAGTATAATTGCTAAAGTCTGAATAAATTTAATAATTTTTCAAATTGCATCTGTTGAAAAACGAGTAATTAACGTGGGCACACGTTCTTCTTTAGTATATTCTGTATAAATACAACTATCAATTTTAGGAATTTTTAAGCAGTTAATAAGCATTTGATTTGATTTTGGTTGTTATTAAAATAAATCTACTTTGAAACTAGCACCTATGTGTGATATTTGCTAAGTTGTAAATGGCTACAGAGTTGCCAGATGAAAGGGAAACTATAATTAGAAAATTTTAATTTTAAAAAATAGCAAGCTGGGTACCCAACTAGTAAAACTAATTCAATGTTGATAGCTGTTTTTCAAAGTTAGCCCTCGTATTCGCGATTAAAATTTCAATGTCAAAGTATCATAAAACCATACTTTTTATACTTTTGGGATAATTTTTGAAGTAAAATCAATCCAACTCTGTTAAATACAATTTATAGCTATTTTTTTAGCGGACTATTTTTTTTTTTTGCTATATTTTTTTTTTTTCGATTTTGTCTGACGTGCATGGAGAGATATTCCATCGACTGGTACATTGGCAGTGGCGTAGTTTATTGTTTTTAAATGTTGTATTTTTAGTGGCTGTGAGTTGGCTAAAAACTAAATATAAACTAAATTCACGTATCTAAATTTCTATGAAATTTAAAACATTGTTCAAAGATTTTGTTAAAGTGGAATTATTTAATTTGTATATTTTTTACTTCAAAACAAACAAAATCGTGTTTCTAATTGTATTACTTTTTTTTTAATTAAAAACCTGAGAGTTTATTTTTATATCAAAACATATGAAAACATATGAAATTTTAATTAACAATCAGAAAATTGATATAGTGCAGTCGGCAAAAAATCTTGGTTTGACTTTTAACAAACATCTTACTTGGTCAAATCATGTACATTCCCCCGTTGCACAAACCTATTTAAAATTAAGGACACTTTCGTCAACGCAATTTTTTACACCGTTTAATATAGGTATTTTACTTTCGAAAACATATCTGATTCCTGGTCTTACTTATAGTTGTAAACTATTTTCAGAATGTGATTCTATCAGTAACCGAAAATTCAATGTTCTTTATGATAATATAATAAAGTATGTTTATGGATTACGCAAACGTGAAAGAATATCGTTCTACTAGAATCGACTGTATGGACCCTGCCGGAAAAAGACCTATCCCACTACACGACACATGACCGGTTCATTGTGATAGAGACCGGTCACGGGACCAATCACTTAAAATGGGCTTGTCCTAGGAGGGGGTCAATTGCCCTCTGTGACATGTCACAGGACTGGTCTAAAAGGACATGTCGTGACTTTTAAACCGGTCACGTGATAGGTACTTTAGGAACCGTTGCTCTTTTCACCTATCTCGTGATATGTTTTTTCGAAAACGGTTCAGTTTTTACCTATCCCGGGACAGGTCCCAATTCCCAACTGACCCCTTTTTTCCCGCAGCGGAGTTTCTTTTGATAACCTTTTAAAAATAAGAGTACTACTGTTCTTGCACAAAATTATTTACACTAAGCAGCTGCAGTATCTATATGATCACCTACGTTTTACTATATCTCCCAGAGGTAGAAATTTGTTAATACCAAAACATCGAACCTTAGTTTCAGAATGGCAATCTACATAAACGTTGTTCGTCTTTGGACTAAACTTCCGCAATGTCACCAACTAAATAGCAACGCAAAACATTTCAAGGAGTTTTTGTCTAAATTTTTGCTTAATTTTACTTATTTTTGTCTTTTAATTTTATGATTTGAATTTTTTTCTTGTATATATAAACACATTTTGTCAACAATTGTAACCATTTAACGTTTACATTCCTGTGCTATAATAATAAGACTTGGTTTTGTTGTGAAATAAATAAATAAATATATAAATAAATATTTTAAATTTTAAATATTTAATTAACAACTTTACTTATATAGACTTTCAAAGTAGTTATAGTAGTTAAAAAGTAATAATTTAAAAAAATGCTGCCAAGTTTTGGCAATTTTTGGCTTTTCTCTTTTAAATGTAAACAAAAATATTTGTCATAAAAAAATATTTAAAATTTTTCTATTTTTAATTTAATAAAATATTAAAAACAACAAATGCTAACAAATAAATAATGCGTTTTTCAGTAAAAAAAATTGCTATATTTCGTGTTCCGTTGAAGTATGTATATACATGAAACAAGTAGTTATAGATATAGAGATCTAAAAATAAAGCTTTTTATAAAAAATAGACAACTGAAATTAAAAAAAATCCGTATTAAAAGAATACAATTTATATTCAAAAAATTACAAATAAAATTCGCAATTGATACTTAAAAAGATCAATTAAAAAAATTATTGAAATTCAACAAATATTTATTTTATTTCATTTTATTTAATTTGGTGTTTTTGAATTTCAATTGATACTTTATAAATTACATTTGGAGTCATTCTAAAAGTTTCTGAAGCAATCTAAACGTTTTTGAAACAATCTAAACGTTTTTGAAATGGTCTTTTAATTTGAGTAAATATTTGCCCGTGGCTACTCCACTTTCCCATGAAATCTGTGCCGTTTTTATTTTTAAAAATTCGATGTAGTTCACGGTGGTGTTGTGAAAAATGGCACCAAGAAATATGTCTCCAATTTTTAAATGTAATTAAGCCCCATTTTTTGGGGCGAAATTTCAAAAAAATATAATGAAAAATTTCCCCAACCAAATGAAAATTAGCCCCAAAATTTCATATTTTCATCTATTAGATTAAGGTTTTTATTCATTACATAATAATACTGATTTGAAGAAATGAAAATTTCTCTAAATATGATAAAATGGAAAATGACCCCAAAATATGCAAAGCAAAGAAATGTTTAAAGAATTAGAATAGAAATCATTTTATATAAATCAAATATTTTAGTGATGTGCAACCACTGCCTTTCAAAATAGTTTCAAAATTAAGTAAATTTCTGCTTTCCATCCATGAGTGTGTCCTCCGACGATCTTATAAAATTTAAGAGGGAATGGTTTTCTATGACATTGCCTCTTAAAGCTTGGCAATTTTGAAAATTTTTAAGAATTATATTTGTTTTTAATGTATGAAAAACAAAATTTTCGCCTCAAGCGCCAACTTCTACAACTATTAATGAAATTTTTTTAACAAAAATATCGCGATTTTCGCCTGACAAATAGATTTTTCGGTAACGATTATGTGGTAAAGAATGTATAATATATTGCACCAAGCCGAGTCTTTGATGTAAAAGCGGAGAGAAGCTTAACAACACAAATACAATCATAATATACTTAATTTAAAATATTAGATTTCAGTCAATGCTTAAATAAGTTTTAAATAAAAAATTTATATGAATTTAAAGCTGTAAATTTTATTTTAAATGCTTCAAAAAGGTCAAAAAGTTTAGGTTTAGAAATTGTTAAAATCTGGCAATAAAGTTTTTAGAAAATATATTTTAGCTTTACCAGTAGCTTGTTAAAAAAAAATGTCAAATTTTGCAGACTAATTCTGAAAATTATAGAAATTTTTACAAATATTACAAAGGAATTTCGTTAACCTATAGATTTTGAGATTGTTTCGAAAAATATAAATAGAAAAAAAAATATAAGGTTTTAATAAAAAAAAGATCTCATTTTTAATGTTTAAACTTAGTACTTAAATGGTTACACTTTTTCATTTTATATTATCATTTGAGACGTTGAAAATTCGAGCAAAATTTCTTCACAACAAAATCAACATACCATGTTATGCTATATATTTTATTGACAAAATTTTGCAGGGAATTATTAATTTTTCTTAAAAGACAAAATTTCATCTGGCAATCTGTTTTGTAATTTAATACGTGAATCCAGAGGCATGCAACATTAATGTATATTTCTTCAATATGTGTTTAATAATGTGCTCTCAACACCTTGCCCAACAATATGTATTTCGTTTTTTTGTTTTTTTTTTTTTGTTTTGTTTTCGATTTTGTTCAACTCTTTTTATCTAACTATTAAATCGAAAACCAGTTATCTAAAAAATGCAAACCACCAGTTTAATGTCATTTATTTGAGGTACAATTACAAATACATTGGAAAACCAGAGTTTTTCCATATACTTAAATAAACATATTAATTCTCATCACGTTTTCTATTCATAGTCGTTCGTTGCTATTGAATAGATTACAAACGAACAAAATATTTGTAAATATAAGTGCCTCTGCGTGTATAAAGGTGAGCATGCGCACATTAGCAGCACCTTGCCACCCGCTAGCATTTTAAATGGTGTTATAACAAGCAAACATTTAACCCTTTAAAGTTTAAATATTTTTTTTTTCTAAATTAACACAAAAACGTAACACTCAAAAATATTAATCACTCACACAAATAAGTTATAATGAAATTGACTTGTTTTGCTGGTTTTTTGAGTTATATCAATCTTTTGGCGGAATAAATAAATAAAACTATGGACCCCTCTCGTTTACTTTGTAGTGTTGTTTGAACCTCCTTACAATATAGAGAATTACTTTGAGTAGATTCAACGATGCCCGTTACTGTCTTTCGGTTCATGTATTTTTGTTCTCACGCTACAGGTTGGAAATGTAAATATATTTTAATCAAATATGGTACACTAACTCATATGGCTCTAAGCATACATAAAGTCTATTAATTTTGGTTGACTCAAATAGGCTCAAGGGCAAAGCTAGTAAATTTTATTTAGAATCGGTGTATATTTACACCTAGGGCAAACACAAAGGTTTGCACGAAACATGTCGCAAATTTATAGATATATCGATGAAATTGTGTACACCGATTCAGATAAGCACAATGACAACCCCAATTGTATTTTTATTACTTTGAACCGACACTCAGATTTGTATTGCATTGGCAAAAGGAAGTTAGGTTAAAGACTAGAGCAAAGACACTCCGTCTTGTAAGTGACAGAAAATACCTCTGCTGGGAGTTTATTCCCCATACGTTGAGCGATTCACTAGCCAGACGATAACAAACGGATGTGTTCTGTTAGATAAGCGCGTATTTCGAACAAAAACCTGGTTACCGCATATAAATTCAATTTTCCCGGCGGATATCGATAAAACAGTGTAACACGATCCACGTTCCGAAGATGATCCAATGAGTCAATTGAGCTGGTTACCCCACTGTCATTGATAAGCCCTGCTTCGAAAACGATCTAGAAGCTGCAAAATAGACTTTGAAGCCCCGAACCATATATGTATCTCATTTTCGAACTAATATAGGTGGTATAGATACTGATAACATCAAATAAAGCGAAATAGTTCTTGCATCGGTTAAGAAAACCTAAACACTTGAATGCTTCTTTCCACACCTGAAAGATATAATGTATCCAGCGGATATCATATAAGCATCCGATTCCTTAATATCGGTACAGATTGCATTGGTGACACCACGTATATGGGCCAACAAACAACATTGGGTTTGGCGTGGATTAAAATCACACGACCGTACTCAGAGATTGTCAAAAGGTCCATATTAATTCTGTCATTCATATTTTGCCTCATGGCCACAACCTCCAAAAAGGCTTGACCCATGATCGAAGGAATATGAATGACAGATGTTGCTGTCATCTGTGATAGAATAGATAGACGTAGAAGTTTGACCCAAAACTGTCACTTATAAAGATAAGAAAAAGTGAGACATAAGAACGGAATAAGAGCCCATTGGATGAGAGCCCATCTATAGCAACTGTTATAGTGCGATCACTGAGATTACTCGATATGAATCGAAAGTAGTCATCTCGCTTCATGCCACGCACGATCTAAAGCCTTGGAAATATCTAAAGCAGCCACTTTATTTTCACCCAATCGGGGAATGGAGGGTCTTCAACAATTCGGGGGTAATTGTCAGCCGCAACCTTTTTCAGGATAGACTGAACATTGGCAACCTTCCAATACGATGAAAATATACCCTTACGGTGTGATGCGATAGCGTTGAAGAGCATTGTTTCAGCACCTGTGATGGTATACCATCTGGGCCCGCTGACTTGTTTACGCTGAGATTCGCAAGAACTCTTTTAACACTCTCTAGTTCACGATGGAGTTTATTATGTTCCAGCAAGAATAAATTTTGTGCGAATAATTCAGACAAAAGGTTGGCTTTATTAACCGCTATCCGTAAAGAAACTTTTTGCGGCTAAGTAACCTGACACATTCAGACCTCGCCTGTTTGCATTGCAGTGGATTAAGAGTGTTTCTATCTCTACGTCAATTAAATTTGTTCAGTGTAAAAAAAAGATTCGCGACATGTTGCGATGCCAAAAATTATAAATACACAAGAATAGTATGGGCCTTTGGAAAGTTAGATAAAGATCCATTTTTCTATTGAAAAATTTTCGTCAGCGACGAAGCTCATTTTTGGCTTAATGGGAATGTCGACAAACAGAATTGGCGAATTTGGTGTGAATAGCAGCCAGGGGCAGTTCAAGAGCTGCAATACACACTAAAAGATACACTGTTTGGTGCGGTTTGTGGGCTGGCGGCATCATTGAACTGTACTTCTTTAAGAACGATGAAAATTGCAATGTTACAGTCAAAAACAACCCAGCCAAAATTCCAGCCACGATAGAGAACATCACAGCTGGCGCGATTCACAGCTGGTGCGATTCTTGAAATAATTTTTAAAAAGTAAATGGCAGGCTTCCATTTATCGCCCAAATAAATTTTTAATTCACTTTTGCATATTTTCTGTTTTTTTTTTTAATTTGCAATTGTTAAAAAATCACCCTTAATATGTTTTGTTCCAGAGCGCCCCGGTAGGCTAGTTAGTAGCATGCTAGCTTATCAGTGCGGGGGTCGTGGGTTCGATTCCCACCAGAGGCTCCGGTCTGTTTTCGCTACAACGAGCCGATGGCCTTTGTTGCTAGTACTCGGTTAGGGTATTAATATATAATTTGTAATTATATGATTAATATAAATATAAATAAATAAATGTTTTGTTCCAAAATATTTCCAGTAGTTAAGATTATACATAGTTATTTTCCTATTTTTATTTCTTTAAAACCACTGTGCTTGTTCTGAGTGAAGTCTTAATAATTTTTTTTTCTTAATTTTTCTTTATGTACACTCAGAAAAAAAAAAGTTTGTAGAAAAACTTGTAAAGTTGATTTCAATCACACTTTACTATTTTTGTACTGACTTTTAGTAAAAAAAATTATTGCTTAGTAAATTTTTTTGCTATTTACATTTTACAAATTACAGAACTTTTACAAAATATTTACAAATTTTTGTTGCTAACTTCAGAAATCTTTTAACAAATTTTTAAAAACCGATTTGCGGAAATTAGGAAAAAAAAATACTAATTTAAAAAAAGTGGATATTGAAGGAAATTTCATTTATAATATTTAAACTTATACATGCAAACTTAAATTGCCTTAAAATGTAACATAGGTTGAAAAAAGGGATCGGAAATCAATATAATTTTCACAACCGACTCATGTCCAAAAATAGGACATCCACTTAAAATAGCTTTTAAAAATTCTCTAAAATTTAACCCTAAAATGCAAAAAAAAATAATAAAAATATTTTCAAAACAAAAATTAGCAAATTAAAACAAAATGATAAATTCGTTTATATTTTTACTGTTTTTTAGTCTTTGTTTTTTTTTTTTTTTTGTCTCAAACATTTTTTGAAAAAAATAAATAAAATAAAAAAATGTTGCTCGTTAAAATCAATATAAATTTATATTTCAAAAGAAATAAGCAGCTTTAAAGTGTAGCAAGTGTATCTCAAAATAATTCAGTTAATTTGGGCATTTTAATAATATTTTTTTTTATAAATTAAAATTGTGCTATATTTTAAAATTCATTGAGTTATATCAATTTGCTTAAATTTAGTAGCGTTTACTAATTTTTTATACTAATTTGTTGTACAAATATTAATAATATTTAGTAATTTTTTTTTGCTGATTTTAGGAAACCGATTTTTAATTGCACTTTACAAAGAGTTAACTAAAGATTAGCAAAAAATATCGCTGGGCTCAAATTATCAAAATTTCCCGTAATAACAGCAACATTTTCAGTTGCCATTACAGACTTTTTTTTGGTGAGTGTAGGGTGAAATGTGTAATTTTTTTTAAGATAGTATGAAGGTTAAGAAAATTAATTTAAGGACTAAAATTGTTTATCGCAGCAATAATGTGATATTAACGTTTTTCCCGATATAGGGTTAATTAGGTTTAAACGTTAATTCATTACATCTACTTAACAATCAATCACTCAATTATAAATGTACAGCCGCACTCGCAATTGTATGATTTAAAATAATGATTATTATGATTTCTTTGTAATTTGCAAAATATTTTATGTTTTTATCTATTTGGCAGCTACTGTGGCAAACATAAGCAACAACAACAACAACAAAAATGTTATGATCGTGTCTATCATAATTTATTACATTTTATTGAATAATAACAAAATAAAATATACAATTTGTTGTTATTGTTAAGATTCGAGTGAATATTCCCTGGTATTAATAATCTATTTAAATATAACCCTCTATTTACGCGGTAATTGTTTAAAACGATTGCCAGATAATGCGATAAATATGTGCACTAAATATAATACATCTGTTATAAGGTATAAATCCTACTTATTTTCAGCGTAAAATATACTTAATTAAAATTTACGAGATATTCATGTAGAATTAAAACTTTTGAACTGAAAACTTGTTTATTTTAATAAATTTTTATATTCTTTTTATCGTATGCATCGAGATTATTTTTTATCGAGACATATTTATAACGAGATTCGTAGATGGAATTCTATTTTGAATGAATTCGATTTGCTTTTTACTGAATCTAATGAAATCCCTTTTAAACATTTGCAGACAATTCATTTTTTACAATTCACATCCAAGAAATTCAATAAATTTATCACATTTGATTTTATCAATCATAGAATTCAATCATTAGGAATTCATTCGATTCAATGGGAATTCAATGCGATTGAACAGTTTCGGAACGAAGTTCAATTTTCTTCATTTGATTTAAAAACAAAAATTGAAAAATTAAAAATTACATTGTGCTACAAAAAAAAATTACTAGAACTTGTGAAATGACTTAGTGTAGGTTGTAGGTCTAGCTGAGTGTATTATATAACCGATTTTATAAGTTGCAATATACCCTCAAAATTTCAAGATATGAGGAAAATAATATTTTTTGGACTCGCGCACTTAAACTTTTCTCAGTCATTTTTTAACCGATTTCGAAACGGTCAACGGCATTAATGGACGTGCTCTTTCCAAATATATATACTTCCCGTATACTATTAATATAAATATGTAGAGATTTTTTCAATAATATAAAAGTTTTTAAAGCTTTTATTAAAAGACAATGTTATAGTACTTTTTCTATGATTCAACAAAAGAAATAACTTAAAGTACGAACTATTTTTTAATTACGTTTATTTTTTTAAAATGTTTACTTGTTTCCATTGTTGATAGCTCTTGGTGGAAGCTTCGCCTTGCTCGTCACTAAATTGACCCAGATTTTCAGGGAAGAATTCCAAGTGAGTATGCAAAAAATGTATTTTGATTGACATTCTGCATCGCATTTCTCCATACGCCTATAGAAATTCACTAACAACATCAGTGTAGTCAGCACTTCTTTTGTTACCCAAAAAAGGTTTAGATAAAGATATAAAACTCATTCATGCTCCAACTTTTAATAAATCAAATAATTTTTATTAACACTTAGCTTTTAACACAATAAAATATATCAGTGTAGCACCGTGTTATGTTACTTTATTTTAAACTTTTATTTAACCTTTTTTTATTTTTAACTTCTTATTTTTTTTTTTTTTTTTTTTTTTGAGCTTAAGGTGGTTTTTTTTATAAGTTTTATTTATTTTTCAATATTTCGCTACTCGATTGTGTATTATTTCCTAAAGATGCTACACAATGGAGTAGCGAAATATTGAAAAATAAAAAATATTTTTATTTATAAAAAAATCTACCTTAAGCTCAAAAAAAATTAAGAAGTTAAAATTATGTTTTTTATTACAGTTAATTTAACGATTTATTACCAATACAAGAACAAAACAAAAAAAGCAATTGTAGAATTCACAGTTCAAATTCATTAATTTGTAAAAATAAATCGCCAAAATTAAAAACAAAAAATCACATTAATTAAATTAAAAAAAAACGGCAAAATTTTAAAAATTGCTTAAATTGGAAAAAATATTTCAAATGGAAGAAAAACCGCATCAATTAAAAAAACGCCATTATCAAAAAATCGCCAAATTAAAAAAAAAAAAAATAATTTTGGGTTTTTTTAATTTTGAATTATTTTTAAGTCAGGAACTTTTTAATAAGGCGATGTTTTAAATTTTTACCGATTTTTTTAAATTCTAGTTTTTGCGGTAATTTCCGACATTTTTTAAATTTTAGCAATTATAATAAACTTTGGCGATTTTTTCAATTTAAACGTTTTTCCGAATTTGTTTTTCCAATTATACCATTTTTTTAAACTTGAGTTTTTTTTAATTTTAGGAGCTTTTTCCCGATTTGGCGAGTTTTACAATTATAGCGATTTTTTTTTTAAATTTAAATGACTTCCAATTTTGGCTACTTTTTCAATTTGAGCGATTTACCAATTTTATCATTTTTTTATTTTTTGAAATCTTTATTGCTTTTTAACTTTTAATTTTTTTAATTTGGATTTCTTGTATTTAAAAAAAAATCAGTTTCCTTTTATTAAAAATAACAATTTAGTAATTTATTTTCTAAATTTTAAAATCGAATAAAGAAAGTCGAATGTCTTTGCTAAATTACTCAATCGAGTGAAAAAAAAATCGAATGCACAATAAGTGGAATGAAAACCAAAATTTGTAAATCGTTTAAGTAAAAATCGACTGAAATCAGTAGTTGAAAAACCGATTGACGAAAAATGAATTTAGTTATTTAAAATAAAAAAAAAAAAAAAAAACAAATTGAATTTGAAAAATCAATTATTCCATAGACAATCAAACTTAAAAATCGAATGAAGGATAGAATTTTTTAGGAGCTCTGCCTTACAAAGAAAATTTATTATTTTCAACTAGGTTGAGACATGTATTTCGAGACGTCAAGGGATCTTATTAAAACCCCAAGTTACGAGTTTTAGAACTATATTTATGTGTTATTTAATTTATGTGTTATTTGAATTCAATTAAAGTTTTTTCTATCCACGTTAATCGATGTTTACCTGTATTACGCATTGCTCAATGTTTGTTAAGCATGCGCTTTGACAATTAGTCTCCGGCATTGTTTGTCCGTCTGTCTGTCCTTAGCCAGCATAAAACCAACTTGATGAATTTGCTCAATTTTAATCGGCCACTTGTTATCGTTTCTTAGGCCTTTGAGTATCTTAAATGCGCACACGCATATAAATTTTTAAAGCTAGTTGCCCAGTTAACTGACTACATGTATGCATGTTGATTCATGCAATCACAATTAAAATTGATTTTTATTTTCTTAAATTTTTTATACATTTGTTTTGCGTGTATTCGTACGACTTATTGTGATTGAATTTCAATTGAAATCAATTTTTTTTTATTGGGTTTGGTCATGTCAATTGTTTTTTTTTTTTTAAATATGAAACAATTTTGTTATAACTCGAGATAATACCGATAATAAACATGTCAATATGTTCCATGTTGAATGACAATCTAGATGAAGTGATAATTGTTATAATATATGAATCCAAGATAATGTTTTCAAATTAAGTACTGAAGAAAATTTAAACATTTAGAATTAAATGAATTAAAAGGTCATAAGCAGATTAAGTTTTCTACAGCTTTTTGCCATTAAATGATATTTTTGCTATTTTTAATATTCTGAAATATTTTTTTTTTGTAAATGCAACGAAAGTTTTAAACTTTTAAAATCATACTACTAATATTCGAAGATAGTATCTTAACACTTTAACTGTGTGAGCCAGTTTTATAGTCAGCACTTAGTAAGAATTATGATTAAAATTTTATTGAAGTAAGAAATTTTGTTTGAAAATTTCTTACTTTAGTAAATATTCTTCAAGTCAATATTCGTACTAAGGGCTGACTATAATATTGGACCTGAACCCAGCAAAAACATGGTGATGACATATTATTACTTTATACACTACTTTGTAATGAGTACTCCTTACATTTAGCATTATCTTCAATATAAAAATAATGTATTACATATTACTTATTTTATTATTTTGAATTAAATAATAATAAGTTACTTTTAATAGCTTACCTTTGCTATTATTTTAATATAAATAATAAGGAGTCATTGTTAATAGTTTAAATAACTTTATTTATTAATGTGTATTTTATTAATTAATGAATTAAAAGAGTTTAATAAAACAAATTAACATGTAAGTGACAGAAAATATCATACAAATTAGTTTAGAGTAGTGTCGAATTAATTTATTTTAACCTGCTTGTGTTATGACACATCTTATATAATTAATTTTGATATTCAGATCACGAATATCGCAAACATTTTAAAATGACTTGGGGAAAAAATCTTAAAACTCAAAGTTCCGAAATATCCTTTAAATACAATTTTTGAAAATTGTAAAGAGATAGAAAATTTTGGTGACCAAATTTGGAATCAGGGGGAAAATCTATGAAAATCAAATAAAATCAAATAAAAATTACTAAAATTTCAATGCTCCCAAAAAATGTTTAAAACTGAGTAAAAACTTCCTCTTTTTAAACTTTGACGACCCATATACACATGTTTCAAATTGTATCAGCATCCTATAAGAAATTGAATAAACGAATTCTAAATATCTCGATGTTTCTAAATGATGTTTTCTAAATTAAAGAAATGGACTATGTCCTACCAAAGTTAAATAATAATTGGTTATTAGTATCCAATTATTAATATACATACGCGTAACCCATTATTCTTTATTTTTTCGTCAGCTTGCACTTAAGCAGAACACTTTACCTTTTAGGACATCCCATATAATAAAAGTTAGAACTATAATATAAATGGTTATACGTAAAAACCTTGGAGTTTAGATTACTAGACTCATTACTTGGAAGGGTGTTTTTTTTGCTGGGAATTCCTTACCTATTCTCTTATGTTAGAAATGCTGAAAAATTTTAAATCAATTCTTATTTTTTAAGATTTTTAAAATAAACATGTGCCATTTTAAACCTGCCCTGGTCATAAGAATTAATTGAGAACAATATCTGAATTGATTTCTTCCCTATAACATTATCTGAAAATAAATTTTCTACACAAAATCATCTCTGATTTTTAAAAATTTTCTAAATTAATTAAACTTCTTTTCGAAAAATTAACAAAAAAAAAAAAACATATCCAATTAGTTTTTGGATCTACATAAGTCAAATCTAACCACTCTTGAGGATAGCTGTTATGACGTGCAAGTTATTGACACCAAGGAGTACTGATACAATTCTTAGTACTCATCAATAGTTTGCTCCTATTTCAAAAAGAGTTGTAACTAACAAAAGAACTATTGTTAAAACAAGAAAACTTAATTGAAAAATGCAAAAAAAAAGAATCTACAAAGATAAGAAATTTCTTGGTTTTCTTGATGAATGAATGAGAAATATTCTTTTACATTTAATTGAGTTTTTTTCATTATATTCTTTCAATGCGCACCAATAGAACTTCCTAGAAACAACAAAAGCGAACAAAAACAATTGAAAAATTGTGTCATATAAATTATGTAATATATTTTTTTATATTTATGAATACTAGTTTATATATAAAAACACAATTAAATATTTAAATTTACACAAAAACAAAGCAACAAATTTCTAACAAATTTTAGAGAAAAAAAAAATAAACATTTATTTTACAGACATATTTGTGCATGGAATATATTTTTTTAAAGCATTAACACAAAAACATTTGATATCAATTTAAAATATTGTATCTTGAACAATTTAAATACTCCACCCAAAGTTATGTTTGTCAATTTAACCCGTTCGAGAACGAATTTAATTAAATTTTAACAAATATTTTATAATGATAATAATGGTTTTTTGACGATTTCATAATGATAATTCTTTAAATTTCTTTAATTTTATACAATTTTAAGCTGGGTTTCATACAGAAAGTTTTTCAGCTGATTAGTAAGGTTAGTTTGAAAAAGATAAATCGGAAGTGTGCAGGGTTAATATTTTAAAAAAAACTTTAATTTTTAGTTTGTTGCTTATAAAAAATACTATCAAATCAATGTACTTAATTTCATCTGTCTGCCTTTCACAATTTTAAGAAATTTTTAAACCATTTTGCTATTTTTAACAATTTTTCAAAATTTTAATATGACAACAAGGTAGTGTGAGAAAAAAGAGGTCAGTTGGGAATTGGGACCTGTCCCGGAGTATGTGAAAACTGAACCGGTTCCAAAAATACATATCACAAGATAGGTGAAAAAAGGTCCGGTTCCTAAAGTACCTATCACGTGACCGGCTTAAAAGTCACGACAAGTCCTTTTAGACCAGTCCTGTGACATGTCACAGAGGGCAATTGATCCCCTCCTAGGACAAGCCTATTATAAAGTGACTGGTACCGTGACCGATTCTTATCACAAAGAACCGGTCATGTGACATGTCCTGGGATAGGTCCTAATCAATTTTTTAAGCTTTTTCCCTTGTTGAAAGAAAATAGCTTATTATTTATATCAAAGAAAAAATGGAATAGTTTTCAGTACATTAAAGATTTTACAAATACCGAAATTTATTGATCCAATCTGTTAATTTTACATAAAAAAAAACAACAAATTTTTCTCGCCCAAGAAAAAATTCATTGATGTCCAACCCAATCAGGTTTCTCTTATTTATATATTTAAATATTATAAAAAAATTTAAAAAATTTAATTTTTAAAACCCTAGAATAGTAACTTTGACCATTTCTTAATATTTTTATATACAAGCGTTCAAACTATTACATGCATTTTATTTCATAGTTATATCGCTCTTCTATTTAAATTTAAAGGTTGTTGAAAGTGGGTGCTGCTTTAAAGTAACGGTTGAGTAAAATAATTTACTAAATGTAGTATGTGTCAATAGCTCACTGAGTAGAGATATCGGCTTTCAACCAGAGATCCATAGTTCAATTCCCAGCGTGACCACGTTATATTTACTAAAAATATATTTGTAATTGTTTTTTATTAAAAATCTATTTTCCATTTCACTTAGTTTTTCACCTCAAAAGGAGTTGGTGCAAAAATTAACTTAGGGCTAAGCGCCCTTAAATTCCAGCAATGAAGCTAACAAAATTTTGATAAAACTCCTTAAGGCTGGTTGGTTGGTAGGTTGGTTCAAGTGGCAGCTCATGCTCTCATAAATATTAGGAAGAGTCAAAAAGAGACTCCGGAATACCGTAGGGAGCTTTTATCAGGAAAACTAGACCCTGCAAGAAAGATTGAGATAATCCAATGCTGCATCCGATAAGATCACCCAATGCTACATCCAATATCACCGACGGTCGTCCAGTACACGATCGCCCAAAGGTCCATGTTGGATACCCTACAGTGCTATAGAGGAGCATCCACCTCACCTGTTGTGCCACAGCTCAGGCATTGTACATAAGCGCATACGTCCAAGACTATTGCCGTTTCTACCTATCAGCCAGTAACCAATCAGGACGGCCCTAAGATATCTCTCCTCTAAGTAGCCCACATTAGCCTCGCAGACCTACAAGTGTCCAATTCACGCCATCCTCCTCTCTCCTTCCGCAGAGCAGAGTAGTCCGATCGAAGAGTAGAGTAGTCAGATCGTAGTCTGAGCTGCGGAAGCAGCTGATTGGAAAGTCCAATATGTCCGAAGGTTCAGACCTACAAGCAGCGATCACATATAAATCAATACACTCACAGTATTATTTCGCTAAAAAAGGACTACTGATTTTTCATTATATTCAGCCCATTTTATTGTTTATTTTCAACATTGTTTAATAATCCACAAAAGTAGTAAAAACAATAGAAAGTCGTTTAAAATAAATTTTTAACGGAAAAAACGTTAGAAAAAAAAACGATTTTTGTGGTTTGTTTTTTTATTTGTATATAATTAATAAACACAACACCCACAGATGTACAATTTTTTGTATTTTTTATTGAAAAAATTTTGTATTTAAACAAACAATTTTAATTAAAAGGATTTATTTGAATTTCTATTTTTAGAAACAGAAAACATACATATTTACATTTATCATAAAATTTCAACTATTACTGAATGTCCGTAAATTTTTTTACCAAGGCGGATCAATAAGGGCGTGACTTTTCGAACTTCCCTCGTAGTTATATGAAATGCAATACTGCTCCCATCAAGTACCACCTGTTAATAGACTACTGTCAAATTTTGAGCAAGTTCCGTCATTTACTTTGCGTTTAACAGCTGTTCAAAACATACAACCTCGTGGCTTTTTGTAAAAGTGGAAAAAAGTGAATTTCGAGTGCTCATTAAACATTATTTTTTGCAAAAAAAAAAAAACAGTCAATTAAACCAAGGAAAAGCTTGATAAATACTATGGGGACTAAATTTTGTTGTGGCCTTAGAAGCACGGAAGATGCCGATAGTTCTGGACGCCCAGTTGAGGTCTCTACACCTAAAACTATTGAAAAAATTCACAATATGGTGTTGGCTGAGATTGAATGTGCATTAGATTGTGGAAGGCATAGACATATCACATGGCTCAAGCGTCTCAATTTTGAACGATCACTTGGGCATGAGAAAGCTTTTCGCATGATGGCTGTCGCGTTTGCTTACAATCGACCACCAACGGAATTGTGAGACAGCTTAGTGGCAAAAATCCATGAAGTAGACTACGAATTGCCCCCTCATTCGCTTTATTCTCCTGATTTAGCCCCCAGTGACTATTTCCTGTTTCGAAACCTAATTAAATGGCTGAGTGAAAAGAGATTAAGCTCCAACGATGAAATTATTGATCAAATAAATGCCTTTTTTATGGACCTCGAAAAATCCTATTTTTTGGAAGGGATACAAAAATTGGAGAAACGTTGGACTAAGTGTATTAAGCTAAAAGGAGATTATGTTAAAAAAAAATTTTTTGCGAAAAAAAATTGTGTTTCATTCACCCTCGCAGTTTGTTTTTTGAATGACTGATTTAAATAGTTATAAAAAATATATTTCCATATTTTATCAGGCTCGAGATCATAATTTAATGTTACTAATAAATAGTGAAAACTAATGGAATGGCAACCCTGTCAATTTGTGCTTCGAAAACCGGAGGTGGTTGACAAGGGTAATTCGCATAGTAATTTTTTTAGGATATTTGATATACGATAAAAGCCAGTTCAAAACCATAAGTTGTTTTTGGATTGGGTGGTTCATAAGGATGCTGACGATGACCTAATCGCTCAGGTCGAAAGTGTGCACTACCTCTAGCGCTGATCCTCACAATTTTTTCCATTTTAATAAAAAAAAAAATAGTGTTTACTATTTGTTAGTAACATTAAATTATGATCTCGAGCCTGATAAAATATAAAATATATAATTAAAACAGATAGATCGAATAATATATACAAAATTTACATATTTCTTATTTTTTAAATAAATTACAATCGGTAACGGAAAATATATTGTAAGTGTAGGAATAATCATAGCATTAGGAGCTTCCGAGCGGCAAGTCTTTATCGCGCCAGTAACTCCGATACAAACCGAGCGCTGTACCCTGTGCAGTTGCTTCGTAACCACCTACTTAGTAGTTGTTACTCACCGTACAATATGGCCGTAACTGATGGCGGTGTATATCCACAACACTATTTTTGGACCTAAGCACCATCTTGAACCAAACATCTTCCCGCAGGAATAAAAAGCAACTATTGCTTTGATACACTCACCAAAAAAAGTCTGTAATGGCAAGTGAAAGTTTTGGTGTTATTACGGGAATTTCTGCTAATTTGAGCCCAGCGGTATTTTTTGCTAATCTTAGCAACACATGTCTGCTAACGTGTAGTACAATGAAATTAGTAGAAAAATTAGGAGCCGCTACTAAATTTTAGTAGACTTTTTGTAAAGTGGAATTAAAAATCTGTTTGCTAAAATCAGCAAAAAAAATTACTAAATATTATTAATATTAGTAAAAAGCTTTGAATTTATTTTTCTTATCGAGCATCAAAAATTTTGATTATATTTTTTAAAAAACGAATCAATCATTTTGTTTTAATTTGGTAATTTCTGTTTTGAAAAATATTTTGGTCAATTTTTTTTTTACTTTTAAGGTTAAATTTTAATTGTTTTTAGGGCGGATTTTTAGAACTAAAAAAATCTTTTTAGTGCTATTTTTAATGGATGTCCTCTTTTTAGACATGAGTCGGTATCTTCACTTCCGATCCCTTTTTTAATATATGTAACATTTTAAGGAAATTTAAGTTTGTAGGTGTAGGTTTTAATTAGAAATAACATTTCCTTCAATATCCACTTTTTTAAAATTAGTAATATTTTTTGCTAATTTTAGCAAATCGGTTTTCAAAAATTTGTAAAATGATTTCTGAGATTAGCAACAAAAATTTGTAAATATTCTGTAAAAGTTCTGTAATTTGTAAAATGTAAATAGCAAAAAGATTTGCTAAATAATAATTTTTTACTAAAAATCAGTACAAAAATAGTAGAGTGCGATTGAAAACCGTTTATAAATTTTCTAAAAACTTTTTTTCTGAGTGTAACCTTGCCGATAACATGACTCCACGATAGTTTCAAGTCTAAGATAATGCCAAGATATTAAGCATATTCGGAGACGATAAGATCCTTAAGACTACTGTCAGATAATAAAAATTGGAATGTCTAATTTAAGTTACAAAAAATCTATTCCAATTCACAGCCATAAGTCGAAACAGTGTAGTAATATTTTCTAAAATTCGTTTTATTTAATACATTTTTTAAATGAATTTTTGTTCTCATACAATGCAACCCTATTTGTTTGAGGTATTCTTAATGACACCACTACGATATTTTAAAAAAAGTTATTCCAACAGCTGCTGTATATATTAACACATACGTAGTTTGAATATTAAAGTTCTACATTCAGTTTCATAGAACTTCATTGGTGTTCCTTATTTCATTTCATTTGTTTACATTATAAATGTATTTTACTGTACACTGTAGACTAAAATTGCATTCTATTTATATAATGTTTAATTTAATTTTACATGTGAATTTTTTATTGAATATCATTGTTTACCAACATCTAGCTGCAAATTGTTTATATTTAAAATTAACAAATTGAATACTTTAGCTACCGTTTAAAGCAGAAGAAGTCGAAGTCAAAGGAAAAGCATATGGGGGGTTCATATGTTAATTAGTGGACATTTTTAGATAAAATAAAATCAACATTTAACTTTGTTGAATATTTTAATACCCTCCGCTATGATTTTGATAATTGAGAGAAAAGTACATCGGTGGCCATATGTTGACAATACTTTTTCAAAATTATCTGAATTACGGAAATGTTGTTAGACGTGCTTTTTATTAATTGTAAAATATGAATGTGTCCACATACGACCATCTTCAAATCAATATTATTAAATACATATTATAGATCAAATTAAAAACCGTCAGGTATTTATATTTTACTCAAAATTTAAAAGTAAAAATTTTAAAGAACGAGTATTATAGTCCGCATTTAATACAATTTTTTACTAAAATATTACTTAAGAAATTTTCATAAAAAATTTCTGACTTACGTAAAGTTTAATTACAAAATCATACTATGTGGTAAAAATAAGAGAAAATTCCGGGAATATATATAACACCTTAAATGTAAACCAATAAAAGATTTTTTTAATAACCATTTTTGTAAAAACCTTTTTATTAAAATAATTGTTATTTTAGGTTACATAAATAATTGTTATTTTAGGTTACATAAATGGACAGAAAAGACATGAGGCTTTTATTTGAGGTGCTATTAGAGCTCTCAACTCTTCAAACCAAAATATTTGGACAAAAATATTATGGCCAGGTGAAAATGGTGATATATGGTCATATAACATATGTTCATATAACATATTATTCCAAATATGCTCGGATCCGTTATTTGGGGGTATATGGCCATATATGAGTATATTAAAAAAATAAAATAATACATAAATTAAGTGAATTCATTTAATTCAAAACTATTTTCAAGTAAAACAAGTAAGAGCGGCTAAATTCGGCTATGCCGAATCTTATGGTTGGGAAAAAACTGAAGTTTATATATGGACATATATGGAATGGACAGATTTATATACGGACGCCTTTAAGAGGAAATTTACCATTTAGTTTGGTGATAAAACATGGACTCGGGAAGATTTATGGTTCAAGAAAATAGGTATTTAAAAAAATGTATGTTTTGGGCATAACTTTTTTGTATCTTAACCGATATTTCCGAGTTTTTTAGCAAATATGTTATACTAAAGATTTTCGATCTTTTGCTATATAAGACGTATCCATAGGTCATATTACAGCTCTAAAATAGTATATGAGAAATAAAATAATATAAGAGAAATAAAATAATATATGAGAAATAAAATGGTTTAAAAATCTTTTTATAAATTCTTTTAAATCGGAGCAAAAAATAGAAATAAAACCGTTTGTATCAGAGGGTTTTTATAAAAATTTTGATGTTTTTAGCCTATTTATGGATTATTTATTTATTAATTTAAAATTTTATTTAAATTAATTATTAAATTAAAAAAAAAAAACAAAAAAAAAAGTGTTAAGAAAATATAAAAAAATTGTACAAAAAAAAAGTTGAATAGACGGGGAATCAAACCCGCGCCTAAGAGAAAAAAAGTATTTGTGATATAGCGTTTAGACAACCGAGCTATTGAGGTCATGCGAAATCATCGTTAATATATAATTAAATAAACAGTTTTCGTTCATTAGAGATTTGTTTGGTTTTTATTTAAATGACAAATCTTTGTATGTGTTTGTTGTTTGTGTGTAAAAGGTAAAGAGGTGAAAGAAGAGAATTTCAACAAATCGTTAAAAGAAATTACTAGAACTGCATGTATTTTATTTCTACAAAAACGTTTTATTTAGCTGGCAAATTTGCATTTGGGATTTTATTTCGCTTTTTTATTAAAAAATATTTTTAATTTCTTTAGCTTAATTTTAAAAGTTTGAAGGAAAATAATTTACAAAATTTTTTTTTATAAGTTATTATAAGTCATTACCTAAAATAATTGCACTCAAACGAAATTATGTATAAAATTTTCTTAATATATGAGAAATAAAATGGTTTAAAAATCTGTTTATAAATTCTTTTAAATCGGAGCAAAAAATAGAAATAAAACCGTTTTTATTTTGTTTGTATCAGAGGGTTTTTATAAAAATTTTGATGTTTTTAGCCTATTTATGGATTATTTAATTGTTAATATAAAATTTTATTTAAATTAATAATTAAATGTTAAAAAAAAACAAAAAAATAAACATAAAAAAAGTCTTAAGAAAATAAAAAAAAAATTGAATTGAGCGGGTGTAGGATTCGAACCCGCGGCCTTAGAGAAAAAAAGCATTTGTGACATAGCGTTTAGACAACTGAGCTATTAAGGTCATGCGGAATCATCGTTAATAGAATTAAATAAACAGTTTTCGTTCAATAGGGATTTGTTTGGTTTTTATTTAAATGACTCATCTTTGTATTGGTTTGTTGTTTGTGTATAAAAGGTGAAGAGGTGAAAGAAAAGAATTTCAACAAATCGTTAAAAGAAATTACTAGAACTGCATGTGTTTTATTTCTACAAAAACGTTTGATTTAGCTGGCAAATTTGAATTTGGGATTTTATTTCGCTTTTTTTATTAAAAAATATTTTTAATTTCTTTAGCTTAATTTTAAAAATTTGAAGGAAAATAGTTTATAAATTATTATAAGTTATTACCTAAAATAGTTGCACTCAAACTGAAATTATGTATAAAATTTTCTTAATATATGAGAAATAAAATGGTTTAAAAATCTTTTTATAAATTCTTTTAAATCGGAGCAAAAAATAGAAATAAAACCGTTTGTATTTTGTTTGTATCAGAGGGTTTTTATAAAAATTTTGATGTTTTTAGCCTATTTATGGATTATTTAATTATTAATATAAAATTTTATTTAAATTAATAATTAAATGTTAAAAAAAAACAAAAAATAAACAAAAAAAAAGTCTTAAGAAAATAAAAAAAAAAAAATTGTAAAAAAAATGTTTAATTGAGCGGGTGTAGGATTCGAACCCGCGGCCTTAGAGAAAAAAAGCATTTGTGACATAGCGTTTAGACAACTGAGCTATTAAGGTCATGCGGAATCATCGTTAATAGAATTAAATAAACAGTTTTCGTTCGATAGGGATTTGTTTGGTTTTTTTTAAATTACACATCTTTGTATTGGTTTGTTGTTTGTGTATAAAAAGTGAAGAGGTGAAAGAAAAGTATTTCAACAAATGGATGTTTTGTTATGCGTAATATTCAACATTTATATAAATACAAAGGAATTTTATGGAAAAATTTAGAGGTAGTCCTGGTTTTTTGCTAATATCTCAGCCATTTATCAACCGATCTGGCTGATTTTTACTAGCAAACAGAAATGGATCACATGTAATAGAAATATATAACAATCAAGTCCTCATCATGTCTGGGGTCTTCGGAAAACCCATTTCAACACACAGACGGACAGACGGACATCGTTAAATCAACTCGCTCTTCATAAGGGCCCAGAATATATATAATTTATAGGGTCTAAGATCAATATTGTAGAAATTACAAACGGAATGACATATTTATATATACCCTTCCACCTGTGGTGAAGGGTATAATAAATATATTGCTTTTAAAAATTATAATGAATACTTTTCCATAAGTGAAAGTGTCGAGCATCTTTAAAATTGTATCAACAAAACTTAACTTCTATCCCACTGTGCTGCACATCATAATTATTTTATGTTGCACTAACACACCGCAAAAAACGTCTTTCGTTCACAATTCAGTACGAAAATATTACTGCAGGCAGCATATTTGCAGACACTTTTCTTTGCCTCATCTATTGGATAGTGTTCATACTTTTAGTTGTTGTTTTTGGTTAAAGTTCATTTCTTGCAACATTTGTTGAGTGAGCATCAGAGTAAGTGTGTGTGCGTGGTTTGTGTTGCTTACTTACAGTTCAACGAACCGCTACAAAAGCAAACAAGAACGCACAGTACTGTAGACATTTTCAGTTAAGGTTGCAAAGAGTGTGTGATTTTGTTTTTACACAAATATTAAAATGTGAAATTGCGTTACATTCCATAATGATGAAGATACATTGGCAGTAGGAGGGCATCTATTTTAAGATATACAAATTTGTTGCTTAAACGGTTAAGGGGAAACAGGACATAATAGTGGGAGAGTATTCAAAAATCTTTGATATATTGAAAAAATAATTGAATTAATTGCTTTAAATCAACGGTTCCCAAATGGGGTGTCGCGACTCCCTGGGGGTTCGTAGCTGTATCTAAAGGGGTCCGAGAAGAGTTCGGAAAAATTCTTAAAAACGAGAAACTAATAATAAATAGTCTTCCAAAGTCAGTTGCCATTAAATTTTAAGGGCCGATTTTGAATGTAAACCACACCTAAACGTCAAGTTTTTTTCTGCATTTCATATGACATTTCTCATTTTCAGACTAACTCAATTTAAGCCATGGAAAGATACACAATCAAGCAACGCGTTAAAGTTACTCAGGCTTATTATAAAAATGGACGTTCAGATCAAAATGCATATCGTGCACTTTGTGATTTTTTTTTGGTCAATTACATCGTCCAAGTGTGCGTACAATCGGAGAAATCGTGCAAAAATTTAAGCAAACCGGGTCTGTAGTAGATGTGAAAACACCAGTGCATGCTCGTACAGCTCGTACTGCAGAAAATATTGCTGCTGTTCGCGATAGTGTGGCTGAAGAGCCGTCTACCTCAACTCGTCGTCGTGACCAACAATTGCACCTCTCACGATCGTCGTTGATGAACATTATGCATAAAGACTTGCATTTACACGCTGACAAGGTGCAATTGACTCAAGAACTAAAGCCTCTTGACCATTGCAAACGTAGTCAATGGTCAGAATGGTAGCAAGAAATGGCAACAGTGGATGATCAATTTTCGAAGAAAATCATCTTCAGGGATGAGGCACATTTTCACCTCAGTGGATTCGTCAATAATCAGAATTGTCGCGTTTGGGCGAATGATAATCCAAGAGTGATTGTCGAAAAACCAATGCACCCACGAAGAGTGACTGATTGGTGCGGTTAATGGGCTGGCGGCATCATCTGTATTCCGTATTTTTTCCAAAATGAGGCCGGTCAGGCAGTTACTGTGGAGGTGTTCGCTATCGTGAGATGATAATGAACTTTGTATGGCCCGAATTAGAAGATATGGATGTGCAAGATATGTGGTTTCAACAGAACGGTGCCACTTGCCACACAGCTAACGAAACAATGGCTCTTTTGCGCGACAAATTCAATCGCCGTGTTATCTCACGTGGTGGCGATGTCAATTGGCTGCCAAGATCATGTGATTTGATACCGTTGGACTTCTTTCTTTAGAGTTATTGGAAGGAAAAGGTGTATGTCGATAAGCCAACAACAATTCTAGAGCTAATGGATGAGATAATTCGGCGCATTAACGGCAAAGAACCTCAATTATGCCTCAGCGGCGAGGTCGCGGCGGCCATTTGGCCGATATTTTTTTCCATACATAATTGAACCAAACTATATTATCATAATAAAAAGAAATGACAATAATTTCCTAATTAAATTGTGTTTTATTCAAAATCAACATCGGCCCATAAATCACCCTTTATTTTGGTGTAGATGATGTCACAAAATACTGACCTTTGGTCCCCCACACTTTTTTATTGTTAATATTCAGTGGGCAGGGGGTTTACTTTTCCCGATATTTTTCAATCCATAATATTATATAGTTAGCCAAATACTAATCGCAGATTATATACAAAAATCAATCAAATCAGTATACACAAAGAAATCAAAACAAAGTAAGGAAGCCAAATTTTGGGCTTTGCAGATTGTTTTCCATTGCCTCCCAAATCATAACAAAAAAAATTGGATGTTTAATATTGGGCTTTTCTGATAGTCTCCCATACACAATATGCTTCAGTATTTTAATTGAATTCAGGGGCGATTGCATTAAAAAATTTAAACTTAGCCTCCCCCTGAATCTTAAAAACCACAAAGGATGGGGTCAATCGTTTTCCTTTTCTGATATTTTCCAATCACAATTTTATTTAATTACCTAAATACAAGTTGTATACAAAAACTTTAAGCTTTGGCCGCCTTAATCTTTGAAACACTGATGGAATTAATGGTCACCCTACTTTAAAGCATAAAGAATAAGAGTTTGATTGAAACATCGAAAATTTACAGAAATAATGATATCCATCAAAAGCAATGTAAGAAGTCTTATTCCTATTCAATTTACCGCCACCCTAGTTATCAAAAAAAATAAATCAAACAAAGAGTTATACATACAAATTTACTAGTGAAAATATTGTAGGAGATACCTTCTATGTAATATGTAACAGAAAAATACACTTGAAATTGTTGCCTTGAACATTGACAACTTGACAAGACTCTTACCAGCTTTTGAATATTTTAGAGTGTAGATATTGAAACATTAAAATGTCATCATAGTCTATTATAAAGAGACTTTAGCTGAACTAATAGTTCGCAATTTTTTTACCATATTTAAAAAAAAATATGCTTCACACATGTATGATGGCAAAAAGAAAAACAAACATATTCCAACGTAATTAAAATTTTAAATAAGAAATTCAAAGTGTTAAAAATATGAGAAATTTCTGCTAAAAGGGGGAAACACGATATTCTCAGCTACTTTAAATTTTATTTTGCTAAAAGCAATAATTCTCGTTTGCCAGTTTTTTATGGTAACGGAAATCATAAATCTATTTTAAGAAACGATTTCATTTTTTCCCTATAACTCTGTTCACACTGAACAAAAACTTATAGAATTTTAGAAAATTTGCTTACATGCCTAAAGACATTGTAGAATATGTTTCAGAGAACTGCAAAATCAACTTTTTTCTTGATTTAATCATACACAAAAATTCTTGTTCACATTTAATAATTCAACAAAATTCACTGTAGAATAAAATCAGCATCATGTTACTGAACGCGTAATTGGGATCATTGTGAATCATCTGTCGATTATGTTTTTTACAAATGTAATCACTCAACAAAAGGTCAGCGTTGAATAAATCAGAAAAAACAACAAACAACGCGTATGAGTGTAATCATAATCAAAACAAAATAGAAACACATTTCATAAATTATATTGTGTACATTAGGGTGGGACTTAAATCCGCTTTTTTCGAATTTTTATTAGTAATACAATACTAAAAATATTATTCTTTGTGAAATTAAAATATATTTTTTTTGGAAAAAAATTAGGTCGATATCTCAGGCTTGCCTAATCCGGAAAAATTTAAATATTGTCAAAATTTTTTTTTTCTTCTATTTTGATTGGAAAAGTAGGCAATATTTAACTTTAACCGGATTGGGAGAGCCTGAGATATCGACCTAAATTAAAAAAAAAAAAAAAAAAAAAACTTCACAAAGAACAATACTTTTGGTATTACTAATAACAATTCTAAAAAAAAACGGATTTTATACCCACCCTAATATACATATAACATTTATGAGATGTGTTTCTACAAAACCACCCCCTTTTTACAGATAAGAAACTATTTTGTTTTAATTATGAATACACACATACGCTTTATTTATTGCTTTTTCTGATTTATTCTACATCAAAATAATTATGGTTGACTCAAACGAACAAAATAAAATCAATGGTATAAAAACGACCGATGATTATAAATCAGTGACAACAATGTGCACGTCGTTTGATTGATTTAAAATCATCAACAAATATGTGTGTTGCAGTATATTCAACGTTTGAACGCAAACACATATTTATTCTTGTGTTGATTGCGTATGAACGTTTTGCAATCAGCATTTGCAGTTCTCTGATATGTTTACAGGCAATTAAGTATATGATTAGAAACTTCTATGTATATGTATGTTTCTTGGAAAATATTGTAATGTTTGTATTTGCCCACTTCAACGGAGATATATTTTTAATTTCAATTTATTAATAAAGATGAGAAAAAGAGAAGGAGAAAGAACCGAACCTTGCAGTACCTACACAGAGAAAACAGAGTCATTGTGACAACCGAATTTCTTGCCAACTGAATATTTCGGTTGCAGCAACCGAATTACTTAGTTGTCGCAAAAAAATATTTTTCTGATACAATTGAAATATTTGGTTTCCACCGAAATACTGTTGCCATTAACCAAATTTCTGTTGCACTAACTAAATTTCTGTTGCCACAAACAAATATATCGGTGGCTCCAACCAAACCATTTGGTTGTCAAAATATTTGATTGCCACAATGAATTTGTTTTCTCTGTGTCCGAATTAACGTGAAACTCTTTGGATAAATTCTCATCTCTGAGAAAGCCTAAAATAAATCGAGAGAAGTCATTACCAATACCAACAAAATAAAGCTTAGATACAAGTAGGTCGTGCCACAAACGATCGAACGCCATGGAAATATCAAAATCAACCACTGAACTTTCACTAAACTGATAAATAGGCCGACTCCAACGCTCCGAAAAGAACACTAACAGGTCTCCCAAAGAATAATCTGATTTGGACTCTAGATAATTTACAAAATGCTTATTAACAATGCTCCTTCGATAGCACAGAGCATATGGAGATATGGAGATTGTTTTCAGGTTTATTGGCCGCACGCTTCACATTGTAAATCATCCAGCATGAGGGGAAGATTCTCGCACGGTACGAAGAGCTGAGGAGGTTAACTAGTGGACGATCTAGCGTCGAAGAGCTTTGTTTCATCACCATTTTTTTACAATATTTTTGTTGCTTTTAATACATTAAATTTTGCTTTTTTGTGCTTCTCTGGCAATCAGTGTGACACTATCTAATACATAGTTTTAAAAGCATAGTAAACCTTACATTAACATCATATTCTTACTTATTAACCTCTTTAATATCCAAAATTTTTTCTTCGGTTAAATGTATTTTTCTATTTAGCCCTTGAACTTTTATTTTGGTTTTATGAGTTTATATTTATTTTTTTGTATTATAGAAAATTGTATACCGGCGATTTGCGTCACTTGAAAATTGTACATTGTAAACTCTAGTTTGATGTCTGCATTGTTGAAAGTTTTATTACAATATGTTTGTGTTTTTTTAATTTTCACTGTGAAGGTTTCTTGCAGTTAGGGCAATTGCCTCATCAACATCATCACTCACTCACTCACTCACTCCCCAGCAAAACTTTGGTAATGGGTGCGATATTCTCATGCGTTACCTTATAATGATAGCTCGTTACTGTTTTAATTTTTTGCAAGCATAAAGTAATAAGTTCTGATTATTGATTACGTAATATATCTAAAATCTACTTTTAGATACATTACTTTGTGTTTTTTTGTAAGCAAAAGGGTAATGTATGTTTGTTTTGACAACACTAGCAAAAAAACGAAGCGCAACAATTCATTAAAGTTTAAAGCAATCTTATACTATATGCGTCGATAGCTCAGTGGGTAGAGTTCTTGGCTGGCAACCAGAGTTCCCTGGTTTGATTCTCATCATGACCACATTATTTTTAATAACGTTTATAATATTTGTAATATATTTTTTTTTTTTTAATAAAAATTCCTCTTTTTAAAAATCTATTTTTAGACACATTACTTTTTTCATTCTCTTAACCATATAAGTAACCCCTTACATTATCACCTCTAAAGTAATAGGTATATACATTACTTTGAGGCTCATCGCCTGTAAAATTCATCAGTGAAGTAAGGTGTAGAGTAATCCATGAGTCCCTATGACTACACATTACTTTACACATTATTTGCTAATGTGTGGTTTTGCTGGGTCACTTACATTGTCTTTCACTTAAATACCTCTATGTATTGTCTTTAGGGCTTGAAGTATGTACATTTTTGTTTACTATCCATACAAATATGTATATTTACGTTAAGTTTACATGTTGTTTACATTAATGTACATAATTCACATGTATGTTACATACGGTTTGTTAACAAATAGATTTTGCAAGTTTTTACTTTTGAGGAATTAAAAGTAATAAATAATATTTGCATTTTATAAATAATAATAAGGTTGATAAACCTGTGATTATGCAGAGAATTGAAATTGTATTAAAATAACGGTATTGAGTTATCCCACCGCGTCATTAAATGCAATAAATTATAGTCAAAGTGATTCCAGAAAATTATTAAAATGTTGTCAATTGCACTGTAGTGGAAAACACTTTTCCATTTAATCGCTAAGATAAATCATAGTTTTTTATTATAAAAATAGCTAAAGTTTATTAAAAATTAATGTTTTTACATGAATGTATGCTTATTGTGTAACACATCGCCTGAAAAATCCATTGGATGATACATAGGTGGCGCCACTAATGTAAAATACATATGCTACCTGTTAAAATTTAATAACAATTCGTTAATTAGTGAACAAGTTACAGCTAAAGTGTAGGCCAACCATAATGCACGATGTTAATTGCAAATAAATCAAAATTTTTTTAGAGAATTATCTTAATATTTTTATGATAGAAGAATCTATGACAATTATGTGCTAAATGCTCGCCACGGCTTCGGTGTTATACCTCTATCTGATGGTCAATATTTTCATCTTCAGCGACGAGGCACACTTTCACCTAAGTGAATTCGTTAACAAGCAGAATTGCCGAATTTAGGCAAATAGGAATAAACGAGTGATTGTTGAAAAGCCGATGCATCCACAAGGAGTGACTGTTTGGTGCGGTTTATGGGCTGGCGGCGTCATCAGGCCGTACTTCTTCGAAAATGGGGTCGGCCAAGTAGTTACCGTGAATAGTGTTCGCTATCGCGAGATGATAAAGGACTTCTTGTGGCCAGAAATCGAGGATATGGACCTGGACGATATGTAGTTCCAACAGAATGGTGCCACTTGCCACACAGCCAACGAAACAATAGCTCTTTTGCGCGAGAAATTCAATGCCCGTGTTATCTCACATCGTGGCGATGTTAATTGGCCGTCACGATCATGTGATTTGACACCGTTAAAGTTCTTTCTTTGAGGGTATTTAAAAGAAGAAGTGTGCGTCAATAAGCGAAGAAGGATGAGATAATTCGGCACATTAACGACATTGAACCTCAATTATGCCTCAGAGTCTTTGTAAACATGGTCCATCGGATAGAGGTATGCCAGCGAAGCCGTGGCAAGCATTTGGCCGATATTTTGTTTCACAAATAATTATCATAGATCCTTCTACAGGGTGTCCGCCGGGAAGGTATACTACTTTGTTTTGCCGCCAATTTGGCAAACATTAGTCTTGACAGTTCATATTTGGCAGTCGTGAAGTAGACACGTGGCAAATTTATTATGGAAAAATTTTCGATAAACCAACGTGTTTTAATCGTTAAAACAGCTCGCCCATGACAACCCCGATTTTCATGAAAAAATCATAATGAGTGACGAGGCACATTTTCATTTGAATGGAAATAGGAAAACCCTCAAACTATTCATCAGTCACCTTTGCATCCATTAAAAGTGACAGTCTGGTGTGCAATTTGGTCAGGAGGAATCATTGGACCTTACTTCTTTGAAAATGAAAGCGGCGTAACGGTAACTGTGAATGGGCAGCGATATCGTGATATGATTGAAAACTTTTTAACGCCATAACTGCATGCTTTGGGCTTAATTAACATTTGGTGCCACATCGTATACCGCCAGGATTACAATGGAATTACTGCGAGACCTCTTTCCACAACAACTTATTTCAAGAAATGGTGATGTTGATTGGCCTCCACTGTCGGCTGATTTGCCTGCTCCGGACTTCTTTTTGTGGGGATATCTGAAAAGCAAGGTTTATGCAAACAAACCAGAAACGCATAAGCAACTCAAACAAAATATTCGTGATGAAATTTATTAAATACCGCTTGAAATGCGTGAGTATGTAATAAAAAATGCGCTCAAAAGGGCTCGCATTTGTGAGGCGGACATTTATCTGATATTGTATTCCATACATAATTGCCGACATTAAATAAAACATTTGTCAATATAAGATCCATTCTCTTTTATTTAATCAAAAATTATAAACAAACAAAGTAGTATACCTTCCCGGCGGAACCCTGTTTCATAACAGAAAATATTAAGATAATTCTCTGAAAACTTTTTGTTTTATTTACAACAAATATCGTGCATTATGGTTGGACCACCCTTTAGTTTGCATTACTTGAGGGAGTATAGCATTTAATGTAACCCAGCAAAAACAGAGTTTGAACTACTTACCAGTCTATTTACTCGCTTAATTACTATTATTCGCGATGCCCCAAAAGTAATGAGTGGTCATTACCTTCTCACTTACAAACAACACAAAGAAATGAGTGACCATTACCCTCTCGCTTACAACTAGCCAAAAAATAATGAGTATCCATTACTTTTTGGACATTGCGAACAAAAGTAATTAAGCGAGTAAATATGCTGGTAAGTAGTTGATATGCTGTTTTTGCTGGGAAACTATGTATGGGCTAATGACCAGTCATAACCAAAATTTGGTTGGGACATATTTCATCAACTGCTAGGGCTGAAAATCAAAAAATTTCCGGACCTCCTAAGTATACACGAAATTCTGTTAAATTTGAATTAGAAAAAGTCGATGGTGCTGTTTAGTTTTGATATTTCCATATGGAAATAGGTTGGTTTTAATTTTTAGGGGTTTTGCATTTTTTTTTTAAAGGAAACAGATAATCGACAATAAATATTTGTTAATCTAAATTGAGTATAAAAAGCACTTACCTTTATTTTTGTATACACAAAACAAATGAGGATTTAATCAGCAAAAACATTATAGAAGAAGACAAATAAAAAACAAACGTGAAATCCAATTAACTCTTCCTTCTTGGTCACAAAAAATAAACACAGATTTTTGGGTGTAACTTGTTTTGATAGCAGGTAAAGATGAATATTTTTTTGTCTTTGTGGAATGACCAAAAATTTTATAAGAATTTCGAAATGCAATAAATTTTTTAACACTGTTTTAAAAATTATTAGCGTTGACAATATTATATTATGTTATTGATGATGCTATTTTTAAAAAAAGGTGGTGGCTTTTTATGCTTTTTATAAATTTTTGATGCAGCCAGACACAATGAAAAGATACTTTTGATTTTTTTTTTTTTGCATTAAAGTTTAATCCAGATAATGTTAAAGTGTGAGGCTTCTTTTGTAGTATTTCCTTTGTTTAAGTATAATTTTAAAATTTTATTTTTTTATTTAATTTGTTTATAAATTTGTTATTTTATCTACAAAATTGGAATACAAGAAAAGGGCTATTTTTATCTTTTCTTAGATATTTTTTAAGGTTTCGTGTTTTTTTATTTAATTTTTATTTATAAACACGCACGCGATACTAAAACGTGTATTGATAAAGAGAGAGAGAGAGACATTTTTTCGATTTTTTTAGAACGTAAATATTACGTATGAATAAAAAAAGAAATGGATGAAAACAAAACGATGGCAACTGATGATGATGATGATGACAACAACTACAGCAATAAAAACCTTTAATAATAACAACAACAGCCTAAAAGCTGTTTTAGGCAGAAGTTCTTAAACATTTTATATGAGTGCCTTAATTTCGTCGATTCAATTCTACGCTAAGTTAATATAAAAACTTTCACATGTGAAAATAAATTTTGATTCTTTGAATGTTTTGACTTAACCTTTAACTATGCAAGTAAAATTTTTGGACATAGTGACGTGGAGTAAATTTTACCCCTTTTGATTTTATTAAAAAATTCTTTTATAAAATATTTCTTAACTTCTTAATTTTTTTTTTTTGAGCTTTAGGTTGTTTTTTTTATAAATAAAAATATTATTTTTTTATTATTTTGCTATTCCATTGCGTAGCATCATCAGGAAATAATAATAATTATAGTGACAAATAAAATACATTTTTTGAAAGCTTTGATAAATTTTTAAAAAAATTTTAGGGTATATAAAATATTTCTTTATTTTATGTGTAATTGACAATTTGTTTCACATCCTTAGTTAAGCACGTCAAGCACCTTAAACATTATGGTTTAGTGTTAACTTATGACCATCGTTATTAATTTTTTTTATAAATAAGATATATATAATTAAAATAGTTTGTAATTTAAATTTACTGAAAATGTAATTTAAAATAAATGAAAAATCATTTAAAAACCAGTTTACTAACTTGTCATTTAAATCTAAAGAACTTTTCATTTATTTAAAATTAAATGATTTTATTTCAACTATTAACAAATATGTAAAAACAAATCATATATTTTATTTAACTGTCCACTTATTTTATATAAAATCCGTAAAAATAAATAATATTTCGTGGATTTCGCTCATAAAAAAGGACTACAAAGTCTGTAAAAATAAACGACTTATTCATTATTTATTTTAATTATTTTAACTATCAGCCAATTAAATATAAAAATGATAACTGTAATAGAAAATCTCCGTTTTTATGAAATTCAGTTTTTAAATAAATGCCAAAAAAAAAATTAAAAATATATTTATTTGTATTTCAACTATTTTATAATTTAAAATAACTTTTTAAATGAACTACAGTCAGTAAATGTAAAAATATTTTATGTGCCCAATTTCTGGGCTTGAACAGCATTTTTCCCTAGCAAAAAAAAACATGTTGAAGAAATCAAAAAATTAAACTATATGAAATGAATTTCTTCTAACGTCCAAATTAAATCTGGCCGAAAAAATTCAATAATAAAATCAAAACTGAAAAAAAATTAAAATACTCTTGTAAATCACCAAAAAGAAAAAAAAGTGAAAAACGACTCCGCCTCACAACCGTTTCAAAATTCGATAGTATAAAATTTGATTCAACCATTTTTAAATAAATAAAATCCAGTGGTAGCAGTATTTAGTAAAATCCATGTAGTACACATTTCTTATATCAAAATTTAGCGCTTTAGCTGTTGTCACCAATAATAGGTCTATACGAGGTAATTTTGGGTAAAGTCCGGCAAAATGATAGTAAGCAAAAAATTCTCTCACCAAACCATAAGAATGCTCAAAATACTGCCAACGCATAAAACCACATTTCATACCCAAAAATAAATGTCAAATTAATTCATATTAAAAAGCAGCATAATTAATAAATATGTTTGAAATAACAAATAACTATTAATATTTTCAAATGCATTTTTCATTATTAAGAAGAAAAAGTTATTTATAGTAAATTTTTCATTTAATTTTAATTTTTTATGAATGTAAAACAGCTGATTTATTAGCAGCAGGAGATGATTTGACAGTTTTACCATATTACTCTCTCATGAACGCTCTCATTTACCAAATTTTTACTACAATAAACGCTTTCTGGTAAGATTGGGTTTCCGCGGCCACCAGCGGTAACGTACGTCGAACACAAGTAATATGATTTAGTTTTCATTTGCAATATAATATTTAAAAAATCGGTAATTCATACTAGCATTTTCTTCAAAACCGTAGATGACCCCCATTGAATATAAGCCAAAATTAATTATTTTCAGTTGCTATCAAACGATAAAATTAGAAAAAAACTTTTGGTTTTTTAATTTATAAATTAAGTTGATTTTTAGAATACTATTTTACTTAAATTATAGGACAAATAAAGGCATCACTATTTTAATCACGACTTTCTTCTTATCCACAAAATGTCCTAAAATTTGTACTACGTTACGTACGTTATTCTAAAACAAATGTCATCTAGTAGGTGCGGGGCGCAACTTTTAAGAATCCCTGACTTTAAACAATAGTTGCAGAACAATATAAAAAAAGAGTATAAAACCATCAAACACATACGATGTAGTAATCGTCGTAGTAAACATTTTATTTGTTTGAGACTGGTCGTAAAATCTAAACACATGAAATTTTCAAAAACGTACTCACTTTTTTCGTAAAAGTACATAAAGAAAACAAGAAACAATAACAAAATATAAACAAAAAGGGCGCGACAAAAGATACAAGTGCAGGAAGTCACATTGCAGAGGAAACCAGATTCAAACAAAAAAAAAAAAAAAGAAACATAATAGCAAAGAAAATGGGGCAAAATGGAAACATTGTAAGAAAGCACAAATTATTCACGGTCAAGTACGACCCATATGCTACCCTACGTTATTTTAAATGTTCTATAACAAAAGAAACTAGGTCGATATAATTGCAATATGAAGTGTTTTCATATTTCAAGTATAAACAACAAGTTTACATTACATATGCACTTAAGTTAAAATATCTTGAGTATGAAAAATTCGATTTTTTTGTAAAATGCAAATGAAATATAACAAATGTTTATAAATATTCTATTCGAAGCATTGCCAGACATGGAATTTTTTCCCCAATATTAAGAAATTTTTTTGGTCTTTGGGGACAGTAGATTTTTTTTCAAAAATTTAAGACCTTTTTTAGAAAAATTTGATTAACTTCTTATATTTTTAACAGTTTCTTTAACCGATGAATGTGCCTTTACAGAAAAAATAAAAAAATTAAAATTGAGAAAACATTGTCGACGTGAAAAATGGCTGAGCTGAAAAACGTTTTTGAATGTGAAAACACTTTTTGTGCTGAAAATAAATTTTTCAGTTGAAAAAAATTGAGATTAAGAACTATTTTGAAGTTAAAACAGAAATATTTTGACCTAGAAAAAATTTTAAATTAATATACAACAATAAAATGTTATTTAACTCTAGTCGTCTGGTGAAAATATATGTCAAAATATTTTATTTACCACGAAATTAAGATTTTCATTAATATTTTAACGGTCCGATTTTGCCCATATAAACCATGTAAAGAAACTACAACAGCTGTTTAAATGAACTTTTTCATCAATTTTTACTATATTTATTGCGCTGTTAATTTTCAGCCCAGGCCCCCCCTAAGGGAATATAACAAAAAACCTACTGTGATCAGGCTTGACCGACAATAATTTTTAACTTGCTGTATTTTGTAACAATTTGAACACACAACTCGTTTCTAAAAACTAGGACCTAGAGTCAAGACCGGTCTACCCGATCTTCCCGGTCTGAACGGGTAGACCAGTCTACCCGCAAAAAATATTTAGTTGCACTAAATCAAAAATAGATGAATTAAAAAAAAAAATACTTGTTAATTTTTTTACTAAATTAATTAATTAAATTAATAAATTAAATTAATAAATTAAATTAATTTTTCACAAAAACAATTTTTTTTAAAGTTCTTTTTGTAAGAGAAATTCTTTTTCGAAAAAGTGCTTTTTGGTAAAAAAAAAATTGTTTTTTAACAAAAAAAAATAATTAAAAAAAAATTTTTATAAAAAGTACTTTTAAAAAAGAAAAACTTTTTGGCAAAAGTAATTTTCTAAAAAAAAATATTTTCCTAAAAAAGAATTGTTTATTACGGCTATTGTTTTATACGGCTATTTTTTTCTTATACAAAAACACTGCAATAAGTTTAAACTTTGCAGAAATAGTCTAGACCAAGGGTGTCCAAGCCCTATGCGCTTGATGCTCATTTGGTTTTGTAAAAGCGCTTAGCTATAAGCTGTGTGTTTTAATACACATAGAGCACTCAGCAATAGCAATACGAAATACACAAATAACTTTGCCTTATTAGTTTTTGTGTCGTTCTTTAATGTGTACACGCAAGTGCAAACCAACAACACTTTCGTATGCTTTGCTGGTAAACATTGACGACAGCGATCATCAATGTAGATTTTGTTTAACGTATGATATGAAATATTTTTTTTTCTTATTTCTTTGTATGTATTGGGTTTTACAATAAAAAATATTGCATAAAAATTAGTTATTCTTTAAATGTATTGGTGTTTGCTCTTCCATAAGGAACTTTTGGGCACCCCTGGTCTAGACATAAATTCGACCACGAACAATAGAAATTTTTGCAGGTTGTGAAGCCAAAAGGGTTCCAAAAAATGCAAAAGAAATCATAAGTACTGCATTTTGCATATATTTAAATAAAAACGTTACGGTCCTTTTCGGGTAGCAGTTCGGCGTTTTTACGCCAAAGCTTCAAATGGGTTAAAACTTTGCAGAAATAGTGTAGACATAAATTCGACCAAGAATAATAGAAATTTTTGGGAGGTCGTGGAACAAAAATGTTCCGAAAAAGACAATAGAATTCAGAAAGTACTGCATTTTTCATATATTTACATGAAAATGTCACGGTCTTTTTAGGGTGGTAGTACGGCGTTTCTACACCGAAGCTCAAAGTGGGTATACAACGCTTCCTGTCATGTTTCATTTCTGTACAAACCAAATTATGGCCGTTAAAAATCGCATTGTGGTTAAATGGTTAGCGCGTTGGACTGTTGCACAGCACTCGCGGGTTTGATCCCCAGCAACACCGATTTAGAAAAATAATATGTTTGACTTTTCTATATCTCATACATATGGCAACGTCCTCCTTCGGTGTTTTTTTCCATAGCACATAACCCCGCCGAAGTAAAATAACATAATAGAGCTATCAACTTAAAAGATTCAACAGCTTCACTAATCCTTTATCAGATGGCGGGCACCAGCTGTTGTAAGATTTATGATCTTGCACAATTACAGTGTTGCCATATTTGAGGCCTTTCATCTTTCACCACCTTTCATCTCTCGTCTATCTCCTTTCCAAAGAATGAAAGCACATTAATTAGTAGGAAGAATTTCCTGAGTGTAGCTTCCTTTTAAAAAAATATAATAAATGATATTTCGGCCATAATCACAAATCACAATATAAATTGTCAGTATAACCTCATTTCTATTGCTGGGATTATAACCGAAAGTTTTTTAATATAATCCCGAATCAGTTGGGGTAACATTTGCTCGGAGCGAATGACATATGATTACTTACAAGAAAGGTATCACCGGCATCACCCACGGATTTTTGATGTTAAAAGGTTTAAAGAGCAGGATATAAAGTGATTTGTTTAGTATTTTTGAGATAGCTTTTATTTTGGAAGATTGGGTGTGCAATGAAAGGTATTTGACAGACCTATCAAGTGGTATACCAGACATGCACTATTATGCTCAATTATGCTCAATTATTTTTTATTTATAAAAACACATACATTTTAGGGGGTTTTGTATGGGTGTGGTATAGCGAAGTTCTGAGTTTATCCATCAAATGCATACATGTTCATAAAATTTAACCGGGTGGGAGTTGAGGCTTTTTTAATATTGCTGACACACAAAGAAAATAAAATCATTGTAACAACCCAAAAAATCTCCCAACTGATTGGTTTGATTAGGGCCACCGATATAACTGTTTTGGACAACAGTTATTTGTTAAATAAAGGGTGGTTAAATTTTAAGGGCCGATGTTGAATGTGAACCACACCTAAACGACAAGTTTTTTTCTGCATTTCATTTTACATTTCTCAATTTCATACTAACTTAATTTGAACCATGGAAAGATACGCAATCGAGCAACGTGCACGATATGTGATTTCAACAGGACGGTGCCACTTGCCACACAGCTATAGAAACAATGGCTCTTTTGCGCGACAAATTCAATGGTCGTGTTATCTCACGTGGTGGCGATGTCAATTGGCCGCCAAGATCATGTGATTTGACACCATTGGACTTCTTTCTTTGAAAGAAAAGGTGTACGTCGATAAGCCAGCAACAATTCAAGAGCTAAGATATGAGATAATTCGGCACATTAACGGCATAGAACCTCAATTATGCCTCAGCGTCATCGAAAATCTGGACTATCGGATGGAGGTGTGCCGTCGAGGTCGCGGCGGCCATTTGGCCGATATTTTGTTTCATACATAATTGAACCATACCATATTATCATAATAAAAAGAAATGACAATAATTTCCTAAATAATTTGTGTTTTATTCAAAATCAACATCGGCCCTTAAAATTTAACCACCCTTTACAATAGAATTCCTTTCATTCGGACAGCTAAATATTTCGGCAACTGCAACCAAACCATTCAGTTGACAATAAATATGTACAATAAATAGTTTGAAATTATTTAGCGATGGAAATAGTTTTAATATTTCCAATTCTAATCTGATACTTTTTTTGTAAATACAAAAACAAAGTTCCTGTACAATTTACATTAATTTACGTTCGAGAAAAATTGGCAATTAAGAGCATTTTAGCAAATTATTTCATCATAATGTAGTAGGGTACGTAAAGCTACTTCAAACCCATATCAATATCAGCGAAAAAAATGTTTAAATCGTCTTTAAAAAAGTAAAATTCCCAGAAGGGACCATTGTTTTTTTTTTATTTAGATAAAAACACATGTTAGGTACATACGACGGAAATACAAATAAAACGTATGAAAAGAAGTAAGAAAGCAGAATTACAAGAAGGAGCAAATAAAGAAGAAAGACTGCAAAAAAACAACAAAAAAAATATCCAAAACTTGACAGACAAAAAGCTGACACAAAGCATGTTTTTCACACAAATTTAGTTAGTTTTTGGTTCGAAATAAATTTTTTTGGTTTTTTTAGAAATCATAAAATTCAGTCATAAATTTCCAAAATAATACAATTTACGTAATAATAATGTAAATAAATAAGAATTTTAAAATTCCATTTTTAGTAAATTAAAAAAAAAACAATTTAAATATTCCTTTTGCAAATGAATTAAAGTTACACTTATTTCTAGACTGATTATCTAATAGATACAAAGATAATATTATTTTTTCCATTTAATATGTATTTTTTTGAAATTTTTCTTTTGGTCACTTGGTTTTTAAATGAATTATTTGTTCTATTTGTTTTAAATAGTTGTTTAAAGCAAAATTATTTTATTTTATGTTTTTTTTTCTTCTTCTTTAGAGGTTTATTAATGTATATATTTTTGTTTTGTTGTTACGCAAATATTGATTTTTTTACAAAATTTTTCTATTTTAATTATAATTTTTAACTTCAAATTCTTCTTTACATATTAATACTGTTGCATATTTGCTGAAACTTATTTTAATAAAATATTGAATTATCAATTTTATTATTACATTTTTTTAAGAAATTTTTATCTTTTTTATAATTTATGTTTAAACATTTGTTTTTTCGTTAAAGTTGTCGTAATTTTTTTTTTTTTAGTTAGAACATTTTTTCCAAAACTATTTAAGAAAAATTAAATTTATCTAGATATTTTTGTCATTAACTTTTTTATTTTATTTAACAACCGCTAGATATATTTTTCCAGTATTTTTTACAAAATTCTTTTTGTTTCAAAACCGTTCGCTTTGAAATCTCTTCGTAGACTGAATTAAAAGTTATTTAAACTTTTTGTCTAATAAGATATACTTCTTTATTATGTTTGCTGGTTGGTTGTTCGGATAATTTTAGTCTTGTACTAAAGTATCTCAATACTCTACTTAAATATAGTTGTATTCATGCTCATGCTCAGTGAATGTATTACACAAATGCAGTTTATTTTTACTCTCCCTTTTACAATTAGTTAATAAGGCTGCCAGACTTGTGGTTTTGTCACCAAGTTTAGTGATTTTTTGTCTTGTTGAGAAACATTTTCAATTGGCACACGATTTTTTTTTTGAAATTAAAGAATATATGGGGGATTTCTTGGAGTTATAAAAATTAATAAACTACCCGGTGTTACAGTGAAGGCCTGGTTGAGTTAATCACTTTCGAATTTGCAGAATTTTGAATGCACTGTTAAAATCTAAAGTTATCGTCAAAAAATGTTTTTTCAACACTTAATTATATCAGTTTTGAACTGATTTTAAATTTTTGAATGGTCTCAGAAAGACGAATAGTTAAATATTTTATAATTAAAATTTAAAGCTTTTTTTAATTTTTTCAATTTTGACGCCTTTATTTTCTAATACTTTATTTGGAAACATATTTTTTCTTATTTTTTTTTTTTTTTTGTAAGTACGTTTATTAATGAGTAAAACCAGTCATTCTTTGATAAAATCGGTAAAAACTTATTAGTTACAATTTTTTTAAATAAAATTTTAATTTTTCACAAATATAAATTTTTAACAAAACAAAAACATTTAAAATAAGTATTTTTAGCCCCTGAGAGGCAATAAAAGGAATTGGTAATATTGCTTTATTATTTCACTATTTTAAATAGTGATAATATCGCATCTTAAAAATATCGTAATTGTAAAACTATGTAATATTTTTTTTTGTTATGCCAATTTTTACAAATTGATTTTTATCATAAATGTGACGACTTTTCTCCAAAATCGTCTGGCAGCCCTGTTTTTTTATTTAAAAATATTAACCAAAAAATTTGTTTACATTTAGTTACTCTCTGTGTAGAATGTGTTGTAAATAAATTGTTTAACTGCATTAATAATTAATGAAAACAAAAATTTTTATCTCCAAGATACGCAACAATTCTTTTATTTCAAAAGAGAGTGTGAGAATCACTATACCAATTTATAAGTTGTTCTCTTTTGCTCTTTTATTTTTAGTACTTTAATATTATGGTTTGTGTATTTGATTTAATTTTTTGTATTTTAAAAATATTTTAACAACAGGTTAATTGTAAGTTGTACCTTAAAGTTCTTCAAAGTTAGAGTATTTAAAAAAAAAACCGGTTTTAGATTTAATCGAAAAAACGTTTGTAAATCAAAAGGAGTATAAATTTTTGCAAATAAAACCAGTTAAATGATTTTTTCGATTTATACACTCAGAAAAAAAGTTGGTAGAAAAATTTGTAAACGGTTAACAATCCCACTTTACTATTTTTGTACTGATTTTTAGTAAAAAAATTATAATTTAGCAAATCTGTTTGCAACTTACATTTTAAAAATCAGAAATCATTTTACAAATTTTTGAAAACCGATTTGCTAAAAATAGCAAAATAAATTTTTTAATTTTAAAAAGGTGGATATTGAAGGAAATGTTATTTCTAATTAAATCATATCTACAAACTTAAATTGCCTTAAAATGTTACATAGATTACAAAAAGGGATCGAAAGTGAATTTACCGACTCATGTCTAAAATAGGACATGCAATTAAAATAGCACTAAAAAGTTTTTTTAGTTCTAAAAATCATCCCTTAGAAGTAAAAAAAATTTACTAAAATATTTTTTAAAACACAAATCACCAAATTAAAACAAATTGATAAATTCGTTTATGTTTTTACAATTTGTAAGCCTTTGATTATTTTTTTTTTTAATTTTGTCTATAATATTTTTTGAAAAAAATTGATAAAATAAAAAAATTTGTATGCTCGATAAAAAATATATTTGAAATTTTGTACTGATATTTATAATATTTAGTAATTTTTTTGCTGATTATAGCAAACAGATTTTTACTTATATTTAGTAGCGGCAGCTAATTTTTTCTACAAATTTCATTGTACTACACGTCAGCAGACATGTGTTGATAAGATTAGCAAAAAATACTGCAGGGCTCAAATTAGCAAAATTTCCCGTAATAAGAGCAAAATTTTCAGTTGCCATTACAGACTTTTTTTGGTGAGTGTATATCAATGGTAAACCACACATTAGAGCAGCAATGGAGAAATATTCTATAGAAGTGATAAATCGAAATTTGAATTTTCTAAGGACTTTGGATGAAATGTTTTGTAAAAACATTTTCTCATAAAATTGAATTTTGGCATACGAACATAGAAACTTGCTCAGAACAACTTTAAGTGTAGGCCCACAATTAGAGCTGGGAGTTTTTATTACAGCATGCTAAATTGTTTTGATTTCACGTGAAAAAACATAAATTTTTTTCACAATGCAATTGACGTAATTTACGAAACACATTTTTGACACAGCACGAATTTTGATAATAAAATTCAATGATTTGCAAGCATTATTCGAAGAAGAAGCAAGCATATTTTTTAGCGCTCTAACCACGCATTTATGGGAAAAGACAATTCTAATTTATCACAGGCAAGAGCAAAAGGATTTCCTGGAGCAAGTTCTTGACTATGGATGATTTTATGTAATTAAAAAAAAAAATTTGTTCTTTAAAACTTCAATCGGGTTTTTCTCGCAAAACTTTTTTTGCAATCGATAGTCAGGATTTCTCAAAAGTTACTTTTTCAAAATGTCATTATCTTGTGCTTGAATGAAGGATTTTCATTTTTTTTATAACAACTTTTTTTGTGAGGGAGTAGCTGTTGAAAATTTTATTAAAATATAGGACTTTCTGTTTACAACTCCGCTAAAAATTGTAATTTTAATTCATTTATTTTTTCTTCATTCAAGCACAAGCTTTATACATCTACCAACAGAAAATTTTTTTTTTTTTAATTTCTGATGAACCAATCAGAGTTATCCTGATTATGCCGAAAGAATTTTCTGTTTAGGAGTCAAAGAAAATGCTGTCTTTTTTTAAAAATTTCATAATAAATTTAATATGTATTTTTGCTAAATTAAATATAATATTTCATTTGTTAAATTTAAAAAAAAAAATCAGTGAAATACGCTTTTTGAACCTTTAAAACCCACTTAACATCTTCAGATCTCAAAATAACGAAAATGTGAAAAAACAAGCGCTGGTACCCAAAGGATTAAAAAGGACTAAAGAAAAAAATACACGAGTCCAATATTAGGGCCAATCGATAGAAGAACGAAATTTTCCATGTTATATTGGGGGAGTCTTTTAAAGGATTCCTATTATTTTTAATAATTTTTGTTACTCAATTGAAATTGAAACTTATCTTCCGTGGAGGGTATAACAACAAATCGGTAAAAACGAATTAAATGCTTTTACTTGTTTACTCCCTAAACATCGGAGATGGTAAATAAAACACCTGTAAAGTTTAGATTTTTATTCTCTTATCACATCTGAGTTTCATCCAAATCGAAGTGTAAGCATTAGGGAAATTCCCATGACATTTCAAAATACTAAATTTTTATGCGATATTTAAATAAGTTTCAATAAACAAATCAAACCTCCTTTGTATTCAAAAAATATATATATTATTAACCGTATATTATATACACACGTATAACACATAGTTGTATCTAACAGATACAAATACTGTACAAGCTAAACACAGCTAGTCATTGTTAAATGTCACAAGAAATGAAAATAAACAATAACCACCTGTCATTATGACAATACCAAATGTCACATAAAAAGAAAATATATACAAAACAAAGTGTAAGACACCCAAAGAGAGAGTATAAAAGAGAATAAAGTCCCCATGTATTGAACACAATTTGCTCCATAATTATGAACAACGAAATATGAAAACAGTTTGATTTGGAGTTTAATATAGCGAATGGGGGTTGTTTCGCACACATTTTGTAGTTTGGGGAATATGTAAAAAACAACAACAACAATGTTATAACAAACAACGGTAAAACGATGGCAAGTGTATGTGTATAACGGTATTGGTACTCTAACACGGCGGTTTACGAACATTTAACTGTTAATAAACCCACAGCAAAAGATACATTTTTCATCATATCTTTTTTTTTTTTTTGTTTATTGGGGCTGGGGGGAAAACAACATTTGGCCAAAAAAAAAGGAAGGGTGGAGGCGAGAAGATAGTAACTATAATTTTATTAAACGAGTAAAAAACAAAAAGAGTAGAGTATAGAAACGAAAATATTTGCTGCAAGTAACAATTATTATATCGAAAATGAAAAAAATATATATTTTACAGAAGTAGAGAAATAATAACGCACGAATGTTCATGTAACGGATGAAAAAATTGTATGACAAATTAAAGAAAAATTAAGAAAAATGTTATGAAATTTTTGTTGGTGCCATTATTAAAAGAAAAATTTACAAAAAAAAAAAATTAGTAGAAAATTATAATAAAAATTTATAAAAGTGTAAAAAAATAAAGATTTATTTTTAAGATTACAAATAAATGTATTAATTGAAAATTTTGTTAAAAAAAAAAGTTATTGGTTCTTTTTCAATAACCTACAAAAAAATTTGCAACAGTGATTTTGTGTTTTCCTACAAGCAATAAATTATGTATTGCTAAGTGATATTTTGCTTTAAAAATAATAATATTTTAAAATATATATTGATTGTAATATATTGACCAATATGTCAACTGAAAGCAATAATACTCCAGTGGATCCCAGAGTTCAGGTAAGATACAAATCAATTGTGTTATTCTTCTTCTTCTTCAAACCAACTTATTGACCAAACAAAAAAAAATGATTTGCAAATTTTTTTATTCATCATTAAATTTCTTATTCTATTGCTATAATATATTTAGTATAGATATTATTTTTTGCTATTAATTGTGACCCCTGAACTCTAATTAGTATACATATTCTAGTTTTTTTATCCAAAAATTTATTTTATATTGTATTTTGCTTAACAATTTTATGTTTATGACAAAAGTTAATGTTTATTCTCAACGACAATCATAAAAATAATGATATTTCGCCTTCACCATGACATAAGCATTATTTATAATTATATATATTTAAAAAAAAAAATGTATATAAAATCTTATAACAATATTTTGTTTTTTTTTTTTTTACTACATAGTTTGTATCTGTGCCAAAATCATTGTTCTTTTTGTTACTCTAACCCAAATTCTTTATTAGCCAAAATAATAATACAAAGATATCGAACTGTCGATTTCATTTCCATTCATGATTATATTTTACTTGTATTATTTGGATTGTTATTTGGATTTAATTGAATACATTAGCATACTTATAGCCAATTTTATATGGAATAATTTATCTGAAAAACGTGTTTTGTTTACGACACACAGTGGAGTTAAGTGCATTTCGGAGGCTTAAAAAATCGTTTTTTATGTTTTTTATTCAAAAAATTTAGCATGTCAAAGATACATATCTATCAAGTACTTTGTGAAATTTTTACTTAAATATTTTGAAAATTTAGCCATTAGGTTCCATCAATTCCCTTGACCTCTAAGAAAGTTCTCTCGGCGTAGTCAGGATAGCTCACTGGTTTATAAGAAATTAAAAAAAAAAAAAAATTCTGTAAAGCTCGTGCTTGAACATAAAAGAATTAATCGAAATTAGTTTTATTGGCGGAGCTAACCCAAAAAAAAAAAATTAACTAGAATTTAGAAAAATTAACTTATTTGGAGGAAAAATTGAAATGAAAATAGCGCCAAAGGCACTTTTTACTAATACTTTCCTTGAAATTAAAAAAAAAAAAATTACTTACAATTTGATCAAAATTTCTAAATTATAGAAAAATTTTACAATTTTTTGTTATAAAATAGTAAAATTTCATATATCATCTTAAATTTTACTAATAGTGGAGCAAATGTTTACTTGGCTTTAAGAAAAATTATATTATATTTAAGTTCATTACATAAGTTTTTTTTTACTGAAATCTAGGGCTTAACTCACTAAAAATAAGAAAACATTTTCTAAAATCAAGTTAAATAGCACTTCTTTTAAGTGAAAATTATTCTAAAATTTAATAAAAAAATTTCTAATATGGTAAAATATATTTTTAAGTACTTTACACTCATTGTGTTAGTATTTTTCCACTTTCGCAGGACTTCCGCTTTGTGAGTACACTGCGTTTAACAATCTTTTTGCTATACATTTTTGTCTTTAAATTAAATTGAATTACAATAAACTCATGTATTTAAAATATAAATTAAATTTCATTAGCAAAAAGGTAAACATATTAAAAAAAGTACTGCAGGATATCCTGAAACGCAATAAATTGTATCAAAGTCAAATCCTTTTCGTAGTTAATAAATAGTTCTGCTTGAGAGAACTACAAAAAGGGACGCCCTAAGTGACACACGGCATCTATGGATAAGAGGCACTGAGGGTCCTTTGTCTTCTTGAATTAACTAATTTAAGGAAATTGTTGCAAAAATACAAAATATCACAGTTACATTTCTTGTTATTTTAGAAAAATGGAAAAATGTTTTAAGTAAATGTTATATTTTATTTAACCTTTTTTTTTTTATAGCTCATTTATTTTTTGAGTTTAAGGTTTGTTTTTTTATATAAAAATATTATTTATTTTTGAATATTTCGCTACTACATTGTGTAGCATCATAATAAATAAATAAAATAAAATAATAATAATAATAAAATAATTATTTTCTGAAGATGCTACACATGGAGTAGCGAAATATTGAAAAATAAATATAATTTTTATAAAAAAACAAACCTTAAGCTCAAAAAATAATTTAGTTATAAAAATGTTATTAGTTTATTCTATGGAATTTTTAACTTAAACATTAATTCAATATTTAAGACTTAGACATGGGCACGTGAGCGATTTTTGAATCACGCTCACGAACAAAAATTTTCAATCATGTACGATCATTTTTTTAATAGATACTTTAATTTGTTTCCTTCCATAATACTTTTTCTTTAAAATTAGGAAAATTAAATAGTTTGTTTTTAACTTGTTGTTTTTTTTTTTTTTTTTTTTTTGAGAAAAAATATTGAAAATAAATTAAAAGTTTTCCAACAAAAACTAATTCTCCTCGATTTAAGAAAGATTTACTCAAGTTTTTTTTTTAATTTATCAGAAGAAATTTTTAGGAAAAAAAAATACTATACCTAAGGTAATTATTTCTTAAATATTAGAAAACTTTTGCTTGAAAAAATAATATTTTAATAAGATTTTAAAATTTTATCTAAACTAAGTTTCAAGAAAATTTTCCCTAGAAATAGTTCATCAGTTTCTAAAATCAAATAAATTTTTATTACAACAAAGGAAAAATTTATTACTTTTTGTTTTTAATTGCCTGAACTACTTTTTTAAAGCAATCCTTAAAAATTAGAAAGTGTAAGCCTACCACAAGTTCACTTTAGAAATGGCTTTCTAAAATTTTGTTCATTTTTAGTACTCGCGAAAAAAAATGAACACACATTAAGTTTAAGTACTTTCTTATTTTAAGTTAGACACTAAATTGGAGTAAATTATATTATATTCTATTCTATTTTTTTTTTTTAACTAAACTTAGTTTTATTATATTTTAGAATGCAAATTTCTTAAAACCAAGATGTTTTTCTTCAAAATTGATAAATTTTTATTTTTTATCCAAACTTAAGAAAAATTTTCGAAGTTTTAATCAAATTTGACTTAAATTGAGCAAAATTTTTAAACAATTTTAAAGGAAATTTTAAATTAATTTTTAGTTCATGTTTTTTTTTTTAAGTGTTGTGAACAAAACGTCTAATTTTTTGGTAAAATTTTAACCACGTATTGCCTCATAAAAAAAGTTGTGATAAAAAATGCTTCGTTCAAACACGAGATGATGTCATTTTGAAGAAGCGTGCAAAATTTTAGCAAGATCGGTTCGTAACTTTTGGAGAAATCGTGACCATTGACTACAAAAAAAAAAGTTTCGAGAAAACCGCGATTCAAGTTTTAAATAACTAAAACAAATTCTTTTACCAGCTACAGTGGGTATGTCCAGGGCATCTTTTTTCTCTTGCCTTTGACGAATAGGAAGTTTAAAACCCACCTAACCTAACACCTAATATTTGAAATCTGTATTATGAATTTTGGAATGCAAATGAAAATGGTGTGCATACATAAGTTTATTTTTATAATTTTAGAAGTATCTTAAAAAATTGCTCTAATAAACTTGTTAATGGTGTAGCTGTGTTTTATTTTTCAAGTTTAGAAAATGGTGTAAACAAAATTTTTAAAAGTGAAATTTGAAATTTACTTAATTAATATGGAAACGGTTTATGTTAAATTTTGTTTTCTATAATTTCAAATCTTACTGGAAATGGCATACATTCATTGGTTTGTTTATTTAATATTAGAAGTATTTTTAATATGTTCTCAAATAACTTTGTAAATGGTGTAGCTTAATTTTATCATCAGGTATTATAAGTGAAAATGGTGTACATAATTAAAAAATATTAAAATACTTTTATGAAATCAAGGAATTAAATTTAAAATATTGTAGTTAATTTCAGTTTATAAATGCAACTGCAAATGGTGTAGTTCAACCAAAAATGATGTAGCTAAAAGTTTTTGAAATACAATTTTAAATTTACGTAAATTAAATGAAAATGAAATGCAACTAGAAATGGTGTACATTGGTTTTTTTACTCACTTTAGCTTTGCAATGTTTTGAAAGAAACTTAAAATAAACTAGTCATGCTGGAAATGGTGATGTTAAAAATTTCCAAATACTATTTGAAATTCACGAAATTAAATCATAATAGTTTCATTTAATAAATTTCCGAAATGCTACCGAAAATTGTGCACATATGTTAATTTACTCAATTTATAAATATGAAAGAATCTTGTAAATAGTGTAGCTTAGTGCAGATTTTCATAACGTGTATGTAGGTCATTCCAAAATCTGACTCATAAAACAAGTATGTAGGTCATCCCAAAATCTGATGAGCAATCTTGAATTTGACTGGTTTTTGTTGTTTCTGTTAAGTGTTGGGCTTTGGTGTGTTCTGACTTACGTAGTGAAATTTTAAGGCCAACATTTTTGTAGATCATTTCATTCCCACCCTCCCCATTTTCAGGGGTGTTTTAAACGATTTGTTAGAATAGAGCCAAAATTACCATTGCTACAAAGTAGCTGAAAATACCCTACACCTACGATATAAATAACACATAGTTTCATATACGCCAACGCAAGTATATTTTTTTCGTCTCTTCTACCAGAATGCATTGTCACAACCCAGAAATTTGTTTCGTGTTGTACTATGATCAAAAAGCGGGATACGCCAGATGAAAAACGGGCAGCGCAATTTTTAAATTTTAAATAAAACACAGATATTTGAAAAAAAATCGTGAAACTTAAAAATTAAAAAAAAAAAATTAAAAATTGCGTTCTTCTTGGGACACCCTATAGTTATCTGGTTCAACAAAAAGACAATGTAGAACTTACCAATTAATAACAATTTGCTTTAAGAAATTCACGATTTTATATTAAAAACATTTAAAAAAGACTTAAATTCGGCTATGCCGAATCTTTGAATACCCTCCACCAATATCCTAAAAAAACAGATAGACGGAGATCGCTAAATCGACATAAAATTGCATAAGGATCACAATATAGGTCTTAGACATATATTTCGTCATGTTACCAACGGAATGACAAACTGATATATACGCTCACCATATATGAGGAGACACAGAACAAAACGTGCTTTTTGCAATTTTTTAAGAAATTGGTTGTTTGTTATTTTTGTATTATTTAGGTTAAAAGCTACAAGAAAAAATTCTAATTAGCCTAATTTTGATTATTTTTTCAACAATAAAATCGATTTTTTAAAAATGGTGCATAACAAAACGTACTTTTTTCATAATTATTATCATCTGTTTGTGATCCTTATGAAGTTATTTTGCTTGAATTTCTTGCTTTCTTTATTGATTAATTTTGTATGTTTATACCCTTCACCAAAGGTGGAAGGGTATATATAAGTTTGTCATTCCGTTTGTAATTTCTACAATATTGATCTTACACCCTATAAAGTATATATATTCTGGGTCCTTATGAAGAGCAAAGTTGATTATACGATGTCCGTCTGTCCGTCTGTGTGTTAAAATGGGTTTTCCGAATAACCCAGACATGATGAGGACTTGATTGTTTTTTATTTCTGTTACATGTGATCCATTTCTGTTTGCTATTAAAAATCAGACAGATCGGTTAATAAATGGCTGAGATATTAGCAAAAAACCAGGACTACCTCTAATTTTCCGGTAAAATCCCTTTGATTAATATGTATGTAGAACTTTACGCATAACAAACACATCCATGTGTTAAAATTCTTTTCTTTCATCTCCACCTTTTATACACAAACAACACACATACAAAGATTTGTCATTTTAATAAAAACTAAACAAATCTCTAATGAACGAAGACTTTTATATATGTACCTCTTTTTACGATGATTTTGTGTGAGCTTCAATAGCTCAGTTGTCCAGACGCTATGTCACAAATACTTTTTTCTCTAAGGCCGCTCGTTCGAGGTTCGAATCCCGGTCAATTCACTTTTTTTTTGTAAATTTTTTTTTATTATTTTCTTAAGACTTTTTTTTTTTTTGTTTATTTTTGGTTTTTTTAACATTTAATAATTAATTTATATAAAATTTTATATTAATAATTAAATAATCCATAAATAGGCTAAAAACATCAAAATTTTTATAAAAACCCTCTGATACAAACAAAATACAAACGTTTTTATACCCTTCACCACAGGTGGAAGGGTCGCGGGTTCGAATCCCGGTCAAATCACTTTTTTTTCGTACATTTTTTTTTATTTTCTTAAGATTTTTTTTTTAAGTTTATTTTTTGTTTTTTTTTTAACATTTAATAATTAATTTAAATAAAATTTTATACTAATAATTAAATAATCCATAAATAGGCTAAAAACATCAAAATTTTTATAAAAACCCTCTGATACAAACAAAATACAAACGGTTTTATTTCTATTTTTTGCTCCGATTTAAAAGAATTTATAAAAAGATGGTGAAGGGTATGTAAGATTCGGCATAGCCGAATTTAGCCGCTCTTACTTGTTGTTTTTCTTTTCGTTTTTTAAATTTTACATTTTCCTCTCTTTGTTTGTCACATATTTGAGTCTCAGTTCTTAATATGGAGAATAAATATAGTAGGCGAATATATTGACTGTAACTGCTTTGAAGAAGATATCGAAACAAAAGTTTATTTAATAAAACTTTTTCAAACTTTTTTTTAAATTTATAAGCTATCTAAGTATCTGAATTTAAATAATTATTTTGGTTTTAATTGAAATGTGAAAATGTGAAAAGGGTGGTCCAACCATAATGCACGATGTTAATTGTGCGTCACACCTTAACGTCAAGTTTTTTGCCAAACTTACTTTGACATTTCTTTGTTTCAGTCTTTGACAAACTCAACCATGGAGAGGTATACAATTGAACAGGGAGTAAGGATTGTTGAAGCCTTTTATGAAAATGGGCGTTCAAATCAAAATGCATTTCGTGCACTTCGTAATTTTTTTGGTCAGCATAATCGACCAAATGTGTACACAATCAGGAGAATTGTGTGCAAATTTCAACAAACCGGGTCTGTAGAAAATGTGAAAACACCTGTGCATGCTCGCCCAGTTCGTTCTGGGGATAACATTGCTGTTGCTCGCGATAGCGTGGCAGATGGGCCGTCAACCTCGACTCGTGTTCGCTATCGCGGGATGATAAAGGACTTCTTGTGGCCAGAAATTGAGCATATGGACCTGGATGATATGTGGTTCCAACAGGAAGGTGCCACTTGCCACACAGCCAACGAAACAATAGCATTTTTGCTAATTGGCCGCCACGTTCATGTGATTTGACACCGTTGGACTTCTTTCTTTGGTGATATTTAAAAGAAAAAGTGTACGTCAATAAGCGAAGAACAATTCAAGAGCTAAAGGGTGTGATAATTCAGCATATTAACGACATTGAACGAATCAAATCTCAGAGTCATTAAAAATATGAACCATCGGATAGAGGTATGCCACCGAAGCCGTGGCGAGCATCTAGCCAATATTTTATTTCACACATAATTGTCATAGATCCTTCTATCAAAAAATATTACGATCATTCTCTGAAAACTTTTAGTTTTATTTACAATTAACATCGTGCATTATGGTTGAACCACCCTTTGCAAAAAATTTATTTATGAAAAATTTTTGTTGCGTTTTTTGGTCTGTAATTTTTACCAAACAAATTTTTAAGATAATTTGAGATATTTTAATAAATATTACCGTTTAAAATAATTTGCACTCCGGAACGTTATTTTTGTTTTCTTTTTTTAACAAAAAGTTCTTTTTTACTTTTTTTCTAACAAAACGTGCTTTTTCACATTTAAAAGTCCTTAAATCTAATACATTCATAACATTTATTGTGGTGACTTATTGTGGCTTAATGCATCTTATGATAAGCAAAAAACTTTTTACTATTTCCAGGTTCATGCTGTTTTACAAGGAGATTAAAAAAGTAATCCTTAATTTCCCAAAAATTTTTAATAAGCAAAATAGCACGTTTTGTTCTGCGACTCCTCATATGATGGAGGGTATAAAAATCACTATTTTAGAACCTTTTTGAAATCAACAACAGCTTACTCTGACCTTAGTAAGCGAAACTATGTTTGATTTCCAGAATCTTCTTTCGCTTTCGAAAGAAATATTTATCACGAAAATAAAATTAAAAATTAACTAAAATCCAGTTTTTTTTAAATTCCAAATTAAAAAAAATCATTATTATATTTATTCAAAAATTCCCGGAATTGGGATATATTTCGAATAATATCACTTTGCTAAGGATTACTTCCTATACTGAATGTTTTGAAGTATTTCCGGAAGAATAATACTAAAATTCTGAAAATCTACAGCTTTTAAATATATAATTGAAAAATTTTTAAACATTTTTGTTAAAGAACGTTCACATATTTCAATTAAAAAAAGTCTATTTAAAAGCATTTTTACTATAAAAATAGAAATCCTAATTATAACAAAGTATTTTTTATCGAAAGTATGATTTTCAATTAAAAGGATTTTAAAAACATCGAAAGTGTGCACTCTCTCTAGCGCTGATCCTTACAATTTTTTCCATTTAATAAAAAAAAATTAGTGTTTACTATTCGTTAGTACGAGTATCATTAAAAAATTATGATCTTGAGCCTGATAAAATTAAAAATATATAACGAAAATTATGTTTAGGAGATAAGCGGGTTTATTGTTTAAAAATCGGAATTAAAAATAATAGTGTAATTAGCCTTTTAAAAGTGAAATAATCCCACCAAAACCGGAATGATTGGTCAGATGAAGTATCAATAAAATTGCACAAAAGTTAATTTTAAATTCTTTAAGAACCACATCAGGATCAATGTTTTCCAATATTCTTAAATATAAGCACATACTTTTAACATTACTTTGAAATTAAAAACTTTTTATTTAATTTATTTGCAAATACATAAATAAAAATGAACTGCAACATTTTAATTAAATTTTTAATTAATTTACTTTGTCTTTGTTTTCTGTTTATTTTTTATTTTTTTTTTTTATTTAGGTTGAACTAGAAAAACTCAATACGGCAACGGACAATATTAATAAATATGAAGTAGAACTTGATGTAAGTATTGATTTTTGCTTCATTATTTGTTTGATGTCAACTGCAGTCTGTAATCACAGAACGGCGGTTTTTATAAAAAATGTTCAATTGCATTAAAATTTAATTCAATTTGATAAAAAAAAAAATAAAAACTAAGCTAAAGTAATTAAATTAAATTTTTTATCATCCTGAAAACAAAACCAACCATAAAACTACAACTGATAAACAGGAAGCAAAATGTGAATTCAAAAGGATTTTAGCAGAAAGTGTGGTAAGGATAAAGCAATCTGCACACAAATTGGGAAATTCTATAGAAGCAGCTAAACCATATTATGAATCGCGTATATATGCAGCACAAGTAAGTAGATGTAATAGATTTGGAGAAAGTACTAAAGTAACTTAGGTGCTCTGTCACAATTCACTTAAAGGGCAACATATTGTGTGAGAGATTTTTTATCACAAACATTTACTAGAGAGAAGGTATGCTAATTGGGATTCAGTAAAACCTTGTACGATAATAACGAACAATGTTATTGGAAGCAAACAAAACACTTTTAGTAAAATATATTTGTTCTGATTAAACTTTTCCAGCTTCAAACAACCTTTTCTATAAAAATAAAATTAAAGTGGAACATACCAACTATACGATTAAAGGTGATTTTACACACTATGTATTTTACAGTGGCTTTGTCAACTGCGCGATCCATCTGTAATTTGCACATGTCTGTCAAAATTGTCAATTTACAGACGGTTTATAATTTTTGCTTTCACACTTACGTTTTTAGTTTTATCTGACATAACCTACAATAGTTCATAACAGCTGTTTTTGTTAAGACTTTTTTTTTATTTTTCGCGGGTGTTCTGTGTTCTTGAAAATAAAGTTTAAAAAATGGAGTCAAAAATTGCAATTTGCAGCATTATTTTAATAATAGCTGCCATAAAATTGAAAAATAAACAAATGAAGCAAGAAAAGTTAAAGAAAAAACGTGCTTTATATATAATGTTATTAATATTACTGCCGCGACAAACAATTGACTTGCAAAACAGCTGATGTCAGGTGCTTTGTCAGATGAAAATAGAACACACTCTAATTTAAAATTTTCACAGTGTAAATACAGGCAGGAATTTACAGAAGCTAATTTTCTTTGCTTTTACACACCATGTATATATTTTGCAGTGGGAAATTTGACAAGCAGACTGTAAAATACATATGTATAGTGTGTAAAACCAACTTAAGCAAATACTGGAAATGTGATTTTATATAGGAACTTGGTCAGACCCAATTCAGATAGAAACTTTCTAGGGGAGGTAGGTAGGGTAGGATAGAGTAATTTTGATTGTAATCAACTTCAAGTGTTCGTTCTTGACTAAATAGGAACTTATGTTCCCTTTAAACAAATACGGGAAGGTGGGTTTAAATGGGGAATATGTAGGTGCAAATATGGTTTAATTTTCTTTAAATTTGTAGGCGTGATTTAATATTCATTAAATTTTCAAAATTCAAAGTTTGGCCCTGGCAAAATAATGTGTTAACGTTGTTCGATTTATTCCAAATTTTTAGCATGGAGGATCTGCACAATTAGTTATTATATTTTGAGCATCACTTCTAAAAATTCAGCAGTAGTAACAAAATATTTGCGTTTTCTTAATTAATTGTCCTTTATTAGCTTAGGGTCATATGTAACCCCATGTCCAAAAGGTTTAATGAGGTTATTTTATTTTTTTTCCCCCAACCGCTAAGCTATTAAGATAAAACATAACATTTAAAAGTACAAAATTGATACATTTTTTATACAAAGTACTTAAAAAGTGTAAATTTACTCAATTTTTTTAAAAAATCACACTTCTCGAATTCCACAAAAAATAAGAGACCGTCACCGACAGATTCATGGAGGGATTTACTTCAAAATTTGCACACTCCATCTCTAGAATGTATTTAACAAGCCCTTGAAGTGAAAACTCCATTTTTTTAAATTTGTTTAAGAAAATTTTTTAAAAATCGAAAATGCAGTCTTGAAAATTATGCCAAAAAATGTATGCGTTTTTTGCCTTATTACGCGACAGTTTAACAGACACGTGATACAACAATATTTTATATCTGAGTATTTATAAGTATAGAAAGCAAAAAAACAGTTATGGCTTTAATCAACTTCTGAAAGTTTAAAAAAGTGTCATCAAATTTCATGACCTATTTGTTTTCGGCACAATATTGATCTGGGTCATTTGCTATTTCTTGGCGAGTACTTAACCCATTTTGAAGTTATGTAGCTTTTTGAAAATATAATTTCGATCGATTCATAGTACAAGTAATTAAAAAATTAAAATGTAGAACGAAATTTTACTAAAAATTAAATAAAGTCATATTTTTCCCATCTTGAAATTTTCAATCGATTTCCGCCTCGACTTTTCTTTATTCGATTTATATTTATCAGTTTTATAGAGAAAGGAAACAAATAGGACCCCAATATTATTTAAAATCGCATTTTCATTTTATTGGACACCTTTAATACATACGTATAGACGGACATAGTTAAATCGACTTATCAATAATTCGACTGAGTCGATTGGTATACTATGAGGTGGGTCTCACTTCGATAACTTTGGTAGCACACGTAGTGCATAAAAATAATAAAATAAAATTTAAAAAATAAATAAAAATATAATGCCGACCAGTTTAGAAAAAATCGATGTTTTGTCTGTTTGTTGGGATTTGAATGCCTTAATGACAAATAAAAAAAATTACACGACCCATGTAAAAAAGATCAGATCTGGGTACCGATTCTGATTGTGTGAAGCTGTGAAGTGATACAAATTTTCACTACTTCGCAAAGAATCCAATTCTTGATTTAACTTTTGCGAAAACTATCTGTCAAAATTTTTTCATATGAGTTTTTTTTTTCTTCACCAAATAAAAGTTCATGAAAAAATTTGAGTGTTGCACTGTTTTACAAACATTGTTTGCGACTTTATTTTAAACGGATTGTTTTTAACATTTTATATATTTTGTAATATAGTTTTTTTTAATTTTATTACAAACTTTCAAATTTTCAAAGGATTGGAGAATTTATAAAAACAATTATTACATTTTTAATATAAAAACAAAAAACGCTCAAATCGTATTCGAAAAATCCATGTTTGCAACACTACCAAAAAAAATAAAACCTTAAAAACCAAAACAAATAAAAAAATTGCCTCTTGTTTATTTTCTGGAAGCATAAACGCATATAAAGACATTTCTTTATATTATTTATTTATTAATCCATATTGTAATTGTAATATAATATTTTATAATGAAACAAAAAATTTATTGAAGTTTTTTAATAAAAGTTTGCTAACTAACGGAACGAGTTAAATGAAAAAAAATTGACAGATATTTATCATAACAATTTTTTTTTTCATAACGAGAATGGGAATCGCTTAAAATGAAAACATGAAGAGAAAAATAACTGCGAAGTGAAAATGATAAATTATTTACCACTTCGCAAAGCAACTTTCATCGGAATTGCCCTCCTGAACAGATCCCATTAGATCTGATCCAATCTAGACAGATCTGACGCAGCAAAACTCTACAATACAAAGAATGCCGGCCAAATAGAACTGTACGGTGGGGCACTATAAAAATATCCTTAAACAAATAAAGATACAAAATCTCCTTTGATTCTAAAGATTTTCCTAATCTGCAGTTACTAAAAAGTCTGCAAAGTTAGGAAAATTTTCTGTTATCAAATTTAAACTTTTTGAGAATTTTTTAATGAAAAATCATTAAAGTTTGATTAATTTTTAAGAATTTTTTAGACATTCTTCTAAAAAAAATATTTAGAATCTATAAATTTATAGATAAGGGATAAAATAAGATTCCAAATACTTTTTCCAATACAAAACACATTTTCGATTCAGTCAAAATCTTTAGATTAAAACCAATAACATTAAGATTTTATCTATAGAAAATAAAAATTTCTAAAAAAAGATCTACATAAAAAATAATTTTCAAAATGTCTTTTAACATTCATACTTCGCGTACTTCCCCCAATCTAATGTAAATTTGTGTATTATGTTTATTATTAACGTCATCCATATTTAATTAAATATTCATAATCATATAAAACATATTTTTAGCTTGCCAAAGAAACCCAACAAGCAGCATCAAATTATGAAAAACATAAATCCATACACGCAGCAGCCAAAGAAATGGTTTATTTAGCCGAACAGGGTTTGGGTGAAAAATCTACTTTGGATACAGCCTGCCAGGAAATGTTAAGCCATGCCGCCAGTAGGTGTTTGTTTGTTAAACAAAATATTTTCTCTTTCTCCATTTAATAACATTTCATATTCTGTATGTGTGTGTCTTGTATTTCTTTTAAAGGCAAAGTAAATCAATCACAATTAGAGGTTACTGATGCCCGTAATTCTTTGAAAATGTGTCAATTGAAGCTAGAAGTAGCTAATAATCGTGTGGGTAAATTACAGGGACAATTGCGACAGGCTATAAAAGCATCAAGGTAAGTGTTATTTGAATTACTTCAAGATTCAATTATTTCAAGATTTCTTTAGTTTTAATTGCATGACATTAAGTAATTTTTCATGTTAATTGTTTAATTTTTAATGATTTAAAGTTTAATTTGATTGACCTAATACTGGTAGTTATAAAATCTTCTCAATATTCATAAAGAATAACATCGCTATAATTAATATACGAAAACAGAATACTAACTTTCTTTAATTAAATTTGACGAGAGCACTTCGCAAAAGAAAACATAGTTTATGCACAGCATTATAAGTATTTATTGAATAAAAAAATTTGTATTAGGTGTAAACTAGCGTCTTAGAAAAAAAAATAAAAAGTTTTTTAGTTAATCGCGCCTATTTTGTTCAAAAAAATTTCGGCTGCGGCGACAACTACACTCCATTTTTTCTGTCGATATTATGCATTTCCTGACGATTATCATCAACGCGTTGCAACAGCAAACTAATTCTAAAACTAATAATGTTACAACTTCCAGAAATTCAAAACAAAGATAAGTTTTGTGTTTTACTGAATATTCCAAATTAAATGAAAATGCACACAAATTGGTGTCATTTTTAAAAATTGGGTTAAATATCATAATGCAATTCAACTCCACATGCAAAAATTAATTTTTTCACCAAAAATTACTGGGTTCATTTTTGATTTTTAATTTTCTTTTTTCAAAAGTGAAAAAGGGCCCAAAAGATAAAATAACGCTGCATATTGTTTCCCTGTTTTTTTTAGAGCCATTTTCATTTCTCACTTTGGCGCCAAATTTCTTGAGGCCTAATTTTATAGCGCCTTGTTCAATTTACCATCGGTTAGTACTTTTATATTTTTATGATCTGCTATCATATATTTTTGATTTGATATGATAATACTCGGTGACATATTATAAACTTTACGAATTATAGCCATTTCTGATTTGGGAATTTTTTTAGTCATAACCCCCAAACCTAAACAGCAGCTAAGAACAACATGATTTTGGTCAAAATACGCAGTTAAGCATGACTTTTTATTTAAAGGGAAATAATCCCCACTCTAACTGAAATAGAAACGGGAATAATATCCTTGGGGATTATGACCTGTCACCACAATACTAACCGTTAGACATAATGACAATTTTTGAATATTAATGAAATAATAAAATTGAAATGATTCAAAAAAAAAATTTCAATACTTAAATCCCAACTTACCGGATAACTTGTAAGATGAAGGAAATCAAACTAAGTTTAGTAACACTTTAAACATTCCTAGTTATTCTGTCCTCTCTATCACATATTAAAATATTATCTAAATAGGATTAGCAGACGTACCTAAAAATACATAGAATAATATAATAAAGGGTGATTTTAGCCGTTTGAGTTTTGAAAATTGAAAAAAAAAAATACAGAAAATTTACAAAAGTTAATGAAATATTTATTTGGTGCGATTTGGTGCCATTCATTTGGCTGCCATTTACTTTTTAAAGATTATTTCATGTAATTGTTGACCGCGGCTATGCCGTAGGTGGTCCATCAGTGAGCTCTAAAATTGGCATACTTTTTCCAGCATTTCAGCCGGTATTTCACCAATGGCAGCTGTAATGGCTTGTCCCTGAACACGAGAGACTTCACGTATTCCCAAAAAAAATTGTCTAGTGGAGTCAAATTGCATGACTGCTCCAAAACATGAGGTTAATTGCTCACCAAACTCACCTCCTCTCAATAGGTTCACGATATCGTGTACGTGTTGCATGAGACACGTTTTTGTTGAAACCACATATCAACCAAGTCCAATTCTTCCATTTTGGGCAAAAAAAATCGGTAATCATCGCACGATATCTTGCTCCATTGACAGTAACGTTGCGATTTTCATCGTTCTTAAAGAAGTACGGTTCAATAATGCCGACGGCCAACCAACACTCAGGAAATTCTTCCTACTTATTACTTGTAATTTGTTGCTTTCTTTAGAAAGGGGATAGAGGAGAGATGAAATTTGGTGATAGATGAAAGATTTAAAATATGGTAACACTGTAATTGCGCGAGATGAGAAATCTTTAGACAGGAAGTTAGGGAGTTGGCGAAAATTGTTGAAGCTTTTAAGTTAATAGCCCTCTTTTGTTATTTTACTTCGGTGGGATTGAGTGTTACTAGTATCAAAACACGTTTTGATATGTACGAGGAACAGAAAAATCACACATATTAATTATTTCTAAATTGATGTTGCCGTCGCAAGGAATCGAACCCGCAACCTTCTGCGTAACAGTCTCACGCGCTAACCATTACACCACAACGCTGATCATCACACTAAATTCGGCAATTCTGTTTGTTGTAGTGCCCATTGAGCCGAAAATGAGCTTCCTCGCTGAAGAAAATTTTTTGATAGAAAAATGGATCTTCATTCAACTTTCCGAAGACCCATTCACCAAACAAATAACGTCAGTTCTTGTAGCAGCTGTATTTTGTATGGTTTCATACCGAGGTCCTTACGCAAAATCTTCAAGTTGGTCAAATAACACAAGCCCAATTGTTGACAAAGGCGAGATAATAACGACCATAAAATGGACGTAATTTACGAAACACATTTCTCACACAGCGCGAATTTTGATAATAAAATTCAATGATTTGCAAGCGTTGTTCGATTGTTAGTCTATGCAAGGTGAAATGGCAAACCTTACTAAACACTTTTCGCATTGGCATATGTTGAAAATCTTTTTTTAAGAGAGAGCTAATGCCGATTTTATTCTAAATTAATACATATTTATTTCTTATATTTCAAGTAAATATTTCAATAATTTCAGAAGATTCTTATGATATTTTTACTAAAAGACCTTAAAATCGAAAGACTAGTTTGGCGTAATGCTGCGTTTATATTTGGCTTTAAATCTCGAAAATTCCATGGAAATCTCGCACAGAAATCTTGACCGTTTACATTTCTACTTGGCGAAATTTCGATTTGTCAACCACATTATTTTTTTGTAAACTAACCCTCATAAAAAAAACTTCAAATTAAAAAAAAATATATTTCTAAAAAGCATTTTATTCTTTGGAGGAGTACAAATTTCATTATTTTATGTAAAGATCTAATGGTAGTTATGTTAGTAAATTTATTTTTCTGTTAGAACTACAAGATTAGAGTTATGAATTAATATATTGATGGGGGGGAAAACAGATAATTTGGAAAGATTTCTTCATTGTTTTCCTCCGTCCGAAGTAAAAATTTGACCAGACAATACTTCTTTGGATTAGTATCACATTTTTATTGGGATTATTTTTATTATGTTTTTTAATTATTATGTTATGATATTTTTTGGTTATCTTTTTGTCAGCTGTTGACCAGCGTTGCCAATTTTTCATGCAAAAGTTCTACAAATCATACAAAACACTCTGTTGAATTCCCGGGATTTGATTTGTATGGGAAATCTTGAGATTTTTCAGGATATTTTCACAGAAATCTGGATTTTAGACGAAGTCTTTTAATTGAAATGCAGCTGTAAACGAGGCATAAGACGTTTAAACTGATTTAATAATAATTTGTTTGGAATTTTATAAACTTTAAATTCTAAAATCGAATTGAAATTTAAAAATATTTTTATTATATTTTTAGTTTTTAATTATTATTATTTAATTTTTTATTTTAATTTTTAGTTTTAATATTAGACGAAATTTACTTTTAATTAATATATTGGCATATCAACATGATTTAAATAATTCGTAAGTAATTCTCATAAATATTTTGCTAAATTTATTTTTTGGTTTTATATTTAATCAATAATCTGAATAAAAATACTTTTCAGACCCTACTACGAAACCCGAGCCAATTATAATGGTATTTTAAAAGCACAAAAAGAAAAAATTAATAGTCTGGAAAATACAGTAGCCGATGCTAAAATGACCTATAATGAAGCGTTAAAAAATTTGGAACAAATTTCCGAAGAAATACACCGACAAAGGCAGCAAAAACAAAAGAATTTAATGAATTATGAAACAATGTTAAAACAGGTTGAAGCTGATTCGGCTACAGCTGCTGCTAATAATGTCAGTTCCAATTATTCCTCGCCAATGGAAAGTGAAAGAAACTTGGCGCATTTTCCTTGTGGCATTGATACAACAGATGAGTACCTTGAAATGCCGGATAAATTGAGTACGAATTCAAGTCCTATACGTCAGCGATATCCGGACGAACACGAATGTCCACATTTGTTGCAAGATTTTGATGCAGTCCTAACATTTCCACAAAAAATTGCTAGTGGTATGCATAAATCGGCAAGTACTAGCAATACAAGTGACAATCTATTTGCCCAAGCACAAATGCATGGACCGTATGAGATTAAATCCTCAACGGGTAGTGGACAAAATCTTACTAATGATAATAGTTCTAGTACGGGTAGAGGTGGTAGTGGAAGTGGTGGTGGTGGTGGCGGAGGAGGAGGCACAAATAGCGGTACAAATGATGATAATGATATAGAACAATGGACCGAAATACGACTCTCACACTCGGAGAGTACAAGTTCCAGTTATTCAAATCAAAGTTTACTACATGATCATCATGATGGTCAAGCCGACGATGCACGCTCCCACCATTCATCATCGTCATCTTCTGATGAACCCAGGCGTAAGGTTACCTGTACAACTATATTCCAAGAAGAACAATTGGGTAAAAAGCAATCTCTAAGCCAATGGCTGTCACGCTCCAATAGCCTGAAAGTAAGTGGTCGCCGTCAGTCGCTAGATCTACTTATCGATGCCAGTGATAAAGTCAAAGATGTGTTTTCATTTGGTTTTCAAAAAGTTGGTCGTACCTTAGAACGTCGTAACAGTGAATCGGAAATGAATAGTGATGGCAGTAATGTCTCGAGTAATGTAGCCCTTGGTGGTAATGTAATAATGGGTAGTGGTGGTGGTGCTAGTGTTGTGGGCAATACGTCGACAACATCTTCAACTTCATCGGCTGGTGATTTCCTATTTTTCTCAAGGTCAGTAGACCCCCCATCAACAACAACGCATGATTATGAACGCACTCTCACAAATTCTAGTATTAATAGCAATAATAATAATAAAAATATCAATATCAATAATAGTAGAGCTTTGCACAAAAAGACTGGATTATTTGGCGCTTTACAAAATCACTTTACAAACCTTAAATAATCATTATAAGAAAAAAACTCTAAAATTCAAAACTAAAACAAAACTTTTTTTGCAATTATTCTATATACACTAACACCACCTATATTTTTAAGATAAAAAAACTAAAATTTACTCTCTATATCATTGTACTTCTTTTTACAAAGGCAAGTACTTCCAATTGGCTGCAGTAGATACATTTCTTTTATATTCGTATTTTTACATTTTAATAAAAACAAATTAGCCATGTTTAATAGGAATTTTTAAATTCTATCTCTTTGCTTTACAAATCTTCCATCTTTCTTTTTCCTACACTTTTCCTGTACTAATTGAAAACTTTTCCTATTTTATTCGCATCTTAATAGATTATTTTGAAAGAAATTTATATGTGAACACAAATGAATTGGTACCTTTTTGAATTGGTACCTTTTTTGCTAAATTGCATTTTTTTCAACTTAAAAATTATCCAAAAAACACCCTGAAAAAGGGGAAGGGCGGTGATGAAATGTTCTACAAAAATGTTGGCCATAAAATTATACTATATATGTCAGAGCACACTAAAGCCTAAAACATAACACAAATACCAAAAACCAGACAATTCATCCCAGCCCTTCCCATTTTTCGGGGTGTTTTTTACAATTTGTTAAAATAAGGCCAAAAAATGCCATTATGAGGGGAGTTAGAGGGTTAATATGTTCTACAAAAATATTTGTCATACCATTATGTATCTACAAAGTTGCTGAACATACCCTACACCACAGATGTAAAGAAAACATAGTTTTATATACCAATATGCTGCAAGAACAGGCCAGAGCTCGGAAGCTTTGACCGCCTCTAAAATGAAATTCCGATGTACACTATCAAAATGCCGAAACATGTATATATTTTTTTTGTCTCCTTAACAAAAATCAATTATCGGAAACCCGTAATTTTTTTTTTTTTTTTGTGTTGAACTGTGTAATCTTTAATTTGCTTTGTTTTTGTAAATAAACCGAGGTTAAAATCTCGCTATAAACTTACAATAAAAGCAAAAAAAAAAATCTGTAGAAATAATTTTATTCGGCATTTATGACTTAAGTTCACTTAAAGAATTTGTCGGTAGAAAATTTTTACTATAAAATTTTTAAAACAACTTACAAAAATCAGCAAAAACTACTGCTTTATACAATTGATTTTTTCAATATTTTAATGAAGAAAAATTTTTCTTTCGATTGCAAAAAAAGTTGTTATTTTTTTTTATTCAAGCCCATTTTAAATTTGTCGATAAAAATGCTTCAATGAAAGGGTTTTTTGATAGAAATATTTTTGATGGGTACCGAATTTTCATTTTTATCGATTACTCGTTCAAAAAATTATTCGGTTTTTTCTTAACCTGTTAATCGATTTAAATTTTAAAATCAATTGATTAATAAAAAAAATAATAATTTAAATAAATATACAAATTTTTTGTTGTTTGTGTTTTTGTGTTACATCAACCTTTAAATATAATATTTTTGAAACATTTTTGTATATTTTTCACCAATTTTGATTAATTGATTAATCGTATAAAATTATTCGAATTATTCGTTATTCGAAATTTGGGCATTTAAATTATTCGAACAATTATTTGACACAATTATTCCATTAACCGTTTGAATACCCTTATACCCAGGAAAATCTTAATAAAAGGATGAACCTCTTTTAGGTATTACCCGGTAAAGGGTATTCTTTAACATTTGCTTTACTTTGAAACCTAAAATAATACGTTACAAAAATATAAAAATATTATAAGTAGTGATATACTTATTTGAAAGTTATGAAATAATGAGTTGACGATATTGGTATATATCACTGCTTATTTAGAAGCTTTAAAATATTGTGTTGCTGAAATTGTGTTAAGTAATAACAATGATACAAATAATGAGCTTTTGGTATTGTATTCTATAACTACTTACAATGAGGAAGTAACTACGATCTTATACAAGTCTATAGTCTCAATTTACTGCACAGATTTTATAATTTAAATACCATTGATTTATGTTTAAACAGTGTGGATAATTGTACGTAAATGTAGAAACAGAAATACAATTTTTTTTTATTATTGTTACCCAATTTTTATAAATTTTTAATCGATATTATATGTTCATGCTCTTACTTTACTTTTATTTTACATGACTTATTTTATTTATTACAAGTATGTACTTATTTTGGCCCTTATTGGTAACAAGTAACTAATTATCTGTTACCAAAGTGTTAGTGCTTACAAATTGTGTTTCCTTTTTCCATTTCCCATTACCCAGTAATAACAAGCAAGTTTTGCTGGGTAATGATTATACTCAGCATTAAAAATATCTTAAGAATTTATTTACTTATTTATGTGTCTTTTCAAACATCAAAGTTGCTCATAAAATCCTATTTTTGAAACATGGCTAATTTAAAGCATGTTCCTTTTTTACATATTTAATTATTTTCATTTATATTCTCTCAACATAGATCTGAACCAAAAGAAATATTATCCGATGAACAAGTGGAAAATCTTTTACTTAATCATACAGTGGACGAAAACGGCACAATTATTGTGGAAGAGCTTAAGTCACCTTTACAACAGCCAATTAGTAATAAATTTGGTTTGCCCACTTTATTAGTTTAAATTTTTATTGTATTTGTTTAACATAATTTGTTGTTAATTTATTTGTTACATTTTTTTATTTTAATTAATAAAATTTTATGAAAACATATCAAAGTCTTGAAAAACGAGATGCTACAGTGAAAATATACTCCAAAAGCGGCATAGTGCAGATCCTAGGTCTAGTTCAGTAAATCCTTAATAATTTTCAGAAATTTCGAAACACTTCGAGGACTAAACATTTTTTAACTTCATTAATTTTCAATCTATTTTTATTTTTTTTATTAACTGGAAAAAAGAGATAGTTGAACTTTCCAAATATATCCATACAGAGAAAAATATTTAAAAATCCAGCAGAAAGAACATTAAATTAAATAGAAAAAGCTTTGAAACCAAAAAAAAATTCTTTGTTTTTTCGAATTGTAATATTTTATATTTTTAAAATGCGAAAACAAGAAAACGAAAAAGTTTATTTCAACTATTTTTTTTTAAGATTCATACTTAATTTAAAAATATTTGTAAAAAAAATAAAGAGGTAATTCAGATATGATTAATTATTGATTTATAAGAAACTTATGAGTGCGAAGAGTTCAACCATATAGAATAAATCAGTGTCTGTCAAATTGGTGTTGGCGTTGTTATCCTATGTGATTTACATTAGGTTCGTTTGCGTACTTTTCCAATAAAGCTTAGTAAAAATTACTCAGTAATAAAATTAAAGAGAAAAGGAAAAAGTTTACGCGAAAAAGAAATATATTCAAAAAAGTAGGCAAACGGAAAATTTGTAAGAATTAGTAAGAACGTTTAAAAAGCTGATTGTAAATACCAAACAAAAAAAAAACAATATGAAAAATATGAATAAAAAGCGGAAATCAGACGTGTGCAGTGTTTTCCTGGAGCATTCCGGATTTTTATATTACTTCTTTAATCGTAAATAAGATATGTACATAATTTTTTTTTCCTTAAAACTCTTACTGACAAAAATTTATTCAGTAAAATGCAGTTCTCTTGGATCGAACTGTCACTTTACTCTCTATTTTTGCTTTCTCCTTACTGAGTATTTGTGTAAACACAAACCCAATAGACCAAAACCCTTAAGAAATATATAATAAAATTGCAAGCATAAGCCTTAAGCTTTAAAAAGAGTTAAGAAACTATTAAAAAACGCTTTTAAATTATTGTAGAAAAATCAAAAAGGAACCCTCGTGAAAATATTACTGAAAAAAACATCAAAAACGTATTTTCAGAGTACATGCACTCTCATGAAGCAAAATTAAGAATGACAATGCAAGCGGTACAAAAAATTCAACGATGAACTTACGGTAAAAATAATGGGACTTTACTGGAGCAAGACTTCAAAGAGTATAGAAATTATTGTTTGCAATAAGTCTTTTTTAATCATACTAACAATGATGTTGAGAAAATGAAAGAATATGAAAAGCAAAAAGGAGAAGTGGCGAAGAAATATTTAAGAACATGATATTTAAAACAAAATTATAATATAAAGTTGAAATATATTGTGAAGGAGAATAGTTTATCAAACATACTTAAGAAACTGTTATGATTTTTGCTAATAGTAATCTTTTTAGAAGAATGATCAAAAATATATTAAGAAGGCGAATAGTTTCTTAAACAAGATTGAGAAAATCTTAAAATTTTTATAATTAGTAACCTTTTATATACTATGTTTAAAAACATATTGTAAAGGATAATAGTTTCTCAAACTTGTTAAAAAAAAGACTTTAGTAATTTTGTTAAATGAGTTTCTTCTAAAGAACTATTACACTTATTTTTTTGGTCTATTGGGTACCTTCCAGTAACAACTTTTACAATTTTGTACAAATTTTTATATATAAAGGCTGGATTAGCCAGACGTAAACGAATTTCTGTATAGCAAATTCAAAGAGTTAAATAAGAAGAGAAGATGTTGTGTTGAATTTTTTGTGTCATTCTTATGTATTGAACATATACAATACATACACAAAACGGTGTTTAGAAAGTTAAATTAATTCGCTTTCAAAAACCGTTACAAAATACAAAAGCGTCTAAAAAATAACAAAGTTTTAAATTAGGTCCATTCGTTTACTTCTCTCAGTCAAGTCCAGTAAGAATAACTCAGTAACAAACTTACAGAAAGAGAGACGAATTTACTCCCAAAAGTACGCGAACGGAAAATTTACAATAATTTACAAGTTTTTTAAACAGCTGAAACCAAATGCAAAAATAAATTATAACTAGTCGATATGGAAAAATTAGGATTTTTGTTTTAAAGTATTAATCAGAAGCATTTTTGAAGGTTTTATTTTTATTTTTTGCATAATTCATTTTACAACATTTGTTGCTTTGCATTTGCATACAACAACTTAGTTGTAAAACATTATTATTTGTATTTACAAAAATTTATCACATGCTTTTTAATATATGTATGTTTTTTCTGCTTTAAAATTCTTGCTGGCAAAAATTTGTCCAGTAAAAGTTTTCAATCAGCAAAGTCTTCAGATTTTTAGGTTGTATTAAAATTTCAGAAAATTGTAATGTGATCTACTGAACCTGACCTGCGAGCGACACAATTTGTTCGATTTTGTAGCATCGTGCAACTAAGAGAAATATCAATTTTAAATTATGTATACGATATTTCTTGTAAATTCCTTATTATTTAAGATTTTTATAAAAATAAAACAAAAATTTGCGCAACATCAGAATGAAAAATATTTTTACAAAATTTTTTAGTTATTTTTTATCTTTTTTTTTTAATTTTTAATATAAATATTTTGACTAGTAGTTTGTAATTTTGGTTGTAAGATTTAGTTTTTTTTTTTTTTGATAAAACAGAATTTTGTGATACATACATATATGTTTAAAATAATATTTAATTTTATTTTTTTTAACTCCTTTTTCAATTATTTTGTTGTTACATATAATTTTATTTTAAAAGTGGCTAGTTCGTAGACAAATACAAAACTTAACTAAAATAAAATTTAAACATATGTGTATTTTAATTGTAACGTACAATTATAAAACTAAATTTATATTAAAGGAGTTCACAAGGTGTACTAAGTATTGTATGCATTGTTCTATTTAAAACCAAAGTTGGTAAAACCTTTATTTCACTGTAAAGCAAAGTAAACGGTTTTTTCCGTGAACACATTATACTCAAACTTCAATGGCCTCAAATCGTAATTTAAATTGTGAAAACTAATATTTTTTTTATTTTATATAAAAGATTATAATTAAGGCAAAATTACACTTTTTCACTAGAAAAATAATGGTGTTGTATATTAAATTGTGCTAAGTTTTCACATGAAATTCATTATAGCAAAAAATAATTTTTTGATATGGAGTATAAGTGTTTTTTTTTTCACGTGAAGTCGAAACAACTTAAAGCAAAGTAAATTACACAATACTTAGCACACCCTTATGAACAACCTAATTATAAGCAAAAACCATTGATATTAAATTTGAAAGTTTGTTAGTGCAATTTAAAAAAATTTATGGAGAATAAAAAAAGATGATCATAAGACAAATTTTTTCTTAAAATATTATGTAGCTGAAAACCAAAAAACTGAAATAAATTATATTATTCGAATATTAAAAAAATAAACAATTTGGACCGAATGAGTTTGTTTTATTAAAATAATTATTATACTTAGCATAGAGTGTCCAAAACCGTAATCAGTTAACCGAGTTTATAATTGTTCAAAACCGGTTTCGAATATTTCGCAATTTTAAATATTATACAAAGTATTTATTTTTACCATATAACTGAATTTTTAAGGTGCAAAATTTTCTCTTTCAAAACTAGCGTTTACTCGATAAATACGCTATTTCTATGCAATATGTTTAATAATATACAGTACCATACCTAGTTTAAACTAGACTTCGAGCGAAATTAAAGATTTTCCTGTGGCTTTGTTATTGGTAATCTAAGATTTATCAAAAATAAATTAACAAATTATAAACGTTTTAATAAATAAATTGTAAATTAGCATTTTAAAATTTATGATAATTCGGAATAGTTTTTATACCGCGTATAAAAAAAATTTCAAGTGAAAAGAACGAAATACCATGCATTAATAAAATGCCGAAACTACTTTTAAGCGGTTTTTAAAAAAAAAAACCGTATTCGAAACTGTTGTTTTAAAAAAATCAGATTTTTGAATACACCGAAAACTAGTTCCCCGAAATCCACGGTTTTTTGAAGACTCTTACTTAACACAAACAGTGTGTTTATTTACTCGAAATTCTTAATACTTTTACCAAAGTCTTACAAATATAAATAATGTACAGAGTTAAAGGCATCGAGCCAATCATCAAGCCACCGAATCAATCATCAAGCCACCGAGCTAATCATAAAAGCACCGTTCATACCACAAGATTTTAAAACAATGATTTTATTCATTCTAGTGGGCCCAAAATGCCCACCAAAATGAATCGAAAAAATACTTTTTTAAAAAAACCGACAAATAATATCATTCTGTGGTATGGACAAATTACTTTGTGGTATGCAAATGCAAAACAATAAATATTGTAAAATGAATTGTAGAAAAGATAAGAAAGCCTTTTAAAACTTTTCTGCTTAATATTTAACATCAAGAATCCTCTTTTTCCGCATCGACCAGTTATAATTTATTTTTGCATTTAGTTTTGCAATCTAACTTGTAAATTATTGCAAATTTTTCGTTCGCGTATTTTTTTTTATAAATTTTAAGTTTTGACAGTAAATTTGTCTTAGTCTCAATAAGTTTGATACAGAGTAAATCTTACTGTATTTGACTGAGAAAAGTAAACGAATGGACCTATTGAAAATTTGTAATACATAAAAGGTACAATTGAAGAAAAAGTCAACTATCTCAGTACATTAACGGCGCGATACACTTTTTCACCATTGCATTCTAACTAAACCATTAGATCCATTCGTTTACTTTTCTCAGTCAAGTCCATTAAAAATTACTCAGTATCAAACTCACAGAGACTAAAATACAAATTTATTGTCAAAATAAAAATTTTCTAAAAAAAGTACCCGAACGTAAAACTTGCAATTATTTACCAGTTTGTTAAACAGCTGATTTTAAAACCAATTTCTAAAATAAATTATAACTCGTCGATATGTAAAAAAAGGATTCTTGTTGTGAAATATTAAACAGAAACATTTTAGAAGGTTTTCTTATCTTTTGCATAATTCATTTTAAAATATTTGTTGCTTTGCATTTGCATACAACAACTTAGTTGTAAAACATTTTATTTGTATATACAAAAATATATCATATGTTTTTCAATCATATGTTTTTTCTGTTTAAAAATACTTGCTGGCAAAAATTTGTCCAGTAAAAATTTGCAAACTCTCAACATCGGAATGTTACTTTATTCCCTATTTTTTCTTTTTGTTTACTGAATATTTGTGTAAACGAATGCTATTCAGTAAAAAATTTTACAAATTATTGAGTAAACGAACGAAACTAATATAAGCTGTGTTTATGCGGCAAGCTATCAACAGCTGTGTTCTCTTACTTTCTGGGTAAAGTTCGGTAAAATGGGAGTAGGCACAAAATACTCGCATAAAAACCACTTTTCTAGCCCAAAAAAGATATCAAAATGCATCAGTGATGCCAAATTTTTAGGTGCAATAAGTGTAACACGACAAGTGAAAACGCGCTAATGGAGAAATGCGAAAGACTCAAAAGACTCAAAAAAATATATTAAAATTGCCCGGCGTTTACAGTGGCACGATATATCGAGATTTTGATATTTTCCTCTTTGAAAAAACACACATAGTTATTTCTAATAAATATATTTTTCTCACAATTTAATGTCTATGAGCTTTTTTTCATTGTTTTTTAAAAGTGGTGTATATAAAAATCTCGAGATTTCGTGCCATGTAAAAGAGGGGGTTACAATTTTCAAAAAAAAAAAGCGGTAAGAAAAATTAAAAGGTGCTAATCTGTCCCTTTTTTATATACAGAAAATATTTGCAGTTTTTAGAAAGTAAAAAACCGCTTATTGTTACACGAAAAGGTCTAAATTAGCATTGCTGATCTCATTGACATTTTTTATTATTTTATTATTGTAAATCGTTTTTATTTCAATTTGCAATAATATTTAACAAATAAGATTTTACTTCCTTAGTTTTATTTTTTACAATTATAAAACAGCTGTTTTTGTTTACCAACTGTTCTTTTAACAATTTACCCAAAGAAAAAGTCTGGGTAACTTTCGGTAAAAAGAGAAACACTAATACACTCTCATTTACCCAATTTTCGAGTACGGGAACGCTTTTGGGTAAGTTTGGGAACCCGCGGTAACGTACGGGAACTTTGATACTTGCCGCATAAACCTAGCTAATAATACGTTTATAGCCATATTGGAAAAATATAAATTATAGAGGACTACGTTTCTATCTGCTTTATATTTTATTATCATTTCGTTCCTATGAATGTTAAAACGGCAGCCAACTTCAGGTTTGTTTACCTAGAATATGTAAACCAAGGTGATGTAAACATTACAATCAGCTGTGTAGAAAAGTTTTTATTTTTTAATCCTCCAAAAGAGATAGGGTAGTCTGTGGAAATATATTTTAATAATTTTTGTAAATAAAACTGTAAGGTCAACCAATAATTTAATCTAACATGGATACTAATATAGATGATGCTTTAATACAAAAGAAAATCATATCGCCTGGTAAACAATTTATACCTTTAAAGGAAGGTACAAGGGTAAGTTGATATTTGTTTGGAGAAAAAAAATCAATATTTCAAAGATTTCTTTACTTGCTGTTAAGGTCAAATTTCATTTTCAAACCAGAAAACTTGATGGCACTATCTTGGATGATAGTCGTACCTTGGGTAGACCCATGGAATTGGTATTGGGTAAAAAATTCAAACTGGAAGTTTGGGAAGTTATTGTACAAAAAATGGCACTAAATGAAGTGTCCAAATTTACTGTTAATAAAAAGGTATGGATAAAATGTTTGTATTATGGCGAAAAATCTGAATGATTTGCCAATTTGTCTGCAAAAAATCAAGGTTAGCTGGCAATACTGCCAGCTTCAGACTCTTTTCAACACACTACCGTTATCTTAAAATACCGTTACCTAAATAACTGAATGTAGCATAATTTTAGTGTATTAACTTTTCCGATACGTTCTTAGAACTCAACATTTTTTTTAATGGAAAAATTAAAAACATATTAAAATTTAAATTTATTTGTTTTTCAGTTAGTTTCTCAATATCCTTTCATTTCAAAAACATTACGTGATGTTGGTAAAAAGATGGAAGAACGTCGACATTGTTGTGGCATGACTTTACAAAACGAAGGCTTAGGCTATAAAGATTTAGATGATATTTTATCAAAACCTTGTGATTTGGAATTTATTATTGATTTATTTTCGATTGAAATGCCAGAAGATTACAAAAAAGATACCTGGCAAATGAGTGATGAAGAGAAACTTAAAACATCACATAAACTAAAAGATGAAGGGAATGAATTTTATAAACAAAAGCAATATGCCAAAGCAGAAGAATGTTATCGTCTGGCGGTAGGTTTACTGGAACAATTAATGTTGAAGTAAGTGTAACAAAATCTTTATAATATATATAAAAGCTATAATTTAATATTTTCGTTTACAGAGAAAAACCACATGATGTTGAATGGTTTGAATTGGCTAAACTTAAAGTTCCTGTCTTATTAAACTATGCTCAATGTCGTCTATTATGCAATGATTATTATGCTGTCATCGAACATTGTAATGAGGTATTACAATTAGATTCGCATAATGTTAAGGCCTATTTTCGAAGAGCTAAAGCACATATTGGTGCTTGGAATCCTAAAGAAGCTCGTGAAGATTTTCTTAAAGCTGCTGAATTAGATCCTTCCTTACAGGGTGCTGTACTTAAAGAATTAAAGACCATTGATAGAGTACAACATGAACGTGATGTTGAAGATAAACAACGTTTGCAGGCACTTTTTTAGTTTTGTAAAGAAAATAAACTTGATGTCTTTTTTAAATTTCATCTAAGTAAAGCGTTATGATATTTCTATATAAATTGTTGTAAAAAGAATTTAGATAGAAATAACGCAACGCATCACCTGGGTCAACTATAAAATGAAGGCCTTATTGTCTGTGTTGTGTGAACGTTTTTATATTTTTTTTATTGTTGTGACTAGTCCAAATATTGTAATAATGTATTAAATTATAAACAATACAAATATTATTGATTTTGTAATAAAGCTTAAAACACAGTACAACAAAATCGAACTTATTCCAATATAAAAATATCATGGTTGGCAAGCAATACCTTTTCTTATAACGGTAGTTGTCTACCACGCTCTGAATAATACCGATACGAAAATTTTAAAACTGCGATTCCAATAGTGACATGTGTCTTCTAATATCATGAGGTTTATTTCATAATATTACCTGTTAAATTTCGTTATATCAGCAAAATACCGTTATAAATCGGTGCTTAGCGTTATTATAACGGTAGTTTAAGCTATTGAAAATTAGAACCGGTAAAATGGCGCAATAAACCCGGTTATACATAAAGACATTTGCCCTTAATGAAATCAACATTTTAAAATTTTCATATCGGTTTTAAAGTAGCTGTGGTAGCCAACTACCGTTATTATGAAAAGGTATTGAATGCCGACCATGAAAAATATACGTGACCGGTGTTTTAAAAGTTTACGTCCGTATTTTATTTTAGGGGCAGGTTAAAATTTCCTCCGTTTTGGACATTCTTTTGTTTAATCGGCATAAGAAACCATGTGACTCTTACATTTTAAGAATAAAATTTGTTTAGCAGATTTATGTAAAAAATTACAATGATAATATTTGTGAAACATTTTAACCCTCTAACTCATAAATATATGGGTCTTTTCTGTCCCTTTCGAAAAAAGGGACGGGGTGGTGGAAATATCCTTTAAACGGGAATATAAGGTGTTAAAATGTTCCACAAAAATATTTGTACTATAAGCCTCTGAATACACCGAAGCTCAAAATTCAACTTGAACTTGAGAAATAAGTAAAAACTTAAAATACGTTTAAGAAATAATTTTGTACTTATTCAGATTTGGCCCTTAATGTCCCACAAATTCCCTCTGGCTGAATCCGATGTCGACCTTATTTTTGTTTTGTGTTAAACAATGTAATCAATCAAAAATAACATCGAATATTGAAATCCCTTAAAAAATCGCCGATATTTTCATTTAGCATATTTGCTGAACACGATCTTAATTTTAAATTAAGAATGCGCTGTAAATTTTTTAACAATTTATTTGTTTTGACTTTAACTAAAAATTATACAATAATTTACACATCTAATTATATATGAACATACTTCTTAATGTCATTCCACTTAAGATTAACAGATCTTAAATAATAAACTTATTAAAAATTGCAGCAACAAACTACAATCTTCTGAAACGCATTGAAGATGACTGCGTGCCACTAGCAGATGCAGCTGCTAAAGCTCCCTCAGCTTCGCCCCTTAGTTTGTTATCATCGGTACGCCAAACAAATGGTTCCAAACGATCTTCAACATCTAGGAAATTATTAATAGCCTCCAAACTAGCTAGATTATCATTGAGTAGGGAATTACAACGACTTAATTGCTGAGAAATCAAACGAACTTTATTAAATTGTTCTGCATAGGCGGCATATGACTTTTGCATATCAACAAATGAAGCAAAAAGCGTAGTTATGGAATTACTAACCACCTTTGTGCGTTCCACTAGATGGGATTGTTCTTGAGCCACCAAAGTGGCGCACATATTAAAATGGGTCTGCATACGTGTACAAATATTCAAAAGATGTGGTTGTATTTGTAGACGTTCCAAGCATTCGGTATCTTTGGTAAATGTTGAAGAATTAATGGAGTCTCTTAAAACTGGTAAAAATTGTGGTATATTTTGTAACTGTTGCAGCTCAGTTTCGATTTCTTCGTTGGCATCTTTTATACCCGGCTTAACAATGACTATACTATGACTTCCCACCGTAGACTGAGGTCTTTTAGGTTTAGTTCCAGTCTGTGGACGTCTTAAAACTAAAGAGTTACGTTGAGCAACAGAGCCCGAGATACTATTTGCCGATTTGCCTCGTATCTTGGGTGAATCACCAATTGGTCGGTCTGTTGTATATGAAACATATGGCAGATCGGAACATACACTTAAGGGTGGCGAGGATGGTCTACTCATTTCGGATGTTGTTGGGGAAGGCATGGAATCATTAGTTTGTTTTAATTTATTGTTGGCAGTGAAATTACTGACACTAGTTGCAGTACCTTGACGCAACACTGTACGTTTCTTTATAGCCCCCGTATTTGAAGTGGGACTACTGGTCCTGTTTGTCATTCCAGATGAATTTTTAACATTATTTCTTATGTCACCTTCAAAGATTTCACGGCCATCTGCCTCAGCCCTCTGTTGAGAATGTTCTGCTCCCATTTTTTAAATTATGACAAATAAGTATAATTTTTTTCACACAATACCTTTTTCTTATCGATTTTTTTTGTTTTAATGTAAAGAATTTGTCTACTTTATCCTGGTTTCCCCCAACTTTTATAAACACTCATTTGTTTCATAAAATTTAAGAATTTTATCTTAACAGTTTATATGTTTGTTGCTTTTAAAGTGTCATTTTTTAATATATTAAAATAATTCCAACTTTTTGTTTTTGTGTTACTTTTATTTTCAAGTGCAGTTTTACGAATATAGTAATCAAAACAAATAAACAATTTATAACAATTTTAAGGGGAACGAAGTAGAATTAAAATAGTTATGGCAGCAGTCCTAAGCCGACCCGACCACACTGACTGCGTAATTATTTAATTTTCACAAACTTTGACAATCCAAAAACTGCAGTCTATACTGACGAATAATATATTGATATATATGGCAGCAAATGTCAAAATTTTTTATTTATTTTATTCAAATATTCACTAATTTGTGTTTAAACAGAGCCTTTGAAAAAAACTAATGTTTTAAGGTAGTGAATTTCGAATTTTAGTTATCCACACATTAAAGGATATTTCATAAATGGATAAAGTTATATGCTGAAAATTTATTTTTTTATCTTCTGCGTGAACCACTCGATCGCACATATTTATTGCCGGTGTTATATGTCGCAATAATTCTTTGGCAATAGTCATTAACCATTATTGCTAAGAAAAAACGTCAAACTCAGCTATCATTTTCGTATGCCAATTATAAAAAGAGACGCCACAAAAGAAAAATAATGGAAAAATCAAAATGATTAAATTTAAAATTAACAAATAAAAAACTTTACAAGTGTTTTACAGTAATCATAGAAGAAAGTTCCTTGAAATTTTTAAAAATATGAGTTAACATAAATACGTTTTTTATTCCCTTAACATAAGATCGGCAATTATCAATTTTGTGCCGTTTTTCTACCGCCGTCTTTAACTTTTCGCAAAGATATTTATCTTTATTGTTGAATGCTGTGTAAACATAATTTTAAAATTGGATTTTCGAAAAATCTAGTTATGAAACTGAATTTTTTTGTAAAGGAAAATCAGGTTTTAAATCCAGTTATGAACTAGATTTTCGCCTAAATCGGTTTTAAGCGAGATTTCGAGTACAGTGTGAATTCAGTATAAGAGATAACAAAGATTGTCTGAATCGGATGAGAATTTAATTTAGTAAGGCACTTACGATGCCCTACAAGAATACGACCGGTTATATGGCCGGTCATTTGACTGGTAGTGTTGACGGAAATACCCGTCAATGCGTAGAACAAAGTTTCTATCAAGTTCTTAAAGAAAATATGAAAAACTTGACCGAAACTTTATTTTTTTTAACAACAAAATATGCAATTTATATTAGTTGTTTCACTCTTGCATATATGCAAGAGTGAAATGACAGATATTTTATTTTGTTTATGTGTTAGTTTCAGTTATCAATTTCTTGTAGGGTGGTGTTTTGCACATAATGCAAAAAACTCACTTTGCATGGTCATAAGTACTATAGGCTGAGAAAATGCAAATAGCATGCTAAGCTTTCTTCCATCGTATGAATATCACAATCGTGAATCCCTTGGTATTAAGGTCACTCACGATGATGTTTTTTAAAAAACTGACTGCATCGTAATACCTACTCTAGGATGAGAAACTGCAACAGTCTTAACTTTTTGTATCGTGTACAAATCGCGATCGTGAATTCCTATTTTAGGGTTGCGAGATTAATATTTCAAAATGCTTGATAATCTCGAAAAAAAAATCTTGACAATAAAAAACGTTAGTAGCATTTCAATTCCATTTATTTTTTTTTTAATATAATTTGTTTACAAAGTGTAAAAAAATGAAACCAGAAGAATTCAGCAAACATATAAAGAATAAAGAAAATAAAACAAATAAAATAAGCAGTGCAAAAATTAAACAAATAAAAATGTAAAACATTTTTAATGTCACAAGACAGTGAAAGCGAGTGTGTACTGCCGGTAAAACAATGTAAATACTGGTGCAATAAATATTGAAAGTGTAGCATACGCGCGCGATCCATCAATCCAATAAAATGGTTCGTGATCCAAATATCACAATATATATTGAACATGTTAATACAGCAACTGCATAACTGCTGCAAAATATTTTTCCCTATTGAGTGCATTAATAGACATCGTTTGAGTGCACTGAGAGAATTATGTGCCCGCTTTAAACAATTTTTTGGACTAAATCAATAAAATTGCATTGGAATACGTCTATTAAATTTTTATTAATATTTATTTTATTTATATTTATTTTTTTAATTTCAGTTTATTTATTTAAAATTTTATACACTGAAGAAGTTTCAAAAAAGCTAGTTTCATAAAAAGTATAAAGATTTTTCTTTAAATTTAAGGAATTTTTCATTCACAAAACTTCATTAAAGGACTGATAAATTTCTTTAAAACTCGCCCAAAAAAACTACATATATTTTGTTTTATCGGGACACCCTAATATGTATAGATGACAGTTTTTTTTTATAAAAAAAAAAATATTATTTCAAAAGTTGCGTTTACATTGGTATTAAATCTCGAGATTTGGCTTACAATCTCCTCCGAAATCTAGGAGTGTTTACACAATTACGTGATTTTAGTTTCACAACTGATATAAACTGCTGATTTCTGTAAACAACAATGAAACAATGTATGCATTTTTTTTTATAAACAAAAAAACATTATTTCTAAAGTTGCCTATACACTTGGCATTAAATCTCGAGATCTCGCTTAAAATCTCCTCCGAAATCTAGGAGTGTTTACATTTCAATTACGAGATTTAGGTTTCACAGCTGATAAAAACTGCAGACTTGTGTAAACAACATTTTTATAAAAAAATTGGCGGAAACTAGAGTATTCAAAAACCGAAACCGAAAACCGGTCAACCGGTTTCTTTTTTTTTAAACCGATCGGTTTCGAATATTTTGTAAATTCGAAGGAAACCGAAAAACCGGTCTTTTTTGCTCGGTTAACCGGTTTTTTTAATTACATCACCAACTTGGTTACTTGGGCTCTTTTATTTTTTCCGAACGCTTTTATAACCGTTTGGTTATGAAGATAGTCTGATAGATTCCGATGAAGACTTAACTTTGGATATTCCAAATTCAAATAGTTTAATTTCTGATCTAAATAACACAATAAACAGTATTTAAAATCCTAAAAAAGAGACTGTACAAAATCATTCATCATTATATGATGATTTCATATGCAATCTTGATAAATGCGACAAAAGAACTGAAAAGTTGGAAAATTTATATAATTGTCTTTTGACTATTTGTCCAACATCTACTATTAGTGAAAGAGTATTTTCCACTTCTAGCTTTATCAAAAGCAAACAAAAAAATCGTCTTAAAACGAAACATTTAAATTGCATATTATTTCTAAAATATTATTTTAGAAGTGAAAAATAGATTTAATTTTACACATTTAAAATGTAATATTAAAAAAACTTATTTAATGCCAAACGTAATTTTACCCAATTTACAAACTTAATGATCTCTATTCATTTGATATGAATATAGTTTTATAATATAATTTTTTAAGATATTATATTAAAAAATATTAAAAAATATGTTGAAAAAAATATTATAAAATATTTTTTATTTTTTAAAGAATGTATTTTTTTATTTTTATTACTTTATGTATTGAATTTCTTTTTTTTTGTAATTAAAACAATTAACAAATTATTTAAGCTTTTTATTCAAATAAAAAAAACCGAAAAAACTGGTTGACCGGTTTTTTCCTGCAAAAACCGAAACCGGTTTTTTTAAAATTCGATTTTTCGAAGAAACCCGAAACCGGTTTTTCTAAAAGGCCGGTTTTTTGAATACTCTAGCGGAAACTGAGAAAATTAATAAAAGTAATTAGAAATATGTATATTTTACAAAAATGACTTTTATTAATGTATTGTGCATCTAGTGTTAAGCAGCACATAGACAACGTCCCACTGAGCAATTTGGTATTGAAAATGAGCAAAATCGGTCCAGTGGTTAAAAAATTTTGAGTGAAAATGTAAAGGTACCTCTAAATTTTCCATACAAATTGGTGTATTATTATATTATTATTATATTATTATATTTATATTATTATTATTATATTTTCTCATATATTTTCACGAGTCGCATAGAAGTGAATAATATTTTGTATTCACCCCAAAAAATTTTTTTCAGCACTAAAATTTTTTTAACACAAATAATTTTTTACACCTTAAAAAATTTTTTTCCACCACAAAATTTGTTTTCGCATCCAAAAAAATTCTAACACCTCAGAAGTTTTTTCACCTCAAAAGTTTTTTACATTATTTGTATCAAAAACAGTAAAGAACATTTTTTAGGATATTGGTTTAGGGTATTCAAAGATTCGGCACAACCGAAATTGTTTTTTTGTTATAAAAGTTCAAAACAACAACTACCGATTACGTAAAAAAATAACTAACAAACTCTTTTGAGACTACCATATATATATGTATGTATATTAGAAGTGAAGGGTATACAATTACGCGGAAATGTCATTTTTCAAAAGTACCTAAAGTAATTGATAATATAAAATGTAAAAAATTAACAATACAATGTATTTTTAATGTTATTAAGTTATAATCGTAGTTTTGCGTCAAATGCACGCATGGATTAGGCGCCATTAATAATTACGTGATTAAGAAGGGTTTATTTTTTTAACTTATTACTTAAAGCAACGGCTAAATGAACTAAAGACATTTCAATTCACTCAACTGGTTTAAAGAGAAACGATTTTTAAACTCAAATGATCTGAAATTGTCGTAATCAACTAATGCTTTAGTTTTTTCAATAATTTGATAAAATTGAAGGGACTTTTTCTAATAAGCAGGAATTTATATTTGTATGCTAGAAAGTAAACAACAATCCTGATAGCTTCAATCATTCACAATAAACCCAACTAGATGCGTTTTACTCTAGCATCTAAATGTGCCAAGAAAAAGAAAAATAGTATTTTTTTTATTAAAAAATAGAATTTTGTATTAGCAAAAAAACAAAAACTGCATAATAGTTTTTAGTATTAAAAAATGCTCTGTTGTTTGTAATTTTATGCAGTTGTTAGTTGTTTAAAGATACAAAAGTGGAATAAAAATTTAGTTTCAAAACAACTGAATTTTGATATTTTTTTGGATATGTTTATTACAGAACTTAGGTTAAAGTTTATATGAATTAAACAAAATTTTATAAATGGCAGGGAAAAAAAATTTTGTTTCGTTAAGTATTTAAGATTTCGTTTTTCTATTAATTAAGTGAAAATTCTTGGCTGTAATACTTTATCCAGTAATCGAAATATTTTGATAATCCAAATCGGCTGGGCAATTTTTTAATCGGATAATTGAGAGCCTGACAATTTTTTTTGAAGTGTGTGTAAAATATATACTATGAAAATTAAAAGTGTTGAACGATTAAAATGATTTTGGTATGTATAAAAATTTAAAAACTGTATTAACTGTAGTACTCTTAATTATTTTTCAACCTATTTTTATTTTATTAAATTTATTTATATTTTTTTATGATATTCTTTGGTTTATTTCAGCATAATTTACACAAAATTTTAATTATTTATATCAAGAATAAACATTAAGCACTATTAACAGGTTTTACCAATCACAGTTCGAATATTTAATTTAAGAGACACTAATCCAGAGTTTGAGCGAATTGACATTTCTTTAGCTCGTTGATTAGATCCAATTATATTAATTGTTTATAATATTGACGGAAATTTTTTACAATACTTTGTGTATTGATTGTATTTAAAACTGCCATTTTATGCAGAAATTAGCATCACAAACCCTATAACATCGCAAAAAATGTATTTGTTCAGACGTGTTATTATTATCAGTTTTTGATTATACGATCTTGGTATTGGCTAATTATTTTCGATGCGACAAAAAATGATAAGAATAATGTTTAGTATGTATAATTTTCTAATTTACCGTTTAGATGATTTGTAATTTAGTTTTATAAATAAATAATAAATCAGTGCCTTATAAGCACTTACTGTGCAAACTACTTATTTGTTCTTGTCGTAAACATCCTGAAATTATATTACAACTAAATAAATAATAATAAAAGTATATTGGTTGGAGAAGGATATAGAAATAAAGTTTACATTGCGAATTTACCGGGTTTACGTTGATATAAATATCAAAAATATATTTGAGGTACCGTATAAATACATTGTAAAAACGAAGTCAAAGGGATTATAAGTGATATAGCATGTGTATAACAGATTAGTGTATTATTCTAAATGATTTGCAAAGCTGTGAAAAATTACTTTTCTTTTAGTTAAAAACAATAATTAAGTCCATATGACATTAGCTTTATTTTGACACCTTATCGACATTCATTTGACAGATACTGATTTATTCTATATAGTTAATCTCCACACACATTATTTTCCCATACGAAAATTCAAAATCAAGCAAGTTTCATATTGGCTTAAACTTTTTAATTGACGTCTACACGAGACATAAAATCAATGCTAAAATAAGAAACACATGCGAAAGAATAGAATAATAAAAATAAATTGTTGCTTTGCATGTATTTTTCGTGTTTTAACTTAAATTTTATGTCTTGCGTAGACAACGAGTTATGCCGATGCAGACACCATCGGAAGCGCCCTTAACCAGATATATTTACGTAAAATAAAATTATAGCGATCAATTACCAATTCGATTACAAATCATTGGACAAATCGATCAAAATTATCTCAATTGCACTGTAGTGGAGATAACCTTCTCATTTTATTGCTATCATAGTTTTTTCTTCGAAAAACACAAAATTTTATCAAAAGTTTATTTTTATTATGTTTCATATCTGTCTTCACTTGAGATAAAATCAGTTTTGCTATCATTTTATTGCATGTAAAGACCATATTTTGAAAACAATGCTGGAAACAAAGTTTTTTTCAAAAACAAACTATTGTAAGAAAATCGCTAGATTTCTACTGCCAACATGAACTGTCCAGGGATGGACGAGTATTTTCTTCGTACTATTGCAAATATATCTCAACCAAACATTCTCTTTCACTTGCGTGAAACTGCGAAATTGCAGTGAAATATTTTCTTATAATGAACGAGATATTGAAAAAAAAGCGAAGAACTGACACTCAGCTTTGTTGTAATTTTCTAATGACTGATGGGGTTCTTCTGCAACTGTATGAAAATTTGTCACATCTAAAAATATCCAACTGTATTTAAAATAGGGAGAGTCACATAATATTAAATTTTCCTAAAGGTATATACAAAAATTTACCTAAATATAATTTTGATAATAGTGACTCAACCTGTGGTAAATAATTCAGAGTTACATATTTGAACGTACTTACTGATTATAGTATTTATTATAATACTACTAATTACTACTTTAAACTATTGCAAAAAAAAAATTGTTTCCCAATTATTCTGTTTTGAGGCGGTGTTTTATGTAATTCAAAATCCATTGTTTTTTTAATCTAAAATAGTATCAAATCTAAAATAGTACCAAAGGTTCGAATCAACTTTTCCATCCATGGAACTGTCATGTAAAAACAACGCGGAAAAAAACTTTTCCCGCGTTCAAAAGAACAAAGCTTGTAAAACAAGATTTAAACGTAATTTCAGAAAATATTTAAAATGTCCGCAGATATAGCAGCAAAGTTGCAAATACCTGGAAATTTAAAAGATGCCAATGAAAAAACATCGAGTGATACAAATGGAATTGATGAACAGGAAAACAAAGATGAACAACAATATTTAGATTTGATATCTAAAATACTAACAACAGGTAGGAAATGCCATATGAGAGGTGGAAGATTCTAATTGATTTTTAATTTCTTTTTCAAGGCGTTCCTCGTGGTGATCGCACTGGTGTTGGCACCATATCTATTTTTGGAGCCCAAATGCGTTATGATATGCGCAACTCCTTCCCATTATTAACAACCAAACGTGTTTTTTGGCGCGCGGTGGCCGAAGAACTTTTATGGTTTGTCCATGGCTGTACAGATGCTAAAATACTGCAGGATAAAAATATTCATATTTGGGATGGAAATAGTGATCGTAAGTTTTTAGATCAACTTGGTCTCACTGAACGTGAAGAAGGTGATTTAGGTCCGGTATATGGATTTCAGTGGCGACATTTTGGTGCTAAATATCGCACATGTCATGATGACTACACCAATGAGGGTGTCGATCAGTTGAAAGAAGTTATCAATACTATACGCACAAATCCCAATGATCGCCGTATAATAATGTCCGCTTGGAATCCTGTTGATTTACCACAAATGGCTTTGCCACCATGTCACTGTTTGGCACAATTCTTTGTCTCGAATGGTGAACTTTCCTGTCAACTTTATCAACGTAGTGCGGATATGGGTTTGGGTGTACCATTCAATATTGCTTCGTATGCTCTGTTAACATATATGATTGCTCATGTTACCGGCTTAAAGCCAGGAGATTTTGTTCATACCACCGGTGATACCCATGTTTATAAAAACCATGTTGAACCTTTAAAGGAACAATTGAAACGTAAACCAAGACCATTTCCCAAATTGATTATAAAACGTCAGGTAAACGATATAGAAGATTTCAAATTTGAAGATTTTGAAATTGTTGACTATAAACCATATCCAAAGATCCATATGGAAATGGCTGTTTAGGTGCGACATGCACATCATAAACAAGGTATATGGAATTTTTGTATTCATTATAATTTATTTTTAATACTAAGTATACTATTTCGTTAAATGACAACTGCGGAATAACAATATATATTATTCTGTACTATTAACTGTAATATATGCAAAACTTAACAATAAATTATTTGAAAATAATATAAGTATGTTGTTCCCGTACTTTCTGCTCTTATGTCATTTGTCTTTTTTAATACTTTAAGATCAAAACAAATAATATTTGAGTAAAAGATATTGTCGATTTTAATGCTAATAGAAATTAAACAAAATTATAAGGCAACAAATTATTGGGTCTATGCATAAAACACCAAACAATTTGCTTGATTTTGCATATGAAATCTCACTAAAGTTATAATTGTAATGCAATATTTTATATTTGCAAATAACTTAAATATCTTCTACTTACTTTTTTCACGTTTAAAACAAAATATATCAAAAATATCACATTTATTTAAAATACATTTTAATTTTTGTTTACACAAAGCCACAATTTTTTAACTTATTTTAGTTTTTCTACAAAGCCACAATTTTTAAACTTATTTTAGTTTTCTACTGACCTGCCTAAAGCTACTTTAAATTTTGAAATATAAATTGAAATTTGAAATTTTTTTACAGGTCTGAAAATGTACGAAAAAAGCCTTCATGATAATACACCATTTCCGGCGTAAAAGAAAAACATTTGCACTCAACCCCTATACTGGATTCTCTACACTAGAGTAACTCCACTCCTAGCTTTTTTGCTGCATTTTTTCTAATATAAATTTCTATGATCTTTTAAAAAATTCCTGCAAAAATAGTTTATTGACAACACTTTTTGACAAAACAACTGCCACGTATGTCCGGATTGCCAGGAATGTGATGGACGCGTATCAGACCGGCACTTTGTCGGCTTTAACAAATTGTCATTTCATAGTGTTTTGCAAGAAATTCACCTATTTTAAAATCCTTATACCTAAAAGGGTTTTGTATGAAGTTTGGTTAACAAATAATACGATTAATACTACGTTTATGTTGAATGTGAAAATAGGTATTTTTGTTTTTCTCAAGTTTTCGATTTAAATCTGAAAAAAATTTGCGTTTTGGAAAGTTCCTTAATGTGTTTTCGTCAACACATACAAATTTATTAAAAATTAATCGTGTTTGTTAATTTTGTCTCCTCTATCACAAATTATTTTTTGATATTGTTTTCCTGAAGATGCTAACAAATTGTTAGCGAAATATCGAAAATAAAATAAGAAATTTTATAAAAAAAAAGATCTTTAGCTTAAAAAAATTGAATATTAATATAAAAATAAGATCGAATAAAGTTATATTATTTTCAAATTATTTTTTGATTCAAATTTAGTGGGCGACACCTGCATAGTGATTAAAATTTTTGTCAAAAGTCCATAGATATTGACAAATAGACAACAGTTCATTTATTGAGAGGTAAAATTGTGTTTTAAGAAAAGTAACACAAATATTTATATAAAAATAATAATTTTAAAAGATTACTTCATTTGTATTTATATCTGTACCAGAACTCAATATTAAATTTTCGGGACAACTCTGTTTAGTTGTTACAGAATCCAACATATTATTTTTGGGTTCTACTTTTCTACGACTTTCATTAAATTTCTTTAAACGCCCCTCTTCCCACTCTATACGATGAGCAATTTTTCTATGTTTATGCATATTAGCATTTGATATAAATGTTCTAGGACAATGGGGACAAGTATACAATGCTTCTCCCGTATGAGTACTTAGATGTTCTTTCAATTCCAAGGGACGCCTAAACGATTTCTCACACAAGTGACATGCATGTTTTCGTTCCATAGTGTGGGTGTATTTAATGTGAAGACGATGAGCATTAAGATTTGGTGAAACTCTAGAACAAAAGGGACATATTTGTTCTTGCATATTTTCTTCAGTGTGTCTCATTTTCATGTGTTGTCTTAAGCCATATTTGTTTGTTAGTTTCTTACCACATATTTCACAGGTTACCCAAGATTGTGGAGCTCCGGTATGTTCATGCATATGGCGTAAAAATGAATAATTATCTCGATATGATTTACCACACACATCACAAATTTTAAAGTATTTTTTATTGTGTGTTATGTCCTCATGCTGCCGTCGCAGATAATCGGAGGCGAATTTTTTTTCACATTGATTACAAGAAAAGTTTTTCTCATGTTCTGGCACGTGCATTAACTTGTGACGTTCGAAAATGTCTATTTTAAAGTACGACTTGCCACATTCTTCACACTTGAATTTTCGTTCTTTCATATTATGAGAATCGATGTGTATTTCTAAGCCACGACGTGTTGCAAATGCTTTATTACAAGGTTGACATTTGAAATATTCCGGATCCTTGTGGACGTGTACATGATCGACGAGAAGGCCACGCTTGTAGAACTTTTTACCGCAACATATGGCATAGCCAAGAACATCATGGACATTGCGATAGTGTACTTTAAGAACACGAAAATCTGCAAGGGCTGCATTACAAATGTTGCACTCCAGTTTATGTTGGCTCTCTGTTAGAAAATCATCATATTCTTTTATGACCTTTGTTAAATTAGATTTAGCGATTTCTTCTTTTACAACTTTCTTTTTCTTGGGTTTTTCAACAGGAGATTTTTTAGTTTTCTTTGCTACTTTTTTAGTTTTTGTTTTTGGTTTAAGTTTTCTTTTGGAAACTTCAATAAGAGGAATATTGATTTTATCTTCATCAGTATCGTTATCACTTGCACTTACATGATAATCGTCATCGAAATCTTGAAAAGCGCTATTAATGAAAGGTTCATACACAGTATCAGCTTCAGTAGTAACTTCGTTTTTGGTTATCGACTTTAAATCATCATCACATTGATCTTTTACTTCCTCCTCGGGATTATCAGTTGTATTAAAATTATCTTCTCTTTTGACTTTTATAATATCCAAATCATCAATTTGTTGTTGTAGTTTACCTTTATGACGTCTTTTCAATGGCATTAAATCCTCTGCTAGAAAGAGTCCATTAAGATTTTCTCCACTTTCCTGTTTTACTGTTGCATTTTGTTTATCATCAATCTCTTTGATTCCAAAGTTAATTATCATTGGCTGGTATTTTTTGTGTACATTTTCTACAGATAAATAATAATTATGAAATGATGATATCTCCTGCCAGCATTGACGACAGATCCATTGTAAAGTGTCTTTTGTTGGTTTTTTCAAATACCACCACCACAAATGTTTCTCGATGATACGTTGAATGTGGCATTCTTTCCATTCACTCGATTGTGTGTTAATACGGGAAAATATGTCCGCATTGGAATCTAAGCACACTATACATTGGTCCATAATATTTCACAGTTATATTTTATGAATAATCTAATTTTTAATGCACTAAATACTTTTTAGTTTCTGCTTGTCTTACGAAGAAATAAACAAATTACAGTTTAGCAGGTTTGTCAGCAGTGTTGCCAGGTTGAATGGCCACAAAATCGTCAAGGCTTTTTGAAAATTCTCAGCAAGGCGAATTTACTACAGGTGGTGTTATTTAACACAGAGGTAGAAATGTTAAATGTTGTTGGTGTTTACGTTTGTGTTTGTTTAAAAGTGCATGAATCTCTACATACATTTTTCACAAACAATTTGCTTTGTTTCACTCGTAACACAGTATACAACACTGCGTTTTGCTATTCTGTAGAATTTTTGTATGAAAAAGTGACAACGCTGGTCAACAGCTGACCAATATCTCAAAATAATAATTTAAAAACGTAATACAAATAAATTTCGTTTGGCAAGTCTTTTTAGGTGTTGAAGAAAATTGCATTCTTTTTAATTGTCCATTCGCTTTTTGACGTTTTACGCTCTTGCTGGCTGAGTGATTTGTTCTGGAGTAGCACGGTTATACGGCTGGAAGTCTTAACTTGGACATATGTCTCCGTCCATTTGACATTAAAATTTCAACCCAACAATAATGTGTGGTAATCAAAAGAAGTATTGCGTGGTTCTAAATTTTACTTTCTGTGGAGGAAAACGATGAAAAAATCTTTGCAAATTACCTGTTTTCCTCCCATCAATATAGTGAAAATTCTTGACCCGGTTGTATTTCTAACAAAAAATAAATATTTACATAAAATAATGATAAACACTACTCCAACAAAGAATAGTGCTTTTTAGAAATATTTTTAATATGAGGTTACTTATTATGTCGGTTTCTTTATAAAAAAAATGTCAAATCGAAATCTCCCTAAGTAAACCCCAAGATTTCTGTGCATGTAAACGCAGCATAAAATGGTAGTACTATTTGGGTGTATTTCAAAAACACTCTTGGGAACCCTATTAATTTAAAGTTTCATGTTTTTGTTTAATTGAAGGATAAATTAATTTGCTTTTATTAAAAATAATAAATATTAATGGATCATTGTGTTGTTTGTTTAGAATCCAATGGAGACATATTTTCCCGCATTACCACCCAATCGAGTGAGTGGAATGAATTCCATATACAACGTATCATCGAGAAACATTTGTGGTGGTGGTATTTGAGAAAACCAACAGAAGACACCTTACAATGGATATGCCGAAAATGCTGGCAGGAGATATCATCATTTCATCATTATTATTTATCAGTAGAAAAGGTTCACAAACAGTATCAGCCAATAATTACGAACTTGGAAATCACAAAACTGTATAAACAAAAGAGGGCAGTAAAGAAAGAAAAGCATGCGACTTCCTTAATAGAAGATTTGGTGCCATTGAAGAGACAAAGGAAACGTAAGTCACCCAAATTAAACAATATTGAAAATTTACAAATTGAAGAACTCAATATTGTGGATGTTAAAAGTGAGTTCAATTTAAATATTACTGATTTTGTAGAAGATATACTAAATGAACAAAGCTCTGATATAGAAGAATCCAAAAAATATAAAGTAGACACTCTTGATATAGTTTCTGGACATTGTTCAGATGATTTTTCCTACGAATACGAAAATCATATTACTGCCAGTGATAATATTCTGATACCACTAATAAAGAATACTACAACCAAACATAAAGGAAAAACTAAAGCTAAAAAAGTTGCAAATAAAAAAGTGAAATCTGCTAGTAAATTAAAGCTTAAAAAAGTTGTAAAAAAAGAAATCTCCAACCCTAATATAAAAAAAGACATTAGACCAGATGAGGAGCTATTTCATGAAGGACAGAATAAACTTGAGTGTGATATTTGCCATGTACCTCTGGATAATTTTTCTATACTCAGAACACACTTTCGCATAGAACATAATACTCGTGGATATGCAATGTGTTGTGGTAAAAAATATGGGAAACGATGTCTGCTCATCGACCATATAAATGTTCACAAAAATCCGGAATACTTTAAATGCCAGCATTGTAATAAAACATTTAGCATACGTGATTGTTACTATAATCATATGAAAGTTCACATGACACGTGAGCGTAAATTCAAATGTGAAGAATGTGGCAAATTATTTTTTGAAAAAAAAATTTTGAGATATCACATGATGAACCATGTACCAAAAAATGAGAGAACTTTTTCATGTGAACGCTGTGACAAAAAATTTGCATCCGTTTTTCATCTTAAGCAGCACGAATTGGTTCACGAGAAAAAATATTTCAAAGTTTGTGAAATATGTGGAAAATCATTTGGTGCAAAATTTTCATTTCAGCGCCATATGAATGAGCATGCTGGTATTCCAACATCCTGTGAAACATGTAATATATGTGGTTTAAAACTTATCCATAAAAGTGCCTTAAAACAGCATATCAAAAATAGACATACTGAGGAAAATCTCCAGGAACAAAAATGTCCTTTTTGTTCAAAAGTTTCACCAAGTGTAAACGCTCTGCGCAAACACATTCAATACAGCCATACTATGGAACGAAAACATGCATGTAGTTTTTGCGATAAATCATTTAAACGTCCTGTGGAATTGAAGGAACATTTAAGTTCACATACTGGAAAAGCATTATATAATTGCCCCCATTGCCCGAGAACATTTATATCAAATGCCAATATGCATAAACATAGAAAAATTGCCCATCGTAGGGAGTGGGAAAAGGGAAGATTAAAGAATTTTATTGAACCCCGTCGAATTGGAGTTGCAAAAAATTACATTTTGGAGTCAATTAACAATAGTGCAACAATTACAGGCTTAAGTAATTGTGAAACAACTACACAAAATTGTTCAGATAATTCAATCGAATTACATTCGAGTGTATTGTAGTTTTAAATACAAATGAGTTGTATATTTAAAATAAACAAATCTTTAAACAATATTCGGTTTGCATACTGTTAATTATAATATTTATAAAAACGCATCAACAACTGCAATAAAGCGATCATTATTTTACACAGGGTACAACTTTACAACACCTTGCCCAACATACTAAAAACGGCAAATAATATTGTGTATATATATTGTCCTTTTTACTGCTAGGAGCCTAGTGCCGTGGGACCATAGGGCTCACTGACCGAACTATATTATGTTTTATTTATAGTGTTTTTAATGTAATTTTATTATTTTTAAGTAAACTTCATTAAAATTATACTTGTTGAGAAGAAGCAAACAATTTCATCGTGTAAATTGGCTCAAATACCGCATTGTTAAGTCAGTATTGAGTAATCAGTAGCTGAATACTCAATACTTTACAACTCTAGGTTCTATTATTTTTATTATTAAAAACTTGTTAAATTGAGCCTTAAAAAACCGTCAAATATAATGGAAAGTTGTATTGTTTGCTTGGAATCCAATGCCGATATATTTTCACGCATTAGCACTGAATCAAGTGAATGGAATGAATGCAATATAAAACGCATTATAGAAAAACATATATGGTGGTGGCATCTAAGGAAACCAACAAATATTGACACATTTCAATGGATATGCCGAAAATGTTGGCAGGAAATTTCATCATTTCACTATTTCTATGTTAAAGTTGAAAAGGAACATAAGCAACAGTATTACTCAATGATGCCAATATTGAAAAGTATGAGTGGTGAAGGTGAACTATTGATAGTAAAAGAGGAGTATAAAGATAGTGGATCTACACTCATAGAAGATATGGTTCCATTGGAAAAACGTAAAAGAGGTAGAAAAAAGAAATTGGAAAATATAGGAATTGAAGAACTACCTGTTGTACAGGTAAAAAATGAAAATGATTTATTATCAATTGAGTGTTTGGAAAAACCAAAACAAGAACATGATAAGGAAGGCGAATTTGATGATGTTACTGAATCACTGGATGATATTTGGGAACCTGATATTAATATTGATAGTAATGATTTTGTGAAAGATGATGATGTAAATATTTTTGCAGATACTGAAAATCATATAAACAATATTAATTCCACCAAAAAAGCTAAATCCAAACGTAAACCCAAAGCTATAAAAGTTTCAAAACGTAAGAAAAAGGAAGGTAAAATTAGGAAACCAAGAAAAATATCTATTGAAGTTCTTAAAAAAAAGGTAGAAATCTCCCGAGAAAATGATAAATTTCTAGCGGAAAACAAATTTGACCTTCTTTGCTGTCTTTGTAATGCTCCTCTAAATAATTTTAATATTCTAAAGTCACATTACCGTAATGAACATAACATTCTTGGCTACGTTTTGTGTTGTAATAGAAAATGGTACAAGCGTGGACTACTTGTGGATCACATACGAGTCCATCAAAATCCCAATTACTTTAAATGTCCACATTGTGAGAAAATTCTGGCTAATCGCACTAATTTTGATAACCACTTAGAATACCATAAAGAATTAAATGGACCAAGGGAACTAACATTTACATGTGAAAAATGCAATAAATCATTTTTTAAAAAATCTGGTTATGATCGTCATCAATTATTACACTTACCTGAAGAGGAGAAAAAATTCCAATGCAAAGAATGTAATAAAAAATTTGCTTCGGGTAATATTCTTAAACAACATATAGCACATACGCATACAATGAAATATGCCAAAATTTGTGATATTTGTGGCAAATTATTTCGGGATAAATTTACATTTGTCCGTCATATGGATGAACATAATGGAGCGCCGCCGCCTAAAGCACCCTGCGAATTGTGTGGAGTAGAATTAGCTAATAAGTATTTATTAAATCGCCACAAGAAAAAACTACACACCGAGGAAGGTTTACAAAAACAAATATGTCCATATTGCTCAAAAGTATCACCAAATTTAAGTGCCCACCGGCATCATGTACAGTATGCACATAGAACGGAGCGTAAACATGCTTGTCATTTGTGTGATAAAAAATTCCGAAGACCCCTAGAGTTGAGAGAACATATAAGTACACACACCGGAGAGCCTTTATATAATTGTCCACATTGTCCGAGAACATTTATATCCAATGGCAATTTGCATAAACATCGTAAGTTGTCACATCGTAAGGAATGGGAAGAAACTAGATTAAAAAAACTAACTGCACAACAGTTAAAAGCATTGACAATGCAAGAGAGTTTAAATACAACAAATCAGAGTGAGTTACCAATGCAACATAATTTTCCAGAAAATTTAAATTTTTAGTATTTATAATAAACTATAATTAAACTATAATAATAGTAGCGTATAAATAAGATAACAAACACACATGCAAAAAAAAAAAGTGCTTAGAAATACTTTGATGAAATACAACTTTAAATTTTTTGGGTAGTTCAAATTAAAATTTATTGCCTTTAAAAAATAAATAAGAAGTTTATTTTGTAAAAAAAAATCCATTGTTTTTATTAAAAATAGTCTACAGAACCTGAGTATTTACACTAATCTAATATCTTAGCAAGTATAATACTATTTTCATTAAATATATGTTTTACTCGAGGGTTAATTATTGTAAAAATAGTTGTTTACTGTAAAAACGCCTAACATCACCTACGCCTTGCATAGCAGCATGAAATCTTTCTGGGTTAATTTTTGTTCTCAACAAATTTAAAGTGCAAGATGCTAAACTATCTTTTAAACAATCTTCAGTTAGCTGCTAACTGGGACTTTTAGTTACAAATTTTTTTTTACCATGATTGTTTAACTTTCCATGGTAAAAAATATTTTTCTATTGTTAAAAAATTTAAAATTTTCCTGTGTGAAATTGAATCGAATTTATTTGTATTACTTTCAATTTTGTTTTAAAAACTATAAAATTTAAAGAATTTCAGGCTCGGTTTATTTGAATAAATAAATGAAAAATTTCTATGCTTATGTCAAAAATTCACCTCAAAGCTGTCACACATATCCAGTGTACTAATGCCCTAAACTATTCTGACTGCAAAAACGACGATTTTGCACCGCATCTGGTTATTACAGAGAAATGAATAAAATCTTGATTAACTTAAAATTACACAATAACTGGTATTAATATTTTTGAAATAATCTATGTTTACATAGTATACTCATTTTTCGAGATCTTACATGAATACCCCATTATTATTTTGTATTTTTAAAATTGAATGAGAACTTTTGACTGCTCGATAATACTCAATACTCCTCTCTTCATTCAAATAAATACAGGGGCCGGTTCGGAAATGCATCACTGCGTTGCATCTGATGCGCATTTCAGATTAGTTTGTGATGCTCATGCAAATCTGCTGATGCCGATGCTTGCTTGTTGCGCAGTTTTTCACAGGTAAATAGAATTAAAAATAGCCAACTTAATAATACATTTAATTTGTGAGTTAGATTTTGGATTGCACCAATCTCGACCTTAAAAAAAACAGAAACAAATTAAAGAAAAAAAAATTAATAACAAATTTTATACTTTTGCATTGCATCAGTACAGGCTACACATTCCGTATGGTTTTATCACTACAAAGCTGGCATTTGTTCATTTGAGAATAACTCAATGTCAGTACCCAGGCTTATTATTATAATTAGTATCGCATTAAGAAGTAGTTAACCTATATTAAGTACCAAGTACTTAAATACTCAATACACTTACAGAACTAATGGTCAACAAAAAAAATTATTTTAATTTGTTTTTAAAAATTATTTAATTTTATTTAATAACTGAATTATGGATAATTGCATTGTTTGTTTGGAATTCAATGCAGATCACTTTTCCCGTATCAGCAATCAAACGAGTGAATGGAAAGAGTCCAACATACAACGTATTATAGAAAAACATCTGTGGTGGTGGTATTTGAAGAAACCCAGTAAAAATTCGGTGCAATGGATTTGTCGTCAATGCTGGCAGGAAATATCTACATTTCATCAATTTTACTGTAAAGTTGAAAATGAACATAAACAATATGAGTTGATGTCTACAATTATAAAAAGTGACGTTAAAGAGGCAACCGGAATTAAAAATGAAGAGGTTTGCGAAGTTAAAGAGGAAATTAAATTGTTGGACTGTTTACCAACTCTTAACGAAGACTTAACACCCCAGGGGAAAAATAGAAGTGGCAGAAAAAGTAAAATATCACGTAAAGATGAACATGGATCTTCTCTTAAAGAATTGTTAATGCCACTGGAGAAACGTAGGAGTGGCAGAAGAGGTAAAAGAGTTTATATACAAATAGAAGAATTACCTATTGTTGAAGTGAAAAGTGAAAATGATTTTGGGGGTAATCTGCAAAAGTATAAAGAGGAAAATGATTGCATAGATAATGAAGTGGACAATTTTTTAGACTCGGAATCTCTGGATGATGTATGGGAACCAAAATCGGATATTGATAGCAGTGATACTGATAATGACCAAGATTATAATGGTATTGATAGTGATGATGATAATATATTTAAATCCACCCAATTGATCGAAACTGCATCCAAAAAGAGAAAAAAACGTACTCGAAAACCAAAGACTATAGAACATGTTGAAGCTATTAGGAAAGAAGACGAATTTATAGCCGAAAATAAATTTCAGTTTTTTTGCAATATTTGTAAGATGGAACTAACAAATTTTCAAAATGTGAAAACGCACTATAGTGTTGAACACAAAATTAAAGGATACGCTATGTGTTGTGATGTTAAAATGTACAAACGGAGCGTTATTGTAGATCATATTAATGTTCACAAGAATCCCAATTACTTTAAATGTCAATTTTGTGATAAGGTTTTGGCTACCCGTCGTACTTTAAAAAATCATTTAGATTGTGTACACAATACAGGCGAGGAGCGTATGTACAATTGCGATAAATGCGATAAATCGTATGCTAAAAGACAATTGTATGACCGTCATTACATGACAATACATTTACCGGACGAGAAGAAAAAATTCCAATGCAATGAATGTGATAAAAGATTTCCCACACAAAGTATTCTTAGCCAACATGTAACAAGGACTCATCTTAAAAAATATCACAAATTTTGTGAAATTTGTGGCAAATTACTACGAAATAAATTTACCATGATACGTCATATGGCAGAACATAATGGTACACCACAAGCCAAAGTACCATGTGATATATGCGGTTTGGAGCTAAGTACTAAATATCGTCTGAATCGTCACAAGAAAATGAACCATGTCGAAGAGAATTTAAAAGAACAGATATGCCCATATTGCTCAAAAGTATCACCCGGTTTAAATGCCCATAAACATCATGTTCTAAATGTACATAAGACCGCACGAAATCATGCCTGTCATATGTGTGACAAGAAATTCAAACGTCCTTTGGAATTGAAAGAACATATAAGTACTCACACTGGAGAATTTTTATACACATGCCCCCATTGCCCTAAACAATTTAGAAATGCTGCAAATATGCATAAACATCGCAAACAAAATCATCGCAAAGAATGGGAAGAAAGCAGACTAAACAGATTGCCCAATTTAAAACTTCAAATATGGACGAAAAGAGAAACTACAAATTCTTGCGATAATACGAACAGGGGAAAGACGCTATAATCTTATGGTTGCTCCGTCTAAGTGCATTAAAAATGTTCATGTACATTTTTTAAATAAATAGTTAAATTGTTTGAGCTAACTTTAAACGTATATAATCATAAATTTTTGTTTTCAATAATTTAAACGGCAATAATCATGGATTACTCGAAAACTGTTAACTGAACGATTTTATACATTTTTTACATTGTTTAAAAGTCGGTATTTAATATAATGATTAGTAACAGACAAAACAACAAGTTTGATGCGCAGGATGCGTATCCAGGATTATGCAAGAATTTTTTTGTTTCCAATATGTACATAAAAAATATTTTTTTTTGTTGGGCATATTCTTACACTTTGTTTCTGCATTTCTTGCATCAATAAAGTTTTTGCAAAAAACATGTCACAGGAAATAAAATATACTTATATTAATCGAAAAATGCGAAAGCGCATCAGACTCGAAAACGCATCAGATGGTGTTGTCTACGTCCCTGTGGTGTTGTGTCTACGTCCCTGGTTATGCGGTTTAAATTCTGATAACTTATTTTAAAGACCTTGAGCTCGTGATTTGCAAATAAGTTAAAAAAACGAATTTCTCCATATCTGTGACGGAAAAATTTGAGATATAGATAGTCTAAATCTAATAATTGTGCTTTAAAATTAAAATGCTAGCAAGGAAATTTATTCTGTAAAACTGTGTAATCTGATCTGGCGTGTGGTTTTATTATTTATTGCGCTACCAGCATCTTTAAGGCATTTGAATTATAGTGATAATGTTTATAAAAGAAAACTCTTAAATAACTTTCAATAATTACAACAATTTTCTTATATTTTTAATAATTTTTTATTGCAAAATAGGGTGAATAACTACAATAATTCTTTTTCTCGTTTCAATTTCGGATAGCAAAATATTTTATATATTATTTATACAGTATCAAATAAGTAGTTATCAGGGTTTTAATTTCTAAATTTTAAGGTAACCTTAAGTGACTAGAATATTGTAATTTATTAATTGGCCTCTAGGCTTTCAAAAAGCGCATTTCTGCATATCTGTGGCGTAGACGATAAATTTAAGACAGAGATTTAGCAAGTATTTTGTGTATTTTGATCAAATTAACCTAATGCTAACTTATGTTTGTAACTTATTTATTTTTCACCACGAGCATATTTTTCACTCAGGCTCGACAAGTATTGTGAATACCTAAAACACGATTCTAAAAAAAATTGCTATTTTTTAAACTCCTTTTCTCAATAGTTTTGCTCAATATTCGTAAAAAATCCAATATTTTACAAAAAAAACCTCAAAACCTTTGAATTTTTACAAAAAAGTCATCAGTTACCAAAAAAAAATCGTATGAGTACACCATGTGGAAGCAAAACATAACATGCATCACAGATTAACATACATTACCCATATCTATAAATATACTATTGGTTTATGCAAAGTTAACGCAAAGTTTTATATAGATCATTAAATTCATTTAACTAATTTTTTAAGTTACTGTATTATAACGGTTATGAAGTACATTGGTTGTCTATTCGATTAATTTACTTCAATTGAAAAGTCATATTTTTTATAAAACTATTTAAAAAAAAAAAACTAAAAATTGTCTTAACATTTCCTCATCCATCATTCCGAAATATATTTTTTAACGTATAATTTAACATAACTCGTATTTAATAAACTATCAAAACCAGTATATCCTTCTAAAAAGTCCTTGGAAATAAAAAAAATGGCATTCTATACTTCAAAAGTTGACGATAGAGGTAATGAAATTGAGATACGTCCTTCGGCGCATAGTTTGGTACAATCGACAAAGAGAAATGAAAATCGTTTAGACATAAGTGCACGGAGCTTTGACACGAGTCGTAGTGTAAGGTTAGAGAATGAATTTAAATAAAAAATCTTGATAAGAATGCTTTTAAAGTTGATACATTTTTTAGATATGTAAATTCCGCGGCTTATATAGAAAAAAATTTCGGTTTCATTGATATAACTTCCTACGAGTCTAAGAACAATTTAGCCCTGTCAGAAACTCAAAGTGATATTGTACCACCATTGGATTTAAAATCGGAGGATGGTTATCCTCCCACCCCTCGTGATAATACCTTCTCTTATCGCCAACATTATGAGCCAGCAAAAGTTGCACTTAAACCAGATGAGGCTTATGAAACTTGGCTATCAGCTAAAAAGTATAGTAAATTTGCTTTTTGAGAATTACATTTCTCTTCATCGCCCAATCTCTCTATTTTTAGAAAACTTTTATCTTATGACGCTGATCGCCGCAAGAAAGCTGAACAACAAAAACTTATGGAAACGGAGAAACGCAAACTTTTGGCAAAAGAAAAATATGAGAAATGGCTAGAGAATAAAATGCGAAAACAACAGCAAAAATCTTCACAATATTGTTTGAATCAACAATCTACAATATCTTCAAATTCCAGTATTAAAACTATAAATTCTTCGGATGTGTCAGAAAAACTTCCTACACGTTCACAAATCTCCGATAAGGAGGCTCAAGTTCGTTTAGAAGAATGGGAGCGTACTAAACGTTTGCAGGAAGAACGTCGTCGTATGCTTAAACGTCAAGAGGAACAACATCGTCAAGAGCTAGAAGAACAACGCCGTCAAATGGCTGCCGAAGCTTGGGAAAAGTGGTTGGCTGAAGTTGCAAAAAAACCAAAGCCAGTACCTTTAAATCGTGGTATATTTACTTTGCGTGGCACTATATCAGATATATTTGTTAATCCCAATGAATGGCAGCCGATTATACCTACTAAAGAAAACTAAAATTCTTTGGAGGATATGTAATTTTTCCCTAAAAATAAAGAGTTTTTTGTACGATAAAAGATTTCCTGATTTAGCAAATGTTTTATTAATTATAACAACTCTATCATTAATTTCTTTGAAATGGATGAACTTGCATTGCCGATTTAATGTTTGTCTTTATAGCCGATGGTGCTTTACCCATTTGATTGACACCACCAGGACTGACGGAACTCATAGGTGCGGGAGGTCGTATAGCTGGTGGTACCATCATAGTACCAGGGCCCGGTACCGACATTGGCATACCCAATTTTAAACCCTTACCCATTCCAACAGCTGCTACCAAAGCATGGGTATCAGCCATACTACTTGTTTGTTGTATACCAGCCCTTGATGAAGAATCCATTTCCCAATCTTCCCGTTGTTTGCTAACAATCTCCAAAACATGCGAAACAACTTTATTAAACTGGGCAACTTGTTTGGCAGCCGTTTCGTTCAGAAGATTGGCAGCTTTTTGTTCATTTTGTAGCATTTTTTGTTCGGCCAAAGGATCAGGTTTTGTACGTAAATAATCGGGTACTATATCATGAGAAAAGACTGGTACTCTACCTTGTGTAAGATTTATTAGTTGTTCATCTCGATCTAATGAAACCATTAAAGGCAATACTGTACGATTCCGTAGCGGTGGACAAATTTCTTTGGATAATATCTTTGAGAGACCAGTGAGCTATTGAACCGTTTATAAAAAATAACTAAGCATAAATTTTGTAAGTTTTAAATTAAAACTACTTACATGACTGGATATAAGTGCAAAATTATCTAAAAATTGTGGCCAATTTATGGTTTCATATTCTGTTTCCAGTTTGTGTATCATGGCTCCAATGGAAATCTTTAAATCATTTAGACGATTTAGTACCGCATCAAGCGTCATATCTAATTGTTTTTCTTCACGAGACATATTGCTAAATTAAATTATTTGACTTTTTTGAACTATACACAAAATTTAAAAAGAACAACAAATTTTGTTAAATGTCAAAAGAAAGTTTTTAAGCAGCTGTTTTGATTTTATAAAAACAGAGTAGTTAGTGTGGAAGATGCCATATTGTTATAGTCCCATTTACACTAGGCAGGTTTACAAGAGAAATCCGCCAACACTATTTACTAGTTGTCAAAAAGAACAACCGTTATTTTTAAAATACCACTAACAAGATAACTTAAAATCAGGGTTGGCAGGCAATACCGCTAAAATATCGTTATCGATTTAATACCCTTTCAACTGACTATTGTTACCCCTAAAATACCGTTACCGAAATAACTGAAAAAAACATTATCCTTAAAATACCGTTACCGAAATAATAGAAAAATACCGTTATCGATAAAATACCGATACCGAATTAACTGGAAAAATCGTTATCCCTAAAATACCGTTAAAGAAATAACTAAAAAAGTCGTTATTCTTAAAATAATGTTACCTAAATAATAGAAAATAGCGTTACCCTTACCGATAACCGCATTTGTTTCGGTTTCCATCTATGCTTTTTATAGATAATTTAAGACCTATTTTTTAATATCTAATAAACTATGTTCAGCTGAAAATTTCAAAAAATACATTCAACGATGGTATATCGTGAAAATGGTGAATTTTATTTATTTGAATCGGCATAAAAGTTGGCTGTACCCACACAGCCACAAATCCTTTGGGGGTTTTACTATACCTACTTAGTACATTCGTCTGATCTAGGAACCATCGACGCACAAGATCACAACCCCCTATTTTACTCCATAGTGTAATTTGTTTAAGATTAAATTTATTTGGGGTTAAAATTATACTTCTTAATACATCATCTTTCTGTTGTTCCAAATATAATTTATTGAGATTTATATCTAAAAAACTCAAAGAACAAATTTCCGGTAAACGCGATAATGTATCTACGACTATGTTGTATTTTCCAGAAACATGTCGGATATCATTTTTGAATTAAGCGATCAACTCTAAATGACGGGTTTGACGAGGTGACTTTTCAGTTTTTGAATTAAGTTCATTGCCTAATGGTTTATGCTCAGTGAAAATAATAAATTCTCGACCTTCAGGAAAGTGACGGAAATGTTTAATTGTAAGGTAAAGCCCTTATAATTCCCGATCAAACTTAGAATATTTTATCTCCGTAGGATTAAATTTTCTGGAAAAATACAATAAGCCAGAGGCTCCCAATGATCTCCACTGTATTGTTGAAGAACGCATCCAACTGCAACTAGAGAAGCATGGACAGCAACATTGATTATACCTAAAGATTGATACAGTTTATTTTTCTGTCTTGGCAATATATCATATTGCAAAATAGTATCTCCCCTTGTTTTCGAAGAATTCATACCGAATTCCGAAATGTTATAACCTAAAAAATCTAGCTCAGGTGTTCCAAAAATACAAAAGGATGGACCAATAGCAATCTATATTATTAGGTTTTAGAGATCTATATACACATCAGGTGTGATGAAATGTGATATTTCAGCTCTGCTCTATATATACATCAGCTCTGCTTTATATATACATCAGGTGTGATAAAATGTGATATTTCAGCTTTGCTCTATATATATACATCAGAACTGCTCTGTATATACATCAGTTCTGCTCTATATATACATCAGCTCTGCTCTATATATACATCAGGTGTGATAAAATGTGATATTTCAGCTTTGCTCCATATATACATCAGCTCTGCTCTATTTGTTATATGTATCAGGTGTGATAAAATGTGATATTTCAGTTCTGTTCTATATATACATCAGCTCTGCTCTATTTGTTATATGCATCAGGTGTGATAAAATGTGATATGTCAGCTTTGCTCTATATATATACATCAGAACTCCTCTATATATACATCAGTTCTGCTCTATATATACATCAGGTTTGATAAAATGTAATATTTAAGCTCTGCTCTATATATACATCAGCTCTGCCCTATATATACATCAGCTCTGCCCTATATATACATCAGCTCTGCTCTATTTATACATCAGCTCTGAAGTTTGTTATTTAGATAGTAGCTTTAATTAACCACAAAGTAAAAAGTTTTAGTTTATTTTTAATGCCGAGCCGGTATATATATATATATATAAAGGGTGTCCCAAGAAGAACGCAATTTTTAAATTTTAAATAAAACACAGATATTAAAAAAAAAATCGTGAAACTTTATTATATCGTAAAGTAGACAGAATGAGGTTATGTATGGAACAATATATCGTGCAGATGGCCGCCGCGGCTTTGCTGGCATGCACGCGATCTTTTAATGAAATTTTCAATGACCGTTTTGCATGAATGCTGCAGTATTTCATTAATGCAGCGTCCAATTTCCTCTTTTAAGGCTTGAGTCGTCGTCGGCTTATTCGCGTAAACCATCGACTTCAAAAAACCCCAAAGAAAAAAATCTAATGGTGTTAAATCGCACGATCTAGGCGGCCAATTCTGATCTCCAAAACGCGAAATAACACGACCGGGAAATACTGATGCAGCAATTGAATTGTTTCTCTGGCTGTATGACATCTGGCGCCGTCTTGTTGGAACCACATGCCCTCCACATTCATTTCTTCAATTCTAGGCAAGAAAAAACTGGTTATCATTTCACGATACCGAACACCATTGACTGTTTGCGCTTGACCTGCCTCATTTTCATAAAAAAAAGGTCCAATGATTCCTCCAGCCCAAAAACCACACCACACAGTGACACGTTAAGGATGCATTTGCTTCTCGTGAATCACTCGAGGATTTTCCTCACCCCAAATGCGACAATTCTGCCTATTGACGAAGCCATCAAGATGAAAATGGGCCTCGTCACTGAAGATGATTTTATCGGCAAAATCAGCATTTTCATGTTGTCTCTCCAATACCCAATTAACAAACTCCCTTCGCTGTCCATGGTCAGCTGGCTTCAGTTCCTGAGTCAATTGAACTTTGTATGCATGAAGATGCAAATCTTTCGTCAAAATTCGCTGCAAAGTGGATTTGGAGCCACCAATTTGCTGAGCTCGGTGTCGAATTGAGGTGGATGGAGTTTGAGCGACATCATCTCGTACAGCTGCGACATTTTCGGTCGATCGACCTGGTCGATGGCGCGTTGTTGTCTTTACATCACTAACAGACCCAGTTTCGGCAAATTTATCCATTAATCTCTTTACAGTTGACTCTTTTGGAGCATTATTGTGACCCCAAATTGATCGCAATTTGCGAACTGTAGCCGCAAAACTTTCACCATTTTGGTAAAACAATTTAACAATGAGAATGCGTTGTTCATTCGTGTAGCGCTCCATTTTTACTAACCTCGTACCTTCTACTAGCAAACAATAACAATTGTTCAAATGTCAAACAATGACACTTCGATTGTTGCCAGATTTAAAAATTGCGTTCTTCTTGGGACACCCTTTATATATATAACAAATCCGAAAAAGAATTAAATGTATTCCAATATGGTATACTTATAAAGAGCTTGAACGAGAGCCAGTGAGAGAGAGAGTTTTGCTTTTAGAGCATAAAAGAAACACCAATATGTATAAGACTCTACACCGGAACAAGAATTTGATTAATACCATAAGGAATATATTGTATCCTTGAATAGGTGTTATTTGTAAGACCCAACGGAATGAATTTTATACTAAATGGGTGTTGATTTTAATCTAGGCAGGACTAAAATTAACACCCGTTAGGAATTATTTTCAATACCAAATGGAATGAATTTAATACTAAACGGGTGTTGATTTTAAAATTGACACCCTTTATTTATAAAATTTCACTGAAAATTAATGAAACAAATTTAATTTTGAGTTTCGTAATTTATTTTTTTTATTTAATAATAAAGTATTTAATATTAACCTTACTCTATAATATCCGGTGTTAATAAATCAATAGAAATCAATTACGGCACCGTCCCGATCTCTAAATTGCAGTTGTCTGCCTTCTACGTCGAAGTTCAGCTTGTTTACAACTAAAGTGAAAAAAACTGTACTATAAAAGCATTTAACTGTATTATAAAAGTATTCAATACTTGAAATTACGATTCTATTTGAAGTGAAATCCTTACTTTGTGGTTCAACAATTTTTACAATTGAAAATTTCCATCAATTTTTTTAATATCAATTCCTAATTTCCCTATATATTTAAAATGCGCAGAATGTAAAAAAACCAAAGTGTTTTATTTATAATAGGATGTCATCGTAAGAGTTTACAGAATATGGGCATGACTTATAGTTTTTAAACTACACTCAAATAAATGAACATGGTATTTTTGTTCAATTAGTTTTGGCCGACACTGTATATCACAGTAAGATTGAAGGTGGAAAAAAGTGTGCAATAAAGCATGTAGCGATATTCATTGAATTTTCGAGAAACTGGTTATGTGATTTGTTAAAAACAAATGTCTGTCTAGTTTGTGATCCAGTAAAATATAAGTTTTACTTAAAATATTATTAGGAAAACTTTAGCTTAGCCTTTGATAGAAAACGAATTAATGTCTGTGAACTGTGTGTTTCTGACAGTTCTAGAAACAAAAAATCAATAATTTTTCATTCCCAGTAATGTATAGCCATAGGGGCCGATGGATTACTTTACACCTTACTTCATTGATGAATTTTACAGGTAATGTATATACCCATTACTTTAGAGGTGATAATGTAAGGGGTTACTTATATGGTTACGAGAATGAAAAAAGTAATGTGTCTAAAAATAGATTTTTAAAAAAGAGGAATTTTTATTAAAAAAAAATATATCAAATATTTTATTAAAAATATTTTTAATTAAAAATAATGTGGTCAAGATGGGAATCGAACCAGAGAAATCTGGTTGCCAGCCAAGAACTCTACCCACTGAGCTATCGACGCATATAGTATTTGATTGCTTTAAACTTAAATGAATTGTTGCGCTTCGTTTTTTCTCTAGTGTTATTAAAACAAACATACATTACCCTTTTGCTTACAAAAAAAAACACAAAGTAATGTATATAAAAATAGATTTTCAAAAATATTTCAATTATTACTTTACATTTATAAATCATATATTATGTAATCAATAATGAGTAACTTATTACTTTATGCTTGAAAATAATGAAAAAGGTAGCGAGCTATCATTACAAGGTAACGCATGAGAATATCGCACCCATTACCAAAGTTTTGCTGGGTTTTAAATAGGAACTTCCTAAGAACTTGTACTATGTATATTTTTTTGTATTTTGACAAATTTGAATTACTTTCTTTAAATAACTATCAAAAAATAAATGTTTACTGCCAAAAAATATTGTGGTGGTATATTTTTACTATGATATTAAATATAACTGCTTCATACAACTCTTACGAAATGCAATACTTTTCGTTAGTTGTTTTCCCAACAAACAATACCTTCCGTTTACGGCACGTTTTCGGTCCGTCATAAATGGAAACCAACTCCATTTACGTACCGTTTTCTGGATCTATAATCGGACGTAAAACGCATTTTAACTGATTCGAATCCTTTAAAATACCGTCAATGATGGACCGTTTACGGACCGATATATCGGATGAAAACGGAGTTATCCGTTGAAAGTCCGTCAAACAGATTTTTGTAAATGACCATTATTTTAATTTTTAATAGCAAATTTTATTTTTTTATTCTTTAAATTTATTTAAATAAAATTTAAAATTTTTTTCTAACTAAATACAACAAATACCAAACAAAATTACAAACAAATACCATATTTATCTCCAGCGCAATTAGCATCCGTCAATGACTGCGGTTGTGGCTAATTAAAAATCATGAAAATATAAAACAAAAATTTATCTTAGGTTTTAATGGTGGTATTTACGATATGATGTAGCACACAATGCAAATTTGCAAATTTTTTCACAAAATCTATTATAAACTGTCAGGCAATATTTTTATTTGCAAATCTACATAAATTTGCACACATCATCGTATAACATGTTTTAAATTCTAAACAAATCTAAAAGCAACGGAAAAAACTGATGACGGTTCAGAAACGAATACACCAAAACGGAGTCAAAACGTATTGTTTTCGAAAATTGAATTATACGGTCCGTTAATGTTGCGTTTACGCACAAGCTTTGATGGATACGTATTTTCGGACCGTAGGTGTTCAGCAGAAGCCGGATTCATGAGTCCGTAGAAATGTTATTAGGGAGTTATTATTGATACATTATATTAGTTATTATTTATACATTTTTAAGCTTATTTTCACTATGTCCCACTAACTACTAACTGGGATTTAAACTGTTTTGATTGTAACTGTTGGTTGAATTTCGTAACTAAAAATCAGAATATTTTATTGTATCCCCAATGCATGAAAACTAATAACAAAGAGAGTAAATTAACAAAAGAAACCAATTAAGTTTTAAGCGCGATTGTGTTATACTACTCGTTACTTTTCCATAAAATATATTATCTATAAAAACAGTAATTTCTACCGACTTTTTCAGTTATTTCAAAATGATTGTAGTCAAAAATTGTCAGTTATTTTAACTCCATTGTAAGTTATTTTTACTGCATATGTAAGTTGCTTGTCCTTAATTTACCTTGGAGTCTCACAAATAATGAAACAGTATATTAAAGCAGATAAGAGCAGTTTTAAAGTTCTTTAGAGACATATAAAAGAGCATGACAATTATTCTCAAATTTCAGTGAGTTCTTACCAGCACTTTAGAAAGCAGCACCAACCAGTTGCATTTGCTTGGCAACTTGCAGTTTGTTAATTTTTTTCTAGTCTCAGATTGTTAATTAGAGAAAAAGTTTTATGATATAAATATTTGATTTTTGATAAATATGAAAAATTATTTAAAATACTAAACTATTAAAAAATTCAAATGCAGTTGCAATTTGATTTTTATTGTGTTCGCTTCATACGGTCGGTAATAAACAAAGATATGTAGTGCATTAAATTTAAAAACTTTTTAATAAAAATATGAAATAATTATAAAAAGTGCAAATAAGAAAATGTTTTGACTACAAATGGACAATTTACAAAATATATTCAATTATTTTGGAATACACAGCAGCAATATCAACAACATTATGAATAGTTTATTACTTTATTTTCTCTGTGGATTATTGCTAATATTTATTATTTGCAAACAACGTAAATGCTGGTGCTTTATATGGCAACTAAATGGTTGGCATGGCCTAGTGCAACAGCCAATATTATGGTTGTTATTAATTATTTATCTTGATCCAAAAAGTTAAGTTTAAAATTTTAGGCTCGTCTAAAATAAAATATACACTTAAAATAGTTGGTAAATTAAAATTACAGAAAATACTATTTTAAATAAATGGTGTTCTTATAAAAACCGGTCTACGAACTTTTCATTAAATGGTTTTTGCTGTTTATTTTAAAATGTCGTTTAAACAACTGGCACATCAGTAAAAACAAATGGTTATTCAGTTAAATGTAAATTTTAAAATTTTACCTACCAATTCCGTAAAAATAAATAATTATTTATTTATTTGAAATTGTTTTGGTTTTGTGTATTTTTGTTTTTTTTTTTTAATCTGCAAAATGTATAATCGCACATTCGTCATATGTGTGTGTATGTTTATGAAGTTCCTGTAGTTCGAATTAAAATAATATTGTATATTAAGAAACAATTTAAATAAAAAACAAAATTGAATTTATTTGATTATCTTTTTGAAACATAAAGCAAACAAAATTAAAATTTGAAATAACTATAGTTGAAACAAATAAACCACAAATTTTCGATTTGTGAGTAAATTTTGATTAAATTTTAAACTGAAAAAATCGGTAAATGACATCAAATTATTTTAAACAAATGTATGAACAAGTTAAAATAAATATTTCTTTAAAAAATGAATGCATTTTCCTTTATTTTAAACTGAACTTTAATACTAACTATGATCAGTTAACTACATATAGGGTCCGCCAAATAACTTTTTTTTTTTGAAAATGCTATAAAAAAAACTACTGAATATTTTCTCAAATTTCTTTTTTATTTGAAAGTACAATCCTTCCGGTTAATAATGGAAAATAATTTCATTCAAATTGCTGACTCGGCTGGCCATGCAGTAGCCTACACGATCGGTCCAATTTTTAAGCACATTATCGATTGTGTGCAGCTGTATTTCACCAATGGCTTCACGAATATTGTCCTTTAAAGCGTCAATTGTCTCTGGCTTGTCGGCGTAACACTTATCTTTGACGGCACCCCACAAATAATAGTCCAACGGTGTCAAATCGCAGCTCCGAGGTGGCCAAACGACATCAGCTCTGCGGCTGATAATGCGATCTTCAAAAACAGGGCGCAAAACATCGAGTGTAGCTTCGGCTGTGTGGCACGTAGCGCCGTCCTGTTAAAACCAAATGTTGCCAATATCCTCCTCTTCAATTTTTGTGAACAAAAATTCGTTCTACATGGCCCGATAGCGATCGCCATTGACTGTAACGGCCACTCCTTGCTCATTTTCGAAGAAAAATGGCCCAATTATGCCTCTGGACCAAAATCCGCACCAAACAGTGACTCGTTTTGGGTGCATCGGCTTTTCAATGTATGCGTGCGGGTTTTCTGTGCCCCAAATGCGACAATTTTGCTTGTTTACATACCCGCCAAGATCAAAATGAGCTTCATCTGAAAAGATGACATTCTGCAACATTATCATGATTTTCAAAGTAATGTCGCAATATTTCCCAGCGTTGTTCAAGCGTATACACAACCATATTCGTTCAGCGGAAGGATAAAACTAATTATCTGTCAAATCAGACATGAGCTAAGTGTTACCATTCACGAAATAAGCACTAGTTGAAAAAAAAACGTTAGATGGCGGACCCTATAATATTCTGAGTATATGTCAGGCAGTGCCCCTAAAATACCGCTATCGATTTAAAACCCTTTTAACTGATTACCGTTAGCATTAAAATACCGTTGCCTATTATTTAAAATAAAATCTATACTTATGTGTCTTTGTTAAGTTAAGACCTACATTGACATATAAAATTAGAATGTTTCAAAATGTTCTTGTTGTGTATGAAAAGTTGCAATTCTCACCCAACAAAAAATACATTCAGCTTACATACCGGTTTCGGTCCGTCATAAACGGAATCCAACTCCGTTTACGCACCACATCTACTATTTCCCAGTATTGGTGATACGAAGTTTTGTTGTTTTGCTGGGGTGTTTTGTTTATAGGTGTATCACTTTTTTTAAATAAAACACATTTTTACGAAATTTAAAAAAAAAAACTTTCAATTTAATTAATTTACTTACTTTTGTGAACAAAAATTATGAAAATTTTTATGTTGTTTTGCTTGTAATTGTTTTAATTTTGTCTACTACCACACGTTTGCAATATGAATAAACTGTCAAATAAGTGGCCCTTGCTTTTAGGGTCGCATAATTTTTAGTTTTTACACTAACAAGATTTTATTTTTTTTTCTAAAACTTACCTTGAACCACAGACTGCCCAGACAGGAAACAGCTAATAGAATCAAAATGGCGCCTAGAAAATGAGTAAAAGGAAATCTCAAAATTGCAATGATACACAGAAAGGGAAAATAAAATATGTGCCATACAATTTATATGGAGTTTATGTTTTTTATCTCATTTTGCAAATCACTTCAATGTCGAAATAACCGTACGGTTCGAGAATTCTTATTTGACATATGTCATTGCTAACCTGTCTGTGTATTTTGTGCCTTAAACCTCTATTTCTATTTATTTAAAATTTTAGCTTCTTTGGTTCAAAATCTACAAAAAAATACCAATCAGCTGATTTCTAAATCATTTTCGCTAATTTTCTATTTTTGGGAACAACAACAAGTGCAAAAAAAGTCAATACAAAAACAATTTTAATTAAAATCCCATTTAGTTTGTGCGCCGTCGTAATGTGCAATTTTTTTTTTATTTTACGTTAAGGAGCCAAATGTCATGAATTTATCCACCAAAGCGTTTCGCGTTATCTCTGCTGATTACGAAGTTAGCAAAAATTCCTATGTGCAAAAAAACAAAAAAATTTCCGGACTTTTGAATACTGTTTTTAAATAAAACTTCTTATGTTTTCCTTTATTAATTAAAATATATTGCTAAATTTCCCAACAAACAATACGTACAGTTTACGTACCGGTTTCGGTCCGTCGTAAACGAAATCCAACTCCGTTTACGTACCGTTTTCTTTATCCGTAAACGGACCAGAAAACGGAACCGTCAATGACAGACCGTTTACGCACCGATATATCAGATGGAAAACGGAGTTGTCCATTAAAAGTCCGTCAGTGACGGACCGTTTACGGATCCGTATTCGGTCTGCATTCGTACCGTTTTTTCAACAAAAAACGGATTTGTGTAAAGGCATATTATTTTAATTTTTAATAGCAAATTTTTATTTTTTTTTATTTAAATTTATTTACAAAGATATATAATTAAAATAACAAAACTTAAAAAACTAAATACAACAAATACCAAACAAAATTACAAACAAATACGATATTTATCTCTAGCACAATAAGCATCCATAAATCACTGCGATTGCGGCCCATTAAAAATCATGAAAAAAATAAAAGAAAAATTTAATTTCGGTTTTAATGGTAGTACTTACGATATGATAAAGCAGACAATGAAATTTTCAAATTTTTTCACAAAATCTCTTAAGCTGTCGGGCAATATTTTCATTTGCAAATCTAAATAATTTTGCATACATCATCGTAAAACTTAAATATTTACCTGAAGGATATTTAAGTATTCGTTTTTTATAGTTAACAAATCCAAAAGCAATGGAAAAAAAACTAATGAAAAACAGTGGTTTGTACTTGACGGTACAGAAACGGATACACCAAAAAGGAGTCAAAACGTATTTTGTTCGAAAACTCAATTATACGGTACTTTAATGTTCCGTTTATGTACAAACTTCGACGGATACATATTTTCGGACCGTTAACGTACATTAAAAGCCGGATTCATGAATCCGTACGTATCGGAGAGTCCGTAAAAATGTTTCTTGGGTTGTATTCGAAACTGTCTTTCCAAAATGATTTAGATTTTCTGTTGCAGTCCAGTGTGCAGCATGTTATAGAGATTAGTGTGGAGTAATATCTACAACATGCTGCACACTAGACTGCACCAGAAAATCTAAATCATTTAGGAGAGACAGTTTCGAACATTTTTTTTACAGTCTGATCTGTAAAGTGTGATATAATGATGTTTTTGTCTCGAGGGGACTAATGTTTTTCTCTAAGGGCCATTGACCTCAAGTATCCTGTTCTAGTATTTACCTACCAGATTTCAGTTCCGACAACCCTAATATACCACTATAATATCAGAAAATTAAAATTCGCAAAAAATTATTAAACTTTTGCTAAGGAGTATTTCATAATTACAGCAGAACTTTAGTATTTTTTATTTTTTTTATAGTCGAAGGTGTAAGGCGCACTTTTTTTGCTTGTAAGCTGGTCAGGTCTACTGCACAATCTTTAATTGAAATTCGGAAATCATAATTTAAATGCAGTTTTAATTTTGAATTTCAGTTCGGCTTATCAAAATTTCATTAGGGATTTTCTGAATTTCAATTAGGAATTCTTAATTACAATTGGGATTTTTTATATTTCAATATGCTATTAAAATATTTATAGAATACAGGGTTATTCAGTCACGACCCGCCGAATTTCACCAGCGTATTCCTTGGCTCATTTCATGTAAATATGTCCATTACGGACATTCCCGAAAATGTAAGTGCGCAAAGTGGCAGCGGTTTGAAAATTTTCGGATTGGTGGTCTCCGAAAGACCTTTCCAACAAGCCCAAAAACAAAAAATCCGACCACTGGCTTAAAAGTTAGCAATTTTATTCTACTACCCTCCAACCACCAATCCGAAAATTTTCAAACCGCTGCCATTTCGTGCACTTGCATTTTCGGGGATGAACATAATGAACATATTTTCATGAAATGAGCCAAGGAATACGCTGGTGAAATTCGGTGGGTCGTGACTGAATCACCCTGTATATATAAATTAAAATATCCTATATCACGCTCATCCTCCCCCCCCCCTGGATCCGTACCTGTGTCAAATGTAAGTATTTTTCTATGTTCAGTATTATCTGTAAAATCATCAGGAAAAAGTTATTTTATCATGATGAAAAATATAAATTTTTTACTGTCACAATTAGCTAAAAAAAAATTAAAAATATTTTAAATGAAAGTTCTACAATTCTTAAAAAGACATAGATAGCCAGGGATGGTTAACGTGTGAGTCAACCTTTCAACAAAATTTATTATTTTTATTTTTTCGGAGTAAAAACAAAATAATTTGATTGCATTATTTTTCCTTAACCCATTTTCTAACATCTTATCAAATACAGTGATATCAATTAAAATTTCAATTTTCTTATTAAACTATTTGCATGTTAACCACACACATAACAGGTATTATGAAAACCGTGCAACGTTGTAGTAAATATTTTCAATTGCCTTTGGCGGTAATTGTGTTTAACCGAATTTTATTGTGTGTTGATGATCCAGAGACTATTGAAAATGTTCTAAATGCACCAGAATGTTTAAATAAGACATTTTTACAAGATGCTTTCTATGCCAACAAGGGTTTACTTCATGCAAAAGGTTAGTGTACAAATTTACATTATAAACTTTAAACTATTTTTTAGAGATTATAATTTTAAAAGCTTTGCACTACAGCATATTAATTTATTTCTTTGACTTTGTTACTGAATTTAAAACTTAATACATTTAGTTTATACTTTTTTCTCTCATTTATTTTTCATATATATGCTGCTTTAATTAATTTAAACATGGAATAATTAAACACATATAAACTAAAGATGAACAATGGAAATTACGCCGCAAGCAGCTAAATCCAGCTTTTAGCCACAATACCCTTATAAGTTTTTTTAGAGTTTTCAATGATGCTGCCAATGAGATGAAATCGAAAATCAGTGTGGATATGCAGGGGGATAAAATTAATTTTAAAGATTTGGAAGATTTAGTAGCTCGTACAATTTTGAAAGTATCATGTTGTAAGTACACACAGAAAACAGAGTTGTAGTTGCAACCGAATTTTTGAAGTTCCACCTTTTATAAATTTTTAATACTGTTGTATGTACCGAATTTTGTTTACAAATTCCGAATTTTGATTGTAATGGTTGACTGCTTTTTTATTTATAGATTATAATATTCTAAAAATATATATTTTATAAATACAAATTCTACAAATAAAAACGTGTTCCATAAAATTTATTTAAAAAATATTATTTATGTGCAAACAGGACTAGAACCGGCGACCTTCCTTTTAATTAAATTTGTTCTAGTCAATTTTAAATCTTTAATATTTTTCTGGTTTGAAATTTGAATATTTTTGTTTAAAATAACATAGCAGCCACAACAGAAAATAAATTGTGTCTTTTAATTTTAATTAATAAAAAAATAATAAAAAAAAGAAAATATAAAAATTCTTAAGGGTTTTAACTCAGAACCCTAAAACTAGCAGGCTGTGTCTCTACCTACTGCACAACAGACACTAACATTAAATTGTTGTTTTATTTTCAATATATTTATGTATATGAATAAAAAGCAAAAATATAATACATTTCCAAAAACTTTGTTATAATATTAACAATTTCGGTTGCTAATCTTAATATTTTTTTTTGTAATTACCAAAATTGTGGAAATTAATGGTTGTTGCACTAATTTTAATAAAAAATTTGACATTATACTAAAATTGATCCGAAAAACTAATATTTTAAATAGAGCAATAGTTTTTATTGAAACAGAACTAATATTAAAATATTCTGTTCAAATGACTTTGTTTTGGTTAATTTGACATATTTTCTTTATATTATTAAATTTTACTATTCTGATGAAGAATTTTAAGAACGTACAAAAAAAAAAAAAAAAAAATAAATACAATTTTGGTAATTCCGATAGAATTCCAACCAATTTACTTTCTGTGTGTATTATCAGAAATTTAACATATAATTTTGGTTAATTTTTCTAACTATAGAATTCAATAAAACCGGACTTTTGAAAACCCGAGTTTTAGTTCTTTTGAGAATTTTTTTCAAAAAAAGCGGTTCCGGTTTTTGCAAACAAAAAAACGGTTAATCGGTAAATTGGTTTCTTATTTTACATTAAAACGGCATAGAAATTATGTTGAAATGGATGTAAAAAATTTAATAATATTAAAACAAAATAATTCACAGATTTGTAATGTTTTTAAGAAATATCTGTCACAAATATTATATGAACTCCAAACCCCGTTTCAGTGTTCCTCGTATCGAAAAAGTTTTCGCCATTTTTGCGTCAGATCTAGCGGTTTTAATTTGCCTCTAGCAGGAAAAATTGTCGGTTTGCTGTTAGCCCAAAATCTATCGATATTTTTACCTTCCAGCATATATGGTGTGGGTACATATATATATATATATATATATATATATATATATATATATATATATATATATATATATACAGATGTCTTCAAAGTATGGGCAATAAATATATATATATATATATATATATATATATATATATATATATATATATATATATGTATATACAGATGTCTTCAAAGTATTCACAATGAATATACCTTCCAGCATATATGGTGTGGGTACATATATATATATATATATATATATATATATATATATATATATATATATATATATATATATATATATATATATATATATATATATATATATATATATATATATATATATATATATATATATATATATATATATATATATATATATATGCATTTCACATACTTTGAAGACATCTGTATATACAGCCAAAAAAGTCCCTGTAATATGCGCTGTATACAGTAAAATGTCTTCAGTGTAAACAGTAGACTAACGAAAAGTTTAAGGACAGTCTCCAAAGTAACAAAATGTCTTCATAGTAACTTGTAGAACGAAAACCCGTCCCCGCAACATGCTCTGTGCACACATATATATATATATATATATATATATATATATATTAGTTTGTCATTCCGTTTGTAACATGTCGAAATACAGGTTTAAGATCCTTAAGAAATTTTAAGTTGATCTAGCGATGTCCGTCTGTCTGTCTTTCTGTTGAAATGGCGATCACGGCGCGAAGACGGGGTTACTCACTTTTTCCTAGATTTATGTACATCCTGCCGAGCAGTTTGGAAAAAGAGCAATATCGTTTACACAATTTCATAGTAGCGGCTGGCAAGTAAAATATTTTCTCTTGGTTCTTAACCAGTCCCTTAGAATTGAATAATATTTTATATTCACCTTAAATATTTTCACCACAAAAAATTTTTTTCACTTGAAAATTTTTTTTCACTTCAAAATTTCGACAAAAATGCACTTTGTCGGGTGTTGCTCAAAAAAAAAAAAAAAAAAAATATGTCCCCTTACGGAATAAAAAAAGAAATTTTTTTTCTATATTCCGCGGCCTGTAAGGCCTCCAGGGCCAAAAACTGGTACACGAATAAATTGCCCAATTTTTTCTAAAATTTTTTTAATTTTTTAGAGGGAGCCACACGCCATATTTCATGATGTAAAAGCGCCGCAAGCAAAAATTTTTAATTTTTGGATAAATTCTCCCAAAGGGTCTTAAGTGGATCTAGAGGCAGTCACATAACATGGATCGTGAAACTAAATGCAAATTTTGAGATTCTGCGAAAATGTCCTTTTATTTGAGTATACACATTTATATCTTACTACGCGTACCAGTTTTTGGACCCTGGGAGGGCCTCACAGCCTCCGTCCCGAAAAATGAAAGATAAAACAAGTTTTTTTTATTCCAGAGGAGATCATATATTTTATGTTTTTTTTTTAATAAAGTAAACTTTTTTGGGACCCCAAAAGGGGTCTTAAATGGACCTAGAGGGAGCCACATACCATCAATCGTGAAACAAAATGCATATTTGAGATCCTGAGGAATTTCCTTTCATTTGGGTACCCACGCTTATATGTTACTACACGTACCAGTTTTTGGCACCTGGGGGGCCACAAAGGCCCTGGCCCCAAAAATGGAAGATAGAAAAACATTTTTTTTTTATTCATTTCAGCCAAAATTTCTTCCAATCACAAAACTTGTTTTTACATCTCAAAAAGTTTTTTCACCTCCATTATTTCACTTCGAAAGTTTTTTTGAATTATTTGTATCAATACCAGTGGGAACATTTTGTTTAGGACATTGATGGAAGGAATTCAAATATTTGGTTCCGCCGAATTTAAGCCTTTAATAACTTGTTTTTTATCAAACGTATTTTTACTTAAAAGCTAAGTGTATTTTCTTATAACTATTTATAGTAACAACAATGGGATTTGCAACAAATTTTACACAAAATGATGAAAAATGCATTGCCAAATCATACAGATAGTAAGTTCACTTTTATCGTAGATATTTTTACAAATTTTCTAACTAAAATTTTTAATTGTAACATACGCATCAACACATACACGCAATACCTATCCTTTCTATAATTACAATAAATGGTCCTGCAACAACATCATCATCTTCATCACATAGTTTAATGGAAATAACTGCATTGAGACTACTTAAACCATGGTATCAAGTTGACTTTATATTTCGTATGTTGGATAAGGAAAAGTATGAAAAATGTAAAAAAGCAAACAAGTTGGTAGAGGAATTTGTAGCAAATGTAAGTTTTTCCCTTTTCACAAGAGTTACCCAGGTAAATGAGAAAATATATATTTATTTAATGTTTCATGGTCTTGTTATTTTTCCATTTTTATATGATAAAAAAAAACGCCCATGATGCAAAATTTATTAGATTGTACAGCAAAAACATATTGAATGGCAAGAAAAACTACAAAATGCTAAAAGCGTCTATAATAGCACTGATATGAGAAGGGCTACACTAAGGAATGGCAAAAAGGATGAAGGCTCATTCTCATCGTCATTATTGAATGAACATTCAGAAAATCCTAAAGTTACAACTGCAACTACTGCCACAACTGCTGCAGCTGCAAATGATGCGTTACAAAATATCGATGTTGTATCTGTGCCAGATACAGATGCATTCATGCAACAGCAACAACGTATTTTTATTGATCAAATATTTTATTTGGCCCAGACTGGTAAAATGACATTGCAAGATATTATGAATGAATCACAATCAATGGTTGTTGTGGTAAGTTATTGAAATATGTATAGTGGAAGGATTATTTGCAAAATTACAAGAGTGCTTTTAAAAATAAAAGTTTGCACAGATATATGTAAAACATCTTCTAATTACACAGTTCAACACAAAAAAAAATTACGGGGTTCCGATGATTGATTATTTTTAAGGAGAGCAAAAAAAATACGTGTTTCGGCGTTTTGATAGTTTACATCGGAAGTTAATTTTAGAGGCGGTCAAAGTTTTCCAGCTCTGGCCTGTTATTGCAGCATATCGGTATATAAAACTATGTTTTATTTACATCTGAGGTATATGGTATGTTCAGCAACCTTGTAGATAATGGTATGAAAAATATTTTTGAAGAACATATTAACCCTCTAACTCCCCCTCATATTGGAATTTTTTGGCTTTATTTTAGCAAATTGTAAAAAACACCCCGAAAAAGAGGAAGGGCTGGGATGAAATGTTAGACAAAAATGTTGGCCATAAAATTCTACTAAATATGTCAGAACACACCAAAACCCAAAACTTCACACAAACACCAAAAACTAATCAAATTCAAGATTGCTCATCAGATTTCTAGTCAAATTTTGGGATGACCAACATAAAGGGTGTCCCAAGAAGAGCGCAATTTTTAAATCTGGCAACATTCGAAGTGTCATTGTTTGACATTTGAACAATTGATATTGTTTGCTAGTAGAAGATACGAGGTTAGTAAAAATGGAGCGCTTCACGAATGAACAACGCATTCTCATTGTGAAATTGTTTTACCAAAATGGTGAAAGTTTTGCGGTTACAGTTCGCAAATTGCGATCAATTTGGGGTCACAATAATGCTCCAAAAGAGTCAACTGTAAAGAGATTAATGGATAAATTTTCCGAAACTGGGTCTGTTAGTGATGTAAAGACAACAACGCGCCATCGACCAGGTCGATCGACCGAAAATGTCGCAGCTGTACGTGATGATGTCGCTCAAACTCCATCCACCTCAATTCGACACCGAGCTCAGCAAATTGGTGTCTCCAAATCCACTTTGCAGCGAATTTTGACGAAAGATTTGCATCTTCATGCATACAAAGTTCAATTGACTCAGGAACTGAAGCCAGCTGACCATGGACAGCGAAGGGAGTTCGTTAATTGTGTATTGGAGAGACAACATGAAAATGCTGATTTTGCCGATAAAATCATCTTCAGTGACGAGGCCCATTTTCATCTTGATGGCTTCGTCAATAGGCAGAATTGTCGCATTTGGGGTGAGGAAAATCCTCGAGTGATTCACGAGAAGCAAATACATCCTCAACGTGTCACTGTGTGGTGTGGTTTTTGGGCTGGAGGAATCATTGGACCTTTTTTTTATAAAAATGAGGCAGATCAAGCGCAAACAGTAAATGTGGTGTTCGGTATCGTGAAATGATAACCAGTTTTTTCTTGCCTAGAATTGAAGAAATGAATGTGGAGGGCATGTGGTTCCAACAAGACGGCGCCACATGTCATACAGCCAGAGAAACGATTCAATTGCTGCATCAGTCATTTCCCGGTCGTGTTATTTCGCGTTTTGGAGATCAGAATTGGCCGCCTAGATCGTGCGATTTAACACCATTAGATTTTTTTCTTTGGGGTTTTTTGAAGTCGATGGTTTACGCGAATAAGCCGACGACGACTCAAGCCTTAAAAGAGGAAATTGGACGCTGCATTAATGAAATACCGCAGCATTCATGCAAAACGGTCATTGAAAATTTCATTAAAAGATCGAGTGCATGCCAGCAAAGCCGCGGCGGCCATCTGCACGATATATTGTTCCATACATAACCTCATTCTGTCTACTTTACGATATAATAAAGTTTCGCGATTTTTTTTTAAATATCTGTGTTTTATTTAAAATTTAAAAATTGCGTTCTTCTTGGGACACCCTTTATTATACAGGGTGGCGCAAAAATAACCTTCCGATGTTTTTTGGCTGTAATTAAAAAAAAAAATGAAAAACTTTGATTCTTCTTGTGGATTATTTTTATTTGGTCTTTTAATTTTTTTACATCAAGTCGAGAATTTGATGTCATGTAAATGGCCGCCGCCACAGTTGATTGTCATTTGAGCCCTTTTTATGGCATTTTCCATCACTTTGGCCAAAACTTCCGGCGATAGGTCCTCACATTCTTGACGGATATTGTCTTTAAGAGCTGCAAGAGTCTGAGGCGTGTTGACATAAACCCGCGACTTCAAAAAGTCCCACAAAAAGAATCAGGCGATCTTGCTGGCCAGTGCAAATCGCCAAAACGGGAGATTAGGCGCCCGGGAAATGCATCCTTCAGCATATCGGTTGTGGCACGTGCAGTGTATGGCGGTGCACCGTCCTGTTGGAACCACATGTTTTCCAATCCCAATTCATCAAGTTGCGGCAAAAAGAACTCGTTGATCATTGCTCTGTAGCGCTCACCATTCACAGTAACCGTTTGGCCCGCGACGTCTTCGAAGAAAAAAGGTCCGATGACTCCTCCAGCGAAAACAGCACACCATACAGTGACTTTGAGCGGGTGTAATGGCTCTTCGTGGGCTACACGCGGATTTTCAGTGCCCCAGAAGCGTAAATTTTACTTATTTACGTACTCGCTAAGATGGAAATGGGCCTCATCACTCATGATTATTTTTGATCAAAAATCATCTTTATTATTGCTCAAATAAATAGTCACCAATATTCCGCGTTCTGGAGCAGTGTAGCGTAACATTGTTTATTAACGTGTATTTCGCATGTGTTTACTACACAAATGTCAAAACAGAACTGACATTAGGGGCCAATCGCAAAATTTATAGCATTTTCTGATAGGAGGATTACTTTTGCGCCACCTTGTACATAAGTCAGATTTTGGGATCACCTACATAATATTTAGGTCATTCCAAAATGTGACTAGAAATTTGATGGGCAATCTTGAATTTGTCTGGTTTTTGGTATTTGTGTTAAGTTTTGGGCTGTAGTGTGCTCTGACATATATAGTATAATTTTATGGCCAACATTTTTGTAGAATTTTTCATCCCCGCCCTTCCCCTTTTTCGGGGTGTTTTTTACAATTTGTTAGAATAAAGCCAAAAAATGCCGTTATGAGGGGGAGTTAATATGTTCTACAAAAATATTTGCCATACCATTATCTACAAAGTTGCTGAATGTACCCTGTACCTCAGATGTAAACAAAACATACCGATCTGCTGCAAAAAACAGGACAGAGCTGGGAAACTTTGACCGCCTCTAAAATGCAATTCCGATGTAAACTATCAAGTTTGAAATTGTTTTACAGTGTTATTAGTTGTTTCCTTTTTTTGGAAGAGTAAAGAAAATTGAATTCATTAAGATTTACAGGCATTGTGTGGGTTTTTTGTATCATAATTTCACGCTTTCCCAAGTGATCTTCAGTAGAATTTTAATGTAATTATTTGTTGTGTTAATGGTTAAACTAATTTTAATAAGTAGATTTGTTTAGCTTGCCAATCAGTGGCATGTTAACCACTAGCTTATTTGCGATTATTGTTGAAGTGCATATTAATTCACATCTTAACTTGGCACTGGAAACGCTGTAATCGACAAAAGATGGACCACTCAACCAATTCCACCTCCCAAGAAATTTTAACTTAATTCAACTATTTCTCCTTAAATTGAACTAACTTTTACATAATATCCCAGCAAAAATGAAGCTGCCAAAGAAGCAATAAAAGCATCGCTACTATGACAAAGCATTAATTCTTTTCTGACGGTTTCATCGATGAATTTAGCATTGGCGTGTCATAGGGTGAAAGTATTTAAATAAAGCTACTTTCATTAATCTAACTTTACGCTAAGGATGCCATGATTAGATATTCTGATGCATGAATGGAAAATGTTCATATACAGGGTGTCCGCCGGGAAGGTAAACTACTTTGTTTTGCCTCCATTTTGGTAAACATTAGTCTTGACAGTTCGTATTTGGCAGTCGTGAAGTAGAAACGTGGCAAATTTATTATGGAAAAATATTCGATAAGCCAACGTGTTTTAATCGTTAAAACATTTTATCAAAATCAATCATAGATTACTGTGACGATGAGAAAGTTACGTGAAATTTTTGGGAGAAACAACGTGCCAACAAAACGCACTACATATTTATCGTGTAGTGAATGATTTCGAAGAAAGAGGGTCTGTAGGTGATAGGCCCAAGCATGGATCACAACGTACTGCAAGATCGGCTCAAAACATTACTGCTGCTCAAGAAAGTGTTCAAAACAATTTATCAATATCAATTCGACGCCGTGCTCAGGAGCTTGGTCTTCGAAGAACAACTTTTGCCACAATTTTGCACAAGGATTTGCATTTGTTTCCATTTAAGATTCAGTTGACACAAGAGCTTCTTCCATAAGACCATTTACGCCGCCGTACATACGCCAATAGGATGTTACAGCTCGCCCATGACAACCCCGATTTTCATGAAAAAATCATAATGAGTGACGAAGCATATTTTCATTTGAATGGATATGTGAATAAACAAAATAGTCGGTTCTGGGCAATGGAAAACCCTTAAATTATTCATCAGTCACCTTTGCATCCATTAAAAGTGACAGTCTGGTGTGCAATTTGGTCAGGAGGAATCATTGGACCTTACTTCTTTGAAAATGAAAACGTCATAACGGTAACTGTGAATGGGAAGCGATATCGTGATATTATTGAAACTTTTTATCGCTACAACTACATGCTTTGGGCTTGATTAACATGTGTTATTAACAAGACGATGCCACATCGCATACAGCCAGGATTATAATGGAATTACTGCGAGACTTCTTTCCACAACAAGTTATTTCAAGAAATAGTGATGTTGATTAGCCTTCACGGTCGCCTGATTTGACTGCTCCGGACTTCTTTTTGTGGGAATATCTGAAAAGCAAGGTTTATGCAAACAAATCAACTTAAACAAAATATTCGTGATAAAATTAATGAAATACCGCGTAAAATGCGTGAGAATGTAATGAAAAATGTGCTCAAAAGGGCTCGCATTTGTGAGGCCAACAAATGGATCTTATATTGATTAATCAAAAATTATAAACAAACAATGTAGTATACCTTCCCGGTGGACACCCTTTACTTTGTAGTATTTAAGCTTTAATGAAAATTTAATTCATAAGAATTCAGAAAAATTAGTTTAAAGAAGCGAATTTTATGCACTAATATTGAAATACTCTGTAAAAATGCCGCGACAAAGAATCTGGACTGTAACCACTGGGAACACCAACGAAAGCTTCTCTAGGCAGACAAGTAAAAAAGGAAAAAAGTAGAATAAGCTTCTGTCGTGGAAAGAAAGAAAAACAATAGTATAATTCGGTTTACTTTCCTTTTATTTCACCCTTTATTTTTTCCTTAGGATTTAAAAATGGCGTACAAAGTTTTTTTTTTTTAACAAATTTCTCGGTCTTTTCTCTAAGAGATGTTAACAACGAATGAATACAAAAAAAGTAACAGAAAATGAACAAGTAAAAGCAAAAGAAAATTAATATAAAAAAGGATTCTCTAATGACAACAGCGCCACCCATTGGTTAAATCTTGACAACTTGGCACCATCAATACCTTAACGCCACCAACTGTTGCACAAAAACGAGACAAAGGAGTCAGACATAAACATCCCGGCGGCCTTGCAACACTGCAATTAGATTTTTGCTCCACTTTATCTAAGAAAAAAAGTAAAAGAAAAGAAAAACAGAAAAAAAAGAAATACCCTTAAATCCACATTTCGGGTCATTCCATTTATTTCCGATTGGAAAAGTTTAGTAAAAATAAATATAACAAACAAAAAATAAAAAATATTATATAGTATGATAAACTAATAAAGTAAACCCTGCAACGCTAGAAAAAACTCCAGGTACCAGACGTCCAGGGCATCAACAAACTAAGTAAACTTCTTAGCCAAAAGAATTCATGGAGAACAAGATCCAGATATGATGTAGCCGAAGATCGAAAATTGCGCTAGCGGTTTGCCAAAGGAACCACCGACAACACCATTACGTATAATCTTGGAGTAAATGTCACACCCCAAAGTCATTTGTACCGGTGCCGACACATGGAACTGGGGATCAGCCAACTGCAAGCCAGGGAACTCATCCAATATCCCCACATCCAAAGATTTCTGAGGCGTCACTAATCGATACCCACGCCGTACTTCCGCATAAGTCTCCACCCTTTCACTTAACCCATGGTTGGCACTGATGATAATATGACACCTCTCCTTATTGCCAACACGAACGGTCTTCAAACCCAAGCGCCGCACCACCTCCTCTGATATTATAGAAGATTCTGAACCAGGATCGATCATAGCCCGCTCGAAAACAAACCTGTTGTTTGCTACCATTTTTACCATTGCTGTGGGTCTCAGAACGATAACCTGGCTAATCTGGTAAACTGGCAACGCCACGGTATTAATTGTGGATTTCGTGCTGGTAAAGTTCTTCTTCTTTTTCTGTGCAGGATTTCTCTTGTTCCTCCTCGACTGACTCGGAACTAACGCTTGAGACGTACTAGGTCTCTCGCTATCCAGACCATCGGACGAACTAGGTCCCCCGGCTGAGACTCGGGACGAACGAGGTCCTCTTCTCTTAGGGTCGGTGGACGAACTAGGTCCCCGTTGCTTTATTTTTTTGCTGCTCATACGGGCCTTTGAACGAGACTTCGTGGCCGGCTTATGCAAAAGTGTGTGATGCATATCACCACAGCGTCGACATGTTCCCGTACTCTCACAAGTACGCCAGGTATGGTCATGGCTCAGACATCCCGCACAGTAACGGTAGATGGACACCAACTGCATCCGTTCGTAGTAGTCTACCTGAAGGAACTTTTTACAAAAACGTAACGGGTGATCCCCTAAACAAACTCGGCAAACCATCTTCTTACTGGAGCGACGATCTTCAGCATACTTCTTAGGAGAGACCATGTTACTGCAAATAAACTATTAGAGGAAAAAAAAAAACAATGAGACCCTAATAAGTTGGAAGCACAACCAACTTCACAATGGGTCTAGATACTAAGCCACGCGCTGTTTTTAACTCCACAACCCTGACATGACCATCGGCGCCGTGTATAAGCTTCTCAACACGACCTAACCGCCATTCACTTGTCGGTAAATTATCTTCACGTATGACAACCATATCACCTACTTCCAGATCCTTCTTCATAAATTTCCATTTATTTCTCTTGTGAAGATCTTTTAAGTATTCATCTCTCCATCTATTACATAAACGTTGATTCAACGCTTTTACCCGTTCCCAACGATTGATAATGGAACTAGGAGCCTCGGAAATCTCCGGTTCTGGCGGCGATAACAAAGGACCACCGATCAAAAAGTGACCAGGAGTGAGTATATCTAAACATTCTACATTCTCTGATAGAGGACACAGTGGTCGGGAATTAAGACAAGCCTCAACGCGCGCCAACAATGTTGAAAATTCTTCGAAAGTATATTTTGTACTACCAGCAATTCTCCTAAAGTGATGCTTAAAACTTTTCACCCCTGCTTCCCACAAGCCCCCCATATGAGGTGCACTTGCTGGGTTAAAATGCCAACTAAGACCCTGTGGCCCATAATTAGCATTTACTTCAGAGCCTGTCGCACGCAAAAAGGCGCGAAACTCTCCTTTCAAGGCTTTTGCGGCTCCGACAAAATTGGTTCCATTATCTGAATACATTTCACTAGGATAACCACGACGAGAAACAAACCTCGAAAAGGCTGCTAAGAAAGCTGGCGTCGATAAGCTACTAACAGCTTCTAAGTGAATCGCTTTCGTAGCGAAACACACGAACAGGCAAACATAACCTTTCGTAATGAGACAAGCTCGACCAGTATAATTTCGTATATCAAAGGGCCCAGCGAAATCCACTCCTGTTGTCGTGAATGGGCGTGAAATCATTGTACGAGCTGTGGGAAGTGCCGCCATAATTTGACTCTGAGTCGTTTTTCTCTGGATTGTACAAATTCTACAACGGCCTATGACAGTTTTTATAACATTTTTGGCATGTCGTATATAAAATTCGGTTCTCAAGACCCTCAACATCAACTGATTTCCTCCGTGTAAGGTTATCTTATGAATAAAAGTCACGAAAAGATAAGCAAAATGGGATTGTGAAGGCAAAATAATAGGAAACCTCTCATTGTACGTTAGATTCGGAGCGTTAGCTAAGCGACCCCCGACACGAATTAAGCCCCTATTATCCAAAAAGGGATTCAAATTTATTAATTTGCTATCCAAAACGGGTTCCTTATTAGATAACTTGAAATACTCAGTAGAATAAAAAGCTTTCTGAGCTACAATTATCAATTTCTCTTTTACAAATTTCAATTCAACCGAGCTGACCTCCCTTGAGGTATAAGTGGGATTAGTCCTCGAAATCCCAAAGCGAGCCAGTAAACCAGATATCCCTCTCATTACCAAAGCCATAACACGTAAGGCCCTTGAGTATGAGGAGAAATTTCTAAGTGTATCAGAAAATTCTTTAAAATACGTGTAAAAAACCTTTTGTGCTCTTTCCTCTTCTTTCGTACCAAACTCCCTCTCTAGAGGCACAGACCACCGATCCGTAGAGGAACGAAGCCACGAAGGGCCATGCCACCAAAGACTATTTTCAACCAAATCTTGAGGCCGAACACCTCTGCTTATCAAATCCGCGGGGTTGTCACTAGAACAAACGTGTCTCCAGCAATCTTTGCTGGTCTTGCCAATGATTTTAGCCACTCGATTCGCAACAAAAGTAGTCCAAGAATTCGGCGGTTTTTGGAGCCACGCTAACACGATCATGGAATCGCTCCATGTATAAAATTTTGTCCGGGTTTCGTCAAAATTCAAATCCCTCTTGACGGTATCAAGAACATCAGCCAATAGAGTGGCACCGCAGAGTTCAAGCCTAGGTAAAGAGACAGTGTTTAATGGGGCGACTTTAGATTTTGCTAACAATAGGTGGGTCTGGACAGAACCACCCTCGTCTTCCAGTCGGACGTACACACAAGCTCCGTATGCCTTTTCCGAAGCGTCTGAAAATCCATGGACTTCTAATTTAGCCGTAGGATTAAAACCAACCCATCGATAAATCCTTATACGGTCAATGAACTCGTAATCCATCAGAAATTGCTTCCATCGAAGACTACTGCTTTCAGATAAAATATCATCCCAGCCAGTCTTCTCGGACCATATATGCTGCATTAACATCTTAGCGACAACAACGATGGGACCTAACCAACCTGCCGGATCAAAAAGCCTAGCTATTATAGATAAAACTTCCCTTTTCGTAAAATTATCCTTTGACAGGATTGGAGTAGTCTGGAAATAAAATTGATCGGACTTCGCATTCCATCGCACGCCTAATGTTTTAGTTGTACTGAAGTCTTCGATCTCCAAAAAATTTTCCCGCAGCAAATGGTCTGATGGCAAACCTTCTAAAACTCGACTATCATTTGAAGTCCACTTTTTCATTGAAAAACCTGCCGATGTTAAAGCCAAATTTAACTGATCCCTGGCCTGGATCGCTATCGAAACATCATGAGCTCCTGCCAACGCGTCATCAACGTACATCATATGCCGCAAAATCTTTGATGCTAAGGGCCATTTTCCTTCAATGTCGTCAGCCAGTTGCAACAAAGATCTGATGGCTAAAAAGGGGGCACAATTTACACCAAACGTGACTGTTTTCAATTCGAAATTCCTTAAAATGTCCCCTGAGTCTCTACGAAAGACAATCCGCTGATACGCAGTCTGTTCAGGGTTGAGGAGGATCTGGCGATACATCTTTTCTATGTCCCCATTGAAGACATACCGATAAAATCGCCACCTTATGATTAAAAGCATAAGGTCATTTTGTAAAACAGGCCCTGTGTATAAAACATCATTTAAACTTAAGCCTGAAGTCGTTCGGCTCGAAGCGTTAAACACCACCCTAACCTTAGTGGAAGAACTCTCTGGCTTAAATACAGCATGATGTGGCAAGTAATATGAATCTGCCGCATCCGCAACCTCATTAGGAACCCGACACATATGACCTAATGACTCGTTCTCAGATAAAACATCGTCATAAATCCCCTTAATTGCTGGATTTTTAAGGAGTGAAACCTCATTCCTAAAAAATTGACGAACCGCCTTTTCACGAGACGATCCCAAACCCTTATCGGCACAATAATGAGGCCTAAAAGGCAAAGAAACGATATAACGCCCATCAGAGTTTCTCTTCGTAGTCCTTTTGAAAAGTTCCTCACAATACTCATCTTCAGGAGACACCTTTGAAGCCTGAGGAAGTTCTTCCAGCTTCCAGAACCGTTCAAGCTGTTTGTCCAGACCTACTTCCGTATAAAATGACACACACGCATTATACGATCCTGGATTTATGTTAGAAAGTGGGCCTGTTAAAATCCAACCAAAAATACTCTCCTGACCTATCAAATCACCTAAAATATTTCGCCGAACACCGTCTAGCATTATTTTCGGATAAATGTCAGCTCCTATCAATAGATCTACCTGACCACTCTTAGCGAAATTGGGGTCAGCTAACTTGAATCCCACTAACAAATTTGATTCCGAAATATCAACTGTTTCACTAGGCAATTTTCCCGTTAATTTTGGCAATACCAAACCTGACACTTCCAGCATAAACCGTTTATCCAGGGGGGAACTCAAAACAAAAGCACATTGCTTCTGAACCGAACCAGCCATTGCGTCATTTAGGCCAGATACCTGAGCATTTATACTCCTAACTGGCAAATCAAGTCTCCTTTGCAGCTTTTCCGAAATAAAAGTTGCCTGGGAACCCGAATCAATAAGTGCTCTAGCCTTAAACATGTCGCCTCGATGGAATATATTCACCAGAGCTGTTCCCAAAAGAATCTGCTTCGAAGTCGTGGCGAAACACGTCTGAATATTCGTTTTTTGAGACGTTACCTGGCTAGTACTTTGTCCACTAGCGGACTGATCACTTGAATTTGGTACAGACGAAGATCTAGGCACTTCCCTATGCAATAAGGTGTTATGCTTTAAGTTACACGTCAAACAACTCAAACTACTTTGACATGCATTTAGTCTATGGCCACTACTCAAACAATTTATACAAAGATTGTACCTCTTGACACGATAAAATCTGTCCGTTGGATTCAATTTCAAAAATTTTGGACAGTCCTTCAACATATGATCTTTCGAGCACAAAAAACACGATTTCTTTCCTACTTTTGTCGAGTACGACTTAACTTTCTTCTTTGAATTTGACAGAGTTTCAAAATCAGCTCTCCCTGATTGTTTCATTTGCTCTGAATTCCTAAAATCCGAAACCGTTTCCAACGATTGAAATCTAAAAGTTAAAAACTCATCAAAATCATTCCATTTTGGAATCTCAGTTTTATTACTAACTGTTTGTTCCCATAGCGATAAGGTAAGAACTGGTAATTTTGTTGAACAAAGGTAAACGAAAATTGGGTCCCAATTTGAGATATCAATTTCGTGCAAACGCAGAGCCGATATCGAATTATTGATATCTCTTTGCAACCTTTTTATCTCAGTGGCTGATTCCGATTTCACTGCCACCAGATTAAAGAGAACTTTCAATTGGCTATTGACCAAAATCCTTTTGTTCTCATACCTATCTCTCAAATTATCCCAGGCACCTTGAAAGCCAAGGTTTGTGAGAGGAGATTTTTTAACAATCTCTAGTGCCTCGCCCCTTGTAAATTGCCGCAAATAAAAAAGCTGTTCAACAGAAGTCAAGTTAGAATTCTTTACATAAACGGCAGTAAACATGTCACGAAAAGAGGGCCATGATTGATAATCACCGTTGAAAACTTCCATAGTGCAAGGTGGCAACTTCACTTGGTGACTTTGCACTCTATTCTCATTTGCACCAACTCCCACTGAATTGTTGGTAGACGATAAGACCGTGTTATTCAAAAAAGTTTGAGAAAGTTCTCCTATCAACGCACCAATTGTAATATAAGCAGATCTACAATTGCTAAAAAGAAGTTTAGCCTCTTTGCAGTGTTCCTCTGAATCCCCTGCACCATTGTTGGTAGCAAACTGCTCATATGCGGTCTTCACCTTCTCCCATAAAGACTTTAACTCCTCTTTCTGGAGTTCAACCGAAAAAATTGTTCGATTTTCTTGCGGACCCTCATAGTATTCTTGCTCAAAATCAAGGAACAAGCCCGCCATTTTCTCAAACTTCACTAATTTTTGTGATTTTGACATAATGCTATTCAAATATAAGCGATGTAGCGAAAAATTGCAAACAAAATTTAAAACAACTAAAAATCAGTTTATTTTATTAATAAAAAAAATGTATTTTACCGTTTAATCAAATTTGTTAATAAATTAAAAGGTTTTTTCCAATTCTTGTCTTATTTTCAATATGAAATACAAACTTTTTTTACTGGATATTTTAACTAAGACAAAAAGCTCGTAATTTAGTGTATTCCGTGTATTAATTGCCTGTTAAAAAGATTTAAAAATATATTTCTTTTAAATCTAACTATTTAATCCACTGAAAACAACTTTACGGATTTTCTTTATTGTAATAATGTTGATTTTTCAACAAAATAATTAAACTTTGCGAGTTCAAATGTAAAATAAATCAATCGTAAATAATTTACTCACTGCAATTAACATGAGGCAATCGTCCTACTATGACAGCAAACCAGCGCTTTGTTCCAAAAATTCCACAATCCAATTTAGTATATTTCACAATGAAATGATACCTTTAGAGCTCTGTCTCACAAATTCGAAATTTAAGGCCGTATATGTTCCGGAAGAACAAAAAAAAAACTGCCTTCGTTATATATCTGACTTACAGCAATTCAATGAAAAACTGGTATATTTCACAAAGAAATGATACCTCGCCAGCTCTGTATTGTTTCACCACCAATTTTTTATCGAACCACACAAAACGAACCACCAAAGAAAAGATTTAAAACAAAAATCAAAAAAAATTTTTTTTGCCAAAATATGTACACGATCACGTACCTATTTTTTGTGCCCTCTGCTGTAGCTAACAATACGTATGTATGTATATACACCGGTATGTATTGCTTGTTCTTTATTATTTTTCTATTTGTTGTGTGGTATTTAATTTGTTTGCACGCACTAGCACATGTAATTAATTAATTTTAAATTTTTTTTAATTTACACCGCGGCACAGCAATGTGGAATATTATTTAAATAAATTTATAAATTAAATTAAAAAAACTAATATGGCTGGCTAATATGGCGATCGCGAAAAAAAGAAAACAAGAAAAACAAAATAAATAAAAAATGACAGATAACAGTGCTGCCAAATCTAATGGTATTAGGGTTGTATAAGTCTTGTAGAACAGGGTGGCTTAGCGAAATATTTTACAATAATACTAAACAAAACCAGACTCTAGTACTATTGTAATGATCATTAACCAAAGAATTTTTTAAGGTAATTTCCTTAAAAAAAACCTATTGGTCTTTATGTATTTTTTTTTAATTCACTTAAAAAAAAAAAAAATTCAAAATGTACTTCACCTTAAAATCCTGTAGTATTCTTCAAAAGAAAAGCTGTGTTCCACAAATATCCGGAGCGATTGGACCAATAAAAATGCCGCGACAAAGAATCTGGACTGTAACCACTGGGAACACCAACGAAAGCTTCTCTAGGCAGACAAGTAAAAAAGGAAAAAAGTAGAATAAGCTTCTGTCGTGGAAAGAAAGAAAAACAATAGTATAATTCGGTTTACTTTCCTTTTATTTCACCCTTTATTTTTTCCTTAGGATTTAAAAATGGCGTACAAAGTTTTTTTTTTTAACAAATTTCTCGGTCTTTTCTCTAAGAGATGTTAACAACGAATGAATACAAAAAAAGTTACAGAAAATGAACAAGTAAAAGCAAAAGAAAATTAATATAAAAAAGGATTCTCTAATGACAACAGCGCCACCCATTGGTTAAATCTTGACAACTTGGCACCATCAATACCTTAACGCCACCAACTGTTGCACAAAAACGAGACAAAGGAGTCAGACATAAACACTCTGTATTAGAACAAATAAATAATCCTGCATTCATAAAAAAGCACTTTTGGGCAACTTTGAAATATTTTTCAAAAATTTTAATAAATTTTTGGACAAATTTTAAATACTTTTTGGACAATTTAAAAACTGGTTGGAAATTTTTGAAACATCTTTAAACAATTTTAAAATATTTTTGAACAATTTTAATTAATGTTTGGATAATTTTAAAACCTTTTTGGGCAATTTGAGATAATTTTTACAAAATTTTAAAATTATTTTCGATAGTTTTAAAACATTTTTACACAAATTTAAAATTATTTTAGAAAAATCCGAATTAAAACTGGAAATGGTGCACATATTGCGTCGCCATAACTATAAAGGATGAAAAAATTCTGGTTTCAATTAAAGGTTAAAGAAATCTATTTTACTTGATTTTTCAAAACTTGTATTAAAAATTGCAAAACTGCATTAACTCTAACCTTCATAAAATTTATTAATAAAATGATTTAATAAAAAAATTATAAAAGTTCAACAGAACTATTTTCTCATTGAAATTTTTGATTTTAAATGATCAGCAAACAATACTTTAAATACATAATTTAGATTCAGAAAATATACGATATACTATAACTAATGCTTTAGAAGCAATGAAGAGTAAGTTTTTAAGATATGCATCGGGTTTATATCCAAATCACTACATTTGAAACATGAACATGTGAATTCTTTTGGGAGTTTCTTAGAATAATACCAAAAAATCATAAAATAATGTTAACTGAAGAATTATAGCCACAGAATAACTATCAAGTGTTTTTTTTTTTGCTGGGATGATCTTAAAACTTAGTGTTGAACTAATAACAACTTTTAGGTTGTTCATATGTGGAGTGTAAAGTTTTGTATATGTTGTATTGTCCTATTAAAAACAAATTTGTTAAAATTAAGTTTTAAAAAATTAAATTGATGGTATGTCAAGAAGAAATAAGTGTACTTACGAAAAAAAAAAAAAAAAATCCAACAGAAAATCGTCGTTAAGCAAGTTGTTGAGGTTTTATGGAAAGAAACTGTTGTACTTCATATAAAAGCAATTTTTCACGATAATGAATTTTAAGTGAACATTTAGTACAATTTATTATCACGCAAATTTTATATACAAGACCATTACTTTTCTAGTGAAAATCTGACATTTTGGGTTTTTTGTGATAGTGTATTCATTTAAAAATAAAAAAATATTAAGGTTCGAGTGAAATTCTTTCACGATAAAAACAATTTACTAGGCTTTATAGCAAATCGTTGATTTATTTCAAAACTGTCATAACTCAAAAAAAAAAAAAAAAATTTGTAGAAAAAGCGTTTAAAGTTATCAATTTAGCCTAACTACTGAGAAAAGTATAAACCACTTTTGGTCACCACTCAATAAGAAAAAGAGATACCAATACCATTTTTGATTTTCGTGTGATCCATATTACTGCATCAGTAACTCAAAAATCATGTTTTTGACTTATAAAAGCCTTGAAGTAAATCAGCTAAACGCTAAGACGCCGTCCAAAACTTTGGTCATTTAATGGTATTTCTGTATCTTGTGTTTATTCTCCGTTCCCAAATGCGGCAATTTAGCTTGTTAATGCCACCACAGAGGCCTCGTCGGTCATCACAATTTGATTTCGAAAATCAGGTTCAGCGTCAACCATTCCAGAGACTATTTGGACGTATTTCAAGCAACGTGGCCGGTATACCAGCAAAGTTCTTTGCGTTAATTGCACTTTTTACAAAAATAAATGCAAATTACACTAGGCAACAGCCATTTTGTTATTTGGTTCTAGCATACTTTTTCTCATGGATTTGGACCTACTGAACACGAAAATGAATTTTAAAAATTTTTCTGTCGATTGGTTTGCGAGATACAAATTTTTTAATTTTTTTTTTTAATTTTTGGAGGTACACTTACTATTTTGAGCATATCTTTAGTCTTCTTTGACCTATTTTATCCTACTACTACTCAAATTAAAGACAATTGAGCCGTCTACAACTTATTCTCAGAAAATTTTCAAATCGGGTTAGTAGTTTTGATGTTGGCGGCTTAAAAAGGTTAAAAAACTGCGTTTTTTTAGTAAAAATGTGGCTGAAAAATTCATATAAAAATTCATATAAAATGTAAAACGCGATGTTAACAGCGATTTTAATTTTTTTACGTATAGCTGACACTTTTCCAAAGAAAATAAGCCCTTACTTAACAAAATCTGATGACAAATGGCCGACTTATTATTTTTTTGGTAAACGACCGAAATTCCGCTATTTCACGATTTTTTGATTTTCATTATTTGCACAGCTTACCTACCCAACGCAAACGAATAAATACATTTGAACTTAATTTAAAATAAACAAATTAGTCTTCGTATATTATTTTTTAATTTATTTACAGCACTACATGCTCAATGTATCGCACAATTAGCTAAACTAACGAAATTAAACTAACTAATTAAATTAAGCAAATCAACGCACAAAAAAATGAGTAAAAACAAAGATATAAGTGTACATTTTATGCCATGTGGAAAAACTGCTGACTTCTTCTTTGTTTTTTGTATTCGCTGCAATCGGTCTCACGTATTAGGGTCCAAATATAGTCACCCATCATAGCCGTGTCATAGTTGCCCTGATAGCGTCGTTCCATAGCCTTCAATTCCTGATGAAAGCGCTCGCCGTGTTCGTCGCTCACGTCTCCTAAATTCTCAGGGAAAAAATCCAAATGAGAATCCAGAAAGTGTATTTTAAGTGACATGTGCACTCCCATGGCTTCATAGTTCTTTACCAGATCCTCAACTATGTCCTTATAATTCGGGCTTTTGTTGTTTCCTAAAAAGTTTTCCACAACAAGCCTGAAGGAATTCCATGCTGCGGCTTCGATGGGTGATAACAGCTTTGGGAATTTTTCATCTTTCAAAATTTTTTTTATCTCGGGTCCTGCGAAGACTCCTTCTTTAATTTTTGCCAGCGAAAGGTAAGGGAAAATTGACCGTAAATAGGCAAAAGCTTCACCTTCTTTGTCTAATTTTTTGGCAAAATTTTTAATCAAACCCAATTTTATGTGCAGCGGCGGAAGTATTATATTTTCACGGTTCTCTATTAGTGGTTTGCGCTGAACATTCGCTTCTCCAACTACAGGTTTCGTTCGTACCGGCCATTTTTTTTTTATATAATGCTGATCATCAGCGCGGCTATTCCAAAGGCACAGAAAACAGCAATGTCGCGTATAGCCTCCTTGGAGTCCACACAGAATGGCCACAACTTTAAGGTCGGCGCATATTTTCCAATTGTATTTCCTATACTCTATGCATTTCAGCAAAATGTCCATAGTTTCATAGTTCTCCTTTGAATGAACCGCATGAGCAATAGGAACAGATGGCTTTTCATTCCCATTATGTAAGAGAACTGCCTTCAAGCTCTCTTTGTTGCTGTCAATAAACAACCTCCATTCGTTGGGGTTGTGAATTTGGTGAAGCTCTTGGAACAAGCCTGAAATGTCGCTGCAAAAACATATTTGGTCTTTCTTTGTATAAAATTTTGCATACTCCTTGTGACGGTTTCTGTACGCTGATACTTTCACTTCTGAAGCCGCAAATCCACACTGTATCATCCGAGACGCAAAAAGTTCGGATTTCTCCTTAGTGAGACCAAAATCGCGCACCCAATCGTTTAGTTCGGCCTGTGACAGTAATTTTCGCTTTGCACCCGGCTCAAATTCGCTTGCATTTGACTCAGACTCTTCTTCTGACGATTCTGCTTTTTGAAGAGATGCACCAGGGCACACTGGATATGGCACATCATGCGAATGTGGTACTGGAAGCGCAAACGATCCCACTTGAGCGTAGTTCCATTTAAAAAATCTTCCTACCCCACTGTTTGTGGTGAGGCAAAAATAACAGTCTGTGGAATGGCATAGCGGCTTTTTCCACATCATTGGTGTATCGAATTTCATATGGCGGCTAAAATTAAAATAAATTACTATATTCGCTATGTATAATGTGTTTAAATAAAAATTCTTACCTTCCGCCAGCTGCCCAGTTGGTTAAGATTATATAGCAAAGATCACACAGCGACTTAGGTGTCCATGGTTCTGTGATATTTGGTGAAATACCAAAATAATTCAAATAGTGCAATTGTACTGCTGGAGTAAACTTGTGTGCGTGATTTTTTTTTATAAACTGGCCACAAACATTACAGAAATTGTCTGGATCGTTCAAACACTCGAACACACGTAGTCTTTTACTCATTGTCTTCCTTGCGTTTTCTAAATATTAACTTCTTTACACTTTCACAGACAGTTTTGAAATGCAATTGATAACCGTGTCTCCTTATGTTTAAATATGTATGAGCATGTAGTGCTGTAAATAAATTAAAAAAAAATATACGAAGACTACTTTGTTTATTTTAAATTAAGTTCAAATGTATTTATTCGTTTGCGTTGGGTAGGTAAGCTGTGCAAATAATGAAAATCAAAAAATCGTGAAATAGCGGAATTTCGGTCGTTTACCAAAAAAATAATAAGTCGGCCATTTGTCATCAGATTTTGTTAAGTAAGGGCTTATTTTCTTTGGAAAAGTGTCAGCTATACGTAAAAAAATTAAAATCGCTGTTAACATCGCGTTTTACATTTTATATGAATTTTTATATGAATTTTTCAGCCACATTTTTACTAAAAAAACGCAGTTTTTTAACCTTTTTAAGCCGCCAACATCAAAACTACTAACCCGATTTGAAAATTTTCTGAGAATAAGTTGTAGACGGCTCAATTGTCTTTAATTTGAGTAGTAGTAGGATAAAATAGGTCAAAGAAGACTAAAGATATGCTCAAAATAGTAAGTGTACCTCCAAAAATTAAAAAAAAAAAATTAAAAAATTTGTATCTCGCAAACCAATCGACAGAAAAATTTTTAAAATTCATTTTCGTGTTCAGTAGGTCCAAATCCATGAGAAAAAGTATGCTAGAAACAAATAACAGACAAAAGTTTGTTATTTGTGACCTAGTGTTATCATTTAATATGCGCAGCAAAGTGGACTGCTGAACGCGGTGACTATACGACTCATTTTTCAAAAATTTTTTATTTGAATACATATTTTTGAAAACTAAAAACAAATCTTTTAAATTTTTAAAGATTTCAAATAAAAATCACCACTTTTTAAGCGACCAAACCGATACGATGGTTCAGATAGAGACTCTCGGCTGCATTTTTTCTTCATATTTAAGTAATGAAGAAGAACTCCCCGCAAAAACACTTTATGTGGTAAGAAATTCGACATTTTCGAGGCAATGTTGAGTATATTTAGTATGACACAAGCTGCCAAAAACGCTTATTCATAACTCATTAATAATTCAAGGTCCCACTAAACAGATAATAAATAAAGATAACGTTGATATTCTATCTCACTTCTGGAATGTATAAAGTAATAACATTTTTTAATTATTTTTATAAGATTTTAATGTAAAAATAAAAAAGTGTTGAATCGTTAGTAAGCAAAAAATATTCTAAATATGACAATTTTTGCAGTTACCGTTGCATGTCGTTATTTTGGGCGTATTTTTTTCTTACAGCGACAATCGCTATACGTCAGGTTATTATTCTGGACCGAAGCTTACTTTGATTTTGGAAGAGTACTTTGTAAAAATTTTTGATTGAGTGCTATGCATTTGACATATTTAAGTAGTTTAATATATTTAAAGTTGTCCGCTTAAAGCACTGTCAAGGAAATCCCACCAACGCACATTGGGTTCAAATTATATCAAAGTGGCTATTAATTGAAATTTAGAAATAAAGTTTTTATAATAAATTTTGGTGTAGGGTAAAAGTAGATAAAATTCTGCATCACTAGCTGTCAAAATCAATCAACTAAGTTGTTTACTTTCTTTTCAGTGCGCGGTCAAAGTTAGCTAATTATTGCTATTTAAAAAAAAAGTGAAAAAATTGGAAATTTTTACAATTCAAGCGATTATTATTAGTGTTAAATCTATTAAAAGTAAATTTTTTATAATGGAACCTTCAACATCAGGTGTTAAAGTATATAGTAAATTTTTTTTTATTTATAAAAATTATGTGTAAATATTTTTAATAATTTTTTTAAAAAAAGTCCAAAATTGGGGTAATTTCCGCAGTTAATGGGTCACAAATATTAAGTTAGTAAGAGTTGGAATTAGTTTTATGGATTTTAGAAAAGTATAGGATATCAGCTTATATTTAAAATAAAAAAAAGTCCAGACAATGCCCGGCCATTTTTTTTTTAATTTCATTTTTGTGTAAAAACTCTGGTTGTCATTTATTGAACAAGACCAGTAACAGTAAATATGTTTTTGTGTGTTAATATTGTCATTCTCTTTATTTGTTTTTGTTGATGCATTTTATTTTTGTTAGAGATGAGTGCGTGAGTGATTTCGGTCACTTAAGCTCACATACAAAAAATTGTATCACGCACAATTTACAGGAAGTAAATATATTTTTAATGCTTTTAGCTAAATTCAAGTGATTAAATTTTAATTTAATTACGATCACAAATGGTTTACGCACGCTCACGAACTTATTCTCACGTACTAAAGTTTTCATAACCAAAAGCTATTACCACCATATACTTTATGTTATATTAATTTTATTTAATAATAATTTAAACAAACAAGTTTTAAAATTAAAGTTACACGCCTTTATTAATTTATTCTCGTCTCTACGATAAAGCTTGATATCTGAAAAAAAAAAGATAATGATGATAATGATGATAATGGAGATTATGATAATTGGGATATGTGATGAATTTGAAAATGCAGAAAAATACAAATATTTTAATATATTTTTTTAAAAGCGTAAAACGAAACAAAAAAAAATCCCCAAAAAGTTTTACATTTTTTATTTTTTTAGATTAATTTCTACATTTACTGAATTTAGTGAAAGCAAAAACTGGATACAAATTTATACAGGTTGGTTGAAAAGTTCCTGCGCTCACCAAGAGATGGCACTGCTAGCTCCAAACTTTTTTTCTCAAGTTGGTATAACTGTCCTGAGAACACATGCAAAGTTGCAAGTCATTCTGTCAATTCTTTCTTTGTTTACAAGCCATTTGAAGTTGACGTGTCATTGATTTTTTTTAATATGGAAAAAATTGAATATCGGGCAGTCATTAGATTATTTGTTTTGAAGGGTTTAAAAGCAAAGTAAATTTATGAACAAGTGTTAGAAGTGTATAAGGAGTCCTCACCTTCAAAACGCACCGTTGAATTTTGGGCTGGTGAATTTAAACGTGGTCGTACCAGCAGCCTTGAGGACGATCCACGCGAAGGATGATCAAAAACTGCAACCACAGCAGAAATCATTGAGCAGGTACATAATATGGTTAGTGAAGATCCAAGTTTGACTAAGCGTGAAATTGCTAATGCCATAGGCAAAAAAAAAAAAAATACTCCATATTTTACATGAAGAATTACGTATGAAAAAACTGTTTGGAAAGATAGTGCCGCACACATTAACAATTCGACAAAAACTGGATCGAAAACAAATTTCTCAGCGTAATTTGGAGCGCTTTAAGCCGAATAAACCCGACTTCTTGCGTCGTTTTATAACTATGGATGAGACTTGGATCTACCACCATGATCCTAAATTAAAACAAGAACGTTTACAGTGGACTGAAGCTGGCTGTTCAGCTCCAAAGCAGGTTAAGTCACAACGATCAGCAAAGAAGGTTATGGCATCAGTTTTTTGGGATGCAAAAGGAATTTTGTTGATTGATTATCTTCTGAAAGGTAAAACAATCAACTCTGAATATTATTGCAGCCTTTTGGATCAGCTGGATGAAAAAATTCGTGTGAAAAGACCTGGTTTAAAGAAGAAAAAAATCATTTTTCATCAAGACAATGCACCTGTTCACAAAAGTGTTTTGACGATGGCTAAATTCAAAGAATTAAAGTACGAATTGCTTGAACATCCACCGTATTCACCAGATTTGGCTCCCAGTGACTACTATCTCTTCAGAAATCTCAAACAATTCCTTCGTGGAAAGCATTTTTCGTCGAATGAAGAGGCCATAGCAGCTGTAGACGGTTATTTTGCAGAGCTTCCGGAAAAAAATTATAAGGATGGGATAAAATTATTGGAAGATCATTGGAACAAGTGTATTGAGCTTCCAGGAGATTATATTGAATAAAAAAATATATTTCGTACCAAAAACAGTATTCTTTCATTTCGACAGCAGGAACTTTTTAACCAACCTGTACTAATAGGAATACATATTATTAACTTATTCTTTAAATTTATTTTGATTTCAAACTTACAGTGAAAATTCTGTATGATGTTTTTTCCGATAAATAAAAAACGCCTAACAGGTTAAAAAAATGTTCTTACATTTTTTTTAAAGCTGTGTTTTTATGTATTTATGATTATACATTACTAAAAAATTATAATATTCTCTTTTGAGACTTTTTTGAAAAAATTTTTAAATATATAAAATTTTTTGAAAAATAAAAATAGGATTTAAAATTAAATTTATACTAATATAAATACATGTAATAAATTTATTACTAAAATTTTTTAATAGCACATTAAGTATGCTTTAATTTCCAATTTCATTCATTAATTTATCGCTTTACATTCCAAAGTTACAGCATAAACTGTGAACTAAGGTATTTTTTCCAAAAAACAATAATGCGCTCAACGGGTTAATTTTTTTTTTATAAAATGCTGTGTTTTTATGTGCTTATAATAGTTCATCAATTAAAAAATATAATATTTTAAAATTACGGCTTCTATGAATAAATCGCCAATTCGGGTACCATCGAACCCACTGTGCAACGCTTACATGCAATTTAAATAAAACTCAGATATGTGATGATATAAAATAAAAGTCAAAGTTCTGAAAATTTTTTTATGTGCCATCCCGATGTTAAGGAGATAAAAATGTTACTCCTTTCGTTTAATTAATTATTAATTTTATTTTTAAAAGAAATTGTATAAAAAGTGGTATTATTGGAAAGAGAGTTCAAAGGACCATAAACTGTTTTGTTTTATTTTTGTTGATAACGAGTTCTTATAGTTGTCGATGTAACCGGATCTCAATGTAAATAAGTCCCCGGGGCCGGATGGTATACGAGCACTGGTGCTGAAACAGTGCTCTTCGACGCTAGCTCGTCTATTGGCCAACCTTTTAAGCTCTTCCTACCGTGCGGGAGTCTTTCCCTCCTGCTGGAAGGTTGCCAATGTTCAACCAATCCCTAAAAAGGGTGCGGCTACTAACCCTGAAAATTACCGCCCTATCGCAATATGCTCAGCGCTCTCGAAGGTGATGGAAAGCATGATCAATTATCATCTCGTTAATTATCTAGAGTCCAACTCGCTTCTGAGAGATAGACAATATGGCTTTCGTAGTGGCCGTTCGACGGGGGACCTGTTAGCGCTCCTTTCGGAGCGTTGGGGTCGATCCATTCACCAATTTGGCGAAAATAAAGTGGTTGCACTGGATATTTCCAAAGCGTTCGACCGTGTATGGCATGGCGCACTGTTGACAAAGCTTATTGCATTTGGCGTCGGTAATGACTTCTCTCGTTTTATTTCGAGCTTTCTCAGAGATCGCACTATTCGTGTTGTCATAGATGGGATCTCATCCAACGAGTTTCAGCTTAATTCAGGGGTACCACAAGGTTCTGTTCTTTCTCCCTCTCTTTTCCTTATCTTTATCAATGATCTTCTTGATCAAACTTCCAATCCTATCTACTCTTTCGCTGATGGCAGCAACATTTGTCATTCATTTTCATTTAGCTGTGGACCAAGCCTTCTGGAGGTTGAGTACAAAAGGCAGCTAATGAATGACATACTCAATCGTGACCTCTCGACGGTCTCCGAGTGGGGTCTTACGAATAGGGTCGACTTCAATGCAAGTAAAACTTAATGTTGTATGTTGTCCCATAGGGCTGTGAGATCAACAATGTCATCAACAAATATGGGTGGTGTTGATATCAAGGAATCGGATACTCTTGATGTTCTGGGCATGAAGATTCAGTGTGATGTCCGTTGGAATAAGCATGTATTCGAAGTGTCGAAAGAAGCATTCAAGTGTCTTGGTTTCCTCAAACGGTGTAAGAAATACTTCATTCCATCCGATCTCCTTACTATTTATACCACCTATATCCGACCGAAAATGAAATACAACTCCCATATATGGGCAGGAGCTTCAAAGTCTATTTTGGAGATTTTGGACCGTGTGCAAAGGAGCGCGTCGGCGCTCATCAATGACATTAGGATATCGAACTCTATTGATTCATTGGAGCATCGTCGGAATGTGGGTTGTGCATCACTGTTTTATCGATATTACCATGGGAAGTGCTCTGTCGACATAAGGGAACTGATTCCCAGAGCCCGGGTTTATGTTCGAGATACTCGCTCATTTACCAGAGCACATCCGTTTGTAGTCGATTGTCCCGTTGACCGCACATCGCATTACAGAGAAAATTCGTTTATCAGTCGTACAAGCCGTATGTGGAATAAACTCCCCGCAGAGGTCTTCCCTGTCACTTACAATATAGAGAAGTTCAAGGCAAATATCCACAAACACTACTCCCTCTTTCCTCCCTCTCATAACATATTTTCCTAATTCTAACACAATGCACTGCATTAGTCCCCTATCCCCTGAGTGTTACTCTAACGTAAAAAAAAAACCTAAGAACTGTAAAATTTACTATTCATATTTATTTTTGATATTTGTGGTTTTCGGATTTCAAAAAATATTAATGAAGCCTTTTTGCGGCTCTTAAAAAATGGATGTTAGCCTTTAATATCGATTTTTTATTACAACGCCTAATTTTGTATAAATCGGCATGTAAGCATTGGGGGACGACTACCTTGTAACTTATTATACATATTACAGCATAATTTATTCACAAAGCCGTAAAAATTATTTTTTTAATTTACATTTAAATTAACCACTTTACAAATTATATTAACTTTCATTTTATTCTTTTTTGGCGTTTTTATTAAATAATTTATTTATTTTTTTCATTGACCCACAGTCCTTTGAAACTGTATCAACTAGTATTATTAACGCATTACTATGCTTGGCAATTAACCGCGAATGTCAAAAGAAATTACGTCATGAAATCAAGCAAATACTGCCAAAGCGAGGAAAAACAACATCAATAAAACATAATAGCGATACTAATGTTACCAATGTTGTCTATGATTCTGATACTTCAAATTTTACTGCAATTGATGGTGATGGCAATAATGATGTTCAAGTAACTATAGAACATTTACAGAGTATGCCATACCTTGACATGATTATAAATGAGTCGTTACGTTTGTTGACAACGGTTCCTATGAATTTACGTAATGTTAGTACAGATTTTCAACTGAACATAAAACAACGTGACAAAGCAACCAGCAGCAATAACGATAGCAACAATCGTAATAATCGTTGTAGTCGTCGTATAGTGGTACCAAAAGATACTATGATAGCACTGGATACGTTTAATATGCAACGTAATAAAGAGTATTGGGGTGAGAATGCTTTGAAATTTTATCCCGAACATTTTTCTAAAAATCATGAACAACAATATGTGCAGCAGATGCAGCAGCAGGAGCATGAAACGAAAACGATGAAATCATCATCCACAACAACAACAACAACATCCAGGCATTCATTTGCATTTATACCATTTTCAAAAGGATTGCGCACCTGTATAGGTAACTATGAAATTCAGTATATCAGAGTCTTTTGTTAGTGTCAGCGTAATAAAAATGTGCTTTGGGTATTTATTTTTGTTTATATTTTGTTTTTTTTTTTAAGTGTGTACCTTAAGGTGGTCCAAAAAATAAGTTTGAATTCACGAGCTCCACAACCCTACAAATTTGCCATTATGGGAAAAATATGTTCTGCCCAAAAAACTCCCAAAAAAAGTTTTATTTAGAGGAAGCAGATCGCCATTGAAATTTTAAAGATGTACATTAGAGCGTACCACCTTACAGGCAAAAAAACCGCACCGTACACCTTCGAATATAAAGTATTGTTCAAGTCCATTTAAAAAAAATATTTTTTTGCCGAACGTAGGGTTTGGCATTTTAAGTTTTTTGTTATATCTTCAATATTTACAGCCCGATCGTAAAGTGTGGTATATCGATTTTTTGTTTCGGAGATAACAATACCTCCCGTTCTAGTACTTACCCCCCACATCTCAGTTCCTATCCTACCATCCTAATGTGCGACCCTAATATCAGAAAATTAAAGCTCGCGGAAAAGCATAAAACGTTTACTTATCAAATCTAATATATTTTTGTTTCGGAGATAACAATACCTCCCGTTCTAGTACTTACCCCCCACATCTCAGTTCCTATCCTACCATCCTAATGTGCGACCCTAATATCAGAAAATTAAAGCTCGCGGAAAAGCATAAAACGTTTACTTATCAAATCTAATATATTTTTGAAACTACATAATAAATTTTAAATCAAAATTATATTCAAAGTAGCAAATTTCGCGTAAATTTCATACAAAAAAATAATCGACTTGATCAAGAATTTATTTTTATTTTCTGAATCCATGTAATGTCTTCTTATGTGAGACAGGATTTTTGGTAACAATTTAATTTCAATACGCTAAATAATGGCGGAAAACTAAAAAGAGTCAAATTTTACGTTCAATTGCAAGAATAATTATTATATTCTCAAAAATTAAAAACAATGTCATGCCTAATGAAAGCTCTTGGTAAGTAGATTGCTAAAGTACTACCAATTTTATATTTCGATGACGTTTTTAAATTTTTCCCATCGACCACAAAAAATCGACTTTTTTTATGAATTTTTTGAAAACAGCGAATAATTTAAAAACCTCGTGTTTTTAATTTTGTTTGTATATTTGTAATCTTCTTAAAAAATAAGATCAGATTTGAGGAATTTGTTCATAAAATGCAAGCTGAATTTTTATATATAACTTTTTAGATAATTTTGGTAGTTTGACAAAAATACATATCGCTCATTTGCAAGAAGACTGGCATAACTCAAAAAAAGTGATTCCAAAATAAATGCATTTAAAGTTTTTAATTGAGCCTAACTGCTGAGCAAAGTGCAAAACACATCAGTGAGAGAAAGAGATATTAATACCGTTTTTTGATCCACTCAGTTATAGATGTGGCTTATATTTCTGCATCATTAACTCAAAACTCGCCTTTTTTGAATTATGCCGCTCTTCTCCCAAATAAACGTAATGTATTTTTATGTAAACATTTTAACACTGCTCTTCCTTCAGACATCGTTAATATTTATGCTATACATTTGGCGTTGAAAATTTAATATGGCAAAGATATTAAAAATTTGATTTATAGCTTTATTTAGGCGATATAGTACAATAAAGCTAGAATTCAAATCAAGAAATCTAGTAATCAAATAGTTTTGATTTTTCCTTATAAATATCAATATCAGCAAAATAAAATTACAAAGCAAATTTACAGCGATTTTCGTTTTTTTTTTGAGAATCTCGAAATTTAGCGGAATTGACACTAAATAGTATTAAATTTTATCGAAATTAATTCCGCTTAATTTAATAATTAATTAATTCCGCTTAATTAATTAATTCTGCTTAATTAAAAAAAACCTGTTTCCTAATTTTTGAGTTGGAGGGATGTACGTAAAAGAAGGATGTAATTCTTGCTTGAAAATCGTTCGTTGGACAAAAAAAGTTAAATAGCAGAAAATATGTAAATTATGTTTTCTATCGATAACAAGTAATTGCTTTAATTTAGTGAAAAACTACCGAATATCTAAGGGCGTTGTGCACTCAGAAAAAAAATTTAGTAGAAAAATTTGTAAATTTTACTATTTTTGTACTGATTTTTAGTAAAAAAAATATTATTTACCAAATCTTTTTGATATTTACATTTTACAAATTACAGAATATTTACAAATTTTTGTTGCTGATTTCCGAAATCATTTTACAAATTTTTGAAAACAGATTTGCTAAAATTAGCAAAAAAAAAAAAATACTAATTTTAAAAAGTGGATATTGAAGGAAATGTTATTTCTAATTAAAACTGACACCTACAAACTTAAATTGCCTTAAAATTGTACATAGATTAAAAAAAGGGATCGGAAGTGAATATACCGACTCATGTCTAAAAATAGGACATCCACTTAAAACAGCACTAAAAGGTTTTTCTAGTTCCAAAAATCAGCGCTAACAAAAATTAAAATTTGACCTAAAATTAAAAAAAATTTACTAAAATATTTTTCAAAACAGAAATTATTAAATTAAAACAAAATGATAATTTCGTTTGTTTTTCAATTTTTAAGCCTTTGATTTTTTTTTTAATTTTGACCAAAATATTTAAAAAAAAATAAATTTTAAATTTTGTACTAATATTAATAATGTTTAGTAATTTTTTTTTGCTGATTTTAGCAAACAGATTTTAAATTCCAATTTACAAAAAGTTTACTAAAATTTAGTAGCGGCAGCTAATTTTTTCTACAAATTTCACACGTCAGCAGACATGTGTTGCTAAGATTAGTAAAAAATATCGCTGGGCTCAAATTAGCAAAATTTTCCGTAATAACAGCTAAATTTTCAGACTTTTTTTTAGTGAGTGTGGTGTAATGGTTAGCGCGTTGGACTGTTACACAGAACGTTGCGGATTCGATCCCTAGTGAAGGCAACATCTATTTAGAAAAATAATATGTATGAGTTTTCTTAATATCGCAATGTCCTTCTCGGTGTTCCCATAGCACTTAATCCCACCGAAGTTAATTAATATAACAGCGCTATGAACTAAAAAGCTTCAACAACTTCGCAAACATTCTATCAGATGGCGGGAAAAACTGTTCTAAGATTTATAATCTCTTGCAATTACAGTGTTGTCATTTTAAAGCCCTTCATCTTTCATCTCTCCTCTATCCCCTTTCCAAAGAAAGCAACACAATATTTAGTAAGAAGATTTTTCTGAACATTAGAGTAACCCTCTAACGTGCAGTAATTAAGACTATATTAGAAAATTTTATTAAATTCAAATGAACACTCACAATATATTTTCCGTTACCGACTGTAATTTATTTAAAAAGTAATACGTAAAGTTTGTTTTTAAATGAAGAATCAATTGAAAATCATAGAAATTTATTTTTTAACTATTTGAATTAGTCATTCGAAAAAACTTTCAATTTGAAAAACAAACCACAAAAGTAGTTTTTTCTAACTTTTTGTCAGTAAAAAATTGATGGTAATTTTGAATGACTTTCTATTGTTTTTACTTTTGTCAATTATTAAACAATTATTGAAAATAAACAACAAAATAGGTTCAATATAATAAAAAGTCAGTAGTCCTCTTTTTTACTGTATTTTTGATTAATTTAATATGTATTTAAAGTTGTTTTTAACAAAATAATATTGTGAGTGTATAAATTAAAAAAAACTCAATATAAAGTTAATCTACACTCAAAAATGGAAAAAAAAATATAAAAGTCAGCAAAAAATGTTGACGAGCTAATAAAATTTAAGAGAGAAGGGTACTTGCAGAAAAATTGCTAATATCAGAAAAAACGGCTTAGTCAACATATGCGAACTGATTTTAGCAAAAAAAAAATGATAATTTCAGCAAAGGTTTTGCTAACACTTAGCCGATTGTAAATTAAATCCTTGCCAAAACCAATAAAATTGTTTGCTAAATATAAGTATACCAAAAAAAAAACTAAAACAAATTTTAAGACAAATTATATTTAAGTTAATTTATTTACAGAAAATTTATATCTAGAAATTGTTTTATTTTGTGATTCTAAAAATACTTTAAAAAACTTGTTATATATAAAAATATTTAGACTTGCGCATGATTTTAATGAAAATCTAAAAATATATTAAAAATAAATAAAAAATATTTAAGATTATCTCAATTACTTACAGGCTGCATATTTGTTTAATTTTCGCTAAATTCCTTAAAGGATTAATATTTATAAATACACATTAAGACTTTATCTTTATTAAATTTAAATATTTTATTATGTCTAGAATTAATATCATACATAAAAACACAATTTTTTATTGTTTTATATAGTAATGCCTCGATTTACGTCGTCTCGATTTATGTTGTTTCGATTTGCGTCGTCAAATATTTTGTTCCTTTCAACTTCGATTTGCGTCGCCATTCGATTTACGTCGTCTCAGTTTGTATGACTTATGTATGTATGAACTACCACGGAATTCCATGTATGTAGGGGAATCCCAGTTTTTAATTTAAACATTTAAAAATTTTGTGTGTGCAACAACAACTAAAGTATTGCCTCTCATGGACAGGTCGTGTGTGTTTGGCAGCGCGTCGTGTGTGTTACTTTTTCAATCTGTTTTTGATCGTCGGGCGCAACGTAGTAAATATGAGCTCAAAAAATAAAACTAATAAAGTAACATCTCAAATAAAAAAGAAAAGAAATGTAATTTCGTTAAAAACTAAAATAGATATTATTCGCCGTTATAACAATGGGGAAAAGGCTTTTATTATTGCCAGTACGATGGATCTTCCACCAACCACAGTTCGAACAATAATAAAAAATTTAGCTGAAATCCGTGAAAGTGCAACATCGGCTGGAGCTGGTTCTGTTGAAACCACCACAAAAAAAAGGCTAGTACTGATGGAAAAAATGGAAAATGCACTAATACTGTGGATAAAAGACTTAAGTGGAAAAAATATTCCAGTAACTACGTTAATTATCCAAAGAAAAGCGATAAGTTTGTTTAACGATCTAAAATCTGACTCTGTGAATTCCGATTTTTGTTTTAACGCCAGCGGAGGATGGCTACATAAATTTAAAAAAAGAGCACAACTTCACAACATAAAAGTTGTCGGAGAATCTCCAAGTGCAGATAGTGATGCAGCTAAAAGTTTTCCGCAAATATTAAAAAAAATAATTGATGATGGTGAATACACCCCTCAGCAAGTTTTCAATGTCGACGAGACCGGACTTTTCTGGAAACGTATGCCGGGGAGAACATTTATATCAAAAGAGGGAAAATTAGCAGCAGGGCCAAAGGTTTCGAAGGATAGGCTTACGCTTTTGCTCGGTGGTAATGCTGCAGGAGACTTGAAGCTTAAGCCCTTGTTAATATATAAATCCGAAACTCCAAGAGCTATGAAAAACGTTTGCAAGCAAAATCTTCCAGTAATTTGGATGTCTAACAAAAAAGCTTGGATGACTTCTAAACTCTTTGACGATTGGTTTAAGACACATTTTTGTCCAGAAGTTAAGAAATATTGCGAAAGGAATAATATGTCTTATAAAGCATTGCTTTTAATGGATAATGCTCCGGGCCACACCATCAGTTTGAATAACATGAATGACAATATTAAAATTGTATTTTTACCTCCCAATACCACGTCTCTTATTCAACCTATGGACCAGGGAGTTATTGCAGCATACAAAAAATATTATTTACGACGAAGTTTTAACGACCTCATTGATGCAATCGACAAACAATCAGACCAAAATGATAAAAATAACGATGTTGTCAGACAATTTTGGAAAAAATATGATGTCATGCAATCAGTGAATACTATCAACAAAAGTTGGGATGAAGTTTCTGCGTCGACCATGAGAAATGCATGGAAAAACGTATGGCCTGAATGCACAACTGAAGGTGGAAATGATGGAAATCTGAACGATATAAACACGGAAATTGTACGTTTGGCCCACACATTAGGGTTTTCTGATATGGAAGATTCCGATGTTGTTGAACACTTAAATTTGGAGGATGAACCGTTAACTAACTCGGAGCTATTTGAGTTGACAAATCTTTCAAATCAACATGGTATAGAAGAAGAAACTTCAGATATCGAAACTTGTGGAGAGGATTCTGAAATTCCATTGACAAAACTGTCAGAAGCCCTTGCCAGCGTAAATAAGGCTATGCAAATTTTGGAAGAATTTGACAAAGATGACGAAAGAGTTGATTCGACAAAAAAATCAATAAATGCAAGCCTTAAATATTACCGGGATCTGTACGAGCAGAAAAAGTTGACATTAACCCAGAAGCGAATTGATACATTCTTTAAACCAATTGTATCAGAAACGCCGGTTATAAGCGAAAGTAGTGCTGAAGATGGTGACCTCAACATGCTAATTTCAGAAATTCTCACCGAAACATCGTCGGATAGTGATTCCTATAATTAATACTCCTAACATACAATTACATAAACATACATATAATAAACAAACATATGTACAAAGTTTTCACTACATTTAATTAATATATTTTATTATATTTATTTTTCTAGATATTGTATTGTCGAATTTTTGTTAATTTATTTTTTTTTTTACTTTTTATCTGAACACATGTTTAAGTTTTTATTTATTTTATGAATTTTGTTTTTAAAATCGAAATTTTTTAATATTGAATTGTTGATTTTTTGTTGATATGTTTACTTTAGATATTATTTAATTTTTTTAACTGAATTTTATATTTGTTTTAAAATTCTTATACGAATTAAATGTTTATAACAAATATTCTATGTATGTACAATAAAAGACTGAATTACTTGTAATTTTTAAGTTTTTTTTTATGAAATTAAGTGAACGTTAACGTATGACCAATATCAAATTCGATTTACGTCGTTTCGATTAACGTCGTCAATTTCCGGAACCAATCACGACGTAAATCGAGGCATTACTGTATATAGATTTTCTAGATACACACATTTTGTAGCGTCCATGGTTGTATCTAAAGTTTTTGCTGAAAAAATAATTTCAGAAAAAAAAATACAGAAAACTATTATACTTAATATACAACCCCTTTTACTTATTTTTTTGTATATTTTTTTGGTATATTTTACTCTTACTACAAATTTCTAAATCTTAAATGTTAACTTGTTGTGCTACCTTTTAATATGAATACATTCGCGGACAGTTGATTTCCGCATAGTCCCTTTGTGGGACAAAAGTTATATCTTTGGAATTACTGAAAAAAAAAATATTAGGATTAAAAAATAAATTTAATTATGTGAAGTTTTGTTAACAATTTAATTTTGTGGTTACTCATGTCATGTCTTAGACACAATTCTAAATTGGTAACACAGGACAAATCCCGTCTTGACGGTATATGCCATTCTGTTCAAAGATTTTGATCTAAATTTGACGGCATATGCCGTCTTGTCCACAAAAGAGTTAACATATTTTACTAAAACTTGGCACACAGAGTATTTTGACATTAAAAAACAAGGAGATGGCAAAGTTATACTTTGATGTTTGTTTTGAACCATTCTAATACACATGTTTGTTGAGTATAATTATTTATATGTGTGTACTATTTGTAAATGTGTATGTAATTCCTTTTTTTTATATGCATGTAAAACTAATTTAATAAACATTTTACTACTTCCTTTTTATAAATATTCCAATTTTCTCTCTTTTTATTTATCTTTCAAGGTTATCGCTATAGCATTTACATATCAAAAATCATTTTGATAAAATTAATTGCTTCCTTTGAGTTTGCAACCAACATTCAGTTTAAGGATTTACAATATTATGAGGGCATTTCTTTGAAATTTCGTAATGCTGAGAATATTAATTTTCAAATACATTCTGTTGGCTGAGTGAACAACAACATTGAATATTTGTCATTTAGCTTTAATAACGAATAATTTTAATTAAAGAATTTGATTTTTTAAATAATGGTGGCGGTGGATTTTTATTTGTTTTTATCTGTATTCTACAAATAATTTAAATTTTTATAAGAATTAACACAATAAAATTTAAACAATACATATTAAATTTATTTAAATTAAATTAGAGAAATCAAATAGTAAATTATTATTTGTAAAAACTACGCACTATGGGTAAAGCCGAAAATATTTTGGAAATAATTTATTTCATTCTGATCCGATTCTACTATTATAATTTTGCACAATCGCAACGAAGGTGTCTTCAAGCATAGAGCAAATAGGATTTAGCATAATTTTTTTTTAAAAAAACTGTAATTTATTAAAAAAAATCTAAATCTGGGGAAATTCCCCTATTCCAAAATATTCTGATGACAATTTTCCAAATCTCGGGATTAGCAACATCAAAAATAATTTGGTGCCAAAAAGTTTAAGGCCATACGTATAAGACACACTGTGCAGTTTTCTATCAAGGTTGTTTAATCCGTTATGCTGGCCACAGACGATGGAACATTAGTGGAAACATGAGCATGTTCATTTGTAGCAAAATTTCCTGTGAAAATTCATGTTTCGTTTTTGGTTCCTCAAATATCAATTTTTTTTGATATTTTATCTTTCCAAACACAAGGTTTCATTGTCTGTATCGATGTGTACTGTTTTTTCTACCTTACATCTTTGAGAGCAATCGTAAAATAAAATAAAAGAGAGATGAAAATAGTGACATTTTAAAATACTAAAGTTTGGATAAATTTTATAAATGAATTTCAGGTAATAAACATATTTAATTCATTTCACCAGGATATTAAATTTACAATTGAAAGGGAATGTGATCGTAAACTTCAATATTTAGACACATTAATAATAAGAAAGGAGAATAACTTGTTAGTAGATTGGTACCAAAAACCAATTTCTTCGGGTAGAATTATTAATTATTATTCAAAACATCCGAGAAGAGTTATTATTAATACTGCCAAAAATCTTATAGATAACGTTTTAAATATTAGTGATATAGTTTTTCATAGAAATAATAAAATAAGAATAAGAAATATTTTAGAGGATAATAATTTCCCAAGGGAATTGATTTATAAATTGATTGGTCAGTACAATGGACATAGGGAAGGCAGTGTGAATATAGTTACTGAACCTAAGATTTACAAGTCTTTAACTTATGTACCAATGATTTCTGAACGATTAGAAAATTCTAATATTTATGATATCAATAATTATAGGATGGCTCATAGAACATACAATACATTAGATAGATTATTTAGTAAAATGAAAGATAGGACAGAGAAATTAGATAAATCTAACATTATTTACAAGATACCTTGCAGGGGTAAAGATAATGAAATATGTAGTAAAGTATATATAGGTACCACAAAGAACAAATTAAAAACTAGATTAGCAGGACATAGATCTGATCAGAAATATAGGAATACAGCTTCTCAGAAAACTGCATTATCATCACATTGTGCCACTCTTAACCATACACCAGATTTTGAAAATACAACAGTTTTAAATACAGAAACAAATTACAAAAGACGCTTCATGTTAGAAATGTTACAAATTATCAACACACCAATAGAACAAAGAATTAATTTTAAAACAGATACAGACAATGTAGCTCAGAATTACAGACATTTAATTTATAAGAATAAAATAGGAAATTAAATAGGTTCATTAAAATGTAATAGAATAATTTTTGTTTCCTGTGTTTAATTATTTTTTAAAATTGACAATTTTGTTGTTTCATTAATTTTGATTTGTTAAAAAATTTGTTTAAAATTAAAAAAACAAAAAATCCCTGAAGAAGCTATCCATTGAGATAGCGAAATATTGGATAACAAATAAATAATTTTGTATAAAATAGACCTTAAGCTTGAATACTTATTACCTGAAATTTGTATTAAAAAGGTCGAAGAAATTGAACTGAATATTTTATAAATGAATATAAAAATTTATGAAAATTATGGGACATTAAATGTGATCTGTAAAAATAAAAGTAAAAACAGCAGCATATAAAAAATTAACGAAAGAAATTTAAAATTTTTTTTCTTTCTCGTTTATTTGTTTAGTAGTAGTTTGTTCGAACACACGCAAAACCACACATTACCAAATAATGGGTAAAGTAATGTATAACCATAGGGGCCGATGGTTTACTTTACACCTTACTTCATTGATGAATTTTATACGTGATGAGCCTCAAAGTAATGTATATACCCATTACTTTAGAGGTGATAATGTAAGGGGTTACTTATATGGTTACGAGAATAGAAAAAGTAATGTGTTTAAAAATAGATTTTTAAAAAGGCGAATTTTTATTAAAAAAAATATTACAAATATAATAATAATTCGGTCAAGATGGGAATCGAACCAGGGAAATCTGGTTGCCAGCCAAGAACTCTACCCACTGAGCTATCGACGCATATGGTATTTGATTGCTTTAAACTTAAATGAATTGTTGCGCTTCGTTTTTTCGCTAGTGTTACCAAAACAAACATACATTACCCTTTTGCTTACAAAAAAACACAAAGTAATGTATCTAAAAATAGATTTTCAAAAATATTTCAATTATTACTTAACATTTATAAATCATATATAACGTAATCAATAATGAAAAAGGTAACGAGCAAATAATGAAAAAGGTAACGAGCTATCATTACAAGGTAATGCATGAGAATATCGCACACATTACCAAAGTTTTGCTGGTTTTTTTATAAATATAGTTCAGTAGCTTGAAAACGACAAAATAATTTAAGATTTTAACTTTAAGCGTAAGGCTTAGTAAATTGTTTTTGCCGCGGAAAAATTTCACTCGAACTTTAAATGCTTTAAATCATAATTTAGTTAACCAAACTGAAGAATTTCTTTATTTTTTTGGACAAGCACAATCACAATTAATCTTAAATGTATTTTTTTCAGCGGAAAATTAAGAGCATAGTAAATTTTGGAATGGTTTCATCCTTGGGTCTATATAAGTTAGTGTATGATAACAGATTGATCGCATCAACCGAATTCCTTACCAACTAAATATGTTGGTTGTTGCAACTGAATTATTTGGTTTTCGCAACAAAATGTATTCTAGATACAATTGAAATATATGGTTTCAATCGAAATTTTATTTTACTAATCGAGCCATAAGCCGCACAGAGAAAACAGACTCGCGCCGACAACCGATTTTCTTGCCAATCGAATTGTTCAGTTGCAGCAATCGAATTGTTCAGTTGCAGCAACCGAATTTTTCAGTTGTGAAAACCAAACTGTTATTGAGGTAACCGAAATACTTTTGTCAGAGTCAAACTACTCAAGTCTTAATTGGTTTTCTGTTGTCATAACCGAAAGAATACCATAATAGAAACATTCGATTGGCTATAAATTCGGATGTCAGCACGAATCTGTTTTCTCTGTGTGGCTTATGGCTCGATTAGTACAATAAAATTTCGATTGGAACCATATATTTTAATTGTATCTGGAATACATTTTGTTGCGAAAACCAAATAATTCAGTTACAGCAACCAACATATTTAGTTGGTATGGAATTCGGTTGACGCGATCAATTTGTTATCATACACTAACTTATATAGACCCAAGGATGAAGCCGATATTTAGAATGATGAAGCGGATACTTAGATTAAGTGCTCAGATAAATCTCGAGATTTTCTTATCAGCATTCTTGTTTAGCTCTTAAACTGTGAATTCCTTCAATATTTATTATATAATTGTTTATGACATCAATATTAATATCAATTAATAAACATAATATTGAAATTATTTTCCATATTACAATTACATTACGCATATTTACATAATCAAACAAATACTACTTTTAAACAAATACTTTTACAAACATACGAGGGCCGTTTTACAAGCGGATTCTGCTGTTGATGTCTTTAAGGCTGTTCCCAAAAATGATGATGATATTTTTGGAAGGCCAGATACTGATTGTTGGAATGCAGCTGTATCAGATGAACTCAAATCTATGGTTGCTAATTATTTTTGGACCCTGGTAAATGAACCTCCTAAAACAAAGCTCTTGAAATCGAAATGGGTTTTCCGTATAAAAATAGTAGATCTTCAAGATACAAAAAACACGACTTGTGACAAAAAGATTTTTACAGAAACATATGCCCCAGTAGCCAAATTAGCAACCATACGTGTTGTGCTAGCTGTTGAAATATACAGAGGTTATCATTTTCATTAAATGGACGTTGAGACTGCTTTTTTGCATGGAAATCTAGATAATAACATTTATCTTACACCACCAGAAGGAGTTGAAGTGAGAGGGGGCATCGAAATATGGCCTAAGGCAATCCCCTCGTTGCTGGAACAGTAAATTTAATGAATTTCTATTGTCAATTGCATTTAAGAGATCAAATAGAGATTATTGTTTATACACAAAATTAGAAAAATATGCGATTATCATTGTAGTGCTGTATGTGGATGACTTACTGATTGCTATGATCCAAGAGAAATCCATTGAACAACTTAAGAAAAATCTTTCAACTAAATTTGAAATGGTGGTACTTTGAAACACTTTCTTGGGATAAAAATTGAGTTTGCAAATAAAATTATCTCAAGAATAAAGTATTGAAATTCAAGTATTATGAAATCCAATATGGCTGAATGTAACGCTGTAAAAACCCCTATGGAAAAAGGACTTCAATTACAATCTAAAAAACGAAATAACAATGTTGATCAACCCTATCGTGAATTACTTGGCAGCTTGATGTACAGAATGTTAAGTTGCAGGCCTGATATTTGTTTTTCTGTCGCTTACATGGGTAGACTCCAACAAAATCCAAATGAATCCCATTGTCAACATCTGAAAAGAGTTGTACACTCAGAATATTATGTAGTTAACTGTTTGTAGTTTAATAAAAAGTTTACCGTTCCATTTAAAAATAAAGGAACATACATTTATTTAAAAAAAATATATATTTTAACTTCTTTTATACATTTATTCGAAATGATTTACTATCATTTACCGATTTATTTTTAGTTTCATTTGTATCAAATTTAATAAAAATTTAACCACAAAACGGAAACTTGTGGTTTATTTGTGTCCGTAACAGTTTCAAAAAAAAATATTCAAAAAATTTCAATTTGTTTTTTTCATTTAAATTGGTTGTATATATACAAAATTTTTCAATACAAATTACAAAAACTTCATAAACACACATACATACACAAACACAAACACATTCATACAAAAAGTGTCTATAGCTATGCATACATATATTTTGTATTGTACGAGTACATTAAAAAAAAAACAAAAAATACAAAAACGGAAACAATTTCAAATAAATGAAGAAAAAAACGATTTATTTTTTAAGGATTGGTAGGTAAAATTTTGACATTTATTTTAACTGGTTATATCATTTGTTTCAGTGTCAGTTGATTAATCAACATTTAAAAATAAATAACAAATGGCATTTAATTTAAATGAAAATTAAGTAGACCGGTTTTTAATGAAATATCATTTCTTTTAAATGATATTTTCAGTTATTTTAACATACAAACTATTTTAAGTGTACGTTACGTAAATGGTACCAAAACATGAAACTTATATACTCCAAACATGATAAAACTCCAATTGTGAGACATGCCGATGCTGATTGGGCAAATACGTAATACAGAGGATCGAAAATCAGTGAGTGGTTATTTATTTAAAGTTTATGGCTGTTCTGTTACATGGTCTTCAAAGAAGCAACAAACTGTAGAAACTTCGTCAAGTGAAGCTCAATACATAGCTTTGAGCTCTGCAGTTTTCGAAGCCTTATGGCTTAGAGGGTTACTACAAGATTTATTTGAAATACAAAATGAAGATAATATAGGCTGAAAGTAAACGAGCTAAACATATAGACATAAAGCATCACTTCATTCGTGATAATGTGGCAAAAGGGCTTGTCAAGATTGAATCTATTGGATCCAAGGATCAAGAAGCTGGTATGTTTACCAAGTTTTTGGATATCAAACGTTTTAATGGCCTTCGCGCCAAACTGGGTGACAACTATTGAGTTTGGGTGCAGAAGTACAAAGTTGTTTTTATGTATAGCAATCGTTTTATATAATATATATCGTTTTATTCGAGGTAAAACGCTTGCCTGCAAAGAATATTTTTAGATTTGGAAACAGGTAAAAGTCACAGGGAGCTAAATCAGGAGAATAAGGTGGGTGGACAAGCAATTTGTGCTACAATTTGTGGATTTTTAAAACACTCTTGTGTGCTGTTCTGTAAGCCAGTTCGTTTTTCTCGAATTGATGCAAAGGGTTACAGTAATATTCTGAATTTATTTTTTTACCTTTTTAAAGATGGTCGATTAATAAAATATCATCGTTATTCCAGAAAACCATTGCCATAACCTTACCAGCCGATTGAATTGTTTTTGCCTTCTTTGGTAGTCACTTCTACCAGCTTCTTTTGTATCTGTCGTATAGTGATGGATCCATGTTTCAGCAACAGTTATTAAACGACGTTTAAAATCCATTTCATTTCTCTTAAATCGATACAAACAAGCTTGAGATATTTTCATTTGAAAGCATTTATGATAAACTCTGCACCCATCTTGCAGAGAGCTTTTTCATCTGTAATTTTTGATGTAAACTAAAGTGGACTCATTTGAGATGCCTACGGCATTACCTATTGAATCTAATTTCTTTCACTCTTGGGTCATCTAATAGCATATCACATACTTTAGCTATGATTTTTGCTGTTGTTGCATTTTGGAACGTTCATTTTGTGGTTTAACTTCAAAGCTTACACGACCACGTTTAAACTCAGGAACCAAAGTTTTTACTGTTGCATATGAAGGATCACTTTCACCTAACACATTCCCCGCATCATTATGAATTTCAGGTCCCGATAAACCTTTCTTAGGTAAATATTTAATAACTCCACGAATTTATAATTTTTCCTTTACAAATCACTGAAGCATCTTTTTTAAACAGCTGTTACTATAAGAATAAGTTTCCAGATTGAAATGAAATTTAACATATGTTCATATATATGAGGGCGGATCAATAAGTCCGTGACTTTTTGAATGAAACACAGTTTTTTTTTGCAAAAAAAAAATTTCCAACATAATCTCCTTTAGCTTAATACACTTAGTCCAACGTTTCTCTAGGGATACACCCTTTTAAAAAAAAATAGGAATTTTCGAGGTCCATAAATAAAATAGGAATTTGTTTGATCAATAATTTCATCGTTGGAGCTAAATCTCTTTCTACTGAGCCATTTCTTTAGGTTTGAAAATAGGAAATAGTCAGTCACTAGGAGCTAAATCCGGAGATTTTGACGTATTTGAGGTACCAATTCGTAGCTCAATTCATGGAATTTTGCCATTGAGTCAACACACGTCACACGATTACGTTTATGGTCAATTGATAGAAAACGCGGCACCCATCTTGCAGACAGCTTTCTTAAATCCAACAGATCACTTAAAATCGAAACCACACTGCCATATGAAATGCCTATGGCATTAACAATCTCACGCACTTTTACTCTTTAAAAGGCCAACACCATATTGTGGATTTCTTCGACATTTTCGGGTGTATTGAACTCAATTGGCCGTCCAGAATGTTCAGCGTCATTTGTACTTGTGCGACCACAACGAAATTTAGAAAACCACTTTTTTACCATTGAAATCGATGGTGCAGAGTCCCCATAGTATTTATTAAGCTTATCCTTGGTTTGATTGACGGTTTTTTTCGCAAAAAATAATGTTTAGTGAGCACTAGAAATTCTTTTTTTTTTTTACCATTTTTAAAAAAATCCACGAGGTTGTATGTTTTGAACAGCTGTTAAACGCAAAGTAAATGACGGAACTTGCTCAAAATTTGAAGATGGGTGCAGTGTTGCATTTCATATAAATACAAGGGAAGTTCGAAAAGTTACGGACTTATTGATCCGCCCTCGTATGTTTATACCGCCATCTCTGTGTCAGGCAAAGCAAATTTCGTACGAACATTCTAGGTATGCATAACGTAGCCATAAACTTAATTAACACTTAAATCATGTAATTAAACGTGTGTGTATGTGTGTACAATCAAAGCATATTTAATACTAACACGTGTTTTGCATTATTAACGCTCTTATAGCTCTTATACATAAATCGAAAATTAATAATTTTTTTTGTTGGATATAAAATAAAATCACTATTAAGTGCTAACTGTAGAAACGCCGGCTAAATGTGTGAATAATTGTAACTTTTGCTGACAAACCCCTACTTATGCACATATGTATACACATTTATGTGCTGCGAATGTGTGCATGCATGTGTAAAAATATTATGCCAACCTTAAGTTACACAACTGCTATGGAAACCTACTATAGTGTTCATTGTGCAGTGTTCCGTGTGCATATTTAATGTAATACATTAAAGAGGTTAATTAAACTCAATTTCGCGATGTTGTTATTGTTGCATACCACTCACATTGCTGTTGATTCATACGTTGGTCATTTTTTTTCTGCACATTACCCTGCTAACGTTTTTTAATTGGGTTAACATAAACTGATTATAGCAACACTACCACCACTACTACTATCACAATCAACCTACAGCGTTATATATTACTCATACGTACATGTGCTCTCGTACTATCTCACCCATGGGTGGGTGGGTGCTGTGTTATTTTGTGTGTTTTATACCAACCATTGGAACATGCATAAACGTGCATACTGGTTTTTGTTTTTTAGAAAGAATCAAAAGTGGTTTCATAACACTAGGCAACAGCCATTTTGTTATTTGGTTCTAGCATACTTTTTCTCATGGATTTGGACCTACTGAACACGAAAATGAATTTTAAAAATTTTTCTGTCGATTGGTTTGCGAGATACAAATTTTTTAATTTTTTTTTTTTAATTTTTGGAGGTACACTTACTATTTTGAGCATATCTTTAGTCTTCTTTGACCTATTTTATCCTACTACTACTCAAATTAAAGACAATTGAGCCGTCTACAACTTATTCTTAGAAAATTTTCAAATCGGGTTAGTAGTTTTGATGTTGGCGGCTTAAAAAGGTTAAAAAACTGCGTTTTTTTAGTAAAAATGTGGCTGAAAAATTCATATAAAAATTCATATAAAATGTAAAACGCGATGTTAACAGCGATTTTAATTTTTTTACGTATAGCTGACACTTTTCCAAAGAAAATAAGCCCTTACTTAACAAAATCTGATGACAAATGGCCGACTTATTATTTTTTTGGTAAACGACCGAAATTCCGCTATTTCACGATTTTTTGATTTTCATTATTTGCACAGCTTACCTACCCAACGCAAACGAATAAATACATTTGAACTTAATTTAAAATAAACAAAGTAGTCTTCGTATATTTTTTGTTAATTTATTTACAGCACTACATGCTCATACATATTTAAACATAAGGAGACACGGTTATCAATTGCATTTCAAAACTGTCTGTGAAAGTGTAAAGAAGTTAATATTTAGAAAACGCAAGGAAGACAATGAGTAAAAGACTACGTGTGTTCGAGTGTTTGAACGATCCAGACAATTTCTGCAATGTTTGTGGCCAGTTTATAAAAAAAAATCACGCACACAAGTTTACTCCAGCAGTACAATTGCACTATTTGAATTATTTTGGTATTTCACCAAATATCACAGAACCATGGACACCTAAGTCGCTGTGTGATCTTTGCTATATAATCTTAACCAACTGGGCAGCTGGCGGAAGGTAAGAATTTTTATTTAAACACATTATACATAGCGAATATAGTAATTTATTTTAATTTTAGCCGCCATATGAAATTCGATACACCAATGATGTGGAAAAAGCCGCTATTGGAAAATATGCGCCGACCTTAAAGTTGTGGCCATTCTGTGTGGACTCCAAGGAGGCTATACGCGACATTGCTGTTTTCTGTGCCTTTGGAATAGCCGCGCTGATGATCAGCATTATATAAAAAAAAAAATGGCCGGTACGAACGAAACCTGTAGTTGGAGAAGCGAATGTTCAGCGCAAACCACTAATAGAGAACCGTGAAAATATAATACTTCCGCCGCTGCACATAAAATTGGGTTTGATTAAAAATTTTGCCAAAAAATTAGACAAAGAAGGTGAAGCTTTTGCCTATTTACGGTCAATTTTCCCTTACCTTTCGCTGGCAAAAATTAAAGAAGGAGTCTTCGCAGGACCCGAGATAAAAAAAATGTTGAAAGATGAAAAATTCCCAAAGCTGTTATCACCCATCGAAGCCGCAGCATGGAATTCCTTCAGGCTTGTTGTGGAAAACTTTTTAGGAAACAACAAAAGCCCGAATTATAAGGACATAGTTGAGGATCTGGTAAAGAACTATGAAGCCATGGGAGTGCACATGTCACTTAAAATACACTTTCTGGATTCTCATTTGGATTTTTTCCCTGAGAATTTAGGAGACGTGAGCGACGAACACGGCGAGCGCTTTCATCAGGAATTGAAGGCTATGGAACGACGCTATCAGGGCAACTATGACACGGCTATGATGGGTGACTATATTTGGACCCTAATACGTGAGACCGATTGCAGCGAATACAAAAAACAAAGAAGAAGTCAGCAGTTTTTCCACATGGCATAAAATGTACACTTATATCTTTGTTTTTACTCATTTTTTTGTGCGTTGATTTGCTTAATTTAATTAGTTAGTTTAATTTCGTTAGTTTAGCTAATTGTGCGATACATTGAGCATGTAGTGCTGTAAATAAATTAAAAAATAATATACGAAGACTAATTTGTTTATTTTAAATTAAGTTCAAATGTATTTATTCGTTTGCGTTGGGTAGGTAAGCTGTGCAAATAATGAAAATCAAAAAATCGTGAAATAGCGGAATTTCGGTCGTTTACCAAAAAAATAATAAGTCGGCCATTTGTCATCAGATTTTGTTAAGTAAGGGCTTATTTTCTTTGGAAAAGTGTCAGCTATACGTAAAAAAATTAAAATCGCTGTTAACATCGCGTTTTACATTTTATATGAATTTTTATATGAATTTTTCAGCCACATTTTTACTAAAAAAACGCAGTTTTTTAACCTTTTTAAGCCGCCAACATCAAAACTACTAACCCGATTTGAAAATTTTCTGAGAATAAGTTGTAGACGGCTCAATTGTCTTTAATTTGAGTAGTAGTAGGATAAAATAGGTCAAAGAAGACTAAAGATATGCTCAAAATAGTAAGTGTACCTCCAAAAATTAAAACAAAAAAATTAAAAAATTTGTATCTCGCAAACCAATCGACAGAAAAATTTTTAAAATTCATTTTCGTGTTCAGTAGGTCCAAATCCATGAGAAAAAGTATGCTAGAAACAAATAACAGACAAAAGTTTGTTATTTGTGACCTAGTGTAATTGACTATTTTTGCGGTAATTAAAAATCGTTCATGCATGTGTTAAGGATTTGTAAAGAGAAATATTAGTTGCAAGAAATTGCATTAATTTTAATGGAGCAAAATAGGTCAAATTAATTAGTATTTATAATTACACTATGCTCGAGTTTAACACTTTTTTTTAATAAGCTGGGCACCCTACTGGTAAAGCTAATTCGAGTAGGCTGAATTCAATGGCACTCGCATTTTCGATTTAAAATTTCAATACTAAATTAGTCCAGTCAGAAGACTCTATCTTTATTTATTATTCAACTATAATCTAACTATAAGAATAATATACTTAATGCTAAATGAATGCATGTGGGAATATGCAAGCTAAGCATATTCACGATAAAGATTCGGTGTGTGTGGAATCCCAACAAAATAAAGTAGCAAAAGAAGGTAAAAAGAAGCAGTGATTTTGATACCGGTGTTGTGAAAATTTGGATCGGAATCAATGATTTTTACATAGCGGTGTCATAGGGTGGAAGTTTTCTTTTATGACCCTTTTTCATTGCATCTAAAGCCCTTCTTATGGTTTAGTGAAAAATTAAATATTTTGTTGTTCTCAAATAAATTTTGAATTTGTAATTTAGATTTTAACAGGACATCAGTAATCGGGCCTTAGCCTCATTTTCACAATCTTCAGTTAGATTATATCTGGAAATTTAACTGGCTCATGTTTTGTTGTTTCCCATATAAAGTTTGAGTTTGACTGTTGGTTAAATTATAACGGAATATTTAATCCGTAATAATCGGGCTTTATTTATCAAAATGCTTTTTGTAGCAATAATAACTACGATTTTAAGAATATAAAATCTGGTGAATTGTAAGTTAAAGATTGAAATAAATCTTTCAAACTTAAACCATAGTTATAAGTGTCAAATTTATATAGAAATATCTATGATTACTGTTTAAGTGTCGGCTCAGAATAAGAACGTGACATGCAACGATTGTTGCTATGTGCAAAAAATGCACAATCTGTCATATTTATTTTAGTGTAAAGAGTACCGTAGAGATTCTTTACTCTCCAGTGTCTCCTTTCCTTATTAATGACCCATTTTTATACCATATCTGGTGAGGGTTTTTGTTATATCAGTTTGTCATTCCGTTTGTAACTTGTCGAAATACAGGGTCATTCAGTCACGACCCACCGAATTTCACCATCCATCCCCGAAAATGCAAGTGCGCGAAATGGCAGAGGTTTAAAAATTTTCGGTTTGGAGGTCGGAGGGTAGTAGGGTAAAATTGCTAACTTCTGAACCAGTGGTCGGATTTTTTTTGTTTTGGGCTTGTTGGAAAAGTCTTTGAGAGACCTTTCAGAAAAATTAAAAAATTAAATCGCCGAGATACAGAGCTTTTGAAAAAAAAAATTGGAAAACAAGACATAAGAACCTGCACATAACCTCAATTTTCTCAGCCAGATGACAGGTAACTTATGATTTTTTTTTTCTTTTAAAAGAGAAAAGTAAGCCATGTCGAAATATAGGTCTAAGACCCCATTAAGTATACATATTCGAGATCCTTATGTAGTTTTAAGTCGAGTTAGCGATGTCCGTCTGTCTGTCATATTTTTCCACCAGTCGTTTAGAAATTAATAATATTTTGTATTCACCTCAAATATTTTTCACCTCGAAAAATTTTTTTCACCACTAATATTTTTTTCATCACGAAAATTTTTTTTTCACCTCAATTTTTTTTTTCACCAAAATATTGGTTTTCGCATCCAAAAAAGTTTTTCCCCTCAAAAAATGGAGGTGAACACCATAATTTTATTTCTAAAGTTGTTTAAATTATTTGTATCAAAAACAGTAGAGAACATTTTGGTGAAGGGTATTCCAAGATTCGGCACAGTAGAATTTTTTTTTTTTTTGGTTTTTACATTTTAATTTTATAAAAACAATAAAAAGAAATATAATAGTATAATAGTTTATTCGCGAGTATACAAGGAGAACATAAGATCTTTAGAATATCGTTTGTTAATTTTACTCATTATATGTTTTTTGTTTACAAAAATCTTTTAAAATACAGGAACTATGTTAAGAGATTTAGCAACAAAAACAAGAGAATAAAATAGATTCTATTTCACAACTGCAACGCTCGGCGCGTTTTAACGATCATAACCTTGGTTGTTTTTAAAATAGGTTATCCCTCATAGATTTTACAAGTGTTAAATTTCATTAAAAATCACATTTTTGGAAGTTGTGAAAAAGAATTGCCTTAGAAGAGGTAAATCAGAACTAAACGATACATTGGAATCACTTTGAAAGGATGTCAGGTTGTGGCTGTTACTTCGCAAATTATCTATGAAATCGATGATATAGCTATAGTGACCGACCAGTTAACTGCGTAAACTAATTGAGGAATATCACATGGTTCAGTCATTTCAAGTTTGCATGAAAAATTAGGTATGAAAAAGCAATAGGCAAGGTGGGTGCCAGTAGGTGGTTTAGAGCTTTTCCCTTGCAATCCTGTTGAATTTCAATGGATTTTACCAGATGAATCCGCCCTGAAGAAACCAAAGACAGGGAAATCTGCTCGTAAGGTTATGTCAACAGTTTTTTGGGATATTCATGGAATTATCCACGAAGATCGTAAGAAATGTTTTTAGCCTTACAGTGAAAAACAAGAGTTTGATTTTTAAAATTATGTTTATTTTTCTATATAATCTCCAGAAACTTCAATAAAGTTAATCCAAAGATTTCCTTGCAATTCTATCCCTTGATTAAAATAATTTTAAAGAAGGTCTGCAAAATAATCTGTCGGAATAAAGACTTGCTAATACAATTGAGTATTCACTGTATTTGTAGTTTTTATAAATTGTATTGTATTTTTAAATTTACTTTCTCAATAAATTTCAACACATTAGGTTATTGTCCCGTACTGATAATTTTGTCAAAATAATTTTTCAAAAATTAATAGACAAAAACATTGTTGAAAATTTTTATTTCTTAAAAATAAAGAAATTGTTGGCTAATTGTTATTGCAAAAATGTCCTTTTCTAGTTAATTAATTAAAATAATGCTAGTGAAATTGTTTTGCGTGACGTTTTTTTTTATCTGTCTGTTTGAGTGTGACAAATGGTATTTAAGGCTTAGTCATCTTTGTAGTGAATTGTTCTGTCTCAAAGGAAAAATAGCTCGTCTATCCTTCAAAGATCGTGGATCCAGAGCGAAAGAGTGTTTCGATGAAACCCTGATTTAACTAAACAAAATTTGGGAAATATATGAACGGACTTTCAATAATCTCGTGGATAAGGGAAGGAAGGTAAACTTTGAACAGAATAGGCAATTTTTTAATAGGCTAGAGGAAACCAGAGAAGTCTTACTTAGAAACAAAGAAATGAGAAACTATTTAGAGGGATTTTATAAAAGATTGTCTCTAAGACTAGCCAAATACGAAGAAGCTTTTAAAGTTCAACACCAATCTTCACCACATTCTTTACCTCCAACACATATATTCAGCGTTTGCCCAACCGAAGTTGACGTTCTTACACCTGGACGGTCCCTGATTGGTCCAGCGGTTGACCAGTCAGAAAGTTCTGAAGTAATGGAAAACGGCAACAGTGACTTCCAAATTAGATGGAAAATTGTACAAGACTTAAAAAGAGACTTCTTGAATGGTCAATGAAAAGTTGACTTGTTACATAAATAAAGGAAATATCATTTGTTTTTACGGATTTGTAGTTAGATTCTTAACAGTTAATATAAATAAAAAAAATCATTTATAACACAGCAAAAATAAATTGAATTGATTCTTAAGGAATCAATATTTCATTGATTTTAAAGTATCATTTAGTACTGATTTTCCTCTTCCAAATCAGTTCTTTTTTTTACAACTTCAAAGATGTGATTTTGAATAATACTTTTCAAATCTAACTTAATTTAAAAAGGAGCAAGGTAAAACATTAACCACAGATATTTACATATAAATTTTACATTTATAACTATAGTTAAGTACTAAACTTTAGTTATTTTGAAACAAGTGAATTCCATCAATTTTCAACTTACAATTTACAATATTCTTAAAATCGTAGTTATCTATATAAAAAGTAAAAAAAATATTATAGTTAAGTTCCCAGGTAGAATCCAACGGGACATAGTGAAAATGCGACTTTTAATGAAATTTAACACTTTTCAAATCCTTTCAAAAGTTGAACATTAATCAAAAATATAATATAAGTTTAGCATTGGTTTAAGTTTATGTGATTTGTTTCAGTCTCACAATTTATCAGATTTAAAATCCTTAAAATCATCATCAATCATTGTACAAAAAAAATTGCAATAATTTCGAATGGAGTAAGTTGGTAAATAAGGCCCGAATAATGAATGTCCCGTTATAATTTAACCAACAGTAGAACTCAAACTTTGTATGGGAAGCAAAAACAATTGTATCAGTAAAATTCCCAGGTGGAAGATAACGGGAAGTGGTGAAAATGAGGCTAAGGCCCGATTACTGATGTCCGGTTAAAATCTAAATTACAAATTCAAAATTTATTTTATAAACATCAAAAGATCTAATTTTTCACTAAAGTCTAAGAATGGTTCATTGGTTCCGATCCAAATTTTTACAACACCGGAATCAAAATCACTGCTTCTTTTTCTCTTCTTTTGGTTTTTTTTTTGCTGGGTATTATTTCAATACGATTGATATCAATTCAATACTAATAAAGTCATTAACTAATTTGTTATCTCAATTACTTAGTCCCATATATGATATGTATAGTAGAACATTTTGAAATATATGGTAATGATGGGTATTTCAAAGACCGTTTAGGACCAAGATAAACCAAAGTCGCTAAGTGATGTTGTCAACTAAAAAAAGCCCTCACTCGTTAGTTTACATATAAAATAAATTGGGAAAAAGTAACGAGTAATAACACATTACAACTCGTACTCTCTTGTTGCCCAGCAAAAACATGGTATCAACTACTTACCAGCCTATTTACGCACTTAATTACTTTTGTTCACGATGCCCTAAAAGTAATGGGTACTCATTATTGTTTGGCTGTTCGTAAGCGAAAGAGTAATGACCACCCATTACTTTGTGTTTTTTTGTAAGTGAGAAGATAATGACCACTCATATATTTTGTGGTCATCGCGAACAAAAGTAATTAAGCAAGTAAATAGGCTGGTAAATAGTTGAAACCTTGTTTTGCTTGGTGGGAATTTGGGAATTTCTAAATCAAAAGGTGTGCTTTCATCTCCAAAATGTACACTGAAATTTGTTAGTTCTTACGAATGATGTAGCTATGTGGGTTGTTAAACAAAATAATGTTATCTATTCAAACCCCTTTTAATTGAGTGTCATTTTCTCTCAAAACCTTTACCCAAAACAATATAAATATCTGTACCTTTAAGGAAAACTACTTATAGCTAAGTTTTATGTCCTCTGAAATCCTTCGGATATTTTAATTAATTTTTTGTAAACGTGTTGTATGTGCATAAAATATCCCAGCCAAAATATTGGCAAGTGTTCATACATTTTGACTTATAAAAGACTAAAATATGATCATTTTAAAATGCTCAGAGAGCGTTTAGAGTCATAAATAAAACATAGAAAAATCTCTAAAACATAGAAAAATTTCTATACTCATAAATTACTCAAAAATTAATCATTCATCATGATAATAATCCATGCATAAAAATATGAAAAAATTTCGAAATAAAAAAAAACTTTAGTAAAAAAAAATTTGTTTATGTAACGAAAGTTTTTTTTTATTGTTTTGTATGGATTATGCCTGGATTATAATAAAATTCTGAAATTTCCAAAATAATGCTCATATTTAGAAGTCTTATATGAGTCAAAAAATAATGCTCAGAAAGAGGCTTTAACGGCAAAGAAAAACATAATTTCCGAAGGTTTAGAGGCTTTTCAATTAATATTTTCGTTCTCCAATTATACACTGGGTATTCTATAAAAACAAATGTCGAAATTGAAATACTACATTTAGTACTTAGCATAAGTGTCATGTGACAATAAATATTTCTTTTACATTTTTCGAACAAACGTTTAATTTCTATGCCAAAGAAATACCAACATTCCCTATTGTTATTAACGTCTTCGTCAACGTCATTATCAATGTCAATAATGGCGTTAATGATATTAAATATAAATACAAGCACAACTCAACTCAACACAACACAACACAATTCACACAATACAAAGACATTCCAATTGACAATATGAATGAATTTATTTATTATTATTTGCGTCACTTTAATAAACGTATAAATAATGAAAATATGTATGAAAGAAAAAATAAATGATGGTTAGTGGAATTTAACACCATTTACAAAAACAATTTGCTACCAGAAAAATATGTTGAAAATTTAAATTATGTACTACTCGTACCAAAGGGTAAATCATGCAAAATAAATTTGGGACTAATTTTATTCTCAGCAAAAAGTAGAAGAAAAGGGCTACGCGAAAATTTTTATAAAATATACATATATTAATTTGACAGACAAAGGAGTATAGTTAAAATTCCTACAACATAAAATTCAAAAAAGTACCAAAAAAGATACCGGGAAAAGTACCTTACCCAATAAAACCACACTTGCATTTTTGAACCCCTGGAAACAAGTTGATCTTAGATTTCTTTTTTCTATTACATATATAAATTGCAACAAAATCGTGCTTTGGTTGGGGTAATTTCCGTGTAAGTACGATTTAGTACTTAAATTTTACAAACTAATGTTGTACAACTAATGTTGCGGTTAGAGAAAACTTCCAAAATAACAACGTCATATTTATTTTAGTGTAAAGAGTACCGTAGAGATCTTTTTATCTCCAGTATCTCTTTCGCTCAGTAATAATATTTTTTTTTTTTTGGTTTTTAGATTTTGATTTTTCTAAAAACAATAAAAAAATATATTTTTTTCAAAATAAAAATTTAGAAACAAACATAAACCAACTTTATAGTATAGAACAATACCGTGCCGTATTTTTCCATACAAAATTGACAATTAAAATAAAAAAACAGAAAATATTTTATTTTTAAAACGTTTTTTCTTATTCTCTTGTTTTTTGTTTCTAATTCTTTTAACAGAGTTCCCGAATTTTAAAAGTTTTTTGTACTCTACTCTTTAAATATGTCACTTTGTGCAGTCACCGTCGTTATTTTTGGGCGCGTTTTCCCTCATAGCAACAATACATTCTTATTCTAGGCCAACACTATTGTATTTTATTTTCACTTCGTTTTTTCTTATGCTCTCATTTTTGATTTTGCATTCTCACAACAGAGTTGCCGCATTTTAAGATTTTTTTTTTGTAAAGAAAAATCATATGTAGAGCAAAGATAACATTGACATTATGTGGCTGACATGTGATCTTGTGTACCAACGAATGTACGACGTAATTATACGCGATTCCTAAATTTTTATTGAAAAATAACATTTTGTTTATTGTTTTTATAAGATTTGAATATAAAAACCAAAATGTAGTACGTTGTTAGTAATCGAACGAGATACTGTACTATTTACACTAAAATTAACATGACTGTTTTTGCAGTTACCGCTGTACATCGTTATTTTGGGATTATTTTCTCTCACAGCGAATATCTTACGGCTGATTGCTATTTTGGAACTACACTAAGACTATTTTAAACGACATTATAGATAACTAAGGTTTTTTTAACCCTTTGACACCCAGAATTGTGAGCTTTGATGGTTCTTCAGAAAAATACAAATATTTTCAAAACAATAGTTGGTCAGTTTGCTTGATTTTTTTTTAGATTCTTAACAAAAGTGTCTTTTACAGGTACATATTAAGTTTTTCCGAGACTTAATTAGTTTTTGAAATATTTTAGTGTTAATTTTTTTTACATATTTTTTAAAGAATCTGTATAAAAAATGTTTTTAATACGAACAAAAAGGACAAAAGTTCCAAAGCAATAGTTTTTTGTTAATATAACAAAAAAATTAACTAGTATTTAGAAAAACTAAATTACTTTTTACTAAAATTTAATAAAATATTCCTTGAAATTAAAAAAACAAATTATACTCAAAATTTGGTAAACATTTCTAAATTATAGAAAAAATTTTAATATTAAAAATTAAATTTTTAATAGAAAATAACAAGTTTTTTTAATTTATCTGAAGAAATTTTTGGGAAAAAATCCTATACCTAAGTTTATTATTTCCCAAAAATAAAAAAAAAATAATGTTTTATTGAAATTTTTTAAATTTATCTGAACTAAGTTGCATGAAAATTTTCCCTAGAATTAGTTCATCAGTTTCTAAAACCAAATAAATTTTTATTATTACATATGAAAAAATTTATTACTTTTTGAACTAATTTTTAGAAAACAATTCTTAAAAATTGGATTGTGGTAGACTTAAAAACTGAATTTAGAAATGACTTTCTAAAATTTAGTTAATTTTACCACTCGAGAAAAAAATAATGAACACACATTCAGTTCAAGAACTTTCTTATTTTAAGTTAGACACATTTTTTGAACTAAATGGGAGTAAATAATGTTATAAATACTTTTTTTTCTGAACTAAACATAGTTTTATTTTGTTTTAGTATAGAAATTTCTTAAAACTAAGATGTTTTTCCTAAAAATTTATATTTAATATACTTGTTTTTCTAAATCAAGAAATATTATTTAGATAGTATATGAACTATATATAAAATATTATATAAAATATTTAGTTTTTACTTAAATATATGAATTTTTATTCTTTTGAGAAATTTTTTTTTAAGGTTTAACAAAATTTAACTTAAATTGAGGAAAAATTTTAAACTATTTTAAATGAAATTTTGGATTAATGTTTAGTTCATATCTTTTATTTGACATCTTTATTATAAGCCTCTTTAAGTAATCGCTTAAGAAAGAAATTAAAAAATTGAATCGATATTCTACTCTCTAACTTTCAGGTAAAGCCTAACTATAGCATATGAAACGCAGTGTAAATTTGAAATAGAAAAGTAAATAATATTTTAAAATAGAAAAGTAAATAATATTTGAAAAGTCTATTTTTTATTTATTTAAAATAAAACAAAATCTTCATTTAAAAAAATATCATTTTTTTAAGAAAATTTATAAAAGTGGAAACAGTGGGCTTTATATATTATTCATTCTTTGTATGAAAGGGTGACACTAAAATATTTAAAGAATGTAAGTTTACTTTCAATTTCATTGCATGCCTGTTCTACTAGTAGAGTATGAAAGTTTCACAAAATATTTACTCCTACTACATTAAGAATATTATTAAATTCTTTCATGGAACTTCTTTTTATTTCGTGTTGAATATTGTTGGAAGTAACTGAATGTCATGATAAATAACTTGAGTTAAAAGTTTATGAAATATGTTGTTGTAGTACTGTATTGCTTAAATAAAGTTAAATTTTGTTTAAAAAAGTTTTAATTTTTTAAGCTCGCGTGTATTTTAAGTGAAAATATTTTTATATATGTACATATGAATTTTCTTCAATATCAATTTAATTAAAAATAAACTTGCGCTAACTAAACATACCATATAAAAATCAACATTGCAAGTGTTGTAATGAATTTAAAACATCCTTCCTAACAGATCTTTCATTATTAGAAAACTATTAAAAAATACAGTTAAAAAAATTTGATTGTACTTGTAACTAACCAGATAGAGAAATACGATTGGCAAAGCGTCGCCAATAGTCGCTGATGCGTTAGCATAATGATGGATTAATAATCTTGACAGTATTGTCCTGCTACCCGATTAGAATTATTTGGTTCTTTTAACATTAAAGTAAACAAAATACACATATCTTTGTATTTTTTTTTAAGAATTTTGTATTTCTTTTTAAAGAATTTTGTATTATTATTCTTACACGGTGACTTTTTTGCATGCAATTATTGTGTGCAATTCTCCTTTTGCTGATTCGTTCATAACTTATGTTGCTTCGACATAATTTTGGAAAGGGAATTGGAAAAAAAAGAATGTAATCAACTGCATCGTCCTGTACAATTTCCGTTGACAGTGCAAAAATGAAGCATTTTTTGTTTTTGTTGTACATTTTTTGTAAAATGAGAAAGGAGAATATATATTTAAAAAAAAACATTTACGAAAGCGATCGGACTGTTATTGCTCAATATTAGAGCCCCCATTACCCAGTTTTACGTTCGACCGGTCTACCCGGTCCTAACGGTCTAAGCCGGTCGACCGGACGACTGTGTAGACTGGTCTACCCGGTTAACCGGGTTGAAGTACTTTTTCCACATGTTTTTCTTGATACTTTTTTCTTTTAATTAAATAATAGAAAAATTGCTACAATTTATATAAATATTATATAAATGTGATGTCAGAATTCTGCCGATTATTTTTGCAAAAAGACATTGGCATTTTCATATTAATGTATGACACATACAGAGCCCGTGTTGGAATATTTTTTGTTTTAGAACTAAAAAAAGTTTACAGCTCCTAGCTGTAGAAACGGCGGACATGGAACCGAAATATATCGTGTTGTTTCCATATAAATATTTCTGCAACGTTTTAGTTCATTGTAAGCCAAGTCATAAAAACGACATACATGGGAAAGAAAAAGATCGTGGCATTTTCATACACTCACAATATTATATCGTTAAAAACAACTTAAAATACATATTAAATTATTCGAAAATACAATCAAAAAGAGGACTACTGATTTTGTATCATATTCAGTCCATTTTGTTGTTTATTTTCAATCATTGTTTAATAATCGACAAAAGTAGTAAAAACAATAGAAATACTACTTTTGTGGTTTGTTTTTCAAATTGAAAGTTTTTTTTTTTTATTTGTATGTAATTACAAAACACAACACATGCAGATGTATATATTTTTATTGGCTTTGTTTGTATGTATATTTGAATAATTTATTGTAATTTTTATTGAAAAAATTTTGTATATATACAAACTATTTTGGGAAAAAAACAAAAAAGAATTATATTAATTTAAATTTTTAGAAACAGAAAACATAAAATTTTACATTTAACTGAAAATATCAACTCCTACTGAATGTCTGTAGATTTTTATAGTTTGTTTTTTGAATGACCGATTCAAATAGTAAAAAAATATATTTCTATGAATTCCAATTGATTCTTCATTTAAAAACAAACTTTACGTATTACTTTTTTAATAAACTACATTCGGTAACGGAAAATATATTGTGAGTGTATAAATGTATAAAAAGCACAAAACTTTCTAAATTTAACAGACAGTTTCGGAACATTTTTGCCCACAACTTGAATAAATTTGTTCACTCTTAAGTCCAAATTATGTCTATATTGTTTCTCAAAATTTTAACCCATTGCGAGCAACGGTATAAAACGACCTTCCTTATAAAGGGTGTCCCAAGAAATTTTAAATTTACAATTTTTAAATCTGGCAACATTCGAAGTGTCATTGTTTGACATTTGAACAATTGTTATTGTTTGCTAGTAGAAGGCACGAGGTTAGTAAAAATGGAGCGCTACACGAATGAACAACGCATTCTCATTGTGAAATTGTTTTACCAAAATGGTGAAAGTTTTGCGGCTACAGTTCGCAAATTGCGATCAATTTGGGGTCACAATAATGCTTCAAAAGAGTCAACTGTAAAGAGATTAATGGATAAATATGCCGAAACTGGGTCTGTTAGTGATGTAAAGACAACAACGCGCCATCGACCAGGTCGATCGACCGAAAATGTCGCAGCTGTACGTGATGATGTCGCTCAAACTCCATCCACCTCAATTCGACACCGAGCTCAGCAAATTGGTGTCTCCAAATCCACTTTGCATCGAACTTTGACGAAAGATTTGCATCTTCATGCATACAAAGTTCAATTGACTTAGGAATTGAAGCCAGCTGACCATGGACAGCGAAGGGAGTTCGTTAATTGGGTATTGGAGAGACAACATGAAAATGCTGATTTTGCCGATAAAATCATCTTCAGTGACGAGGCCCATTTTCATCTTGATGGCTTCGTCAATAGGCATAATTGTCGCATTTAGGGTGAGGAAAATCCTCGAGTGATTCACGAGAAGCAAATGCATCCTCAACGTGTCACTGTGTGGTGTGGTTTTTGGGCTGGAGGAATCATTGGACCTTTTTTTTTTATAAAAATGAGGCAGGTCAAGCGCAAACAGTAAATGTGGTGTTCGGTATCGTGAAATGATAACCAGTTTTTTCTTGCCTAGAATTGAAGAAATGAATGTGGAGGGCATGTGGTTCCAACAAGACGGCGCCATAGGTCATACATCCAGAGAAACAATTCAATTGCTGCATCAGTCATTTCCCGGTCGTGTTATTTCGCGTTTTGGAGATCAGAATTGGCCGCCTAGATCGTGCGATTTAACACCATTAGATTTTTTTCTTTGTGGTTTTTTGAAGTCGATGGTTTACGCGAATAAGCCGACGACGACTCAAGCCTTAAAAGAGGAAATTGGACGCTGCATTAATGAAATACCGCAGCATTCATGCAAAACGGTCATTGAAAATTTCATTAAAAGATCGCGTGCATGCCAGCAAAGCCGCGGCGGCCATCTGCACGATATATTGTTCCATACATAACCTCATTCTGTCTACTTTACGATATAATAAAGTTTCACGATTTTTTTTTAAATATCTGTGTTTTATTTAAAATTTAAAAATTGCGTTCTTCTTGGGACATCCTTTATATACAATACTTAAATATGTATGTAGGCATTTATGAACTAAAGATACGTTTTTTTAAATTTTAAATTTTATAGCTTATACGATTTATATTTTAAAAATTATTTTTTATTGCCTAAACTAAAACTTCTGAGTAATACAAATCAATAAAGCGTGAATTTTTACCAACTTTATTTTGGCAGCTCAGCTGACTTCCTGTAACATGTTTCTGTCAAACTGGTTCAGTGTGGTCTATAATTTTACCATTTATAGACCTACAAACGATTAACGCTTGCAGATTATTGAATTGATTTATAAAAATTCGTGCTGTGTGAGAAATGTGTTTCCATCGAAAAATTGTCTTCAGCGCAAATTTAATTTTTGGCTCAATGGGTACGAACAGAATTGCCGAATTTGGTGTGAAGAGTAGCCAGAAGCATTGCAGGAACTGCCAATGCATCCCGAAAAACTGTGGTGTGGATTATGGACCGGTGGCATCATTGGACCGTACTTTTTCAAAGACGACGAAGGCAGCAAAGTTACTGTGAACGGCCCAAAATGAAAGAGCTGCACTTGGCTGTCATGTGGTTTCAACAAGACGGTGCCACATGCCATACATCAAGCGAAACAATGGCCCAATTGAGAGGCGAGTTCGGTGAACAGTTTATTTCACGTTAGGGGCCGGTCGATTCGCCGCCTAGATCGTGCGATTTAATTTACTTTTTGTGTGGCTATGTTAAGGCTCATGTCTATAGGGACAAGCCCGCAACGGTTGACGCACTGAAAGCCAATATTGAAGAATTTATTCGTGAGATACTGGCCGAAATGTTGAAGCTAGTATGCCAAAATTGGACCAGGAGTATGAATCATTTAAGGTGCAGCCGCGGTCAACATTCACATGAAATCATCTTTAAACATTGAATTATATAGACCGTTCTATCAAGTCAAATAAAGATTTTCATAACATACATAAAAATTTTAAATTAAAGGATAAAGCAAATTTATAAAAGAAAATTAAAAGTATAAAATACTACGATGTACAGTTTCTTTTGACGCTCACAGTATAGAAAAACAATCGTAATTACAGTTAAAACAACGACTACTCATTACTATACAAACAACTGTCATGTTGTAGTTGCCAAACTTTTTGGAGTATGCATATTTTTTGGTTTTTAGTGCATATTTTAAGCGCATATGTTATTATGCATTTTTATTGAATATTTAAAATTTTTAAGTACATGAAATTCACTGCCCTGGTAATTACACTAGTTTACAAGACTAAACATTTTTGCAAAAAATATTTTATAATCCTAAACACACATCTAAAGTACATATTAAATGTGCAATCAAAAATACTTTAATTTCTACTGTAAAAACGGTAAAAAAAATGTTCAGTTATAAAAATTTTAAAAACGAAAATGCTACTGACTAAATATTGTGTTGATAATTGTTTGTAGGGATGCACATATAACTATGTTACATAGAATACTTATTCAAGAGAAAAGTGTAAATAAAATCATTCGTTAACTTTTTGCAATAAAAATACATTGTTGCAAAATACAGTGACGAAAATGGTCCTAAAAAACGGGTATCGAGTATATTTTAATATTATACAGGTTGGTTGAATAGTTCCTGCGCTCGAAATGAAAGAATACTGTTTTTGTTACGAAATATATTTTTTTATTCAATATAATCTCCTAGAAGCTCAGTACACTTGTTCCAATGATCTTCCAATAATTTTATCCCATCCTTATAATGGTTTTCCGGAAGCTCTACAAAATAACCGTCTACGGCTGCTTTGGCCTCTTTATTCGACGAAAAATGCTTTCCACGAAGGAATTGTTTGAGATTTATGAAGATATAGTAGTCACTGGGAGCCAAATCTGGTGAATACGGTGGATGTTCAAGCAATTCGTACTTTAATTCTTTGAATTTAGCCATCGTCAAAACACTTTTGTGAACAGGTGCATTGTCTTGATAAAAATGATTTTTTTCCTCTTTAAACCAGGTCTTTTCTCACGAATTTTTTCATCCAGCTGATCCAAAAGGCTGCAATAATATTCAGAGTTGATTGTTTTACCTTTCAGAAGATAATCAATCAACAAAATTCCTTTTGTATCCCAAAAAACTGATGCCATAACCTTCTTTGCTGATCGTTGTGACTTCACCTGCTTTGGAGCTGAACAACCAGTTTCAGTCCACTGTAAACGTTCTTGTTTCAATTTAGGATCATGGTGGTAGATCCAAGTCTCATCCATAGTTATAAAACGACGTAAGAAGACGGTTTTATTTGGCTTAATACGCTCCAAATTACGCTGAAAAATTTGTTTTCGATCCAGTTTTTGTTGAATTGTTAATGGGTGCGGCACTAACTTTCCAAACAGTTTTTTCATACGTAGTTCTTCATGTAAAATATGGAGTACTCGTTCGTCTGAGATGCCTATGACATTAGCAATTTCACGCTTAGTCAAACTTGGATCTTCACTAACCATATTATGTACCTGCTCAATGATTTCTGCTGTGGTTGCAGTTTTTGGTCGTCCTTCGCGTGGATCGTCTTCAAGGCTGGTACGACCACGTTTAAATTTACGAGTCCAAAATTCAACGGTGCGTTTTGAAGGTGAGGACTCCTTATACACTTCTAACAGTCGTTCATAAATTTCTTTTGCTTTTAAACCCTTCAAAACAAAGAATCTAATGACTGCACGATATTCAATTTTTTCCATATTAAAAAAATCAAGGACACGTCAACTTCAAACGGCTTGAAAACAAAGAAAGAATTGACAGAATGACTTGCAACTTTGCATGTGTTCTCAGTACAGTTATACCAACTTGAGAAAAAAAAAGTTTGGAGCTAGCAGTGCCATCTCTTGGTGAGCGCAGGAACTATTCAACCAACCTGTATTTCCAAAGCACATAGGACAAAATGTTACTTTTTGTATTTTTGTGTAATAAAAAAATAAAACCTGATTATTACATACTCAGCAAAACCATGATATCAATTACCTACCATCCTATTTACGCGCTTAATTACTTTTGTTCGCGATGTTCAAAAACGAGAGGGTAATGACCACCCATTACATTGTGTTTGTACTTTTGGGGTCATCGCAGAAGTAATTAAGCTAGTAAATAGGCTGGTAATTAGTGGAAACCATGTTTTTGCGATAATTTTTGGTGTGCACTCTGGACAGTGCGATTTTAAGCGATAGAGAAAATTGTTATGTAGACAACTTTGACGATTTGTCTCCTTTTTGATAATTTTTAAAGTTGAATTTTATAAAATATACGATTTAAAAAAGTTTAATGTCTTTGGGTTACAGATCACAGATCACGAAATTTAAAATAAAAAAATTCACAGATCAAATATAGCGGTAGAACTGACAGTAGAATGGATTGTGAAGTAGAAGATATTGCTCAACAAACGATTTTTTGGTACAGAAAATTGTTCTGGCTATTAAGTGATTAAATTTTAAGGAATATTGGGATTGATGGTTTGTTATAGCGACTTTTTGTTTACAAAATGACAATTTTGACAATTTTTTACAAAAAAAAATTAATATTTTTAAACGAAATGGATGACAGCACTTTGTACATAGCCAAAAACACTTCTGGTTAGCTAAAACCATTCACAATAGGTATCGTTAATAATATTAATGTGAATTAATAATATATTCACTATATTTTGTAATTAACACAGAAAAAGTTATTAGACACGAGACAAATGTAAAGAATTTTCTAGACAGCTACGACCTTCATCAATATTCTTCGTGCCTTAAAGTGTTAATTGTAAATATCATTAATTTAATTCCCAACTCAGATGAAAAAAGCTATATAAGAAAAAATTCACGTAAATTTTAGGTTAAGATTAAATTTTCTTTTTAATAAAAAGTACATTCATACTACCTGGAGTGAAAAGTACGTGGCCTCACATAGAAATGGCGTGACAAGTGCCAATATTTTTTGTTTATTCAGTAGGGCCAACTGTTTGAAAAATTGTGTCAAAATTTCATCATTATAAAAATGATGCTGCTTTTAAAGTTTGAAAAATAAATGGATTAGTGGGAAAAAATACTGTCTAAGCCAAAGAATGGATTGAAGACTATTCGTCGTCATATTCAATGATTAAAAGTTGGTATTTCGAATTTTAACGTAGTCGTACGAGCACAAATGATGCAGATTGTCCTGGTCGTCCAAATGAGGTAGTTACCAAAGAAAACGTAAGAAAAGTGCATCAGGTTGTATTGGATAATTGAGAGATTAAATTAAGTGAGAATGTATCATAAAGTTATCAACATAGCGAGATCATTTAAATACCCAGCAAAACCACAAATTACCAAATAATGGCTAAAGTAATGCATAGCCATAGGGGCCGATGGATTATTTTACACTTTACTTCATTGATGAATTTTACAGGCGATGAACCTCAAAGTAATGTATATACCCATTACTTTAGAGGTGATAATGTAAGGGGTTACTTATATGGTTACGAGAATGGAAAAAGTAATGTGTCTAAAAATAGATTTTTAAAAAAGAAGAATTTTTATTAAAAAAAAAAATTTACAAATATTTTATTTAAAATTTTTGTAATTAAAAATAATGTGGTCAAGATGGGACTCGAACCAGCGAAATCCGATAGCTCAGTGGGAACTCTATCCACTGAGCTATCAACGCATATAGTATTTGATTGCTTAAAACTTAAATGGATTGTTACGCTTCGTTTTTTCGCAAGTGTTATCAAAACAAACATACATTATCTTTTTGCTTACAAAAAAAAAAAAAAAACACAAAGTAATGTATCTAAAATTAGATTTTCAAAAATATTTCAATTATTACTTTACATTTATAAATCATATATTTCGTAATCAATAATGAGTAACTTATTACTTTATGCTTGAAAATAATGAAAAAGGTAACTAGCTATCATTACAAGGTAACGCATGAGAATATCGCACCCATTTCCAAAGTTTTGCTGGGTATGAAAAAGCTTTCTACTCGATGGGATTTTTAACAGCTGAACAAAAACTGAAACGTCTGCATGATTCAAAGTATGTTTTCAAGATGTTTGAAGTAAATTCAACAGAATTTTTAAGACGATTTATAACAATGGATGAGACGTCTGCGGATTGGTTACAAGCGAGCTTCCAAAGGCTCAACAGTCGGCTGGAAAGGCAATGTTCAGTGTTTTTTGGGATGGACGTGGTAACTGTCAACTACTATGTTGAGTTATTGGACAGATTGTATGATGAAATTAAATAAAAAACTATCCCACTTAATTAAGAAAAAATTCTTGTATCATTATGACAATGCACCGGCGCATTCATCTACTTTGCTTCAGAAAAATTGAAGTCTTTACATTATGAATTGCTTCCCCACCACCCAAATCGTATTTTTTCAAGGGTATTGAGATGTTAGAGGATCGCTGAAAGAAGTGGATTTTACTTAATGGAGATTACGTGGAAGAATAAAATTAATTTAAATTCAAATAACTGCGCTCAGATTTTTTATCTAACGCATTAATAGTGTTTCCATATTTCTGGTTCTTCATTTTTTACCACCTTTCATGGTTTTTTAAAATTAAGAAATTAATTCCTATGGCAAATAATAACATTTTTTTTACCAAACTATATCCTGTTTGTAAAAAAAAAACTAAAATTACACTACTCTTACCACACTGTATGAAAGTTTTTTAACCCCCTAGCTGTTAAATAAGTTTCGAGTTAAAGACTAATAAACTTTTTCTTTATTCTTTGTGTATTTTTGGTATACACTATAAAAACTGTCGCATTTACTTTACTTCACTTGTTTTTTTCAACGTCGAGAGTTGAAAAACAACATAAAACGCACCAGAAGTAATGAAACACATGACAAGACCATACTTGTTATTTCAGACAAATTTCGATTTATATTTTTACCACAAAATAGAAGACAAAAACACATCCATGAAAATGAAATTTATGGTTAAATAAATAAAAAATATAATAGATGATATAAATCGCCTGTTAGAGACTTTACACTTCTAATAATACATAAAAAAAAAAATTATGAAAAATTATATAAATTCGGAATTGTGTTAAAAATTATGTCTTTATAATATTAAGAATAATGTTGTAAACATATTGATTAGTTATTTTTTGTTATCAAAATTCTAATTCTAAAGAAATATTGTACTTTCCATACAAAAATCAAAAAATTAAAATATGTTATATATGAACATGCCTGATCATACATGGGCGTCTTTATGATCATACATGGGAATATATGATCATTTACCACCATGCGTATGTCAATATATATTATCATACATGATATTATATATGACCATATATGTTCGAATCCGAATTTTGAGGGTATATGGCCGTATATATTCATATGTGGTTATATATGCTAATGTATGATTTACACGCTCAAATTTCGGATCCGAAGGTACATGAAAATAAATGAAATGATGTATTGCCATATACTGATCATGTATGCCAATGTATCAGAGAAAAAAAAAAAAAGAAAAATTCAATGTATTTAAAGCAAAAAATACAGAAAAAAAGCTGAGGATAGAGAAAAACACTTTTTTTAAAGAAAAATAACAAAACTAGCAGGAAAAATATTTGTTTTTATAAGAAAAAAGCACAGAGGCAAAAGAATATGAAATAAAATTTGAACTCAAAAATCTTAATAAAAAGCTACTTTATAACTTAAAACTAGTAAATCATAAAAAGCAGAAATAATTGATCTAGACAATATTTAATCATATCCAATTTTATATTTCTTAATATCTAAATTGATCCCAAAAATGTCAGATCAAATTAGATCCAGCAATATACGAGGCGAATCAATAAGTCCGTGACTTTTCGAACTTCCCTCGTAGTTATATGAAATGCAACACTGCTCCCATCAAGTACAAGAGAGTATCAAGAGAGAGTTCCGTCATTTACTTTCAGCTGTTCAAAACATACAACCTAGTGGCTTTTTTTAAAAATAGAAGACATCTCACATGTCTCACAATTTTAAACGATCACTTGGGTATGAGAAAGCTTTCCGCATGATGGCTGCCGCGTTTGCTCAGAATTGACCACCAACGGAATCGTGTGATGGCTTAGTTTCTATGGCAAAAATCCATGAATTAGACTATGACTTGCCCCCTCATTTGTCTTATATTCCGGATTTAGCCCCCAGTGACTATTTCCTATTTCCAAACCTAAAGAAATGGGTCGGTGGAAAGAGACTAAGCTCAACGATGAAATTACACAGTTCAACACAAAAAAAATTACGGGATTACGACGATTGACTCTTGTTAAGGAGACCAAAAAAATATACGTGTGTCGGCGTTTTTATAGTTTACATCGGAATTTCATTTTAGAGGCGGTTTAAGTTACCTAGCTCTGGCCTGTTCTTGCAGCATATCGGTATATAAAACTATGTTTTCTTTACATCTGAGGTGTAGGGTTTGTTCAGCAACTTTGCAGATAACGCTATGACATATAATTTTGTTGAACATATTAACCCTCTAACTCCCCCTTGTAACGGCATTTTATGGCTTTATTCTAACAAATTGTAAAAAACACTCCAAAAAAGGGGAAGGGTGGGGATGAAATGTTCTACACAAATATTGGCCATAAAATTCTACTATATATGTATGTCAGAACACATCGAAACTGAAAACTTAACACAAACACCAAAAACCAATTAAATTCAAGATTGCTCATCAGATTTCTAGTCAAATTTCGGGATGACCAACATATTATAAGTCAGATTTTGGGATCACCTACATAATATTTAGGTCATTCCAAAATCTGACTAGAATTTTGATGAGCAATCTTGAATTTGTCTGCTTTTTGGTATTTGTGTTAAAGTTTGGGCTTTAGTGTGTTGTAACATACATATATAGTATAGTCTTATGGCCAACATTTCTGTAGAACATTTCATCCCCGCCCTTCCCCTTTTTCGGGATGTTTTTTACAATTTGTTAGAATAATGCCAAAAAACGCCGTTATGAGGGGGAGTTAGAGGGTTAATATGTTCTACAAAAATATTTGTCATAACGTTATCTACAAAGTTGCTAAGCGTACCCTGTACCTCAGATGTAAATAAAACATAGCTTTATATACCGATATGCTGCAAAAACAGGCCAGGGCTGGGAAAGTCAAGCCGCCTCTAAAATGAAATTCCGATGTAAACTATCAAAACGCCGACACACGTATATTTTTTTTGGTCTCCTTAACAAGAATCAGTCTAATTAGATCCAGCAATATATTTAGGGATTTAAAAATTTCTAAATTGATCCGAAAAATGGCAGATCAAATTAGATCCAGTAATATATTAAGGGATAAAGTAAGATCCAAATTTGTCCGAAAGGTGGCCGAAAGGTGGCAGACTTTATAAGACTTCATTTTTCATATAATTGTGTTATGTTATATATAATTATATATTCGGAAATTTGAAAATTTCCACATGTCATGGCGGAATTAAAAAGACTAAATTGGTTCTGTACTTATCTGATTTTATATAATTATATTTAACTATAAATAACTATATAAAATATTATATATAATTATATATAATAATATCTTATGGACTGAGAAAAAAATTTAGATACTTACTTATATTTAAAACAATAAAATATATAAATTTCTATCACTTATAGGAGTTTTGGAAACTAAGATCATATATAATTTTATATGTACCTAGATTGTTATAAACTCATTAAATCTTACGGATATCAAAAATTTCTAGGGGTTGTAATGAACTAAGGTAAAATTTAAAAGTGTTGTAAAAAAGATATTAATGTAAAAAATATTTAAGGACACTAAAAAAAATTATCTGTCTGGCTAGGATTTCAAACCATTGACATGGAACCACATATAATTATATATTATATCATATCAAAAGTACTCTAGATATGCAGATATATATTATAATATCTCAAATTTGTTTGCAAATATTGTACCATATATAATTATATATTATACCCCATTAAAAAATACTTTCATATATTAAATCATATACAATTATATCTCATACCATATTGAAAAATGTTTTTGATAATGGACCATATATTATCATATCTCAAATATTAGCAAGCATATATTATTATATATAGTTCTACCTAGTACTTTCAATTATTCTCACACACGGTTTTTTCTTGATAAAAAACAAACAACAAGAGGTTTTTTAATTTTTTCTTTTTATTTTGGTTTTTTAAATATTGAAGAATATAACAAAAAAAATTATTCAAAATGGCCGCCATTTGCCTTCCAATACGACCGAAGTCTGACCGGCCAATCGTCTATTGCAGTACGCACGACCTCCATGGGGAAATTGTCCACTGCGCGGATAAGTGCACGCTTAAGCGATTACAAATTTTTGTGGTAAGTAGTGCAGACCATGCCTTCTAAAACGGACTAACAGTGTGTCAGTAATTATGAAAGTACTAGGTATATAAGCCATATATAAATATATTTGGTTCTGTATAAGTCATATATAAGTAAATATTGTCACCTGAAAACCATATATTATTATATATAGTGTTATATATAATTTAATATGATAGAATATATACCATATCTTATCATATAAATTATATATAATTTTATAAAGATCAATATATAACTAGATGTGGTTATATAAGGCACTATATACGGAAATTTTTAAAAAATTAATGTTATATATAATTATATATGGTACTGACATATGTAATAATATATGATAATATATTATTTTATGATACCACATATGATTATATCTAAAATATTTTACTCGGGAAACTAATCCGTATGAGCAGAAAAGCAAAAAACAGTATTAAAAACAAATTTGTTGTCTTTGATGATCAGATAGAGTTTCTTTACTTTATTTTGCCATATTTTTATTAAAAAGTCTTGTCAGATTTAGTTGGATAATGTCAAATCTGATTAAAGAAGTTCCTGACTGAAGGTAGGGTAAACAATATCGAAAAATATATATTATTTGCATACAGGAAATAGTGAAATTAAATCTCTTCCAAATGCCAAAGTATACGTTAAAGTCGTGATACTTTTCGTTCCCATATATATTATATTCATTAGGGGTATAAATGTTTTTGAAGAAAAACTTTAAATTTATTAGACACCACAACCATTAAAAATTTATATTGTACAATAAATTAAAATCCCTAACAATTTTAAAAGCCTTTGATTTAGTAGTTTTAAAAAAATTAAATTTAAAAAATCTGTCTTCCAAACTACAAGACATTTGATGGGGGAACTTTTCTAACGACCGCTAAAAAGTAATATCGTATACATTAATATTTTTCTAGGGCAGATCATTTTTGATATTAGTAAAAAATGACAAAAGTTATATACCTAATGTATATAAGTAAATATATATAACTCCCAAGGAACGGAAGCTTGCGTAACAAATATTCATACATTCTTACTGTGAAAAAAAAAATCTCAAATAAAATTTTGTTCTTTCCTTTTTCCCCGTTTGTTGTGTGTATATGTGTGTGTTGTTGATATGAAATCTATTTTTACCAAAAATCTTTTAAATTTTTAGCGAATATTCATCTTAAGCCATATAAAATTTTTACAAATATGTATTATGCTGCTGATATACAAAATAACAACCAGAATAGTTATGGCAGGGGAAAGATTTTTTTTGTGAAGGCACGTTGAAAAAAAAATTATATATTATTGTCTTATTTTGAAGGACAAATAAAATTCATAATAAATGTGTAATGTTTATTTGTTAAACATATACAAAAATTTATTTGTACCTATCATAAAATTCTATATAATATGGACGTGAGAAATGTTTTTTATATATTTATTTGTTTACAAATTTAACAGAAAAACTTTGATTATTGTCATGATTAATATATGTTTGCGTGGTTCTGGGCGACGAAAAATCTACGCATAATACATGAAGCACCGTTACACTAAAAAAAGTAATGAACTGAAAATTAATCCAAAATTTCCTTTAAAGTAGTTTAAAAATTTTCCTCAATTAAAAAATTGTCCTCAATTATTTTTTTTGTTCTAAAATTAATGAAAATTCCCAAGATTTAGTGATAGTTTATATACTCAGAAATAGTTCACATTTTTCCTAAGCAATATTTCTTGGTTTTAGGAGAAAAAAAAATTTATTAACTTTTAAAAAATGTAAAATAAATTAAGCTTACTTAAAAAAACAAAAAATTAGACATAATTTACTTCCATTTAGTTCAATTTAGTACTTGAATTAAAAGTGTGTTCCTTTTTTTCATGAGTAGTAAAATAAACTAATTTTAGAAATCCATTTCAAAATCTAATTTTTAAGTCTATCACTTTTAAATTTTTGTGAATTGTTTTAGAAATTGATGAACTATTTCTAGGCAGAATTTTTATATAACTTAGTTCTGATAAATTTGATTAAAATATTATTTTTTCCCAGAAAATTTTTTCTAATTTTTGGGAAATTATTAACTTAGCTATAGGATATTTTTCCTTAAAATTTCTTAATGAATTTAAATTTTTTCCCTGGATATAATCAAATTGGACCTGTGTTTATACAGTATGTCAGATCTGTCTGAATTTTATCAGACCTAATTAGATCTCAAAATTGTGGACAAATTTCAGGTACAATTAGATCTAATAAAATCTGTTCAGATCTCATTTTTTAGATGGGTTTTTGTAATAGTTTTTTTTTTTGCAATTCCAATTGATTTTTTTACAAGTCCAACTGAGTTTTAGCAGATTTCAGAGAAATTTGCTCAAATTTGTGCAGAAAGAGGAAAAATTTGCTCAATATTCTATACTTATCCTTCTTCTATGACCAAACCATAAAAAATATTGGGTAAAAACAACCCAAAAATACACCTTTAAGTAGTAAAAAGCCAGTCAATTGGCTTTTTATTTAACTTAAAGCCTTTTTTTTGAAAGTAAAAAAAGGTTGATTTACAAGTCGACTATCCTTATCTACTATAACTCAGTATTGGGTTTAAAAATGGGCAAAACAACAAAATAATAAATACTTTAGAGAATACATATATGTGGTTTATTGTTTTGAAATATTGAATTTAGTGTGCGTGTGAGTTGGCTAAATAAAATCTAAACTAAATTCAGGTTTTCAAATTTCTATGATATATTAAAAATTTTTTAATTTTTTTCAAAACCTTTTGTCAAATTGTATTTACTTTAGAACTTAGCTACCTCGCATAGGTTCTTAATGTAATTATTTAAATTGTATAATTTCATTTAAACAGTAAAATTCGGGATTCAAATTGTATTACTTCTGGAATCTGCAAAATTTCTGATTTGTGAGTTTCAACAACACATATTTAATACAAAACATTTAAATACAATTGAAAATATTTAATTTACAACTTAAAGTAACGTTGTATGTATTACTTATTAATATACTTTCACGTTTTATTTTTGAGTGTACTGAATTTTTTTTTAATAAAATATGCCATTAGTTTTTTATTTCATTTGCCAGTTGTAAAATTGAATTCAACTTCTCATTCAACAAATCTGTCCTTATATCTACATGAGGAGTACTACATACACTCATTCTATCGTAAACCCTTGATTTTAGGTTGTTTCTTTTCGAATTTTATATAAATATTTCATACAAATTTAAAAATATATAGACTTGCTAGATAGTTATAGATATAACTAGCAGTTTGAAAATTAAGAATTTATAAAAATGCTGCCAATTCTTGGAAATTCTTGGCTTTTCTCTTTTGAATGTAAACAAAAATAAAATTCACAGGCCAAAGGGAGCCTGTTAGTGCAGCATGTCGGTATATGAAACTACGTGTTCCATATAGGTGTAGGGTATGTTCAACAGCTTTGTAGAAAATTTTAAAGCAAATATTTTTGTGGAACATATTAACCCTCTAAAGATGAGCAATTTTAAATTTGTCTGGTATTTTGTATTTGGTGTATGTGTTAAGTTTTGGGTTTTGAAGTGCTCTGACATATTTAGTAAAATATTATTTATTCCCGCCCTCGGTCTTCTTAGGGTTGTTTTTTACGATTTGTTAGAATAGAGTCAAAAACTACCGCAATGTAGAGGAGTTAGAGGATTAATGTAAGTGTAGTAGTCCATTAATCGCTTCTATTTCGATTAATGTCGACACAAATAATTTGAAGCTCAATTAATTATTCGACCCGAATAATCAATTAAAATATGTCGATTCAGCGGTTAAATTTTTAATATGAATTTTTCTGTTATTTTCTTAAAACTTCATAATTTTCTTAACATTGGAAAATTTTTTTTTATTAAAATGCCTTTAAAAAATAAATTTAAATAATATAAAATTATATTTTCAAGTCAAAAAAATTTAAATAGAGCTTTCAACGTCCGTATACATGAATTTATAGCTGACAAAAAATCTCATCAAAACAAGAAGTTTTAGAAAAGCTAGAGCCTCTAAGCAGAACTTTAACAAAAAAATATTAAAATATATTTTTTTTCTTAAGCAATGAAAAACATAATTAGTTATATTCCTAACAAGCACTATGACGTTACTTATGCTATAAAATAATAATATAACATTGCCTTAAGTTCGAAAACTGTATATTAATAAAAACAGTTTCATTTAAAGTTCTATGAATTTTTTTTAAAAACTTGGAATTTTGTTTCTAATTTGATATATCAACAAATTTTGAAGAAGGAACTTCAGTAGAATTAAGTTATTAATTAAAAATATTTAAGAATTTACTTATTCTTATCGGTGAGGACTTGCCAGGAATATGAAGGATTTTTATTGTTTTTCTAATAGATAACATCTTTAACTCTAAAGCTTAAACCAGGCAGTGAAAGAGTCAGGAGAACACTGGCAGTTTTATCAAACACTGGCAGTTTTATCAAACTTTGTGTTTTTCGTAAAAATTATTCATACCAGAATTTGTTATCGAGTTTTTTTAGAAGAGTGCTTCGAATTGTACTAAACAAACACTTCGAATTGTACTAAACAAACTTGTGTTCATATTGATGAATGAAATACATTTATTTGGCATTAAACGATTAATCGCAAATTTTTCCAATTAATCGACTCGAATAACCGACTAATCAATTTTCTTCATTTTTCATATGTTCCACAAATTTTATGGCCAACAATATTTGTTCAACATTTCATTCATTACTGTAATTTATTTTTTGAAATTGTTATAAAATTGAATATAATTTTCCCTCAGGAATGGAAACATTATCATTTAGAATGGTAACGCTGTCAATTAGTCCTTTGAGAATCAAAGGTTGTTGGCAGGGAAAATTCTTAAAATAGATGTAAAAAGTTCATTTATACTGGCAATCAATTTATTAACTGTGGAAAAGCAATTTTGCACATCGTTTTTTCACTGAGTAGTTGGTATCAGAGAACTGCAAAATCAACTTTTTTCTTGAATTAATCATACACAAAAATTCTTGTTCACATTTAATAATTCAACAAAATTCACTGTAGAATAAAATCAGCATCATGTTACTGAACGCCTAATTGGGATCAGTGTGAATCATCTGTCGATTATGTTTTATGCAAATGTAATCACTCAACAAATAGTCAGCGTTGAATAAATCAGAAAACAACAAACAACGCGTATGAGTGTATTCATAATTAAAACGAAATAGAAACACATTTTATAAATGATATTGTTTACATTAGGGTGGGACTTAAATCCGCTTTTTTAGAATTTTTATTAGTAATAAAAATATTCTGCTTTGTGAAATATAAATATTTTTTTGAAAAAAATTAGGTCGATATCTCAGGCTTGCCTAATCCGGAAAAATTTAAATATTGTCTAAATTTTTTTTCATCTATTTTGATTGGAAAATTAGGCAATATTAAACCGGATTGGACGAGCCTGAGATGCCTAAATTAAAAAAAAAAAAATTCACAAAGAACAATATTTTTGGTATTCCTAAGAAAAATTAAAAAAAAACGTATTTTAGACCCACCCTAATATACATATAATATTTATGAAATATGTTTTTTTTACAAAACCACCCCCTTTTTATAGCTAAGAAACTATTTGGTTTTAATTATGATTACACTCATAAAAGTTGTTTGTTGTTTGTTCTGATTTATTCTACATCAAAATAATTATTGTTGGCTCGAATGAACAGAACAAAATCAATGGTTTAACAACAACCTATGATTATAAATCAGTGACAAAACATTTTGCACATCGTTTGATTGATTTAAAATCATCAACAAATATGTGTGTTGGAGTATATTCAACGTTTGAACGCAAACACATATTTATTCTTGTGTTGATTGCGTATGAACGTTTTGCAATCAGCATTTGCAGTTCTCTGGGTTGGTATATAGACAACAATGAATGCGATGGTTCAGAATGAGGTCGAATGTGTGGCACTCTCTCTCCAGCGCTGATCCTCACAATTTTGTGTAATAAAGAGTATTATGATCCCGAACTCAAAAAATCCAAATAAAATTAAAACTTACAAATCGACATAACACATACCAAATTAATATAAGATTATGTTATAAAAAATTAATGTAATATGTAATTATACATGGTTATGCATACCGACATACATATATATTTATATATGATAATATATTATTAGATAAGATTACATATATAAACTTTTTTACTGGGGTGTATAATATTATGTATTTGAGTGTTGTTTGTTATAAACACATAAATATATTTATTTTGTGCTTCAATATTATACATTTTATTTCAAAGTGGATTGCACTCTCAATCATATTTAATACTCTTCAAATTACATTATTAATAGACACGTGCACGTTTCACTTACTACATTAATATCGTAAATATCAATTAAAATAAATTTATGCAGGCGTTTTTAAAACCAAAACCATTTGTTGCATAAAATTATTTTCCATAAATTAGTAGTCATTAATTATAATTATAATGTAATAAAATTCCAAAGCATATTGTATGTGTTTGTTTATTTTTTTTTAAAGAAAATGAAGTATATAATTTACATATATACAGTGTCGTGCCCAGGATTTTTTTTCGGGGCGCGCCCAAAATATATTTTTTTAAAAATTTTTTAAAAGCTGGCAATTTTTAGACCTTCATTTTTGTACCATTTTGAAGCATTGAAAATTTACAGCTTTTAAATTCATAAACAATTTTTTATTAAAACTTATTTATTACATTGATTGAGATCTAATGTATACGTTTTATAAAGGGTGGTTAAATTTTAAGGGCCGATGTTGATTTTGAATAAAACACAAACTATTTAGGAAATTATTGTCATTTCTTTTTATTATGATAATATGGTATGGTTCAATTATGTATGGAAGAAAATATCGGCCAAATGGCCGCCGTGACCTCGGCGGCACACCTCCATCCGATGGTCCAAATTTTCGATGACGCTGAGGCATAATTGAGGTTCTATGCCGTTAATGTGCCGAATTATCTCATCCTTTAGCTCTTGAATTGTTGCTGGCTTATCGACGTACACCTTTTATTTCAAACAACGCCAAAGAAAAAAGTCCAACGGTGTCAAATCACATGATTTTGGCGGCCAATTGACATCGTTACCACGTGAGATAACACGGCTATTGAATTTGTCTCGCAAAAGAGCCATTATTTCGTTAGCTGTGTGGCAAGTGGCACAGTCCTGTTGAAATCACATATCGTGCACATCCATATCTTCCAATTCGGGCGATCTCATCATCATCTCACGATAGCGAACACCATTCACAGTAACTGCCTGACCGGCCTCCGGCCTATAAACCGCAACAAACAGTCACTCTTTGTGGGTGCATTGGTTTTACGACAATCACTCTTGGATTATCATTCGCCCAAATGCGGCAATTCTGCTTATTGACGAATCCACTGAGGTGAAAATGTGCCCATCAGTGAAGATGATTTTCTTCGAAAATTGATCATCCACTTTTGCCATTTCTTGCCAGCATTCTAACCATTGACGACGTTTGGAATGGTCAAGGGGCTTTAGTTCTTGAGTCCATTGCACCTTGTAAGCGTGTAAATGCAAGTCTTTATGTATAATGTTCATTAGCTACGAGTGTGAGAGGTGCAATTGTTGGGCACGACGACAAGTTGAGGTGGACGGCTCTTCAGCCACACTATCGCGAACAGCAGCAATATTTTCTGCAGTACGAGCTGTACGAGCATGCACTGGTGTTTTCACATCTACTTAAGACCCGGTTTGCTTAAATTTTTGCACGATTTCTCCGATTGTACGCACACTTGGACGATTAAATTGACCGAAAAAATTACAAAGAGCACGATATGCATTTTGATTTGAACGCTTATTTTGATAATAAGCCTGAATAACTTTAACGCGTTGCTTGATTGTGTATCTTTCCATGGTTCAAATTGAGCTAGTCTGAAATTGAGAAATGTCAAATGAAATGAAAAAAAATTTTGACGTTTAGATGTGTTTCACATTCAACATCGCCCTTAAAATTTAACCACTCTTTATTAACCCTTTAACCACTGAAGTCGAAATACGAGGTATTTTGTTATGAAATTTTTGGTTCTAGTATCATTTTGGACTAAAAAGTACCAATGTGAAGTCCGTTTGTCAAAAAAAATTTGCTTAAAGCGCCAGGTGGAAAAAATTAAAGGCGACCTGAAGACAAAAGGCTTGATTCAAACAAAACAAATTTTTATATTTTTAACTATTTTGAAAGACAGTGGTTGCGCATCACTAAGATATTTGATTTCTATAAAATAATTTGTATTCTAATTCTTAAAAATATTTAAATTTAGGTTGGCCTAAGTAACTTTAATGTTTATAAGAAGTACATTCGGATGTCATTGATGCCATGCAACATAAATGCTTATAATTATAAAACATAAGCACATTTCTTTGCTTTGCATATTTTGGGGTCATTTTTAATTTCATCGTATTTGGGGTCATTTTATATTTCTTCAAATTGGTGTTATTTTACATAATGAATAAAAGCCTCAATCTAATAAATTTAAATAAGCCCGAAACTTAATTTTGGGGCTAATTTTCATTTTATTCTAGGGTTAATTTTCATTATGAATATTTGCCTAAAAGAATGGGGCTTTATTACATTTTTAGATTGGGGTCATATTTCATGGGGCCATTTCGGACAACGCCACCGTGAACTACATCGATTTTTTAAATATAAAAAACAGCACAGATATGATGGGGTCGTTGAATAGCCACGTTCAGAGACCATTTCAATAACAATTAGATTGTTTCAAAAACTTTTGGAATTACTCCAAATGTAATTTAAAAAGCATCAAATTAATTAAAACAAATATTTGTTGAATTTTAATAATTTTTTTAAATGCATTTGGTATTTTTTAATTTAAATTGATGTTTTTAAGTATTGATTGCAAATTATTGAATTTTATTTGCAATTTTTTGAATTTAAATTGTGTTAATTTATTTCGGATTTTTTTTTTTAATTTCAATTGTCATTTTAGGGCAATTTCGTCAACTTTTTTTTTTATTAAAAAGCTTTATTTTTATATCTCTATATCTGAAATTCCTTCTTTTCATATATGGACTTCAACGGAACACGAAATGTAGCAATTACATTGTATGTCCTGCTCTACTAATAAACACATAATTTATTTGTCAGCTTTTGTTGTTTTTAATATTTTATCAAATTACAAATAGAAAAATTTCAAATATTATTATGACAAATATTTTTGTTTACATTTAAAAGAGAAAAGCCAAGAATTGCCAAGACTTGGCAGCATTTTTATAAAATCTTACTTTTTAACTCACTTTTTAATATAAGTGCTATTGATTAAATATTTTAAATTTAAAATACATATGTTTTGATATAAACATGAATTCATAAATCTGATATTTTGGGAGTTTCAGTTAAGCATTAACGTGGTATTTGAATCTCAGATTTTGAAATAAAAAAAAGTAATACAATTGGAAACACAAATTTTTTGTTTTAAAAGAAAATATACAAATTAAATAATTCCACTTAGGACCTGTGCGAGGTAGCTAAAAAACTTTTAAACTACAAACAAATTGACAAAAGATTTTTAAAATATCTTTGACAAAATATTTGAAAAATTTCTAAAATTTTATAAAAATTTGGATACCTGAATTTATTTTCTATTTTATTTAGCCAACTCATACCCACACAAAATATAAAATTTTAAAATAATAAACTAAATATATTTTTTTCTAACGTTTTTATTATTTTGTTGTTCTGGCGATATTTAAACCAAATACTACAACTTTTAATTAGACCTTTTTTGGAAAACTTCGAAAAAAGATAAAAGGCGTTAAATTAAATAAAAAGACAATTGATCGGTTTTAAATACTTAAGTGTATTTTTGATTGTTTTTATCCAAATAATTAATAATAGAGAATATGTGTATACTAAACATAGTAAAAAATTGTATTTTGGTAATAATTTAGGGCGGTCCCCCTGCCCCCCCTTTGCACCACACTATATCATATTTATATAATTGTAAAATAGACACACAAAGTTATTTATCATAATTTATAGTATTATGAAATATAATTCATTAAAATAGATTATATTAAGAGTTTAGATGGTTGACAATTTTTAATTAAGAGTTTAAAAGATAATTTAGAGATGTTTATGAATATAATTTGTTAAAATTTGATTAATATTTAAGATATTTTATTAGTTTAATTTGTCCTCTAACATGACTATAAATATATAAGAAAGTATAAAAATCAAATGTAACATTAACAACAATTTTAGTAAACGTGCTTTAAAGCTGAGAGTTGCACATGGTAAAGATAACTGATTATATTTATTTACACTGCAAACAAGGATTGCATCTGCTAACAATTAAAATTAATGGATAATTTTTTTTTATATTTTATTTATTAAATTTTTTTAATAAAATTGAAATCAACAAATTAAATAACTTTTAATTTAAAATTTATTACAACATATTTTTCTTTCTTTTATTTTCCTATATAAACCGGAAATAATTACCAACTGCAAAATAAAATATTTATAAAAAAATCACACCAACCACATTCATATCAATTTATATATTTAATCAACAAAATAAAAGTCAAATAAATAAGGCAAAAAACCAAAACTATTACATAAAGTCCAATCAACTTTAATTCATCAATATCCGGCCTCCATCCATCCAACTATTTAATATAATAAACCATTCTGTACAGTTAAATAGCTCGTGTCCAAATGTGCGAACGTTTCTTACTGTCTCTGCTTTATAAATGTAATCATTCCATCGCACCCTCAAACACTTACCACAATATACCCAGGAGAATAATTTACGTTGTTGTGTATTTTTCCTATATTGTTGTAACCGATAAAAATTAAAATATTTTTATTGCCACATACATACGTACATACAAAAATATTGTTAATAAATATTGGCTGGAGGAATAAGTTTTGTTCATACACTCACAAAATATTATTTCGTTAGAAATAATCTAAAATACATATTAAATTAATTGAAAATACAATTAAAAAGAGGACTACTGATTTTTAATTATATTCAGCCCATTTTGTTTAATTATCGACAAAAGTAGTAAAAGCAATCGAAAGTCGTTTAAAATAACCATCAATTTTTAACTAAAAAAACGTAAAAAAACGATTTTTGAGGTTCGTTTTTCAAATTGTTATTTGTATGTAATTTAACAAAACACAACACACACAGATAAATATATTTTTATTTTCTATATGTATATCTATAATTGAATAATGTGTTGTAATTTTTATTGAAATAATTTTGTATATAAGCAAACTATTTTGGTAAAAAACAAAAAAGAATTATATGAATTTCTATTTTTAGCAACTGAAAACATATAATATTACATTTAACAGAAAATATCAACATCTACTGAATGTCTGTAAATTTAAATAGTTTGTTTTTTCAAAGACTGATTCAAATAGTTGAACAATATATTTCTCAGAACTTCAATTGATTCTTCATTTAAAAACAAACCCTACACGTATTACTTTTTAAATAAACTACAGTCGGTAACGGAAAATATATTGTGAGTGTATGAGTTCTTTTACGAATCAATTGAAAGTACAATAATCACATAACTAACAAGGTTTTTTAAGCAACTCGCATTAACCCATTTTGTACAGGTGTTGCGTTTTCGCAACACCAACTTTGGATGTATATAAAAACACTTTCAACCAACAAATTCGAATTAATATTTTTTCTCAAGTTAGTTTAGGGCTTTTCCATAACGACCCTGATTAAAAAAAAATTCACCTGTTATGTTTAATCAAGTTCCTAAAGTTTTAAAAACGGTCCAAAAAAATGCTTTTGCAAAAATGTCCAAATATATATTACAAAAAAGAAAAAATTTTTTTTTACTCTAGAATTTTGATTGCGAAAACATTGAAGAACATTTCTTAAAAAAACATTTTCAAAAAAAGAATAAATTTCCGTCATGGCACTATTTTGAAAATAGCTGTTGCGAAAACGCAACAGTGGCTAATTGCATGCAAAACACTTTTATGTTTTTTTGAATAAGCATTTTATTTTATTTTGTTATGTTATGTGTTGGTTTTGTAATGATTTCATGTTGTTTGATTTGGTTTGATCTTGTTTCAGTTTGTTTGCTTTGATTTGATATTATATGTTATGATTTGATTGTATTTTGTTTGGGCTTGTTTTTTGGTTTGATTTTTTAGTTTGAAAGTTTTTCTTTGAATCTAACACCAATGCATACAACAGTTTTCTGTACACACATACTTGGTTATGAATTTAAAAGATTTTTTTTTTGCAATTTTTCGTTAAAATAATTTTCATTCCATTTTAAGTATCAAACAAAGAGGTTGAATTTACAAGTGTTTTATAAAGTAAAAGTTTTGATTGTAATTTTTATTTTGTGAATCCGTGATAAAAATGTCTGTTAAAAAATGTTTAACTCAGAGAAATCGAAATTTTTATATCTGAATGTAACGAAAGTGACAGTGAACAAGAAACTGAACTTATTTTGAATAAAAATACTAAAATGTTCTACATTCCGCCACCTAATGTGGGTGAAGTTACGGATGAAGAGGATCTTGATGATGGAGAGCTTACAAAAGATAATCCACCTAACTTGGAAGTTTGTGGTAATATTGAAGTTGAATTTGATTCCCAGGTTACTGACTTTGCTGCACCAAGTAGCCCTGTTGAAAGTGAAGCTGTGTTACGCACACAACAGCAAAATTATACATCCGAACAGAATTTTGGTGTTCCAAAGTGGAAGAAGTCAAAACGCATCGATTCGAACTTTGACCGCCTAGACGAGGCCTCAGTCGCACCACTTCAAAACAAAATTGTGGAATCAAATGGGTAAGTTTAAATGTCATAAATCACTATATGTTTTATTTTTAAAATTTAAAAATGTAGGTGGAAAATCACCCGTGGAAATATTTCTGCAATATTTTGACAAGGAAGTTATAGATATGCTTTTGGATTATTCAAATATGTATGCTCATCAAAAAAACATATCAGTACAAATTACTAGAGAGCATTTGCACCGCTCTATAGGCATACTTATATTGTCAGGTTATCGTAAAGCAATCTCTGTCCCGTCAAATGTTTCAAAAAATAGAAAGTGCTTTTCATATGATGGATAACAACGAAATGGACGCTTCTGATAGATTTGCCAAAGTACGTCCACTGATTGACGCTTTGAATCGGAAATATCAGCAGTTTGGAATATTTACAACCTATTTATCAATAGACATGGTTCCGTATTTTGGAAGACACAACTGCGAGATGTTCATTCGTGGTAAACCCATACGTTTTGGTTTTAAATACTGGTGTCTTTGTTCCGACACTGGATATTTGTTTGAAGGTAATCCATATGCTGGCTTAGCTTCACCATATGATAAAAACGTTGGCTTAGGAGCTTCTGTTGTTTTAAAGTTGTTGGAATCAGTTTCAAGTCCGGAGAATCATGCCGTATATTTCGACAACTTTTTTTCTTCGTACTACTTGTTCTGTTTGTTGAATGAACGGAAGTTTCGCGCAACTGGAACAGTAAGATCAAATCGCCTAAGAGGTGCCAATGATATCCTTGCCAGTGGCCGGAGCTCTCTCAAAAAACATGAATACGACTACTGCATTGAAGAAAACAACAAGTTATTCGTTGCTCGCTGGCAGGACAATTCAGAAGTCACCGTTATTTCCAATGTTGAAGTTCTTACTAACCGTTATTCAAAAGATAAAAAAAAGATGGTGAGTTTTAGTTGATTTTTTATAGGTTTGGAGTTCACATTAGTTATTTTTTTAGATTTCTGTTCAACAGCCGCAGCTTATCAATGACTATAACAAACATATGGGTGGTGTAGATCTGCACGATAACCGTGTTGCAGTTCGTGGAAAAAAGTGGTGGTGGCCGTTATGGACGAATACAGTCAATAGCACTACAGTAAACGCTTGGAAAATCCATTGTCCTATTGCGAAAGCTGAAGGAACCCGACCACTATCGCAAATAGATTTCAAAGTTGAAATAGCTACAAAATTACTGCTATTTCAAGAAAAACCGAATGAAGAACAGACTACAAGGGATTTGATATTGGATAAGATGGAAAATCCACAGCATTTGCCACGTGCTGATGTCCGTGAGCACGTTATTTGGAAAACTCCGGACAGTAAACGGAAAAGATGCAATGAATGCCATTCACAAACGGTTTACCAATGTAAAAAATGTAATGTTTCATTGCACCCAAAGTGCTTCGATATATATCATTTAAATAACCAAAAATAAGCCAAAATTAGAATTAAAGTTTTTAATAAAAACAAAAATTAAAATTAGTTTCACTATATATTATAAAAAATGTGATTTGCACCTTATAAGCCAACGTTGCGTTTTCGCAACAGCCCGTCACGGCCAACATTGGCTCCCGATTTTTTTATTTTTTCTTTTTTAGTGATCAAGAGGTCGCTAAGAGCCAACACACCAAAATTTACATAGATATCTACACGATTTCGGGTAGTGGTACAAGATGGGTTAAAAGATATGTACAAAATTCGTGATTTTGTTAAATTTATAAAAAATAATTTAATTTTGACGTTTATTATTTATTTTGAAACGCGAAAAAATTTAATTTTTTTTTAGATATATGAAACTCTAGCAGAATACATTTTTTGCGAATAGGAAGACAAAAATACGTTTTAACAACATTTTGATAGAACATTACATCTCCGCCATTCCCCTTTTTCGGGGTGTTTTTTACAATTTGTTAGAATAAAGCCAAAAAATGCCGTTATTATATTTTTATATTTTTTTTGTTCTCCTTAACAAGAATCAAGCGTCGGAACCTCGTAATTTCTTTTTGTATTGAACTGTGTTATTACCATTAATTCAAACAATGGTAATTAAATTTATTTCATTATTTGAGTGCAGCAAAAACTAGAACCTACTCGATGTTTTACATTATCACATTATTTTTTGGATGGTGCTACCAACTTTCAGCAGATGACATAGAATACATAAATACGAGCACCCTGTGGTAGGCATTCAGTTTGAAATAGAAAGTTGATACGGCTCCAACTCAACAGCAAAAATAAATGGAAGTGATTCTTAAGAAATAAATTTTTCACTGATTCCAAAGTATAATTAAGTTCTGATTTTCCCATTCTAAAGCAGTTCTTTTTCACAACTTCCTAAAATGTGATTTTTAACAAAATTTAGCTCTTTTAAAATCTATGACGGGTAACTTATTTTAAAAATAATAAAAGTTATAAAATTGATATTCACAATTATGGTTAAGTACTAAACTTTGGTTATTTTAAAACAAGCTATCAGGCTTGATTGATTTTTTTTAATCAATTTTTAACTTTGAAAGCTTTGTAAACTGCCGAAATGCACTTTTTGTACTTTGGCCATTATTTGTCTATAAATAAGTATATTCAGTTGAACCCCGATGGTCATAAGTTGCCAACTACTAAGTATCAAACAGTTTTACTTAAGAAAAAGATGCCAATTGACTTTTATAAGATGGAAAAATTGTTTAGTATGCTTAACTAAATTTGTCAGTTAGTTGTCTCTTCCTAATTGTCAACTTATGACCACTGATATAGAATAGATTGATCCTTTAAAACTGGCTCTATATGCGTTAAAATTTAAATAAAAAATTCAAAATTTATTTGGGAACATTAAAAGATCTAATTTTTCAATAAACCCTAAGAATTGCTTTATATGCAATGAAAAAGGATCATAAAAGAAAACACCCCATGACACCCCTATGTAAAAATCATTGGTACTGATCCAAATTTTCACAACACCGGAATCAAAATCACTGCTTCTTTTTCCTTCTTTTGCTAATTTTTTTTTGCTGGGTCAGCAAAATAAGATTGGTAATTAATTGAATAAATTTTGTAATCTCTCAAGGTGTAATTTAGAAGAGTTTCAATTAAAGATGGGCACGTGAGCGATTTTCTGAAATTTATTTTTACTCACGCTCACTCACAATCACATGAGTAATTTATATTTTGGCTAACGCTCATGCGTCATTTACATGAATCACGAAATTTCGTTACGTGCCCATCACTAGTTTCAATGTCGTCCTTTGTGTAATTGCTTCAATAAAGAGTTAATATTATTTATTATTTTCAACGGTTTTAAATTTCCAATTTAATTTCAGAAAGTACCAACTATTTTCAGAAACTATTTATTTTATTTTAGATATTGAGACTTTTATTTCAGAAATTAATATAATAATAACTGAAATTAAACTAATATATGTTAAAATAAATTGAGAGTATCTGAAATGAAATTAATAACTTCTGAAATAAACTGATGAATCTGAAATAAAATTGAAAATTTCTTAAATTGTAATTTTCTAAAACTAAAATGATAATTTCTGCTAATAATTAATAATTTCTGATATTAGATTGGAAATGGTGTATACAGGAACCCGAAATTGAGCAATTATATTTTTTTGCCCAGCTCTATCTTACAAACACATAATTCATTTGTTAGCTTTTGTTATTTTTAATATTTTATCAAATGTAATATACAAGAATTTAAAATATTTTTATGACAAATATTTTTGTTTTCATTTAAAAGAGAAAAGTCAAGAATTTCCAAGACTTGACAGCATTTTTATAAATTCTTCATTTTTCAGCAGCTATATTTATAACTACTTAACAAGCCTATATCTACTTAAATTTGTATGGAATATAAAATTCGAAAGAAAAACAATCCTAATACTATGTATTACAATATATATTTTTTAATACAATTTATTTTATATTTAAAATGATAAAATAAAACTTAAATACAACATATGTACATGTATTTTATTAAATTCACAAAAATAATAACTTTTAGATAAATTTATTCAAAATTCCAATTCAAAATGGTATTGAAAAAAAAAAAACATTTTTAAATCAAAATCATTAAACAGAAATATTTAAAATCAAAAAACTATTAAGTTTAAAATTTTTTCTATTAATTTTTTTTTGTTTTTAATTTAAAATAATTTTTGATAACAATTTGAAAAAAAATTAAAATAACAAAACCAAAAATAGATTTTAACTACCAAAAATAAGTAGTTAAAACAGATTATTAGTAACTCATTATTTTCACTTTAGAAGTAATGCAGTAAGCAGGGGTAGGTCATTATTGGTAATACAAAAAGCAATGAACTGCTATTACTAAATTTTTCCTGGGTATGTATTTCAGATACAAATTAAAGCTGATATAAGTATTTGGTTTTTAAGAAAAAAAAATTTTTTTTTTGGAAAAATATCTTGGTTTATGGGATTATTCTGTAACTACGTGAAAATTTGTCACGTTGAAATATGTAGGTTAGGTTAGGTAGATGTGGTAGCCCGCCAATCAGACTCACTTAGACTATAAAGTCCCTTGTGATATCACGGAAGCTAGTAACAATTATATCACTAGCTTCCCCCATCGAGCCATCTCGATTGCCTCAAAAAGCCCCTAAGTCGGCCGATATCGATATCAGCCAAATCACCCAGGTCCTCAACCACATGCAGTCCCCTCCTGCGAGCCAGGGCAGGACAAGTGCAGAGAAGGTGCTCCACAGACTCCTCCTCCTCTACGTCACCACAGCTTCTGCAAAAGTCACTAGCCGCAACCCTCAACCTAACTGCGTGCCTTCCAATCAGACAGTGTCCCGTCATGACGGACACAAGTAGGGATATATCAGGCCTTGACAATGACAGTAACCTGTGCGTGCGCTTCTTATCCAGACGGGGCTACATCTGTCTGGAACGAATACAACCACGGACAGAGGCCCACCTATCTCTTGCCAACCCATAAGCAATCTCCCGCAGCCGAAACTTGCAAGTAGCCAGAGGCATGCCAACAGTTTCCAATATGTGTGGAATGTGTAAGGTAGTCCCCAGTCTTGCAAGCTCGTCTGCCCTACAGTTCCCTGATATGTCCTTGTGGCCCGGCACCCAAATGACAGCCTGACTATCAAAGAATCTATTTATCCTCACCGTTGTGAGGACATTATACCTAAGCCACTCCCCTACCTCCCTAATATCCAGAATTTCAGCCTGAAAAACACTAAACTAACCAAAAAAAGTCTGTAATAGCAACTGAAAATTTTGCTGTTATTACGGGAAATTTTGATAATTTAAGCCCAGCGGTATTTTTTGCTACAATGATATTTGTAAAAAAAATTAGCTGCCGCTTCTAAATTTTAGTAAACTTTTTGTAAAGTGGAATTTAAAATTTGTTTGCTAAAATCAGCAAAAAAAATTACTAAATATTGTTAATATTAGTACAAAATTTCAAATTTATTTTTTTTATCGAGCATCAAAATTTTTTAATTTATTTATTTTTTTTCAAAAAATATTTTAGACTAAATTTAAAAAAATCAAAGGCTTAAAAATTTTAAAATCATAAACGAATTTATCATTTTGTTTTAATTTGGTAATTTCCGTTTTGAAAAATATTTTAGAATTTTTTTTTTTGTTTTTAGGGCTGATTTTTGAACTAAAAAACTTTTTAGTGCTATTTTAGGTGGATGTCCTATTTTTAAACATAAGTTATATTCACTTCCGATCCCTTTTTTTATGTAACATTTTAAGGCAATTTATGTTTGTAGGTGTGAGTTTTAATTAAAAATAAGATTTCCTTCAATATCCACTTTTTAAAATTAGTAAATTTTTTTTTGCTAATTTTAGCAAATCGGTTTTCAAAAATTTGTAAAATGATTTCTGAAATTAGCAACAAAAATTTGTAAATACTCTGTAAAAATTCTGTAACTTCTAAAATGTAAATAGCAAAAAGATTTGCTAAATAATAATTTTTTTACTAAAAATCAGTACAAAAATAGTAAAGTGGGATTGAAAACTGTTTACAAATTTTTCTACTAACTTTTTTTTCTGAGTGTACAGTGATTCGGCAGTCTCCGCGCAATACGCAGCTGTAGGCTCCTGGAGTAGACCCCGAAGCCTACCTGATCGTCGAGTTTAGAGCCGTCAGTATAGAAGTCGACACAACGTCCCCCATTGAAAGTTCCGTATTTCCACAAATTCCTATGCGGTATAGACGTCTGGTACCTCTTGTTTGAACAGTGGTTCGGCCACAGTGTAGTCAATGATGCCTGGAAGTTCAGGCATCATGTTAAAGATTACACTGTGACCATAGCCACTGTCCGACCAAAGTGACAGTACCCTCAACCGGACTGCTGCAGCTGCAGCAGTCTGTGAACCAATTATGTCCAAAGGCAGCAAATGCAAAATAGCATTCAGCGCATCAGGTGGGGTAGTACGAAGCCCACCCGTGATACACATGCCAGCCATCTGTTGGACCCTATCCAGCATCCCACGGTATGTGAGCCTCTGGAGAGCTCTCCACCAGACGATACCACCATACAGCATTATTGGTCGTACCACTGCCGTATACAGCCAGTGGACATTTTTGTATATACCTTTACAAAACTTAATGTGACTCTCCATATCCTAATAATGGTAGCGTTGAATATTTTGATGTGACAATTTTTCATATAGTAACGGAGTAACGCTATCAGTAACAAGAGCACTTTGAAAAGAGTGGCCTATGCTTCGCTTCTACCCTATAAATAAAATAAAAAGTAGAACCTTACTTCTAGTGTTAAGTTATGTTTTTTAAACATCTTGTTGCATATAATTTGACACAACTTTAAAGTTTCTCCATTGGATTTCCTTAAACGATATTATCTCTTATTCATAAAGATGTGGGTTCAAGCTTTCAGTATTTGGTAAATAAAATGATTGTAGAATAGTATTATTACAGCTTTATACCAAACTATTATATTTATTTTTTCCTTAACCCAATAATTGTAGTATCAACAGTCAGTGAATAGATTTAACCAAAAGACCACAACGCGTGAAATCGATTTGTAAAAGAAAATAAAGTTGTTCGTATTGTTGATGATGCTATTTTTGTATATATTTTATATATATGAAAAAATAAAATAAGTTGTTGTATACAAATACGAGAATGTATTTACAAATACATATATTTTAATGTATCCTTCAAATAAGGTCACTAAAACCAACTTTAGCTGAATCCAGCTATGACAAAATTTTGTTAAAATTTTTCCAATTATCTTAAAATGTGAATTTCCCAAATATTTACTATGTATTTGTGGTATGTAAATTTTTAATAATTGTAAATTTATAAAATTCTAAATATATCAAATATAATTTACGAACATCTTTCAACTAAAACTTAAAAAAAAAAAATTTTGTATTTTGCAGAAATATGTCAGAACAAAATTATTTTTCACTAAAGTAAACTAATAAATTTATACCATACGAATTTCAATATTTAGTTTTTCAACACTTACGGTATTTTCTCACATTCTATAAAGTATTTTAAATGGATTTAATAGCTTTATTCGAAAGAGGCATTTATTTGTTTTTACTTGTTTAATAAATTTATTTCCAACCCAACAGTTAGGGTTTGTATTTAACCTTACAGGGATTACAAAATGTTGCGTTTAATAAAAAACAAAAAAAAATATTTAAACCAACATGGGTTTTTACTTGTTAGGGGAAAGAAATCTATATAATTTAAATAATCAAATATAAAATATGCTTAATTAAGGGGAAAATAAATTTAAATTTATGCATTGAAAGTTTGTTAAACAACAGAAGGGAAAAACAATCAAACGACGTTTTCATGAAATTGAGTTAATTAAATATGTATGTAAAGATAATTGAAGTGCAAAATATTTTAATTTAGTTTTTTTTGTTACATATTTATAAATGAGTACACATAGAAAATAACATATTAAAATCAAGCAGAAACAATATAAAATGTTTTATTTTGTTTGAAAGAGAAGCAATACTCAGGATATTCTTTCAACTAACTAATTTCTTGCTTTCTTTGGAAGGGGGATAAAAAAAATTAAATGAGGTGAAAGATGAAGGGCTTCAAATATCACATCAGGCGCTAAATGATAATTTTTAGAACATTTGTTGTTGTTAAAAGAAATAGCTCTGAAATTTAATTAAATTTGTTGTATTTTTAATGTTAATATGTTTATACTTATTTCTAAAATGCAAAATCTAAAATGTTGTTAATTTAAATACGAAAAACTTGATTTATCTAGAATCTTATTTACTTTAATAAGGTCTATACTAAGTAGAAAAATTTTTCTACAAAGAATAAGATGTTAATTTAAAAGTTTTCTAATAATTGAATTAACAATTATTTTCTCTCTGTGTGTATTAAAGGTTTTCATAAGGTCCCAGCAAAATAAAATGAGTGTTATTCTTTAGGAAACCCCTTTTTCAGAACATCCAAAGAAGTTAATAGTGCAAATTTTTTGATTTGTAAGAAGTCATTTTAAACAACTTCCAAAATGTTGATATTAACCCCTACTTATGAAGTCATAAGAATAAAATATTTTGTAAGAATTGCATTGAACAGCATATAATTTTTTTAATTTTACACTTAAAAAAGTTTGTTAGTTAAAATAACTGAAAATATCATTTAAAAGAAATGATATTTCATTTAAAAACCGGTCTACTTAATTTTCATTTAAATTAAATGTCATTTGTTATTTATTTTTAAATGTTGATTAATCAACTGACACATCCGTATGAAACAACTGATATAATCAGTTAAAATAAATGTCAAAATTTTACCCACCAATCCTTAAAAAATAAATGTTTTTTTTCATTTATTTGAAATTTTGTCCGTTTTTGTATTGTTTTTTTTTTTAATATACTCGTACAATACAAAATGTATGTATGCATATGAAGCTATAAACACTTTTTGTGTGAATGTATTTGTATATGTATGTGGGTTTATAAAGTTCTTGTAAATTGTATTGAAAAATTTTGTATATATACAACCAATTTAAATAAAAAAACAAATTAAAATTTTTTGAATATTTTTTTTTTTAAACAGACAGCAAACAAAATTTAAATTTGTAATAACTGTTACGGACACAAATAAACCACAAGTTTCCGTTTTGTGGGTAAATTTTTATTAAATTTCAAACAAATGAAAAAATAAATGAAACTGAAAAAAATCGGTAAATGATAGTAAATTATTTTGAATAAATGTTTAAAAAAGTTAATATGTTTCTTTGAAAAATAAATGTATCTTCCTTTATTTTTAAATGGAACAGAAAACTTTTTTATTAAACTACAAACAGTTAACTACATAATATTCTGAGTGTAATATTTATTTATAACAATTAATAATTAAAGTAATATTCACACACACATTTTTAATTTTAAAACAAAGCCACTCTCTATTTCTATTTTGTAGTCCTTATATTTAACAACTTCCGTAAACTAATGAAAAAGTCCATCTGATCATCGATTTTTCATAGCACCGAAACAAACTACTTCCTCCCAAAGACACGCCAATGTTAAAATCATTATTGATTCACCGAATTTTTCACAACTTCGGGTTCAGTAGATGTAGTGTTTAAGTACTTCTTTCTCAGCTCTTATTTTGCTGGGATATTCTTAATGTTATATGAGTTGTATTGTATTTATTAAAATCGAAGTTGTTTATATTTGATTTTTATATCATGAATTTCTATTGGGGTTTCTCTTTTTTAAACACACATAGCACACTAAACTAACCCTGCGGAAAAAGGACCTATCACAGGACATGTCACGAGACCGGTTCATTTTGATAGAGATCGGTAACGGGACCGGTCACTTTAACATGGGCCTGTCCTAGGAGGGGGTCAATTGCCTTCTGTGACATGTCACAGGACTGGTCTAAAGGGACATATCATGACTTTTAAACCGGTTACGTGGCAGGTACTTTAGGAACCGGTACTCTTTTTACTTATCTCGTGATATGGATTTATCGGAACCGGTCCAGTTTTCATCTATCACGGGTCTGGTCCCAATTCCCAACTGACCCCTTTTTTCCCGCAGGGTATGTACACAGAGAAAACAGATTCATTCAAATTCAGATCAACCGAATAGTTTGGTTGGAGCGACCGATATATTTGTTTGTTGCGCCCGAAATTTGTTTAGTGCTACAGAATTTCGATCGGAATTTACTTGGTTACGAAAACTAAATAATTCGGTTGCTGCAAATAGTACACTAAACATAACCTTCTGTTGTCACGATGAATCTGTGTTCTCTGTGTATCTAAGAAATGTTAAATCGTATTAGTACACTTAAAAAAGTTTCTAAGTTAAAATAACTGAAAATATCATTTAAAAGCCGGTCTACTTAATTTCCATTTAAATTAAATGCCATTTGTTATTTATTTTTAAATGTTGATTAATCAACTGACACAACCGTAAGAAACAAATGATATAATCAGTTAAAATAAATGTCAAAATTGTACATACCTACCAATCCTTAAAAAATAAATGTTTTTTTCCATTTATTTGAAATTGTTTCCGTTTTTGTATTTTTTGTTTTTATACCCTTCACCACAGGTGGAAGGGTATATATAAGTTTGTCATTCCGTTTGTAATTTCTACAATATTGATCTTAGACCCTATAAAGTACATATATTCTGGTTGCTTATGAAGAGCGAAGTTAATTTAACGATGTCCGTTTGTCCGTCTGTGTGTTGAAATGGGTTTTTCGAAGACCCCAGACATGATGAGGACTTGATTCTTATATATTTCTGTTAGATGTGATCCATTTCTGGTTGCTATTAAAAATCAGCCAGATCGGTTGATAAATGGCTGGGATATTACCAAAAAACCAGGACTACCCCTAATTTTTTCCGTAAAATCCCTTTGTTTTTATAAGTATGTTGAATATTACGCGTAACAAACACATCCATGTGTTAAAATTCTTTTCTTTCACCTCTTCACCTTTTATACACAAACAACAAATCCTATTGAACGAAAACTGTTTTTTTAATTCTATTAACGATGATTTCACATGACCTTTATAGCTCAGTTGTCTAAACGCTATATCACAAATGCTTTTTTTTCTATAAGGCGCAGGTTCGAATCCTACACCCGATCAATTCAACTTTTTTTTTTGTACATTTTTTTTTTATTTTCTTAAGACTTTTTGTTTGTTTATTTTTTGTTTTTTTTTAACATTTAATAATTAATTTAAATAAAATTTTAAATTAAATAATCTAAAAACATCAAAATTTTTATAAAAACCCTGTGATACAAACAAAATACAAACGGTTTTATTTCTATTTTTGCTCCGATTTAAAAGAATTTATAAAAAGATTTTTAAACCATTTTATTTCTCATATATTATTTTAGAGCTGTAATATGACCTATGGATACGTGTTATTTAGCAAAAGATCGAAAATCTTTAGTATAACATATTTGCTAAAAAACTCGAAAATATCGGTTCAGATACAAAAAAGTTATGCCCAAAATATAATTTTTTTTAAATACCTATTTTCTGGAACCATAAATCTTCCAGAGTCCAAGTTTTATCACCAAACTAAATCGTTAATTTCCTCTTAAAGGCGTCCGTATATAAATCTGTCCATTCGATAGATGTATATATATAAACTTCAGTTTTTTCCCAACCATGGTGAGGGGTATATAAGATTCGGCATAGCCGAATTTAGCCGCTCTTACTTGTTTTTTAATGTACTCGTACAATACAAAATGTATGTATGCATATGGAGCTATAAACACTTTTTGTGTAAATGTGTTTGTGTATGTATGTGTGTTTATGAAGTTCTTGTAATTTTTATTGAAAAATTTTGTATATACATATACAACCAATTTAAATAAAAAAAACAAATTAAAATTTTTTGAATATTTTTTTTTTTTAAACAGACAGCAAACAAAATTTAAATATGTAATAACTGTTACGGACATAAATAAACCACAAGTTTCCGTTTTGTGTGTAATTTTTTTTTTAAATTTCAAACAAATGAAAAAAATAAATGAAACTGAAAAAAATGGTAAATGATAGTAAATTATTTCGAATAACTACAAACATTTAACTACATAATATTCTGAGTGTATTAAATTTCAAGTATTTTAAAATCAATTTTTGACAACCCGAGTAAAAAAGTTTATATATAAACATATACATATGCATTTATCTAATAATAATATACAAATACTTCTATCGGTTATGCATAACCATATATAATTATATATTACAAGAATTTTGTTTTAAATTATCTTATATTGTGCCATATAATACCATATCTGTTTATATATCGATCTTTATAAAATTAGACATACTTTGTATGGTAAGATATGATAACTTTATATCATATAAAATTATATAAGACACTTATACAAAAACTTATATATGGCTTATACTGAACCATATATATTTATGTATGCTGCCACATATTTGAGATATACTAATACACAGGTTTTTTAATATGGTATAAGATATAATTTTATATTATTTAATATATGGTCCAGTGGTCCAGTATAAAAAATATTTTTTGATATGTTATAAGATATATGATTCAATATATTAACATTTTTATATATAATAAAAGATAAAATAATATATGGTCCAATATTTGCAAATAAATTTGATTCCATATCTAGAGTATTTCTTTTGTATGATATAAGATATAATTCGATATAATAATATGTGACTCCATGTTAATAGTCTCGAGTCCTAGTCAGGGAGCTTTAAAATATTTTTTGGGTTTTTTAATTTATATTTATTTTCTCATCAATGCTTTTTTTTTGCAAAATTTTAAAAATTGTGACAGGATAGCTTTAGTTAATTTATGTAGTTTTTTTTGAATAATCTAGATTGCTATATTTTTATACGACCTTTGTTTCCAAGGGTCCTGTTAATGATGAAAATTTAAATTTTATTTTTGTTGGTTCATAGTATATAATTACTTATATACCCAGCAAAAACATGGTAATGACAGGTCGCTACTGTGTGGATTAACATGTAATGATAGGTCGTTACCTTTTTCATTACTTTAAACAACAAAGTAATGACCTACTGATAATTTGCGAAAGAAGTACTTATATGTACACGAAAAATAATGATTTACTGTTAGTTGTTTTTTTTACTATTATGTTTATTTATTTGTTTTGAAAAACTACAACAAATTAGAAAATTATCTGAGAAATAGCATTAAATTATGAACTCAAATTTTTGAGTTCAAAAAGTAGATATGTTAAAGATTTTTATAATTTAAATACAAATTATTTTTGTCGATTTCTTTAAGTAAGAAAATTTTACTTGATTATGCTACACTATTGTTTTATTAAGAACAACTACTTACTTCATTATTGTAGGTAACCACTTATTTCTTCACTATGAGTAACCATACTGGTAATTCATTATTCTCCTTTTTTTGTAAGCGAGAAGGTAATGACCACTCATGAATTTTGGGACATCGCGAACAAAAGTAATTTAGCGAGTAAATAGCCTGGTAACTAGTGAAACCCTTTGTTGTGCTACTTACTCTCTTAATACTTGGTAATGTCTGTTTTTGCTGGGTATGTAAATATGCACAGAATAAAATTACAAAATTCTATTTGTAATATTGAACATCTTAAAAATAAATAAAAAGGCACAAACAATGCAGTTTGTTAATACAAAAAATTTTAGTTATTTTTTTGTAACTTCAATTTTTATTTTCAATGAATTTTTATATGAAAAGTAACAATTTACACACATTTCAAACAAAAAATTGTTAGAAATCGAATTTGAGTTTTAACAAATATTTTGAATTACTTAAAATTTTGGGATACCTTTTTCTGTGTCTTTAATTTATTTTTAACTTTTTAAATTTTTTGAGCTGAAGGTTGGTTTTTTTTATAAATAAAAATATTATTTATTTTTCAAAAACCAACCTTAAGCTCAAAAAATTTAAGAAGTTGAAAATAAAAAAAATTTAAATAAAAGTTAAAAATAATTAAATATAATTTATATAATCAGTTAAGTAAAGGAAAATTTAGCATCATTAATTCACTCACTATATGTAGTATCTTTTCCCCCATTTATTTTTTTAAGAGGGCGGTTCCAAAATTAGCCGGCCTGATGTATAGATGGCGGCAGTAGTTTGAAAAAAAAAAATACTTTGGTGAACAGTGGCAACTTTTCATAAGATATGTTTTGAATTTCAAGCCGCCACATTGTTTAGTATTTTTTTTAAGCCATCAAAAATAAACGATCTTAGTGAATTTGTAAACATGAAAAAAATTGGTGACATGAAAAAATAGGCCAAAATCAATGAATTAAAGTTCAATTTGCTTCATCACACACCTTATTATCACTTGGATCATTTTCTATTTCCAAACTTGAAAAAATCATTTGGTGGTAAAATATTTGCGGTTGATGGCTATTTTAAGGAGCTAAAAGATCTTACGATAAACAGCGTAAGAATATCTCGGGGAAAAGTGAATTGAGCTGAAAAATATTATGTTGAGAAATTAAAAAAATTTTTCCCAAATTTTTTATGTTTTCAGCTAATTTTCAAAGAAATATCTATATTAACTTTTTTATATATTTATTCAAAATAATTTACTATCATTTACCATTTTTTTTCAGTTTCATTTATTTTTTTAATTTGTTTGTAATTTTATAAAAATTTACCCACAAAACGGAAACTTGTGGTTTATTTGTGTCCGTAACAGTTATAACAAATTTAAATTTTGTTTGCTGTCTGTTTCAAAAAAAATATTCAAAAAAAATATTAAAAAAATTTCAATTTGTTTTTTTATTTAAATTGGTTGAATATATACAAAATTTTTCAATACAAATTACAAGAACTTCATAACACACGTACATACACAAACACATTCATACAAAAAGTGTCTACAGCTATGCATACATACATTTTGTATTGTTGTACAATTAATATTAAAAACAAAAAATTCAAAAAGAGAAACAATTTCAAATAAATGAAAAAAAGACAATTATTTTTGAAGGAATTGGTAGGTAAAATTTTGACATTTATTTTTACTGATTATATCATTTGTTTCTAACGGATGTGTCAGTTGATTAATCAACATTTAAAATAAATAACAAAAGGCATTTAATTTAAATGAAAATTAAAAGGACCGGTTTTTAAATGAATTATTATTTCTTTTAAATGACATTTTCTGTTATTTTAACTTACAAACTTTTTTAAGTGTACAATCATAAAGAGAACTAGATTTATCATTATGTATCCATTTTGTTGTTTATTTTCAATCATTGTTCAATTGTCGATAAAGGTAGTAAAAGCAATCGAAAGTTGTTTTAAATAACCATCAATTTTTAACTAACAAAAAGAAGAAAAAAACGATTTTTGTGGTTTGTTTTTCAAATTGAAATTTTTTTTATTTGTATGTAATTTTACAAAACACAACACACACAGATGTATATATTTTTATTTTCTATGTGTGTATCTATATTTGAATAATGTTTCGTAATTTTTATTGAAATAATTTTATATATATAAAAACTATTTTGGTAAAAAAAACAAAAAAGAATTATATGAATTTCTATTTTTAGAAACTGAAAACATAAAATTTTTCATTTAACAGAAACTATCAACTTCTTCTGAATGTCTGTAAATTTTTATAGTTTGTTTTTTTTTTTGAATGACTGATTCAAATAGATAAAAAATTTATTTCTATGAATTTCAATTGATTCTTCATTGAAAAACAAACTTTACGTATTACTTTTTAAATAAACTACATTCGGTAACGGAAAATATATTGTGAGTGTAGGTATTACAACAGATATTAAAGGATGTCAAAATGGATATGATTGAATATTATGCCAGATAATTTTTTTTACTCGGAAATACAAAACATACATCATTTGTCACACCCCTGTGTTAGCAACCCAAAAGTTTTAATCAGAAAATAAGAGTAGAAAAAACAGAAATTAATCATACGCCATGATGGATTTCTTGTAAACAAATATACATTTTAAATAAATCATATGTAGTGTGTGCAAATATTATTGTATAAGAGTACATTTCGTAAACAAAATAAAATATAGCGAAAACAAAATTAATATTTAAGGGGTTATAAAAAATAAATAAAATACTTCAACATATTTTAGACATTTATTTAAGTAAATTATTTTTGATATTATAAAAAATTTACATTTTTTTAATATCAAACTATACAAAGAAAACATATTCACTAAGACAACCGAATTTCTTGCCAACTGAATAATTTGATTGCACCAAATAAATTATTTGGTTGTGGCAATTAAATGTAATCCTGGCACAATTGAAATGTTTTGCTTTAACCAATATTCTATTGTATTAATCGAATTTCTGTTGCCACAAAAAAAAAATATATATCTCTGGCTACAATCAAACCATTCGATTGGCAAAAAAGTTGATTGTCACAACTAATCTATTTTCTCTGTGTATGTATTCAATTCCCATATGCTGTTAACACTCCAAACTCAACTCTAGAGCTACATAAAATATATTCAATCAAATACAAATCATAAATGACAATTGTCCATTTTTTATGTCACTTTTCCAAATCTCTGGAGTAGCATACAATTCTATTACATTGTAAATACATACATACATACATATATTTATTATTTTATTCAAAAAAACGTGTACAATACAATTGTTTATTATTGACAAATTTCATATTGTATATGTTCTATAAAAAGAAATAATAAAAAAACGAAAAAAAAAATACTGACAACTTTATGTGTTCATTGAATTTTATGTCATCTCTTGTTGTTGTATCAGTCAACTGGTCATATGTTTATTTGAGTAAAACATATAGACAAACATAGTTGTCATACAGTTTGTCATACATAACAGTATAAATGTTAAGTGTATCATAATGTGACCAACTAACTAAATTTTGTCTTTAGCCCATATATTTAAAAAATATATCAGGAATTTTTGAAATTATCCTGAAAATTATTTCAAAAAGATTTCAGCATATTTCAAATATCATCTTTTTACTATGGTATACAGAAGTCCATAATATTTTTGGAATATTTATTAGTTAATTTTTTCCTTTTAATTTTGTATTCTAAATATAGTCTCCATTAAATTTTTATAAGAAAAAATTAAACACTAAATATATCAAGTGGTTTAAAATTACTTATTAAATTTTTTTTATTGAAAACTTAATAATATAAGTTTTGTCTAAATACTTTATATATCTTTTATTGTACACAAAATTGGAAATTTTTTTCTTCATTTTCTTTCATATTGGGACCTTTAATAAGTACTGAGCGTTTCACACAAAAGGCCGCCACAAGAATATGAACCAATATTCTAGTTTCCAATTTGTCAGCTTGCGTCGTTTGGTTGAAACGTACACAACAACACTAAGTATTGCCTGGAACACATCGAATTTCGTTCCAGATAAAGCGTTTTTTACGGAGAGTTCTTCTTCATTACTTTAATATAAAGAAAAGTGCGGCCGAGGGTCATCGAATCTTAGTGAAAGTTTACGGTGAGCATGCTCTATCTGAACAATCGTGTCGGAAGTGGTTTGGGTCAACCCAAAAATTTGAAGACGATCAATTAGAATCATTGTTCTATGTGGACGAATGTCAAACGCTTCAGTAGTTGTTAGAATGATTGGGAGTGGATGAGTCAGAAAACGCCTAAAAGCCATGGGATTGATTCAAAAGCATGGACTCTAGGTGCCATACGAGCTAAGGCAGCGCGAACACAAAAATAGAAGGATTTTTTTGCATCGCATTGTGACTGGCTATAAAAGCTGGATCCATTACGACAACACGAACCGCAAAAAGGCATGGGTTTTGCCCGGACAGCCATCAACCAAATATTCATGGCATGCAGCTTATGCTCCGTATTTGGTAGGACCAGCGCGGCGTGATCTACTACGAGCTGCTCAAACCGAATGAAGCATGACAACATTGACCGTTGATGACCGACTTGTAGAAGCTGAAATTGGAAGTCCTACCTAACCTGCCGTATTCTCCAGACATCGCTACTTTCGACTACTTGTTTTGTGTCGATGACACATAACCTGTCCCAGCAGATTTTCACTTCATATGAACAATGCAAAAAATGGGTCGGTGATTTTAGTGCATCATTAGACTATTCGTTCTTCCGAGCTGGTATCAAAAAATTGCCAGATAGAGGGAAAAAGGTTGTGGCTAGCGATGGACAATATTTTTAATAATAGTAATCATTTTTGCACAATAACTAAGTAAATTTCCAGCATTAATTCAAGGTCACATTTTTTTTTGAAGTACTTAGATATGATATGATTTCTATTTTTATCAATTGAAGTTAAATGACTTCTTTTTTGTGTTATGTATATGTAGTGATTTCAAATGAGAGGTCGGGTATTTAGTATATTATTTTTAGAAGCACCTGGTTACAATACAGGGTGAGTTACAGGGTTTATAACATAACTATTTGGGATATTAAATGCAATATAATTTTCGCTTTAATTGAATCAATCTCAAAATTTTTTTGACTGATAAAAAAAGAGATACAGAGTTTTAAGAATAATGTATGTTGACTCACCCTGTTTTAATACAGACTACGTCACAGTGTAGTAAATTCGACCACCCCAACTATAAAAATACTTTCATAGCTTTATGCTTTTGAAAATATTGACAAAATTCAGCAATATTTACGGTAGATTTGTAAAAAAATACAACCCACCATAGAAATATTATTATTTGACACCCTGTAGCTAATTATGTGTTAGAACAGGGTACCTCAAAATATCCATATTTAAGATTAAAGAATCCGGAGAAAATATTCGACTTCAGCTACACTAAAAAAAAAAAACAAAAGACATAAACTTAAATTTAATCCAAAATTTCCCTTCAAATAGTTTAAAAATGTTCCCCAATTTAAGTAAAATTTTATTAAAATTTAGAAAAATTTTCTTAAAATTAATAAAAATTCCTGCGTTTGGGTAGAAACGAAGTAGGTTATATACTTAGAAAAAGTTTATATCTTTCCTAAAAATTAAAAATTTATCAATAATAAACAATAATACAAAAATTAAGTTTAGTTCAAAAAAAAAAAAAAAAAAAAAAAAATTAGGATATAATTTACTCCGATCTGGTTCAAAAAATGTGTCTAACTTAAAATGAGAAAGTACTTACACTTAATATGTGTTATTTTTTTTCTGGCGAGTAGTAAAATTAACTAAATTTTAGAAAGCCATTTCTAAATTCACTTTTTAAGTCTACGATTTTTTAATTTTTAAGAATTATTATCTAAAAATTAGTTCTGGCAATTAAAAACAAAAAGTAATAAATTTTTTCCTATGAAGTAATAAAAATTTATTTAATTTTAGAAACTAATGAACTATTTCTAGGGAAATGAAATTAAATTTTAAAAATTTTATTAAAATATTATTTATTTTTAGGTAAAAGTTTTCTAATTTTTGAAAAATAATAAACTTAGGTGTAGGACATTTTTTTGTTGGAAAACGTTTAACTTATTTTCAATAAAACCAAACTATTTGGTTTTCCTAATTTTCAAGAAAAAATATTATTAAAGTTAACTAATCTTTGTGATCGCGTGTGTCAAAAATGGCTTATGTGCCCATCTCTAGTCTTAACAGTCTTAAATATTGATTTTCAAATAGCTTAAAATGTATTTTAAAATTTTGTTAGCAAAAGGTAAAAATTTTGAATTTACGCTTTTATAATTTTGTTTATTGACTACAATACAAAATATTGCAAGCTCATTTTACTCATTACGACATAATGGCGTTCCTATAATTGACGTTGTGCCTACAAAACTTTATATTGATCGAAGGGACTAAAACTATTTTTTTCAGTTAATACTAAAAAAAAGTTAAATTTAGTATATGTCAATTAAAGTTTAGGCTAAAAATGTCATACAAAACTTATGGCATATTTCCATTTTTCAATAATAACAAGAAATGTAACTGTGATTTTTGTTTTTTTGCAACAATTTCCTTAAAAAAGTTAATTTAAGAAGACAAAGGACCCCCAGTGTTCATTAGCCATAGATGCCGTGTGCCACTTAGGGCGTCCCTTTTTGTAGTTCTCTTAAGCAGAACCGTTAATTAACTACGAAAGGGAACTGACTTGGTCACAATTTATTACGTTTCAGGATATCCTGTAGTACGTATTTTTTAATTTGCTTACCTCCGAAAGTGGTAAAATACTTAAAATATGTGGCAAAATAGGTTACCTTTACCATAGAAAAAGTTTCATATTTTTTAGGAAATTTTTATTAAATTTTAGGATAATATTCACTTAAAAGAAGTTCTATTTTACTTGATGTTAGGAAATATTTTCTTATTTTTAGGGATTTAAGTTCTAGTTTTTAGTAAAAAAAATTATCTAATGAACTTAAATAAAATGAAATTTTTTTTAAAACCAAAGAATCATTTCCTAACTAACAGTTAAATTTTAGATGATATATGAACTAATTAGGCGGAAAATTTTGTGTTTTCTAATAAAAAAAATTAGTTCTCCGTAGTACAATTTTTCTATAATTTAGAAATGTTTACCCAATTTTAAGTTAAATTTGTTTCTTAATTTCAAAAAAAATTTTTTAAATATTGGTAAAGAGTGTCTTTGGCTCCGTTTTTATTTAAATTTTTCCTCCATATAAGTTAATTTTTCTAAATTCTAGTTAAATTTTTTTTGAGTGTAAGTAATTAAGACCCGATTACTTAATGCCCAGTTTAAATTTAAATGAAAAACAACAACAATGGTGTCAGTTAAAGTATGAGTTAGTAGTTAACTGTACATTGTTAAAATACGGCTACGTAATACGGCTTGTTAATCTTCTATAACCAGACGGAAACTATCGGAAATCGGTCAACTGTTCAAAAAAAAATTATTGTCTTCATACCGAAGATTGTCAATTTTGGCACTCTAACTTCATTCGAACAGGATGTCACTAAATTTAATAATCTGAATATCCAACTCCTTTTCTGTAATCACTCCACACAACAATATCAATCTGTTGTGTAGTTTAAGATCTTTGTTAAAGATTTTTGTTTTACGGTACGTTTAGTGATAAATATATTTCTTTACACAAAAAACTAAAAAAAAAAAATTTGAGGACTCCCAGCAGACCTTAATTCTAAGTAGACATTCCAGCCCAAAATGGAATACAGGGTCATGTCATATAAATATACACTTACTTATTGGAATAACACACACACTTTCAATATATGTTACATACATATATTGACGCCATGTACCTACGGACACATGACAATTTATGTTTGGATGATGTAGTAAATGAATAAAAAATTTAACAAGTTCAATATGTTCATTTATATAAACATACTACTACTGCTACTACAAACTAGTTATGAGATTATATTAGGGTGCCACAAAGTTATATGTAGCGTACCATGATCACGCAGAGAAAATACATAATTACAGTATGATCACTGCTACTATATTGTACTTGCTGCAATCGGGTATGATTGTCACAACCAAGTTATTGTTTTTCTAACCTTGAGCATGTACGCTACCATCATTATTTAGTAAATATTTTACTATTTCATGATTGGCACCTTCTCAAACCATACTGTGGTAACAAAAATTCTGACTATGAAAAAAAATATGATAATTATGCAATTATAAAACGCTGGCAACAATCAATAAATAATTATACATCAAATAAAACATGACTTTGACATTTACAGTCATAATATTATCTTGTTTTCATAAAAAAACAAAATTTTATCAGTTCAGTCAGTTTTTCCTACAAAATGTCTTAAAAAAAACAATCATATATTATTTACTAAAACTAAAAAAATATCACGTCATTAAAACATTTCATCAATTGACCCATTAAGATCCATTTAATTTTTTTTAGCTTTAGAAGATTTTTTAAAGGGCTTTATCGAAAATTCCTTATTATTATTCCTTATTATTATCTACACTAATCAATTCATTGTCAAAAAGATTCTATTGAAAGATTTTATATTTTTTTGATTCTTTTCAATAAAAAGAAATAGAAATTCTTTTTTTAATAAAAAATATGTTTATTAATTAATTTTTTGTAAAAAGTTCTCAAAATATTAATAAAATATATTTTATAAGAAAAAGTCTGTAGAACCCATGATTTTTTTTTGTACGAAAAGGTTTCTTAAACAAAATAATAGATATTTATAAATTTATCTGATTAAAATATATTTAGATTCTATGGACTTTTCTTTAAACTAAAATTCTCAGATTCTCCGAACTATTTCTTAGAAAAAAGTTCATATATTCCAAAAAAAACTAAGATTCTAAGGCCTTTCTTTGAAAGAAAAATTCATAGATTCTGAAGACTTTTCATCATGAAAAATATTTAAATTCTAAGGACTTTTTCTTAAAGAAAAATTTCTAAAAAAAATCATAAAAATGTCGTTATTAAAAAAAGTCATTAGAACTTTGAAAAAATGTAAGTGTTTATCTTAAAAAAAAGTCCACAGAATCAAAGTTTTTTTGAAAGAAAAGTTTTAGAATCTATAATTTTTTCTTAACAATTTTTCTTCAAAAAGTCCTTAATATTCTAATTTTTTAGAAAAAACATATCTGAAGGAAATATTCCTAAATTTAAAGAGCTTATTTATAGTTTCTAAGAACTTTTCTTTTAAGAAATTTTTTTAGATTAGGGATAATATAATGATAATCAATTATATAAGCAGCACCACACATTACCAAATAATGTGTATAGTAATATATATCCATAGGCGCCCAAGCAATTCTTTATACGTTACTACACTAAACAGTTTTACAAGCGATAAAGTAAATGATTACTTATATCGTTATAAGGATGAGAAAAGTAATGAGTCTAAAAAGAAAAAAAAAAATATATTACAAATATTTTAAACGTTACTAAATATAATATGGTCATGATGGGAATTTAACCTTGAAACTCTGGTTACCAGCTGAGGACTCTACCCACTGACCTATCAACGCATATAATATTTAATTGTTTTAAACATAAATGAATTGTTAAAATTCGTGCTTTCGTTCGTGATATCGAAATATATATACATTACCCTATTGCTAAAAAAAAACACACAAAGTAATTTGTCTAAAAATATATTTTTAAAAATATTTCAATTATTAATTTACGTTCATAAATCATGCAATATATAACTAATGATCGCTTACTCATAAATTTATGCTTATAAAGGCAATGAGCTATCATTACAATTATTTAAAAAATAAATTATATATAAATAATTACAGATTTTATATTACAGTAAATATTGTCATTTAAAATTAATGTTAAAAAAAATATTTTTTTAAGTTAATTGTCTGATAGTTAAAATAAACGAAGTGTATAAAAAAAATAAAATAAGTGAAATATCTTTTATTTTTACGGATTTTGTGGTTAATTTGTTAAGACACAAAAAACTGACAAAAGCGAATATCATTACCTTTCACGCACGCAGGAAAAATACATCTTTGAATATGTTTACAGACAAATATATATTTGTTTAGCAACTACCATATGTATATTTGAAGAAGATTTTCAAGTATTTTATACTTATGGTTATTATACATACATATGTTTCCAGGCAAACATTGTAATATTTGTATTTCCCCACCTAAATAAACATATATATGCAATTGTAATTTTATCATTATAATCCCATAATTAAAATTTCATACTCACATTTACCATTGTTTTGTTTGTTGTCTTAAGCAAAAAAAAACCAAATATACCTTTGTTTTTATAATTATTAATAATTTGTTTGTTATAATAATAATAAATATTGCTGTTTGTTGAATATTAGAAAAAAACAAGTAAGAGCGGCTAAATTCGGCTATGCCGAATCTTATATACCCTTCACCATGGTTGGGAAAATAGTGAAGTTTATATATGAACATATATGGAATGGACATATTTATATACGGACATCTTTAAGTGGAAATTCATCATTTAGTTTAGTGATAAAACTTGGACTCTGAAAGATTTATGGTTCCCAAAAATAGGTATTTAAAAAAATTTATGTTTTGGTCATAACTACTTTCAGCAAGTATATTCTACTAAAGATTTTCGATCTTTGGATATATAAGACGTATCCATAGGTCATATTACAGCTCTAAAATTTTAGTTTTTATAAAAATTTTGATGTTTTTAGCCCATTTATGGAGTATTTAATAACGGTCTTACCGTTCTTAAGATATAAATTAATCTATTTTGGGCCCAATTTAAGGATCCCGCCCACATTTGGTCAGATGTTTTGTATTGATAACCAAGATGCTTGCACCTTATTTGGAAACTTTTCCTCTTTCCGTTCTCCAATTATACAGAAAAGCTGACCGACATCATTAAGCCAACTGTGCTGGACGCATTTGTTTTGTTAAAAAAAAATAAAAAAATAACAAAAAGTCTTAAGAAAATAAAAAAAGTGTTAAAAAAATAAAAAAAGTTAAATAGACGGGGCTCGATCGCGTGACAAAAAGAAAAAAAGTATTTGTGACAAAGCGCTTAGACCACTGAGCCATTGAAGGACATAAGCAAACGTCGTTAATAGAAGTAAATAAAGAGTTTTCGTTTAAAACAGATTTGTTTGGGTTTTATTTAAATGACAAACCTTTGTATGGATTTGTTGTTTGTGTATAAAAGGTGAAGAGGTGAAAGAAAAGAAGTTTAATAAATAAAATAAAAACAGAACAAAAACCACAAACATAATGCCAATCAGTGTTGTCATATTTTTTTTTTTCAAAAATCTTTTTAGTTCTAAAAAAAGCTTTTTTCGACCAAAAAAATATTTTTTTACAAATCGTTAAAAGAAATCACTAGAACTGCATGTGTTTTATTTCTACAAAAACGTTTGATTTAGCTGGCAAATTTGCATTTGGGATTTTATTTCGCTTTTTAATTAAAAATATTTTTGATTTCTTTAACTTAATTTTAAAAATTTGAAGGAGAATAGTTAATAATTTTTTTTTTATAAATTTTTATAAGGTGTTCACCTAGTGAACAAAATGTACCAAATGGTACCAAGAGTGCCAACACTAACTGTTCCCACCGTATGACATTAGGGAGAACTTCAGCCATCTTCACCATCAACAACATTACATTGTGTTTTTACTCTTCAACAAGGCCGCATCTCTTGTGAAAAAAAAGTTATAGAAAGTGCACAGCATCCTCAGCGAAAAAAAAACATTAATTGAAATTTTTAACCCAAATTTAAATATATAAAAAAAAAACATTAATTGAAATTCAATACCCAAATTTAAATATAAAAAAAGCATTATTTGAACTCCTCGAATTGAAAACTTAAACAAAAAAAAGAGAAAATTGTGAACTAAAACTAAAAGAAAATGCCATTAAAATTTAAAACGTTTAGTAGATTAAATCAAGGAATCTAACTTTGATTAAAAACCTTAAGTTAAAGTGCATTTAAAAACTTAACCCTAAAATTATAAAATAACTTATTGTAAAATTTAAATTCTCAAACCCTAATACCCGAAATTAAACTTAACCTAAATTTATATTTTAGGTTAGGTAAATAAATATTTTATAACGTTTAAAAGAAACAAGGCCATTTTTATTGTCCCTTTATTTTGATAGAAAACAGCCATTTTTGTTTCTACCTTAGTTAAACCCGTAAATATTCATGGTCCTTTTGTGAAAAAGAGCAGTGACCTTACAAAAAAAAAAAAGTTACAGTCCGCTTAAAACAACAACAAAAGTTTGTATATATATATATATATATTAAAATTAACAGTTTAAAACTTCACATAAAAACAACAACCGCTAAAAAGTTTTAAAATCTAGAAAATTCTAGAAAATATTTAAACAAAATTAAAAGCAAGAAGTTTGCAAACACAAAAAGTTTAAAATCTATATTGTGAATTTTGAACACAAAACAAATTAAAATCAAAAAAAAACCCACCCCAAAAAAAACGTAATTTTTAATAAAATTAAAAGTTAATTAAAACAACACAAAACAAACATACCTACATATTAAAAGTGTTATAAAATATCTATAAATAAAAACCAATAAAGGCATTTTTATTAAAAACAAAATAAATATTAAAAAATTTTATTAAAAAGAATTGTTCAAAAAAAAAAAAGCAACAATAACAATACAAAACTATTATTTTGCACACAAAACAAGTGAACAGTGAACACACATATTTTTCGTACACCACTGACAAAAAATTGAACTTTATAAAATAAAATTGTAAAATGAACAAAGAAATTAAAAACAAATTTTTGATTTAATTAGTTAATTAAAAGTAAAAAACCCTACTGACTAAATTTAAAAATATAAAGTGAACGATCAATTTTTTGCAGTACTTTGAACAAAACTGTTAAACATACAAACATATATATAAAGGAAAAAATTAGTTAACCTTGAACTTGAAATTGAACTGCATTAAGCGGGAACAAAACAGCAAAGGAAAATCAACAAAAAACAAAACACATTTATACATACATACATACACACAGAGAAGTATCCTACGTTTACCAGGTCGGTAAGTGCATTTATTTGTTACTTGTACAAATTTAATTGCAAAATAATTTATACTTACCTTAACCATTTTTTGCACCGCAAACGCCATATTAACCCTTTTTACACCGAAAACCCTTATTTAACCCTTTTTATACCGTAAAAACTGAATTAACCCTTTTTATACGGAGAACCCAAAAAACAACTCGCTGAATTATAAAAAAGAGTTTTTAACCCATTTTGTACCACGGTTAACCCGCTTATCACAGCAAACCGCATTTTAACCCTCTTTTACCCATAAACCCATACAAATATTTAAAATTAACCCGTTTTCGCCTACAAACCCAAGCGATTAAGTAAATTATTACTTTTTTACCTCATACCCTAAAAACTAAGTGCGTTTTAACCCCTTTTTTCGGCTATACCCTACCCCAAAAGTTTTGTCACCCTTAAATTTATTGTAATTACATCTAAACTTCCAAATAAATATGACTACATTAAGGTCTTTGTGCAAGGGTTTTTTGATTTTGACCCAGGGAGATTTAAAGTCTTTTGATGAGGAGTATAAAAGACTTAGGGAGAACCCTCAATCAGCTGCGGTGATACGGTGTCAACAAGGCGAATTGGAAGAACTGTGGAATAAAATAAGCACCCGATTCATAGTTATACAGGAGTCCCCACTCCTTGATAAACCGAAAGAAGTGGATACCGTTAATCTCGACGACATCGAACAGGAGTATGTGGAGGCTAAGGCGCGTTATAGAAGTGCAAAATACTCCTTGGTAGATGACCTTGAGGCAGCCACCAAGTCTGTAACTCCTGAAAGTTTAGGAGCAGCCTCAGTTAGTCAAAACACCCTACCCACCCAAGAGGATTTAACCTCAATTAGAGTCTCACCCTGTGAAATACCCGTTTTTGATGGGGAATTTAAAAATTGGGCCACTTTTAGAGATTTGTTTAAGGCCATTATTATAGACAACAAGCGGAAAAGTGGCATCGAAAAGTTGTGCTACCTTAGGGAAAAGGTACGAAAGGGGGCGAAGTCAATAGTCGATGACGCACCATCGACGAATGAAGGGTTTGACATCGCCTGGAGAGAATTAACTAAGGAATATGAGAACGTTCGCATGCAAGTGAATGCTCAATTCCGAAAGTTACAGAATTTACCCATTGTAAATGTCCAGTGCGGAGTAGCTATAAGAAGGCTTCAGAGAACAATAAATAGTTGCATAGCGACACTAGAAACATTGGATTATGGGAAGGATAGATGGGGAGATGCGATGATTGTATTCATTTGCACTTCCAAGTTACCCAAAGAAACTCTCGTTATATTCGAGAGAACCCTCACAGACAATACTGTGGTCCCATCGTGGGAGGATTTAGATAATTTTTTGACAGCGGAGTATAGAGGTCTTGAATCCGCGACTGATGCCAAAGCTATCTCTCCTCTAACAACACAATACCCAAACCAAAACCCAATTAGGAACCCAACCCAAAACCCAACTAGAACATCAACCCAGAACCCAAGATCAAATGAAAGAAGAGGCAATACTTTTCTCACAATAACCCACACACCCAGAAAGCAGACACATTTTGGTAAATCTCAAAATGAACGAAAAGTCTCAAACCCAACCCCAACCCACCCACCAAAATACGATGGACCCGATGGTTCAATCTGCATGCTTTGCAGAAGCAATCATACTGTTAGGGAGTGTCGTAAGTTTACTTCTTTGGGAGTAAACGAGAGAATAGATTTCGTTAAAAAGAACGGAATCTGTTACAATTGCTTGGCTGTTGGCCATGCAATTAAGGATTGCCGCAGTACGTTTACGTGTAGGCAATGTGGTTATCACCATAATACCCTATTGCATAAACCCACTCCTGCCTCAAATACCCAAAACACCGGAAATAATGCGAATGATTTAGCTCAACAGTCAACGTCACGAAATGCGGCGCAGTCTTTCACAACGGTCACCCCTACGAATAAATCTTACACCAGAAACAGGAAATTATTGGGAACAGCGATTCTAAATGTTGAGGTTAATGGCGAATTGTTTCCGGCAAGAGCGCTTATTGACCCAGCTTCAGATGACAGTTTCATCACAGACAACTTCAGGCGAAAGTTGCAAATACCCACCACACCCATATTTGCTGAAATCGCAGGGCTAGAGGACCTTGGTTCTACTCAATCAAATAAATTATGCAATTTGACATTAATTTCTAACACCCAAAAAGATTTTAAAATGACAATGCAAGCAATTGTCGTGAAAGGAGTTTCCAGTCATTTACCCACCCATGACATAAACCCAAATATCACCAAAAAAATAGGCGACATTAAGTTAGCTGACCCGAAATTCTACGCGAGCCGACCTGTCGACATGTTAATCGGCAGCGAATATTACCCGGAAATCTTCTTAAAAGGCGTTAAGAATGGTTTTCTTGGTACCCTTATCGCTCAAGAGACCAAATTCGGATGGATATTGACAGGTCCAGTTGACGAATCACGCGAAACACAAACCGTCGTATCATTTTTCAACTCAAGTACTCTTGATAAGTGTATAACTAAATTTTGGGAAATTGAAGAAGTCCCGAGAAAACCCATTAAGTCTTCCGAAGATTCTTTTTGCGAAGAACATTACACGAAAACAACCCTGCGCTTACCCGATGGCCGTTATCAGGTAGATCTTCCGTTTCGAACCCCACAAATGGAGTTAGGAAACTCTCGCCATATAGCGATGGCACAATATTTAAGGAACGAGAAGAATCTGATGAAGAAACCCGAGCTAAAGGAAGAATATGATAACGCGCTGCAAGAATATATTGACTTAGGTCATATGAAACCCGTTAAATATTACCCAAATGCTTCTTCAAATACTAATTATTATTTACCCCATCACGCTGTCGTAAAAATGGATCGTATTACGACAAAAGTTCGAGTTGTTTTTAATGCTTCGAGCAAAACATCGAACGGCAGAAGCTTAAACGATGCGTTATTTACTGGTCCTACACTGCAACAAGATTTAGTTGTTGTAATTTTAAAATGGCGCTTTTATAAGATCGTTTTTAATGCCGACATTACGAAAATGTATCGGCAGATCTTATTGAATTCTACCCACACACCCTTTCAGCGAATAATATTTCGTAAAAGCGTCAACGAACCCATTCAGGATTATGAGCTTCAAACAGTCACGTTCGGAGTGAATTGCGCACCCTATTTGGCAATTCGCACTCTTTTAGAACTGGCTAAAGATGTTCAAACTACCCACCCAATAGCGTCTCAAATTTTGAGAAGCAATATGTATGTTGACGATGTTTTAGCTGGTGCTCATACCATTATTGACGCTAAAAAAGCTCAACAGGAGTTGATCACAGTGCTGGACTCAGCCGGCTTTCCATTAAGAAAATGGATTTCAAATACTGCTGATCTTTTGAACACATTACCCGAAGATCATCTACTCGATGTTGACCTACTTACCCCACCGCATTTAATGAGTCCATAAAAGAAAAGTTTGGGCATCTTGCACTGGCCGATCCCAACTTTTATTCCAATGCCCCGGTGTCTATGGAAATCGGTGGTGACCTATACACCACCATTTTGAATACAAACACCATCACTATAGCGGGTGGATCTCTAATGGCCCAGGATTCCACTCTTGGGTGGCTCATAATGGGATCGTTCTCTGGATAATCTAACCCAATTATAATTAAAAGTATTTGTAAAAATTTACATACCCTACACACTTTAATACCCATAAAGATTGAACCAATACTAAAGTCTATTTTTCGATTTTATTTACAGATACGTAAAGGCGGGGAGAATGTTCACCTAGTGAACAAAATGTACCAAATGGTACCAAGAGTGCCAACACTAACTGTTCCCACCGTATGACATTAGGGAGAACTTCAGCCATCTTCACCATCAACAACATTACATTGTGTTTTTACTCTTCAACAAGGCCGCATCTCTTGTGAAAAAAAAGTTATAGAAAGTGCACAGCATCCTCAGCGAAAAAAAAACATTAATTGAAATTTTTAACCCAAATTTAAATATATAAAAAAAAAACATTAATTGAAATTCAATACCCAAATTTAAATATAAAAAAAGCATTATTTGAACTCCTCGAATTGAAAACTTAAACAAAAAAAAGAGAAAATTGTGAACTAAAACTAAAAGAAAATGCCATTAAAATTTAAAACGTTTAGTAGATTAAATCAAGGAATCTAACTTTGATTAAAAACCTTAAGTTAAAGTGCATTTAAAAACTGAACCCTAAAATTATAAAATAACTTATTGTAAAATTTAAATTCTCAAACCCTAATACCCGAAATTAAACTTAACCTAAATTTATATTTTAGGTTAGGTAAATAAATATTTTATAACGTTTAAAAGAAACAAGGCCATTTTTATTGTCCCTTTATTTTGATAGAAAACAGCCATTTTTGTTTCTACCTTAGTTAAACCCGTAAATATTCATAAGGTATGACCTAAAATAGTTGCACTCAAAGGGAAATTATGTATAAAATTTTCTTAATATATGAGAAATAAAATGGTTTAAAAATCTTTTTATAAATTCTTTTAAATCGGAGCAAAAAATAGAAATAAAACCGTTTGTATCTTGTTTGTATCAGAGGGTTTTTAAAAAAATTTTTATGTTTTTAGCCTATTTATGGATTATTTAATTATTAACATAAAATTTTATTTAAATTAATTATTAAATGTTAAAAAAATAATAAATAAACTAAAAAAAAAATCTTAAGAAAACAAAAAAAAAAATGTACAAAAAAAGTGAATTGACCGGGATTTGAACCCGCGACCCTTCCACCTGTGGTGAAGGGTATAAAAACGTTTGTATTTTGTTTGTATCAGAGGGTTTTTATAAAAATGTTGATGTTTTTAGCCTATTTATGGATTATTTAATTATTAATATAAAATTTTATAAAAATTAATTATTAAATGTTAAAAAAAACCAAAAATAAACAAAAAAAAAAAGTCTTAAGAAAATAATAAAAAAAATTTACAAAAAAAAGTGAATTGACCGGGATTCGAACCCGCGGCCTTAGAGAAAAAAAGTATTTGTGACATAGCGTCTAGACAACTGAGCTATTGAAGCTCACACAAAATCATCGTCAATAGAGGTACATAAATAAAAGTCTTCGTTCATTAGAGATTTGTTTAGTTTTTATTTAAATGAAAAATCTTTGTATGTGTGTTGTTTGTGTATAAAAGGTGGAGATGAAAGAAAAGAATTTTAACACATGGATGTGTTTGTTATGCGTAAAGTTCTACATACATATTAAACAAAGGGATTTTACCGGAAAAATTAGAGGTAGTCCTGGTTTTTTTGCTAATATCTCAGCCATTTATTAACCGATCTGTCTGATTTTTAATAGCAAATAGAAATGGATCACATGTAACAGAAATAAATAACAATCAAGTCCTCATCATGTCTGGGGTCTTCGAAAAACCCATTTCAACACACAGACGGACAGGCGGACATCGTTAAATTAACTTCGCTCTTCATAAGGACCCATAATATATAAACTTTATAGGGTCTAAGATCAATATTGTAGAAATTACAAACGGAATGACAAACTTATATATACCCTTCCACCTGTGGTGAAGTGTATAAAAAATTCAAACATGTATACATTCACAACACAATCATCATGGCATCATGCGTAGCTAAAAATTTTGTAGTTTGTTCATTCTGGTTTCAAGGGTCCTTGGTTCAATAAAAATTGTTTTCAGTTCAGTTAAAAATAAAGAAACATACATTAATTTTTCCAAAAAAATATTTATATTATTTTTTATACATTTTTTTCTAAATTATTTACTGCCATTAACTGATTTTTTTCAGTTTCATTTTTTTTTCATTTGTATGAATTTTAATAAAAATTTATCGACGAAAAGGAAATTTTTAGGGGTATTTATTACCGTTACAGTTATTATAAAATTAAATTTTTTTGTCTTTTTAAAATAATTCCTTTATTGTGTTTTATTCATATTATTTGTTTATATTTTTAATTATTTTAATTTAAAACACAAAAATTTTAAGAAATAAAAATTTGAAACAATTCCAAATAAATAAAGAATTATTTATACACTCACAATATATTTTCCGTTACCGACTGTAGTTTATTTAAAAAGTAATACGTAAAGTTTGTTTTTAAATGAAGAATCAATTGAAATTCATAGAAATAATTTTTTTATCTATTTGAATCAGTCATTCAAAAAAGAAACTATAAAAATTTAAAGACATTTTGTAGGAGTTGATATTTTCTGTTAAATGTAAAATTTTATTTTTTCTGTTTCTAAAAATTGGAATTCATATAATTTTTTTCCTCCAAAATAGTGTGCTTATATACAAAATTATTTCAATCAAAATTACAAGAAATTATTCAAATATAACCAACACATAAAGCCAATAAAAATATATCCATCCGTGTGTGTTGTGTTTTGTAATTACATACAAATAAAAAAAAACTTTCAATTTGAAAAACAAACCACAAAAGTAGTATTTTTTCTAACTTTTTGTCAGTAAAAATTTGATGGTTATTTTAAACGACTTTCTATTATTTTTACTACTTTTGTTGTTTATTAAACAATGATTAAAAATAAACAACAAAATGGGTTGAATATAATGAAAAATCAGCAGTTCTCTTTTTGACTGTATTTTCGCTTATATTAATGTGTATTTTAAGTTGTTTTTAACGAAATAATATTGTGAGTGTATTTACAGAATTAGTAGGTAAAATTCAAATATTTATTTTAACTGCATAATCATTCGTATTAACTAACTTGTCAGCTGTTTAATTAATATTTAAAAGCAAATGCCAAAACCCATATGATTTAAGTGAAAAGTAAGTAGACCGGTTTTTAAATGAAATTTAATTTATTCTATTTTTTTAAGTGTTAATAAAAACCACCCTAATTGTACACATATATGGTACATACATGTCGGTATCTCTGTGTACACTTGCAGGTTGTAGATTTTGTGTTTGGTTTGTATTCTGGCTTGTTGCTTAAAGCATATGTTGAAAACTTAATGAAATTTATAGAGAAATTCTCTTGCTTATACAAGTACTTTCCCCCGGAGAGTATTTCATAAATACAAAAAAAAAAAAAAGAAAACATTTAAAGAAAAATATAAAGAGGCAAACAACTAAATAAATTGGAATTTATAATGTTTAAACAGAGTTGCATCGTTGTTGAATTATTTTTACTTTCTAAGATACAAAAAAATTATAATTTATGTTTAAATTAATTTATACTACAACTGTTTGCTTGCTGCCGTTGATGTTGGAAGCCATTGTTAACGCAGCAAAGAGAAGTTATTAAAATGAAACTTGTATAATAAAATTTAGTTAATGAAATTATAAAAGATTTAAATGTTAAAAAAATAAACATTTCCATAAAATAATAATTATATAGCACAAAGGAAAATATACATAACATATCCCAAGGTACTTTGGTGATGATGTAAAAGAAAATTATACGTAATTGTTTAAAACCACTAAAGGAATGCTCAAAATTTTCCTACCAAAGCGTATACGTAATAATAATTTGTATAATAATATCACTCATACGCATGTGACTACCGAATCATATTCTGTGTGTTAATATATCGCATAACTGTAATATTGAATGCAATAAACAAGGGAATTTGCACTGAAATTTTAATATTTTATCATGGACTTTATACTTGAATATTTTTATATATTTAAATTTCAGTCCATTATGTTTTAAAAAGGGAATTATAAGCTTTGGGTACGTAAATTTTCAAATTTCTAAGCAATTTCAATCATAGAAGTTGTTTTTTGTTTTTTCTAAAATGTAATTACACTAATACCCCGGTTTGCGTCGCTAATGGGGACCGGAGAAATGCGACGCAAATCGAAACGACGCAAACCGAAACACCTTTTTCCATTCATTTATATTGATTTTTATTTGGTTGGTTCTAAGTCACACCATTTTTGCTAAAAAAAAAGGATTTTTTAATAAAAAAACACCATTTTATTTAATTAATTTTGTATTTCAAGATTTTATTAAAATATAAATATAAAAAATCATAGGAAAAACATAAAAAACATTGTATGTATTAATAAAAAGTCTTAATCGGTCTTTTTTATTCTGAGCTAGAGTTATCCAAATTGATTATTGCTTGCACAGTTTGATTTGGCAATCTTGCTGTTTTTTTTATATAATTGTCTAAAGTCTGTTGGATTGTTAGAGCTTTTTTTCCAAATAAATTTCCTTATAACAACTAATAGCGTCGGCTACATTTCTAGACACTTTTAAACTGCGATCTTCATCGGGATCATTATTTTCAAAAATTTCCATGGCTTGTGATATCAACTGCATCGCTTCAGAAATTTTAGCTGTGCTAAGTTTTTTTTGTATTGCTTCGACTGCAAGCGTATGTGGTTCATCGCCCATCGCGTTATTAATCTCAACTGATATCAAACTTTCATTATCTAACTCTTCGTCGTATAACAAAAGTTCGTTAATATGTATCTTCTTCTTCCATTCCTTCAAAATTTACTTTTTTAGCTGATTCCCCAAGTTGTTTAGAAACGTTCGGAACATCATTAATGTCATCAATATTTTTATGAATACATTCGGGCCATAATTTGCGCCTTTTCCTTCTTTTCATGACAGGTTTATATTTTCAATAGCCATCATGATATTATATTTCTTCCAAAAATCTTTCATGGTAGGCGTATCATCTCTATCAGGCATATCATCTCCATTTTCATCTCTATCAGTTACTTTTAGAAGTTGACTAAAAGTTCTTCTCAGATAATAGGCCTTGAAGTTGGATATAACACCTTGATCCATTGGTTGTATTACTGATGTGGTATTTGGGGGCATAAAAACTACTTTTATATTTTCAGAATAATCATCAGAAAAAATAGGATGACCTGGTGCATTGTCTAGTAACAAGAGAACTTTAAACTCAATATTTTGTGAAGAACAATAAGCTTTCAACTCAGGAACAGCACAGTTTTCCATCCAATCTTTAAATAAGGAAGCAGTCATCCACGCTTTTTCATTTGCTCGCCAGTACACAGGAAGTTCGCTTTTTTTAACATTTTATAGAGCTCTTGGATTTTCAGACGTGTAAATTAAGAAAGGCTTAAATTTAAAATCTCCGGCTGCATTTCCTCCTAAAAGAAGTGTAAGTCTATCTTTGCTAGATTTATGACCAGCGGCAGACTTTTCGGATTTTGAAATATACGTTCTTCCTGGCAACCGCTTACAAAAAAGCCCCGTTTCATCAGCGTTTAAAACTTGTTTGACAGAATACCCACCTTCTTCAATAATTGCTTTTAATTCCAGTTTTAGCTTGCATTAAAAGGAGAATCTGCACTAGCAGATTCTCCTTTTAATGCAATGTTATGCAAATTTGCACGAGCTCGGAAACGATCAAACCAACCTCTGCTTGCTTCAAATGTTTCTGCACTTTCGGCACTTGCTAATGGATAACTTTCTTGAAGATCTTTAAATAAAGTTAAGGCTTTCTTCTGAATTACCATTTGGCTCAATGGCATTTTTGCTGATTTGATTTTCTATCCAAATGCTAAGAAGGGATTCCATTTTTTCCATTAAAGGACTTCTCATTTTTATAATTTGTTTATGTTGTAATGATGTGGCTGTTTCCGAAAATTTTTTTATTTTATCAGCGTCTCTGGAACAAATGGATTTTACTGTAGATGGGGCTAGCCAAGGTTTCTTCCAATGTCTACTGCTTTTTCCCCTGATTTGAAACGTTTTAAAATGTCCAGTTTTTCTTCCAAAATTATTTGTTTTCTTTTTTGACTCATTGTTGAAAATATTTGGGTTAAACTTTACTTCAACAAATGTAATTTGAAACTAATAACAACCTTCAACTGGTAGCCAGTGGACAACCTACACAAAAACTAAACTAAAACGGGTAATCCCCTTTTTCTGTTTGAGTTACATATTTATACACACACACATTAAAATTGTTTTGCTAACGATGCAAATCGAAGCATTAACGTCGCAACTTCGAAGCATTCGACGCAAATCGAAGCCATAACGACGCAACTTCGAAGCATGCGACGCAAACTGAAGCATAAACGACGCAACTTCGAAGCGGCAGACATTTTATAAACGACGCAACTTCGAAACGACGCAAATCGAAGCGACGCAAACCGGGGTATTAGTGTAATGTCTTTCAAATCCCTCTTTACTTAATATTTCTCACATAAGCTTTCCAAAGAAACACACAAAAATTTCATTCACTCTTAACAGAAATTTTCCACCATCACATCAATAATGTTTGTTACCTGTCTCATGCAGTAAAAGTTAAAGATTTTAAAAATTTATCACTTTTGTTAAAAACTCAAGTACAAACACACTCTTTGCATACAAAATGCATTGATCATTGACTAAGGAACAAAATATTGGAATACATAAACTTGTTCACATTGTTTTACATGTGTCTATAATTTTAAACTTTTTTTTTTTTTTGTGAAATTTTCTTCATTAGTATTCATTACATGCTAAATGTTAATTACAAAAAATGAAACTCAAAAAAGGAATCTGAAAGTACTTTACTGTAATTGTTCTTTGAAGCGTTAAATTTGAATTGCAAAAATGTGAAGAAAAAACTTATGATAAAGTTTTTATCAGAATACAAAAGCATACACAATATGTTTTATGGCAGTTTGTAGTCTGTCAACGGAAAGTAGCATCAGATGAACATTATAACAAACATGGTAGATACAAATAGGGATAGAGTCAAATTCTTTGTTGAATAAGACATTTTTTTTTGTTGTTGTTAAACCACAAAAATACATCAAGTATTAAGAGTTTATACTTACATACACACTCATAGACACATAATATTTGAATGTATTTACATGCACTCATACATATTTGATAAGTGGTTTTGTAAAGAATGTTTACACTTAACAAAATTTTTTTTTAAATATAATCTTAAGAAAATTTCTAATCTTAAGTTTTAAGGAATGATGTAAGTGGTCACATGAAGATTGCTGAGATCTTTATAAACAGCCCAGTCTCAGAAGTGGAGGTTAGGTTTTTAACGAAACTGGTTATCAGTAAGAACTTTTACATCATGTTCTTTGAAAGGAGCACATGGACCAATCGCATATGGAGGAGGGAGCTGAGGATCCCAGGCTCGAAGCAGGCGAATAAGGACACGGGGTTGAGTGTCTACGGAACTGGGTTCTATTGTATATTTTTTATACTTATATTTGTGCAAAGAAGTGCCTACAGAGAGGCATAGTTGAATCTTGTATCTACATTCTTTCTGACACTAGAAAACAACTGAGGAAAATACTAGAGGGTGCACAATAGATCTACTTGGTCGCGGTGCTGGAGATACGGACTACTCAACCCAACTACATCGTCAATGGTAAATCGTTCTTTCTGACAGTTAAGGTGCATTTGGGCTCTTATGACCTATAAAGTGTCATCTGTATTTTTCATGGAGTACATATGGGCTCTCTATCAATTTGGTAAGAAGAACTTGCTTAAAATGGGGTAAATTCTTGCTCACGAGAGGCATAAGAGTAACGAAAGACCTGAGTGTCTGGCCCGTTGACCCTTCATCTGTTACAACAATTCTGTGTGTTACCTACGGTTCAGATTATATACGCTACTGGGAAACATCTGTTGAACAACTCCAAGCCAAGGGATTTATTTCTCTTTCCAGTAGAGGGCTGAGGAGAGTCTTGTTCCTTAGCATGGGGTATCAGAGGATCTTAATAGGATACTTCTATTGGTCAACGGCAAGTTAAGCCTTTTATTCTCTTTCCTGTGGAGAGTCTATGTCAATCTTTTTTTTGCGTGCATCCAACACTCAGGGGATCCCCTATAAATGCAGTACATTGCGTTGATTCAAGGATAATAGATTATAAGAAGGAAAGGGAGCCGTGTCATTAGATTTGTTTATTAGATTTGAGTTTGTCTGCATTGTAATTCTCAGAGAACACCTCCGGCGGAGTCGATTCCACATACGGCAAGTTTCTCTGATGAGCGAATTTTTCCTGTAATGCGGTCTATTGGAAAATTGACTAGAAACGGATGTGCTCTACTAGCTAAGCGGGTGTTGCAAATGAAAATCTGGCCTCTAGTTTACAGAACCAACGCCCTTCTATGGACACGAACCAGAAGCTATAAAATCGACTTTGGAACTCCAGCCCATATATGGGGGATTGTATTCCATCTTCGGTCAGATATACATAACGAGCCATTTAAAATTTAAATTTGAATCGGCTATAAAAAATACTGCTTATTTTTTAAAATTTATATTTTTATTGGAAAGGTTAAACTTTGCCATTTAAGAATGGAACAGACGGTAACGCTTACCGTTGACGGTAACGGCGGCTCCTTGCCGCCGAAGAAAAATGGCCCACCAAAGAGTGACTCGTTGTGGATGCATTGGCATCTCAATAGTCACGTGAGGGTTCTCTGAACACCGTATGCGGCAATTTTGCTTATTGAAATAGCCACCGAGATGAAAATGAGCTTCATATGAAAACACAATTTTTGAGTAAAATTCTTCATCTCCTGCCAAACAATCTTCTGCCCATTGGGCGAAGCGGAAACGCATCGGATGGTCATGAGCTTCAGTTGTTGGACAAATTTAACTTTGTAAGCCTTCATTCGGAGGTCTGTATACAAAATTTTTCTCAAAGAAGTGCGAGAAATGTTCAGTTCCTGAGATCGATGACGAGTCGATGTTCTTGGTCATTGTCAGCCACAGCAGCAATGTTTCAGATTGAACGCAGTGGACGAGAAGGCCGGTCTCTTCTCGAAAAATTTTCACGTAAATTTCTTACAGACTCACTACTTTGGAAGTAAGTTTTTAATATTTCCCAATTTTGTTCGAGCGTATAGCGTACCATTTTGCAAATGTCAAACATAAACCTGAAAAAAAAAAAATAAAAATGAATGTAATTCTACCTTTCAAAGTAATCGGTAGATCAAATTTTAAATGGCTCACCTACAGGGTGGTGTAAATAGTAAATTAGGTTCTACACCGATTTAGAAACCAAGGTACTTGATTGCTTCTTTCGACACTAGAAAAACATTTCAGCAAAAATTACACATAATTATTCCTCAATATTATTAACACCCATATGTACCGTTGACAATGTTGGATCCACAGCCCAATGAGACAACAAACATTGGGTTTGGCGCACATTCAAATTTACCCAATTCACGCAACCCCACTCAGAGATTGTTAAAAGTTCTTGATTGTGTGTGTCATTCATTATCTGCCCTCAGTCTCAACAGGACATGACCTACGATCGAAGGAAAAGCAATGACATCTTCAAAAACGAAAATTGAGTAGAAAGCTTAACCAAGGAGGTATTTAAGAATTATATGAACGGACAGGACAGAACTTTGCGGCACCCTTGATCCCAACTGCAATTCATTTAATGAGATCCCATCTATTGGACCTTGAATTAATAATGAGAGTTTCACACAAGAGGCCTCCACTAGTATATGTACCAATAGTCCAGTTTCCAATGTCTTGCCGCTAAAATCTATTGTGAATGAGCGTCTTTGGCAGCTTTTGTCATTTGGCTGAAACGTAAACAACAATACTAAATATTGCCGCAAATATGTCTAATTCCGTAGCTGGTAAGTTTTTCTTACGCGGAGTAATTCTTCATTACTTTATTAATTTATTATATCGAATCTTAGTGGAAGTTTACGCATGTTTGGTGATTTTGAGCTGGAAGACAAGGAACGGCCTTTGACCCGGCCAAAAAGTTTGAAGACAAAGAATTGGAGTCATTGCTCTATGTTTCTTCCACATAGACGCTTCATAAGTTGACAGAATCATTGGAAGCAGATAAAATAATAGTCAGCAAACGCCTAAAAGCCATTGGATAGATTCAAAAGCAAGGAAAATGGGAGCCATACGTGCAAAAGCCGCGTGACGTCGAAAGTCGATTTTTCGCTTGTGAATAGCTCTTCGAACGCCAAAAAAGGAAAGGTTTTGCATCGCACTGTGACTGTCGATGAAAAGTCATGGGTTTTGCCCAAACAGCCATCAACATCCTTCGCAAGCCTGAATATTCATGGCATGAAACTTTTGTTCTTTACATTGGTAGGACCAGTGCAGCGTGATCTACTACGAGCTGCTTAAACTGAATGAAACGACTACGGGGGAATGCTATCGCACTCATGCGTATAGATCGTGCACTGAAGCAAAAACAGACTTCCGACTACTATTTGTTCCTGTCACTTCATATAAACGATGCAAAAAATGCGTCAACAAACTTATGGGAAAAAATAATAAGAACAAATAGTTCCACTATATATGGAACAAATATCAGTCTGTCAAATCGAGGTAGGTAGAGCAGTGCCCTTGAAACAATTTACATTAATGGCAAAAAACAAAACTAGAATCTGGAAACAAGCGAGAAGTCACTTTCAATTAATTTTCTTATTGTACTACAAATCTACTTTCAATATAAGTAGCTGTGTTATGCAATTTAAAGTAAATAGCTGCCACGATACTTAATGATACTGCCAAAGTAATGGAGGTTTTTTAATCATAAAATTTAAGATTTATTTGTGTTTTATACAATTGTTTTTCAGAGTGTTTTCATTCTTGTGTCAGTATAAATAAATTTGTATAGTCATGTTTGTCAGTATCAGCTTGACAAATGTAACACATGTGAAAAATGTTGGTGAGAATTTGTTTCAAAGTTTTAAAGAAAATACAATAAAAGTAGAAAATTTTACATAGGTGTTTTATTCATCATTTTTATTATTTTCAAAGAAACGAGTATGAAGTGCATAAGTAAGGAATATTAACCCTCAACAAAAAAATGCTATTGTCATGTTTGTATTATTTTTGCTTTATACTGCATTTACATTATGCTAGAAATCTCATTTTGATGAAAATCGAGTCCATAACTGGATTTAAAACCAAATTTTCCATACAAAGAAAACAAATTTTACAGCCAGATTTTCCGAAAATCCAGTCTTATAATTATGTTTATAATATGTTTATTTAATATTGTAATGGAGTTTTATTCATTGGGCTGTGGTAGCTTAGTCGCGCCCAGGGTTTATCTGAGGACTCTTAAAAGTAAATAATAATACAGTTTATTTGCCTTTTCCAAGGTAAATGCAAATATTAAGCTTTGTTTATTTTTACATATATTTACGATTCTAATAATTACATGAATAACACGTTGAACAGAAATATTTTCCCTTCTCCTGGTAACACACTGGCTGCGAATGTGACGACGCACGGGTTTTGTGTTGATAATGACACACGGGGTATGTATATAATGACGCACAGACTGTGTTTATAATGAAATACGGATTGGGTGAGTGATGAGGCTGTTTTTATAGTTACACACGGGCTGTGTCAACAAAAACACATGGGTTGCATAAATGTTGAGGAAATGGCTGTGTCTGATTCGACACGTGGTTTACGTGAGTGTTAATGCACTGGCTGTGACACACGGGTTGTGTGAGTGATAAGTAACTGGCTGTGTTTGTAATGACACACGCTATGTGTTAACGGGTTACGTAAGTGATGACGCACTGGCTATGTTTATAATGACACACGGGCTTTGTTGAGAAAGACACACGGATTGCGTAACTGACGCACTGACTATGTTAATAGTAAAACGGGCTGTGATAACCATAACACACGTGTTGCGTAAATGTTGACGCACGGGCTGTGCTACTGATGTTAATGATGATACAGGAGTTGTGTTGGCAATAATACCCGGGCGGTACAATGACAAAATACACAGGTTGTTGCACGGTTTGTGCTAATGATGACGCACGGGCTGCATTGAGAATCACACACGGGCTGTATAATGATGACACACGGGTTGTATGCTGAGTTACCTCTGCGTTAAATCGCCAATAAGGCACCCGAATCCGCTGTAGGGCAGTCAGCCTAAGCCGCTGTGAAGGAATCAACCGAAGTCGCTTTGGAGCAGTCAACCAAAGTTTGCAGAAGAGCTGTCAACCGCAGGTGCAGAAGAGCTAACAACCAAGGTTGCTGTACTTACAGATGTAAAGGACGATACACTATAAAGAACCAGACTCCCGACTGTAAAACAAACTGGAAAGATTATACAAATTATTTTATTTACCTAACGAGAATTATATTCAATAATGACAGTGTTGGTTATTTATACTAGCTAGCAGAGATGGAAAATATGGTACAATTGTACTTTTTTTTGGTACATTTTTACCTTGGTTGGTACCGTGGTACTACCGCGGCTCATTTAGTACAATTTGAAATTTTTTCAAATTTTTAATTTATAACTTGATAAAACAACATAACATAAAGTCGACTTTTTTTAAAAACAGTTTTTATTTATTCAGCTACTATAGTAAAAAATAAAATCAGTTTTAAGTTGAACCGGCTCTAAATTGGTGTCATCTCAAATGTATCAAATGTTTGCATACACATTGTACTAAAATATTCGGAAGTGGCAAGATTGACAGCTGATTTTAAATTACCTCTCAAAACAAAAAAATAAGAAAAAAGTGTATTATTGTTAAAAAGCAATTAAATGACTTTAAATTTTTTAATAGCAAATCCTGAAAAAGTTAAATTGCCCTCAAAAAAATTAACGATAAATTTTGTTTCACCCTGTAAATTTAAATTTTTTTAAGTCTTTTTAGTGTCTATGCAAATCTGACTCAATACGATAAAATTGTTAAAAAAAGCGAGGATCGAAAAAGTACAATTTGTTTGTCTGGTTGGTACAATAACAGAAAACATATTTTCCTTCCCTGCTAGCTAGGCATGTCTGTGTTGGTAAAAATTATTACCATCTGGTTTGTATTAAATTTGTGTAGGTATTTAAAATATGTAAGTCGCTATATTGGGATGTAATTTGCAACGTTAATGTATGTAGTATAGAAATATTGTGGAAATCTGGCATCACCTTGAGTAAAAAATGTAAACAAATAATTATTTATTAAATTTGAATGCAGCACCCACTTTCTTTTTCTTTGCCTCTAGCGAAGAAAATTTTTGCAAACAACATTGTAACAGTGACGGCAAGTTTTACCATGAACAATGTAAAATTTCTTGCTTACAAATAGTCACTTCTCATTAGAAACACTGTTATAATCTATATTAACATTATTTCTTTTATCTGGATAAAAAATTTTGCATTCCGCCATGTCAATTTGTAAAAAAAATTATTTTTAAAGCCGCTATAATTGATGTCCGGCAGCACCACTACACTAAACCAAAAAAAGCTGTAAGATTAATTAAATCCATATTAAATTCATGAATGGGGGTGATCACTGCACAGCTAACATAACCCTTTCATTGAGTTAACACGTTTTTTAGTATATTTTGACGTTTAATTATTTGATGTGGTATTGTCTTGACAAAATATTTAATCAATTTCAGTGCTTATTTTGTGTGTTTCACCATTTCAACGATGCCTTTTGTTTATGTCAACCCTATTTTATAGACTCATTATAAATTTTTAATTTAAATTTCAACATTTTTTAATTGTTGCACCAATTTTCTTAAAATAATAAACGGCTTTCATAAGTTTATTTTTTTAAAGAAAATAAGTGAATTTGATAAAATAAAAAAAATTGAAACATGAAACTAATAATTAGAGTAAAGTACTTAAATTTGGACACAACAAATGAAAATTTTAGTATACAAAGCTGTATAAATTTATTTTAATTACTAAAATGGGGTTTTTGGAAATTCCTAAGGATAGGAGCAAAAAAGAGGGAAACCCTGCTCTGACGGCCTGCCCACACCCATTAAATTATAAATCTGAAATTTAAAATATACGTTCCCTGAATCACGGATATGGTCTATTTTGAAATTTTTGTAGAGGACGTGGTAAAAATGGGACTTCAAAGGGCGAAAAGTCTTCCCCTTAACGGCCTGCCCAAACCGTTGTAGCTAGGAAGTTGAAATTTGGTATGAAGGCCTCTCCTTCGGCGTAGACATCAGCTAAGACGGGATATTTGGAAAAACCTACGGGGATGGGCAAAAAAGGGTAAAATCTCGATCCTACCAAAACCGTTGGAATTAGAAAATTTAAGATCTTCCCCGATCGGACGATATTTTTGGAAATTCCCACAGAGAGGGTAAAAAGGAGAAAGTCTACCCCTTAACGGTCTGACCAAACCTTATAAGCCTAAAACCTGAATTTTGAAACACGTACTTCCTGAAGTATGAGAATTTTCTCCAGAGACTTTGTAAAAATGGGGTTTCAAAGGGCAAACAATCTCCCACTTAATGGCTTGCGCAAACACCTGGAACTAGGAAGTTAAAATTTAGTATGAAGGCTCCACCTTCTGTGTATAAATCAAATAAGTTGGAATTAAAAAAAAAAAAATAATAAAAAGAAAAAACAATTTTTTAAAACTCTTAACTCTATATAACCCCCCTTAATTTGAGTCTATCGTTTCTGCTTTTCATTCTTTCTTAAGTGTTTCATTTCAAAAGCAATTCCTTTAAATATTTATGTTGGCCCAAATAATTTTGGAATTTCTGATTTTAACTTATCATCACTTAAGGATTTTTGTTTTTTCTTTCATGCTTGTCAACATATGTTGGTATATCATAAATCAAATCAACACAAATATACCACATCATCAAGCATTAAAAAAAACACTGCACGCACGTTTAATTTGTAAGCGAAAAAAACCATAAATGTAAAAACAAATTTTTAATCATAACTTTTTAATATGCGGATATTATGTGTTTAGAGCACAAAACCACAAAAAAGACATGATTTTTGTTATTTATTACTGCAGCCATCCCTTTTATAACGCGTTTTTTTTTAAATTATAATGCGGTTTAATTAAAACGCGGTTTTCCAAAGTATGCCTTCGCTCACATAACGCGGATTAATACAAAGCGTAATTTTTCGTTTTTAAAGTCTTTGTGTATTTTTTAGTAAAAATTTACATTTTTATAATATGAAACAAATTCAAACTTTTTTAAAATAATATTAATATTATTGTTAAAAAGGTGGTATTTTTGCGCTACCATACTATACGGGGGAAGGCCTTATTTTCAAAAAAGTTATGGAAATTTAAGAGGAAAAATATCTAAGAACTTTTGACAAAAGCACTTAAAAAAATTATTGAATAATCATATTTCTGTCTGATCCTCACATTTCTATACCTTCATGCGATTCCAGGTGTCTTCACATAAAGTAAAATGATATCAAGCAGTTTTCAAACTGATTTCATAAAAATGAAAATTAAGAAAAATTTGATTATTTAAAGAAAAAACAAAAAAATTTTTTTTTATATAATTTTGTATCGAAGAAAAAGCTATGATACTTTTTAGCAATGAAATAGAAAGTATTCTCCATTGCAGTAAAATTTTCTGAATTAGATTTTCTTATTGCTTACTAACATTTTATTGCAAGTGAAGAAACCGGCTTTAGATATTTATATATTAAAAGATATGAGAGCCCCTAAATTCAACGGGTTACACAATTTAATTATTTTTTATTTAGCGATTTTTTAGTTTATCGATTTTTTTCATACAATAAACTAAAGTTTAAAAAAAGTAATAAGTTGTAACGTTTTTATTCAAATGAATTTTTACATTAAATACATAAATATATATTTGGTTTTGGTGGATGAAATTATTATACCCTCCACCATATATGGTGAGGGTATATATCAGTTTGTCATTCCGTTTGTAACATGTCGAAATATAGGTTTAAGACCCCATCAAGTATATATATTCGTGATCCTTATGCAATTTTAAGTCGATTTAGCGATGTCCGTCTGTCTGTCTGTGTGTCTGTCTGTCTGTCTGTCTGTCCGTCTGTCTGTTGAAATGGCGATCACGACGCGAAGACGCAAGCGGGGGTGCCTATTTTTACCCAGATTATTGAACATCCTCCCGAGCAGTTTGGTATTTAAAATGAGCAAAATCGGTTAAGCGGTTCAAAAGTTATGAGTGAAAATGTGAAGGTACCTCTAAATTTTCCATACAAATTTGTACAATTTTTCTGTATCTATTTTTTTTTCTGTTAAGTAAGTAAAAATGTTATTAAGTCTTCTTATTGTTCGATTACATTTATTGTCTTACATAGAGAATAATAACATTCTTAGAGCTATATGTGTGTTACTCTGATAACTAAGTTAACGTAAAAATGAACAATGTTAAAGTCGCTAACAGAGCAGACCGCTGTGAATAACATTGCTAAAACTAAATAAATAACATTACTAAAACTAAATAACAAAGTTCGTTACATAAATTGACAAAACATATTCATATTACAGTTCATTCAAAATTTAGTATATACGTATATCATCTTCAGCCCCTATGGTGGAGGGTATTCAAAGATTCGGCACAGCCGAATTTAGCCCTTTTTTATTTGTTATTATTATTATTGTTAAAATTAATTCATTTTCTTCACAAAGTGAAAGGTAATATTAGTGAAATTGTTTATGATGAGATAACTCACTTATAAAAGAGATTTAAAAATTTTCTCCAGAAACGTTGTTAAAATAGGCGTTCATAAAAACTTTCCTTTGAGTGTTTACAATTTTCAATGACTAAAATGAATTATTATAAAATGAAATATGTGTTTGTATTACAAAATAACTGGTTATATAATAAAAATAAAATTTTCGACGCCTGAAAATTCTCAAGGTTTACAGCTCTTTAAGTGATTGAAATGGCTCGACTATGGATTGAAATTTGCTAAGTTTGTAATATTGAAGCTCAATTATTTTTTAAACTTAAGTGTACCAGTTCAAACTCAAGTCTTCAAAGAATATTTAAACGTGATCATTTTGGGATCAGTATCTCAATGTATATTAAAATCTAAGAATATTGGTACAAATTTTATTTTAGTGCTATATATAACTTAGGTGTTTACTTTAATATCGGCCCTAAATTGTTGACATAAAATCATTTACAATATTATTTTTTATTTTAAGGGATATAAGGCTATTTTATTAACTTAATAAGTTACCATCTTTTCTCACTATGCACAATATAAAGGGTGTCCCAAGAAGAACGCAATTTTTAAATCTGGCAACATTCGAAGTGTCAATGTTTGACATTTGAACAATTGTTATTGTTTGCTAGTAGAAGGTACGAGGTTAGTAAAAATGGAGCGCTACACGAATGAACAACGCATTCTCATTGTGAAATTGTTTTACCAAAATGGTGAAAGTTTTGCGGCTACAGTTCGCAAATTGCGATCAATTTGGGGTCACAATAATGCTCCAAAAGAGTCAACTGTAAAGAGATTAATGGATAAATTTGCCGAAACTGGGTCTGTTAGTGATGTAAAGACAACAACGCGCCATCGACCAGGTCGATCGACCAAAAATGTCGCACCTGTACGTGATGATGTCGCTCAAACTCCATCCACCTCAATTCGACACCGAGCTCAGCAAATTGGTGTCTCCAAATCCACTTTGCAGCGAATTTTGACGAAAGATTTGTATCTTCATGCATACAAAGTTCAATTGACTCAGGAACTGAAGCCAGCTGACCATGGACAGCGAAGGGAGTTCGTTAATTGAGTATTGCAGAGACAACATGAAAATGCTGATTTTGCCGATAAAATCATCTTCAGTGACGAGGCCCATTTTCATCTTGATGGCTTCGTCAATAGGCAGAATTGTCGCGTTTGGGGTGAGGAAAATCCTCGAGTGATTCACGAGAAGCAAATGCATCCTTAACGTGTCACTGTGTGGTGTGGTTTTTGGGCTGGAGGAATCATTGGACCTTTTTTTTATGAAAATGAGGCAGGTCAAGCGCAAACAGTCAATGGTGTTCGGTATCGTGAAATGATAACCAGTTTTTTCTTGCCTAGAATTGAAGAAATGAATGTGAAACAATTCAATTGCTGCATCAGTCATTTCCCGGTCGTGTTATTTCGCGTTTTGGAGATCAGAATTGGCCGCCTAGATCGTGCGATTTAATACCATTAGATTTTTTTCTTTGGGGTTTTTTGAAGTCGATGGTTTACGCGAATAAGCCGACGACGACTCAAGCCTTAAAAGAGGAAATTGGACGCTGCATTAATGAAATACCGCAGCATTCATGCAAAACGGTCATTGAAAATTTCATTAAAAGATCGCGTGCATGCCAGCAAAGCCGCGGCGGCTATCTGCACGATATATTGTTCCATACATAACCTCATTCTGTCTACTTTACGATATAATAAAGTTTCACGATTTTTTTTTTTAATATCTGTTTTATTTAAAATTTAAAAATTGCGTTCTTCTTGGGACACCCTTTACAAGACCTTATGTGAATTCAAATTATATTTTTTATATTGAATTAGTTTGATATTTCCAACTTTGGTTTGTTATTATATATTTGATATTTCCAACTTGGTTTGGATAAGTGTTGATATATTTCTTTAAATAATATGTTCCTTCCGCTATTACATTAATTTTCTGAAAAAGTTTGTTGATCTGAGTTTTTCAATTTTGTTTTTATAAGAAAAACCGCTAACTGTGCACACTCATATTTTGTGTAAATTATGTATAACCAAAATTTTATAATATATATGTATATCATGAGTAAAGAGACTTTTCTCTTTATTACGCATTGAGTTTCAACAAATTTCCTTTTGTTTCGCAAATTAAATGTAATGCCACAGCAAAAAAAAAAAAAAACATTTTCACACAACACAATACATTACAAAATGAAAAACTCATCAGAATAAAGTGTTTGGTAAAAAGGCAAAAGAAAAAAAATAAATAAAGGAATAAAATCTGCGTAAAGTATTTTAAGCGTTTGTCATTAATATTTTACGATGTCAGCATGTAAGTTACTTTATTTTTGTGTTTGTCACAACTTTTCAACCGCAAACACACACACACATACACACAATTCAATATACTTGTGGGTTATATAGTTATAGGTATACGCAAATTTATTACACAAATTTGTACTTAAAAAAACATTAGGATGGAGTGTTTTAAGGTAAATTGGAATTAATTTTTTGATTTGTATTTAAAATTATTATATATGTAAAATTTTTCTAAAACAATATCCTCACAATATATTTTACGTTACCGATTGAAGTTTATTAAAAAAGTGCCAGCCCAGAATAAGAACGTGACATGTAACGATGCTACAAGAGATAACGCGCCCAAAATAACGACTAACACTAACTTTCATATTTATTTTAGTGTAAATAGCACCTTAGAGATTCATTCCTCTCCAGTGTATCCTTTTCGTATTTACGACCCATTTTTTTTTTTAACATTTTAATTTTTTAAAACAAAAAAAAAAAATAATTATTTTAATATTAATTTAGAAACGAACATATTAAGATGGTTTATAGTACGTTATTCTATCGAAAAGAGAGCTTTTTTGTTTACGAAAAACTTTAAAAATGCGGAAACTGTGTCAAGAGAATTGAAAACAATAAATAAAATAACAAGAAGAAACGTTTTGAAAATAAAATAGATTCTATTTCACAACTGCAACGCTCGTTGCGTTTTAATTGTCAATTGTTATTCTGGGCCAACACTAATATGTAAATTTTGTTTTTAAATCAAAAATCAATTGAAATTCATAGAAATATATTTTTAACTATTTGAATCAGTCATTCAAAAAAGGAACTATAAAAAATTGGGATTTTCAGTAGAAGTTGATAATTTCAGTTAAAGTTAAAAGTAAAATTTAATTTTTTCTGTTTCTAAAAATAGAAATTCATATAATTCCTTGTTTTTTATGCCCTCCACCATAAATGCAACAAGCGGGGGTCCTAATTTTTACTTAGATTATTGGACATCCCCCCGAGCAGTTTGCTACTGAAAATGAGCAAAATCGGTCCAGCGGTTAAAAAGTTATGAGTGAAAATGTGAAGGTACGATATCTCTAATTTTTCCATACAAATTGTGTATTTTAGTATAATTTCATAGTAGGGACAGGTACAAAATATATTTTCTCATATTTTTTCACCAGTCGCTTAGAAGTGAATAATATTTTGTTCCCACCTCAAAAAATTTTTTCAGCACTAAAATTTTTTTTCATCACAAAAAATTTTTTTCATCTCAAAAAATTTTTTTTACCTCAAAAAATTTTTTTCACCTCAAAATTTTTTCCGCCACAAAATTTGTTTTCACATCCAAAAAAGTTCATCACCTAAAAAATTTTTTTTCACCACCATAATTGTACTTCAAAAGTTATTTACATTATTTCCCATAAAAATAAGTGGTGAGGAAGAAGTAATAAAACACTACATCTACTGAACCCGAAGCTGTGAAAATTTCGGTGAATCATTAATGATTGGCGTGTCATTGGGAGAAAGTGGTTTGTTTCGGTGCTATGAAAAATCGATGATCAGATGGACTTTTTGATTAGTTTATGGAAGTTGTTAAATATAGGGACTACAAAATAAAAATAGGGAGTGGCTTTTTTTTAAAGTTAAAAATGTGATTTTGAATACGCCAAGAATTATTATTCCACCCAGGATAAAGTGGATATCACTGGTATGCAAAATATGTTTTCAATAAGGCTACATGAATTAACCATAATTGTTTTTTTTACTATAATTGTAAATTGTTATAATTTGGTAGTTTGTTCATCCTGGTTTATACGGTCCTTGGAATAACATTCATTTTATTTTGCTGGGTTTGAAACATCAGTGGAGAACATTTTTTATGTTATTGGACGAGTGTATTCAAAGATTCGGAACAGTCGAATTTAAGCCTTTTTTACTTATTTTTTTTATGAAAATAGCTTGTTTTAATACAAAATTATTTCAATGAAATTAAACTTTTTTTATTTGATATATTTTACGTAAAAATCTATTCACGTCATAAAGATAATTAACTGTGATTTTAATTAAATTTAACAACTATTGTAGTATTTATTACTCGTACAATAAATAAATTATTTTCGGAAAATTTGGACGAATTAACTCTGTATTCAAGGAGTCACTAATAAAAAATCATTTTATTTTTCAACATGATCTCCTTCGAGCTCTTTGTTCAATACTTCTCCAATTATTTTTATTCCTTCCAAAAAATTAAATATATATGGAGGTCATAAAAAAAAGCTTTGTTTGGGAGATGATTTCATTGTTGGAGTCAAATCTCTTTCCGTCAAGTCTTAACATTTGGAAACAAGAAAGTAATTTAGGGCTAAATCCAATTTCTTCTCAATCCTCTAATTTAATTACGCGGTAGTCTGCTATCCTTGGAAACACAAACTAAATAACACAGCTTGTTAAAATTTTGACAGGAGTCAACTGACAAATGCCTGTTGACAGAACCAGTATTGCAAGCCCTCGTATGACCCAGTTTTGTTCTGTTTTTACCAGTCACTGGACAGGTATTTTTATACTAATCCTGTTTTCATCAGTTACAACGAAGATCCTTTCAAACTAGCCTGTTTTCACCGGTCTTGGCACAGATCACAGCCTAGGTACTTTCAGACTGGTTGTATTTTTACCAGTTAAGGGACAGGTTATGAGTAAGTCATTTTAAATCGGTCCAGTTTTTACCGGTTACGGGACAGTATGATAGCTTATATAACTTATTATTTCATAATTTTTTCTCTATTGGAAAATATTGCCAAAAATATTTAGGGTATTATTGAAATAATAATAAAAAAATAACCCATTACAGGTAAGTTGTTATCTTAGGTTTTAAAGTAATGCAGAAGGTAAGGTTACACGTTTTCCTTATATTTTTAAGGTATTGAGTATATTTACTGGTTTAAAAATATTAACACTCTTCAGCAAAACCACACATTACCAAATAATGGGTAAAGTAATGTATAGCTATAAGGACTGATGCATTACTTTACACCTTACTTCATTGATACATTTTACAGATGATGAGCCTCAAAGTGATGAATGCATGGTTACCAATATGCTAACAAAAAAAATTAAAAATAATGAGTGAAAAAATTCAGTAAAGTGCAATATAAATAAATACATTATTTATCAAAAATTGCTTCTTTTTTGATTTGAATGAAACCGTCAGTTTTTAAAGTCATCATTTTATGTTAAATTTTAATGCATTATGTAACCAATTATCGGTAACTCATTTTAATATGTTTAAAAATAATGCTGAAGCTAATGAGTATACATTACAAATGAATGCATTATTTAATCAATTATCAGTAGCTCATTACATTATGTTTCTACATAATGCAGAAGATAGGGAAAATACATTACAAAGTAATGCATTATGTATCCAATTATCGGCAACTCATTATTTTATATTGAAAAGGTAAGTTATAAGGTAATGTATAAGCTTATCGCACTTATTCGCAAAGTTTTCCTATACAACCTAAATTTGAATAAGAAATAAGATAAAAATATAATTGTCTATTAGAATTGTCTCCCCTATAACATATCCAAATTTCAACTCAATCGGGAGAGTTCACAGGTTAGCGGATTTTATACGATTCTCTTTTACTGGCTCTGTGACAATCTTGGACCAAAAACTTAAAGATGTGTTTTCACAAGACTGACTGCATGTTTTGTTCAGTATTACATTGTATATTCCTTTGCTTAAAGTAAAACGTGATTTGGAAACACCACCTTAAAAGTAAATTCCGATTTGGCTAAAACTAGTCGAAGTCCCTTCAAAGGGCTACATTGAGCCACCCTAATATATTTACATATTCTGAAAACTCATTTGTATAAAGTGATGTTTTATGAATTGCAGCGATAAATTGGTGATACTGATGGAAAGTGTTCTTCACGTGTGTATAATATTTTCTGCTTAACAAAATGTTAATGTGCCAGTGCGTATTTCATATTTTCACGTTGTTGAGTTGTTATTGTTGTTGCTTTTTCTTTCCTCATACATTTCAACACTTTTTTTTTGGGTTATAAACTTGAACTTTTTTTCTTACAACATTAACAAAACTCTCTGGAAAAGTCATTTCACTTATTTGGCCTGACATCTTTGATATTTAAAAGCTTAAACATGCTTTGAATGACAAGTACCATCATTTTCTTCGCGTCTTTTTTGTATTGCACAGTGAGGTTTAAAAGTGTTTTTAATTATTTAAAAATTTTTTAACTAAATAAACTTAATCTTAAAGTTCAATTACTGAATGTGCTGTTAAATTTAAGTGAAAGATAAATTTAAATTTTACATGGAAAACAACAACAAATGTTTTAGTTAAAGTTCCAGGTATCATAAAGATGTGGCTAAGGGTCAGTATTCAAAGCTTCGAAGACTGAATACCATTTCGAATTAACTCTCTAAAAATCGAATTCTATTTATTTTTTAAACATTCGCAGAGAATATAAATCCTTGAATTGAGTTATTACGAATTCATTGGATTTCTTACTCATTAATTTTACAATTTGGGATTTAAATCAATTATTCGGATGTTTCATGTCATTGAGCAATTTGGAAATGAAATTCAGTTTTCTTCATTCGATTTAAAAAAAATTTGAAAATTAAAAATTATATTATTTTATTACAGAGAATTTTACTAAGAAGTAAACAACCAAAAGAAATTATGGAATTTACAGTTAACACAGATACAGATAATCATTAATTTGTAAAATTAATTGGCTAAAGGTAAAAAAATCGCTAAAAATAGAAAAACCGCCAAAATTTAAAAAATCGTTCAATGCGAAGAAAATCGTTCAAGTAAAAAAAAAAAACGCCAAATCGAATAAACGTCAATATCGAAAAACGCTAAAATTATAAAAAAATGTTTTAAATTGAATAAAAAAGTCTCAATTTTTAAAAGCACCTACATCTAAAAATCGTAAAAATCGCAAAAATTTAAAAAATAGTAAAATTAAAAAAAGACATTTCTCAAATTTACAAAATAAAAATAAATTGAATGTCGCCAAATATGGATCTCTCTCTGCCAAGTAACTCCAGCCAAGTAACTCGTAACTTCAGCTTTTGTAAAATGATTTTCTTTAACGATTTTAGTTATGGAGATAAGTACGTTAAAAATTGTATCTAAGAGAATCAATGCGATTAATTTTTCCTTTTAATTTCTGGCGATTTGTTTTTTTAAATATTAGCGTTATTTTTTAATATCGGCAATTTTTGTTAAATTCTAGCGTTTTTTCGGTATTGGAGCCTTTTTTTAAAGTTTAGTGATTATTTATAATTTTGATGATTTACTTTTTTTTGAGTTGTGGCTTTTTTTAAATTTAAGTGTTTTTTTTTCAATTTGGCAAGTTTTACAATTTAAGCGATTTTTTCATTTTTTTTTTTAATTTAAGTGATTTTTTTTTCCAATTTTTCTATTTTGGGGAATCCTTAATTTTGGAGATTTTGTTCAATTTTAGAGATTTAAGCGATTTTATTTTTTATTTTCTACATTTTAAAATTGAAAGTCATTCGATAAAACAAAATCAAATGAACAATAAATCGATTAAGACAAGTCGATTGAATTATGACAAATCGAATGATAAAAAAAATTAAGCCGATTGAGATTAGTTGGTCTCAATAGAATTTATTCCCATTCAAAAATTTATTTGAATGGGTATTGAGAATTCAGTCATTCCATAGTCAATCATAATTGAAAATTTGAGTGAAAGATTGAATTCTTTATTATAGTAAACACTTGGCTAAAATCTAACACTTAAGTGAATTGTTTTCTAGATATTTTTGAATTTTAAATATTGTTTTTGAACATTACCTACACCCAGAGAAAAGATTAGTTGCAATTCGATCAAAGCCATTAACATTTATTTGTGAGGATTTAATTTTATTTGAAATAACCTTAAATCCATTAATAAATCAAAAATATTGTATTGGGAATTAAAAAAAGGGAAAAGAAACTAAAAATTAATCCTTTTATTCAATTATTGGTATTTCCAATCATCTTTAAAAATAAAATTTGTTAAGTATTTGTGTGCGGTAGAAGCAACCATTTATTTAGTGAATATATTATAAATTTAGTAAAATCTATCAAATTTATTAAAAATTTGTCGATATTCAAAAGTGGTAACGACAAGTACGGTTATTCTGATCAAATATATCATTTAATTAGGGTTTTAGTAGAAGCAACCGAATTGTGGATTGTATTGATAATAGACGTCACTAATGATTGCTATTGATAAACAAATTTTATACTAATATTTATTTTCCTTACAAATTGTTTAAATTCAAAATTAGCCATAGAAACTCATAAGTGCTTGTAGTGTAGTAGGTAGAGAGGTAGCTCAGTACTTAAAATTCCCGAGTTCAAATCCCGAAAAAGGCGTTTGCCTTTTTTGAATTAAAATAAAATATTCAAATGTTTAAATGGCAAATATATCAAAGAAAATTAAAATTGGTTGTGGTGCAGTAAGCAAGAGTGTGAACTATGAATCTGATTGCCCCGGTTCGATACCGGAAAAATCTATAAATACAATTTTTCTTAAAAGTAAATTTTGTGGAACGTAATGATATTTCTGTGGAATATAAATATTAGATTGTACAACAGAACATTGGCTTTCACAACTAAAAATATAATTTGATATGAAGACAGTTGTTGTAACCGCCAGAATTCGATTGGGAACAAATTCGGTGGACACAACTGATACTGTTTTCTGCGTGTACGATTGAAAACTCATCCTAAGTTTATAAAGTTTAATTTTTTTTAAAGAAATTGGTCTAAATAGTACAATTAATTGTTTAAGTACTTAAGTGTTCACCATTAAATTGGCCTTAAGACTATGCAACTTTTAACTTTCTTTAATATATTATCCTTAAATAAATTATTCAATTTGATATATATAAAAAAATTATTAGATTAGCTTGCAAAGAAAAAAATTTTTAATAAAATTTTTAAGGCAGAGAAAATTCATCAGAAGATGAAAAAAAAAATTATCTTATACAAACATACTTATTGTCTGAGCAGTTTTTGTATTAACATTTTTTTTTTTTTAAATCCCTTAACAACTGAAAATATGTATTTACCCAAAAAGTAAAAGTAATGTATTAATAACAATGCAATTTCCCTTATGCCCACTGTACATTATCGCACACATACAAATAACTTAATACCAACACCTAAGCGATAAAAACCACTATAAACATACAACAACTTATTGCATAATACCAAGAGTAATTTTGTATGTTAAAAGTATTATTAAGAAAATTACATATAAATTTTTCATTATAAGATGAGCACAGGCAGATTTTAAGAAAAGAAAGAATATTCTACATATCTTCATCTTTATTATCACAACTACTATGATACTCATATTCATATGAAAAATAAATTTTATGATAATCATTTAGGGGAAAACATTTGTGTTTATATTGTTGTATGAGGAAAATATAATGATGGATTATGCAAATCTTAATAACTTTCCCTTCAGCAGAAAGAGTGAGACCGACTGAAGATGATGATGATGATGAATGTATGAAAGGATGTCGGTTTATATATAAGCAAAGTTGTGAAACAAAATAATTGAATTGAAGCTTTCTAAACTGCGCATCCGATCGGTTAAACTGTTATAGAGGAGTAGCTGAACTTTCAGAATATTGTATGTAGGAGCATCACCCCATGTTTCAGCTTATATAAATATGGTCCGCTTTGTTAATATTTTTCATTATGGTAATCTTCTGTTAAATATAAATAGTCAAATGCATAATCATTTTGTGGATTTTTATAACAGTACTAGCAGGCAATGCCATCTATCATTGCTGGCAGAGCCCCCGGATGAAAATGATTCCAAAAGTACTTTATTAGTGAGGGAACACATACTTTGAATTATATGTTTGTAGCCAACAGAAGGGCAGACCGACAAGGGGGAGACATTCCCAATCCATATAGAAATTTCCAAATATCTGGTCTTCTCCGTAGTTAGCCCATATATACAAAAAACAGGTATATCAATTTTCAGATTTCAGACCAAAGGGGCTTGTGCAGTCTGTCAAGGCCCTTTTTGCCACTAACCAGATGGATGTCCAAAAATTTTGTCTTATCAAATTTTAGTTTTCTATCCAAATGAGTTTAGGCAGGCCGGTAGGATTTTCAAATCATCTCATCTTAGTTGACGTCTACACCTTAATACTAAAACTTCCTGGCTATAGCGGTTTAGGCAGGCCGTTAAGAAAGCGGGTTTTCGCTAAATACTAAAATGTACCTAATCAATGATTTAGACCATATTCCAGGGATCACGTATTTCAGGCCGTTAGGAGGAGATTTTCCTCGAATTTATCCTTTCCCGTAGGATTTTCAAAAATTCCGTCTTAGCTGATGTCTTCACCTGAGGAGGAATTTAGGGCTTTTCGGCCTTTGAACTCCTATTTTTACCACGTCTCAGGCGAAAAATGTAAAACGTACCTCATCAATGAGTTAGACCATGCTCCTGGGAAAACTTATATTTGAAATTTAAATTTTCTCATCAGAGGGGTTTGGGCAGGGTGTTAAGGGGAAGACTTTTCCCTCTATTACGAATTTCTAAAAATACCATTTGAGCAGATTTCTACGCCATACAAAATTTCAAATATCTAGCTCCAGCGGTTTGGGCTGGGTGATGTTGGGTGAGTGAGTGAGTAAATCAGTAACATTATTCCTTCGCTTTAATGTATTTAACAGAAACTAAAATAAGGCATTTTTAAATTTCCAAGATGGAATAATAGATTAATTAATAAATAGGTTAGGCCTACATTACTAAAACACATTTTTTTTGGGTGATACACTGATTACAGCGACCCTCTAACTTTTCGATACCATTTTTGTAGTACGATTTGTCCTTTGCTTCAAAACAGGCCTCAGTTTCGGCGATCACCTCTTCATTCGATGAAAATTTCTTCCCAGTGAGCATTCTTTTGAGATTTGAGAACCGGAAATAGTCGCTGGTGGTCAGATCTGAAAAATACGGTGAATGCGTTTTCATTAACTTGTTTTTGGCCAAAAGTGAGCTCGCGCGGCACCCACTTTGCACAGAGCTTTCTCATGCCCAAATATTCGTTAATAATATGATGTACACGTTCAGTTGATATCTTTAGAGTACCTGATATTTCATTCAATTTCAATTTACGGTCATTCAAAATCATTTTTTTTGTTGTTTTGGGTGTCCAGCGTTCACCGTCTTCGGTGCTAGTTTTATTACATATAAACATAGCATACCAATCCTTGATGGTTGATTTTCCTGGGACAGTGTCCGGAAACTCGTCATCAAGCCAAATTTTTGCTACAACTGTATTTTTTCCCTTCAAAAAGCAATATTTTATCAACACGCGAAATTCCTTTTTATCCATTTTTTTCACAGTAAAAAAAGTTGCATCACTTAAAATGCTTTAATTCACAAACTAATGATCCGACAGCTGTCAAATTTATACACGTGTCTTTTGAATTTAAGTCTAGTAGCACCGGGGACTTCTCAATTGACCTGTCACCTCTTGTTATATTTCGGTTACTTTCCGCACAGTGCCTAAAGAATTATTATAAAATGTCATGCTAACATTCAACAGTGTGGTTGTAAAGGGTGTCCCAAGAAGAACGCAATTTTTAAATCTGGCAACATTCGAAGTGTCATTGTTTGACATTTGAACAATTGTTATTGTTTGCTAGTAGAAGGTACGAGGTTAGTAAAAATGGAGCGCTACACGAATGAACAACGCATTCTCATTGTGAAATTGTTTTACCAAAATGGTGAAAGTTTTGCGGCTACAGTTCGCAAATTGCGATCAATTTGGGGTCACAATAATGCTCCAAAAGAGTCAACTGTAAAGAGATTAATGGATAAATTTGCCGAAACTGGGTCTGTTAGTGATGTAAAGACAACAACGCGCCATCGACTAGGTCGATCGACCGAAAATGTCGCAGCTGTACGTGATGATGTCGCTCAAACTCCATCCACCTCAATTCGACACCGAGCTCAGCAAATTGGTGTCTCCAAATCCACTTTGCAGCGAATTTTGACGAAAGATTTGCATCTTCATGCATACAAAGTTCAATTGAGTTCGTTAATTGGGTATTGGAGAGACAACATGAAAATGCTGATTTTGCCGATAAAATCATCTTCAGTGACGAGGCCCATTTTCATCTTGATGGCTTCGTCAATAGGCAGAATTGTCGCATTTGGGGTGAGGAAAATCCTCGAGTGATTCACGAGAAGCAAATGCATCCTCAACGTGTCACTGTGTGGTGTGGTTTTTGGGCTGGAGGAATCATTGGACCTTTTTTTTATGAAAATGAGGCAGGTCAAGCGCAAACAGTCAATGGTGTTCGGTATCGTGAAATGATAACCAGTTTTTTCTTGCCTAGAATTGAAGAAATGAATGTGGAGGGCATGTGGTTCCAACAAGACGGCGCCACATGTCATACTGCCAAAAAAAACAATTCAATTGCTGCATCAGTCATTTCCCGGTCATGTTATTTCGCGTTTTGGAGATCAGAATTGGCCGCCTAGATCGTGCGATTTAACACCATTAGATTTTTTTTTTTTGGGGTTTTTTGAAGCCGATGGTTTACGCGAATAAGCCGACGACGACTCAAGCCTTAAAAGAGGAAATTAGACGCTGCATTAATGAAATACCGCAGCATTCATGCAAAACGGTCATTGAAAATTTCATTAAAAGATCGCGTGCATGTCAGCAAAGCCGCGGCGGCCATCTGCACGATATATTGTTCCATACATAACCTCATTCTGTCTACTTTACGATATAATAAAGTTTCACGATTTTTTTTTTAAATATCTGTGTTTTATTTAAAATTTAAAAATTGCGTTCTTCTTGGGACACCCTTTATAATAACTCTGCGGGAAAAAAGGGGTCAGTTGGGAATTGGAACCTGCCCCGGGATAGGTAAAAACTGAACCGGTTCCGCAAAAACATATCACAGGATGGGTGAAAAGAGCACCGGTTCCTAAAGTACCTACCATGTGACCGGTTTAAAAGTCATGACTTGTCCTTTTAGACTAGCCCTGTGACACGTCACAGAGGGCAATTGACTCCCTCCTAGGACAAGCCCATGTTAAAGTAATCGGTCCCGTGTAAAGAACACGCCAAAAATAAAACAAAAAAAAAATATTTTATCTAACTTTGTAGCATGCCAGGTTGGTTAGCACAAGAAAAAAGAACATATGATTTTCTTCGAGAGTAAAGTAGGAGGATATGGGAGCCATTAACAATGCTAGCAAGCAGCCGGGTGGGGGGTTCGTGTCCTCTTCTCACTCGTAAAAACTTTTCACAACCATGATACATAAAAATTATTATAGACTCCCGGGTTAAACTTACATGAACAAAAAACTAATTTAAAAGGCCAAGGTCTAGACACCAGCAAAATAAATGCCCCTGTGATGAATAGATTGTTGTAGAAATGAAAAGCAAAAACTGAAGTCATTAAGTTACCATTTAGAGATCTCTAGATGTTATTAGAGTCTCTGCCTCTTCACCCTATCCCTACCATGGTTTTAGTGGCACATTTAACAAAAACCCCAAATAAACCGATTATACTACCCTTAGTTCACAACACCAGTAAGAAAACTTATTTAATTTAAGAATTCATTTTTAAAATACAAATTTATTCAGAAAAATTCTTAAATTGAACATATTCACATTCCATAAAATATTAGTTGCAATCGATTTTAATAAATCTATTTTTATTACTTAAAACCTAAAATTGCATTTTATACCCAAAAGTGAACATAAAGATTGCATCTATACAAAAATACTTTCAAATGGTTTACTAAATTCAAATGGGTTTAGTAAATTCAGAAAAATATTCTTTGCTGATAATATTATTCTATATATATTAAATAATCGCGTGGTATAAAAAAAAATAAATATATAAATCTAAAAAAAATCTAAACGAATCAATACCTCGAAATTATGTTTCGGAAACACTGGCTATGAAGAAACAATGAAACATTGGATATATAAAGCCAGCAACATTTTATAAAGAAAATAATTCTGTTTTACATTTAATATCTAACGAATACGAAATGTTGCTAACGTAAGAATATCATTGTTTTTACATGCTTGGTTTCAAATGCATGTTACAACAAAAAAATATATATATTTATATATCAAACAACAACAATAATATGATTTCTTTATAATTTACACTCACCAAATGTTAGAAACAATGTTGCGATGATCATGGAAGCTTCAATGAACATGTTGCAGGTTTGAGCTAAAGAAAAGGTTGTGGATTATTAGCAAATGTTGTCTCTATGCATATGAGAGATGTTGCAATGGCTGTTTCAAACAACTAATGTTTTACTATTTTAGGTTGGTATACCACGTCTTTAATATGTACTCTATAAAATTAAAAATTACCTAATAATTATGTAAGTTTACGTTATTGTAAATGAATTAACAAAATTTAAAACTCAATACTTTTAGGAACTAACGCGAATCTTAAAAGAAATATTTATAATAAAAAATCCATTATTGGCACTTAACTTCTGTGTCTTAAATACATTAGAAACTAAGCTAAATTTAGACAATTTTAATTTAAAAAAACATAGTCGCAAACGATATTGAATTTAATTTATATATGGAACTCCAGATTCCGAAAAATTCCCGAGAAAAAAGGAAATGGATTCTTAATTTATTAACATTTTTCGAGGCTTAGAAAAATTTTCACTTTTAACGCGAGATGCTCGTGATTTAAGATGGACTCGTTCGTCTGGATCGAAGATCTCTCAAAAATGCAAATTCTATTCCACAATACTTATCCCAAACTTGATATTTGTTGTTGGACGATCCCAATAAGTTGTTGGACGTGCACAATGAGCTCCGGGGTGTATTGGAGCCTTAGAAATATTGCCGTAGATAAATTTACTATTTAATTATCGCGTTTAAACGGACTGAGTAAGTAGTTGGATATCTCACAGGTTCATCTACAGCATACAAATACTTGACAGCATCTCTTCAAAAAAAAAAATTATGTCATTCCCGGCGGCACAGGTCATTACCGAGAATGACGACACTCACGAACGAGTTCAATATAAAAGTGGTTCTCACGATTCCCGGGTATGGGAAAAACCAGTTCCTAGACGTTTCCAGAACGAATAGATGGAAGGCAACTCCCCTGCGCAACAATTCGAATTATGGTTATAATCTAAAGCGGACAGAAATATTCTAAGTCTTTCAGCAATCCTTTAAAAAAAATATTTTAAAATGTACCTTGTTAATGGATCTTGAAAAGATGTTTTCGTTGTAATTTAATAATTAATAAAGGTTAAGTGGACGACCAAATCCCGGAATTAAACACTTTTAGGGATACTGTACATTTTTTTTTATATTTTCTTTCCTCGGTTATGTACAGTTGTTAAAGAATTTGTGTTCGATCACTTGAAAGTCAAAAACCAAAAGAATTTTGAAACGCAATCTTGTATAACATGAAGACAAACAAATATTTACTTGTTTCCTTCTTTCTATTTTTCTGCAGTTATGGAAAAAACCCAAGCTTTTATCTATGAAACAAGTAGTTTTGATAAGTAAATGAGCATCAAATTGCACTTGAAAGTTGTTGAGATCATAAGTTAAAAGTATATATCCAGGACACGAACCAAAAGTTGGATGTATGGTGTTTACAGTGCTGGGCAACAAACACCAGCAACTTGCATGAAACAACCCAAATTGCCAAATATTTACCAATAAAGAAACGAATAAAGGCTGTTTACCCTCTTAATGTAATTTTCGAAATTCTAACTTACAAAATAAAATTACATCATTCGACTTTTTGAACCAAAATTAATTCTGATTGTCAACACCAAGGAAAAACCTAATAATACCTTACACCCGTGACCGGTCCCTATCACAATGAACCGGTCATGTGACGTGTCCTGGGATAAGTCCTTTTCCGGCAGGGAAGTGCCACGATCTACTTATCTCACATAGCTTGTTAACAATAGGAGCCGACGTAAATTTTTTTTCCTAAAATTCGTTTATTAAGCCAGTTAAAAATTTTGGGTTGCATGTGAGGTGCCACACCCTCTTTTTATTTCGTGTCGTATTTGACCCTTCAACGAGTTGTTATCAGATGCTGTCAAAACGAATTTATCAACAGATGCAGAGAGCTATGACTGATAAAGACCTGAGTTGTATTGAATATTTTCCGCCTCATTTTTTCAATACGCCCAAATTCTCGGTAGTGATTAGATTTGTTGTTAAAAACGACGTGCTTGGCTCTGTCAAAAACGTTCAGAGGGAGCCGAGCTAAAAAAATTGCAAATATTGGTATATATGGAAGGTTCTACGCCGTCTCGTCGCAATTCCCCAACTTTCGTGTTGTTAAAATTCTCAGTGCCCAAATTTTACTCAAATAGGTGAGTTGGCAAAACCGATATAAAACATTATGTTGTCTACTCATACTATCCCGCCCATAATAGGCTCGGTGTTTAAAAATGATGTTTAAATATGCTAGCCAAATTTTTCTCATATTTGTTTATTAGAAGCCGAGGTAAAGCATTTCAAAATGTGGGTTGTATGGGAGGTGCCATTTAATAAAAAATACGCATATAATCCTTTCATATGTTAGAAGTTTTTTTTTTAAATAGGACGAAGTCATATTAATAAAAAAACAGCGTGATTATGAAAAAATTACTTTGTGGCAGAAAAAATATGTTTTAGGATGTAGGAAAAGATTGAAGGGGCCCGAGACATGCATTTCCTAGGGACCCCGACATGTTTAATTCAGCCCTGCCCACCTCTGTATATATATTTTAAATTCACTAAAACTAATCCAATTTCGGTGTCAATTGGATATGTTTAAAAAAAAAAGATATTTTTAACCGGGATGCACTCTTCTGAGCTTCCTATTGTATACCATCGGAAATCTTTGTGCTTTAATGTAATTGTTTTTATAGAATAAATTTATTGAATTATTAATTTGTATTTATATTTTATAAATAATGACTTCTTATTTCCGTTGCCTCATTAAAAATTATAAACTTTTCTTTGCTCTAAGTACTCTCCATTACATTTCATTGAAATATTATTTTTTTCAGTATTTTCTACAAATTAAATGAACCAGTATTATTTCCTAAATGCATGCAATACTTTTCTAGATGTTTTTTGTTTGTTTATTTTTTCAAAACAAAGTTGGGTTATTTTTGTTATTGCAACAACAATAGTATTTTATGATTGAGTGATTTTCTTATGAATACAAACTTATTTTTATACTCTATAATAAAAAGTGAGAAGCATATTAATATAGCAATCGATTTAAAACTTGGAAAGAGAAATTATTTGTAAATCTTATACCCCAAAATACGTATTTTCGGTTTTTTTTTTTGCAAGTTTTCAACTTTAAAATTCCATAGAAATTTAAGAAAAGGTATTTGTGGAAGGTGGGGGGGGGAGGAGGGGTATAAGTTCCGATGTGTCTTAGTTTGCTTTAAAATCACATTGAAAACTTCACAAACTTTTTAAAACTACTTTTAAAACTAGTTATTTAACAGATAGCGTCGAATCGAGTTCTAGCAAGAGTTAAAATTACATTTTAATAATTGAAAAATTTCTCTTTATTTTAAATAATTAAGCCGAGTAAATTGTTGTTTTTCTGTAAAAAATTTCACTTGAACTTTAATGTATTACGTATCACAATTTTTTTTCCAAGAAAAAATTATTTTTAGAACCTGGGCATTCAGATTTATAGTTTACAATCTTGTTTACTGCACCACAACTAATTTGAATTTTCTTTAATATATTTGATATCTAAATGTTTGAATTTTTTATTTTAATTAAATATTTGTTTTTTCCGGGATTTTCATTCTACATGCAATAATTTTGCTTTATTAATGGAATATCAGTTATTCCAAATAAAATAACATTCTTACAAATAATTGTTAATATTTATGATCGAATTCCTTTTCAGGGTGTAGTAGAGATTGGATGGAGTGAAATAGTTCCTACACCCATTTAAAGAAACCAAAGCACTGCTTCTTTCGACACTTCAAATACGTTCTTATTTTAATGGACATCACACTGAATTCTCAGGTCCATAACATCAAGAGTATCCGATTCCTCATGTTAATACCCTACATTAAAGTTGTCCCTATTCGCACAACACCACTTTGAGACGATCAGGGAAAAAAGAATAACATATGTTGCTGTCATTCGCAAAAGTGGGTTGAAAGTTTGACCAAGAGAGGGAGAAAGAAACTCATTTAATGAGACCCCATTTACAAAAACTCCTATAGAACGATCTCTGAGAAGGCTTAAATAAAATTGAGAGAAATCATAAGCAATAAGCTTTGATACAACTGCATTATGGCCCACACGATCAAACGCTTTAGAAATATCTGGAGAAACCAATTTGCTTTCGCCAAATTCGGAATAAAATGAAAAAGAAACATTCAATTATTTTTAAAAAAATATTGGCGCATAATCATAATTAAAATAAAGTATACTTTAAGAGTTCTAAAGTCGACGTTTTTTTAAAAGTATACTTTAGGCATACTATAGACAAGCAAAAGTATACTTTAATCGCTAAAGTCGGCTTTAAAATTAAAACTAGCTGAAGTTGACTAATTTAACAACACACAACAGCTGTTTTCCGCCAAGAAAATTTTTGTGAAACAAAAATATTTGATTGCAAATTATTAAAAGGAAAATTATATCAGTAAGTACGATATTTTGCATAACATTTATTAAGTTAATAAGTTTTTATTAATAAAAATACACTTTTCAATCCTTTTTTTTATAAAGTTTTTCCCTTTTTACATTTTGCAATTGCAAATCTTTTATTTACACACTTTTCATTTTTTTCGACAAATATAAAATCAACTGATCAATGTTGCCACCTGCTTCTTTTTTAGAACAAAATGTATGCGGGCATTTGGTACATTTGATGTAATACCCATTTAGAGCCGGTTCAACTTAAAACTGGCTTTAATTCTGACTATAATAGCAAAATAGATAACAACAAGTTTTTTATTTAAAGTTATTTTTAAAAAAAGCCGATTACAAGCCATTAATTTTAATTTTTTTTAGACATTTGTTTAAAATGATTTTTGATGATATATTTTTTTTTGTATGGGTTCCAAACAAATAAAAATTAAATCACAAAATGGAAATTTGTGGTTTGTTTCTTTTCGTTAAATTTATTTTAATTTTAAATTTTGTTTATTGTGTTTCAAAGAAAAAAATATATATTTAAAAAATTCGAATTCGTTTTATATTCAAATTGTTTGTTTATATACAAAATTATTTCAATTAAAATTACAAGAACTTCATAAACACACACACATAATCAATTACACAAGCTGTGTCTATAGACTGGGTGTACATACATTTTTTTAGATTCAAAAACAAATATAAATTTAAAAAACGGAAACAATTTCAAATAAATGACTAAAGCAGTAATTTTTTATTACAGATTTGGTAGGTAAAAATTTAACTGATTAATCATTTGTTTTTACAAATTTGTCAGTTGTTTAAACATTAAAAATAAATAAAAAAAAACCATTTGGTTTAAATGAATGTTTGTTAATTAGATAGTAGCTTTAATTAACCACATAAGGCCCTAATGGCTCGGTTATGTAAATGAAGATTTAAATAAAAAATAAAAAGTAATTCAACTTGTTATGAAATGAAATATAATTTTTTTAAATGGTATTTTCTGTTAATTTAACTTACAAACTATTTTGACTGAATATCCCTAAGTTTTTATTTCACAATAAACCCAAAATACTACTTTTTAAAAATGTAAATTTTTATTAAATTTCAAACAAGTGAAAAAAATACATAAAACTTAAAAAAATCGCTAAATGACAGTAAATTATTTAAAATGAATGTATGAAAAAATTAAAATAAATATTTCTTTGAAAAATGAATGTATGTTGCTTTATTTTTAAGTGAATTTAAACTGAGAAAACTGATTTGTGCTGACAACCGAATTTGTAGTCAAACAACTTATTTGGTTGTGGTAGCCGAATTTTGATACATGTGTTATTTGACTGTGACAACAGTATTTCGGTAGCCTCAATAACAATTTTGGTTCTCACAACCAAAAAATTCGGTTGCTGCAACTGAATCCTTAGATTGGCAACAAATTTTGTTTGTTAGCACGAATCTGTTTTTTGGGTGTAAGAGGTTTTTTTTTTCACGGGAAAAACAATTTTCTGTGCTTCAATATCAAAAATTTCCTAAAATCTGTGCCTTACACAAAATATTGTTGAAATAAATATAAATGGTAACTAAGATTCGTTGCAGCCATTTATTACACTCATACTTGCCTTCTTAATAAATGTGGGTTTATTTTTTTCAGCACAACACACCCACTAGCGCAACAAAATACGTATTTTGGTTGAAAAATCAAAAGTTTATGAAAAAAAAAAATAGAAATATATTTATATATCTTGAGTTTTATTTATGAAGATAATATTGTTGTTTCAATAATTTATTTAGCCTTGAACTATGTGTGTGCACCCATATCGTACATTAGTATGTATTACAGCCTTGAATTTTTTCATTAAAATTCAATTTAGTTGTTTATTACACACAATATTGTATTATACTTAAATTTATTTGCTAAAACAATAACATTATTGCAGAATTTATAATGAAACTAAATATATATATATTTTTTTTAATATCAATTTAAAATAACATTGTAATGCATAATTTTAAATTTTGTGTATTTGTGGTAATTTTTATGCGTAAATTTTACTTATACATTCATTTAAATGTTATTTAATTTCATTATTTCTATGTCAATTGTTTTTATGATAATTTTTATGGTAATTTATTGCACATTTAATTTATTTCTGTATTATTTTTAGGCAGCTGAGAAAACTAAATAAAGCTCGACGAAGACGAAAGTCGGGTTGACTTTTTTTAGACCCTCAAGCAGTTTTAATTGAAAATGAGTAAAATTGGTCCAGCAATAAAAAAGTTATAATGAAAATGTGAAGATACCTCTAAAATTTCTATACAATTTTGTTTTTTTTTTTTTTGGTACTATTTCATATGAGCATACGCTGAATAAAACATGTTGTCATATTTTTTCACCAGACATCCAGAGATGAATAATATTTTATATTCGACTTAATTTTTTTTTTTAATCTCGACAATGTTTGCTCAATTTAAATTTTTCTTATATATACATATGTAAGTATGCATTAGCATATATAATTATATATTACATACATTTATTATTAAATTATCCTTTATTTTGTCATATATAACCATATTTGGTTATATATTGATCTTAATTAAAATTATATATGATTTATATGATAATATATGGTATATAACACTACATATAATTATATATGGTTTACACGGGACTGCATTTATTTATATATAATTTATACAGAATCATATATACTTATATATGGCTTATTAATAACCATTTACCATTTTATATGCTCATATCTCATATTTGAGATATAATAATATATGGGCCATTATCAAAAATATTTTCTAATATGGTATGAGATATAATTATATATGGTTTAATATATTTTCCAATATAAGAAATGTTTTTTGATATGTTATTAGATATATCTCAAACAAATTTGAGATATTGCTATATATAGTTCCATATCTAAAGTATTTTTGGTACAAAACTTTCAAATTTTAAATCATTTCGGGACAACAAGATCTAGAAATATTTGATGCTGGTGAAAATTTATAGGTATATTTTTCTTGCTTTAAATATAATTGTTTTTCCACAATTTTTCTTAGTTAATAATACATGGTTATCACGTTAACTGTCCAAGACAGCGACTGAAGATTGCGTCACACGTCCGTTTTTTTTTTTTTTTTGGCAAAATCGGTTTATTTGGGGTAAACCAACCCCAATAGATATAAATATGCACATGTTTTAAAATGCATATAAATAGCTAAAAGGGTGTTTTTTTAATAGCCCACATATGCGCTGTGGACTCCATGAAGCAGAATATCCTATAAATCGCCTTTAGAGTCCATAGACCACATGTGGGCTGCGAATATTTTTAGCTTTTATAATGCATTTTTTATGAAAAAAACTGTAAATACTTGCCTAAACTAAAGAAAGGCGAGCAAATCGCTTCTCAAAAAAGCCATGTCACTATCCTTAAATGGAAGAACAAAAGGGATGTCCTTATGATATCTACATGCCACGCAGATGAACAAACGATGTCCAAGGGCCGAAACCAACGTCTGAAACCGAATATGATATTTTAATAGAATGATATAAAGAAAGATATCGACTTATCCGACGAACTATCAAACTACTATTCGCCAATTCGCAAGAGTCTGACATGGTACAAAAAAATCGATGTTATTTTTGGAGTAGCCATATTAAATGCAGTTTATTTGTACAATAAATTAAACCAGCGGACAAAATGTAACCTTTTGCAGGCACAAAAGGGTATTGTAAAAAACATATTGGGCGTACAGGCAGCCAATTTGCCGGTACCAATTACGCCGCAGAGTGGCTCATATGCATGTATCTCCTAAAGAGCTAATGATCCGCCGACAATCTCGAACATTTTCTTACACAACTGGATAGAAAAGGCGTAAAACTGACCAGACGTAGATGTGCAGGGTGCTACAATGAACATAAACTGAAGGGCGAGGCAACAGCTGCAACTAATAAAGCAAAAAAAAAAAAAAAATATCACAGATATGCAATATTTGTAATAAGCCCTATTGTTTGCAATATTTCTAAAGAGCGCATAAGAATATTTAGTAATAATTGTTCTTTTTTTTTCCAATAAATATGTTATCTTTCAATATTTTTTTTTTATCAATCTCACCTGTCAGGTCCACGTCAAATAAATGAGATTTCCTCCATGTCCAAGCACATATTGTCTTTTTTATGGTCTCTCCTTTGAAGTCCAAGTCAAATCAACGATGTTCTCTCAACGTACATAATTCTAAAGCTCTTGAAAATTGTAAGGATAAACAGCCCACATATGGTATGTGGACTGCTGTTGCTTTCCGTTCACAGCCCATACATGGGCTGTGGACTGTTAATGTGTTATATATATAATTTTATATAATATTGTATATAGTTATATAATTATATTAAATTAGGATCAATTTAGTGTCATTAATTCAGTCATGATATTTTTACAAATTTCCGAAGATATAATTCTGTTATATGTTATAAGTCCCGAAGATACAATTACATATACATATATAACAAAATTATAAGAAAAATAAAGTCTAGTAAAGTCAGCCATTATGTATAGCAGTATGTAACTGAGTGCTTACATCACGATAACTCCAGCAGACCGAGTTTAAATCCTGCCAAAGACATTGGTTTTTTAGAATTTTTTATTTTTTATACCCTCCATCATATATGGTACATAATATATTTTATCTTATTTTTCAACAGTCGCTTAGAAGTGAAAAAAATTTAGTATTCACCTCAAACAATTTTTTTCACCACTAAAATTTTTTTAACCACAAAAAATTTTTTCACCTCCATAAGTTTACTTCAAAATTTTTATACATTATTTGTATCAAACCCAGTAGAGAACATGTATTTTTAACTTGGTGGAGGGTATTCGAAAATTCGGAATTTAAGCCTTTTTACATTTTTTTATATGTTTTTTAATAAACTAGTTTCGGTGTACATTATATTGCTGGATATAATATGATACAATTTGATCTGACATTTTTCGGATAAATTTGGATATTACACTGATCTGCAATTTTTCGGATCAATTAAGATCCATCTAAGTCACTAAATATATTACTGGATCTAATTTGATCTGTCATTTTTCGGATCAAATAAGATATTAAGGAATATAAAATTGGATATGATTTAATATTTTGCCAGTTTAATATGTATATATATATTTTGACAAAATACTGTAATATAAAAAAATATTTTTTTATTAGGGCAGGTAAATTAAGTGATCAGTTTCCTTAAATATAAATATCAGTTATAGATATGTGGGAATCTTTTTCTAATTTAATACAAAGTATAATTCTAAAAACTTTGCCTTATAACAATTACTTTGGAAAAATACTATTAACACCTTACATTTTTTTACATGTGTGTAGTTTTTTATATGGTCAGCCTTTGCTTTTAAGTGAATATAATATGTATTTGAAACATTATGGTTATGTTATGTTTGATCTTTGGTCAAAACATTTATTAGAATGAATGTGTAAAATATTAATATAAATAAAATTTAAAATTAATTTTAATTAAATACAATCAGTTTAACCAAAAATATTTTATAACAATTACTTTATATGAAAATTATTATATTAGTATTATATATACAAAATTTATAATTTAGGCATTTTATGTGGTTAGGTTGAATGTTTTGATTTTCCGATTATATGTTTATGATAAATGATATGCATGATATGTAAAATTATTTTGTCTTACAAAACTTGACTACAAGAAAATATCTACAAAATAGAATCATGCTGCCAACCGAGTTTGTTGCCCACTGAATACTTCGGCTGGAACGAACCAATTTTTCCGCTATCACTAAAGAATTTTTGTTAAGACAGTCCAAATTCTATTGTACCACTCAAATAACTGATTTCTTTTTGCCTCATATTCTATTAACACAATCTAAAAAATCGTTTGTCCCAATCGAATCATGAGTTATAATTAGTTGCACCGAAACATAAAAAAAAAATTTCTACTTTGTTGGCTGCCAAATAGTTAAGCCAGTCTCAGGAGATATAACTGTAACTGAGTCTCAGTTATTCAAATTTATTAGAAACATCCAATTTTTTTCATTACACATTTTTACTTTAAAATTCAATTACTGGCAACGATGTTAAGTAAAAAGGAGAAATATAAAAAAATGATTAAAAATAAAAGTAAAAGTTTCGACTACTATATTTCAGTTTTACCTTTATTTAAAATAATTAAAAATTGCTTGAACTATTTAATTTAATTTAAATGAATTTTATTTTTTTTTTAATATTTTTCGAAATATTTTTTTTTTAGTTGTTGCAGAAGCCATCAAGTGACATTTTACATTTACAGGTTGGTTGAAAAGTTCCTGCGCTCGAAATGAAAGAATACTGTTTTTGTTCCGAAATATATTTTTTTATTCAATATAATCTACTAGAAGCTCAATACACTTGTTCCAATAATCTTCAAACAATTTTATCCCATTCTTATAATGGTTTTCCGGAAGCTCTGCAAAATAACCGTCTACGGCTGCTATGGCCTCTTCATGCGACGAAAAATGCTTTTCACGAAGGAAATTTTTGAGATTTCTGAAGAGATAGTAGTCACTGGGAGCCAAATCTGGTGAGTACGGTGGATGTTCAAGCAATTCGTACTTTAATTCTTTGAATTTAGCCATTTGAAGGTGAGGACTCCTTATACACTTCTAACAATTGTTCATAAATTTCCTTTGCTTTTAAACCCTTCAAAACAAAGAATCTAATGACTGCACGATATTCAATTTTTTCCATATTAAAAAAATCAATGACACGTCAACTTCAAATGGCTTGTAAACAAAGAAAGAATTGACAGAATGACTTGCAACTTTGCATGTGTTCTCAGGACAGTTATACCAACTTGAGAAAAAAAAAGTTTGGAGCTAGCAGTGCCATCTCTTGGTGAGTGCAGGAACTTTTCAACCAACCTGTATAATGTATCGAACGTATGATGAATATTTTAATATGAAAAACTTTAATATTACTCATACGACATGGTATGAGTATTTAGAAATATAAGAAAAATTCGCAAACCAAATATATCACAAACATGACAAATTTCAATATTTTAAATAAATACCAAAATTTTTATACTCTGCTTCAAGTTATGATTAAAAATGCTTAACTCATAATGGACACACTGTTCCATATGACCGAAGTATTTTTTTACTGGATACGGATTATAGTATAAAATTTAAAAAATAATTTTAAACGTTCGCCACTCATAGTCACATATATGTGACGTTAAAGTTTTCTTAAAAACTCATGTCACATATATTTGTCGCATAATTGATAAAATGTATTAAGCTTTTATTTCTACAAAAAACTCATGTCACTTATATGAGACTTTTATATACATATGTCACATATACGCAACACTCAGTTTCTCTTAGGAAACTAGTTTAGAAAACTCATGTCACATATATGTAACATATTTATTTTTGTTCGTGAGTCTTTATTGAAAGCGCGAAAAATTTGTGAGTGGCGAACGGTCTTTGCTACAATTATAAATAATAAATATACCATAGTATACCAACTGCACCGCTAGGTGAAAAATTATATCGGAATTTTTGGAAATTTCTTCGGTTTATGCCAAAAAGAGAAAATCATTTGAAGGCCTACCCAAATCCCTTTGTCTAGAAACAGAAAATTAAAAATATATAGTCCTTGGCGTATTTTTCTTATTAATTAACTGATAAGGTACATTTTAAAATTTTCACCAGTTACATGGTTAAAATGGGAGTTTACCTTCCTCCCTCTTAATGGCCTGTCCAAACAAATATTGTTAGAAACCAAGAAATTTGTAATACCTGTCTCAAAGGGCCAACTGATTTATAAGGTACTTTTCATATTTTTTTTTGCCAGGAACGTGGTTAAAATGGAGGCTTGAAAATGTAAAAGTCTTCCTATTAAAAACCATTTTCAATTGCTTTTGCTCAGACAACTATTATTTAAAGTATGTGTTCACTGGAGTCTGGACTAATTCAATGATAAAATACTTTTCAGAATTTTCGCGTGGTAGAATAAGGAATCGTATAGGAAAAAGTTTCTTTCTTAACGTCCTGTCAAAACCGCTTTGGCTAAAAATTTGAAATTTAAAGAACTAATGTTATTGAAATACTTAAATTGGGAAACAACATTGAATGGAACTGAAACACTATACAAGGGGAACGAAGTGGAATGCAACGGGAAACGGTTGTAATCGAAATGCTAGATAAGAAAATTGATATTGAATGAAACGGGGATCGAGTTAAACTGAAACACTAGAAAAGAGGAACGAATTGTAATGGAGAATGGAATGAGTAGAAATGAAACATCAAACTAGGTAACGAAATGGAATTTAATAATATTTAACTCTAAGTTTGTCAGTTCCATAAATGGTAATAAAAATATTTAAAAAATTTTATGGATGGGGTAAAGAGTCTCTACCTCAACGTCCTATCCAGACCACTTGAGCAAAATATCGAAAATATTAAAAATATATAATTATCGAAAATTAATTTAAAAAAATACAAAATCCCTAGAGATTTGACTAATTCACATAAAATATTCACTGATAAGGTACCTTTTTCGGATTTTCGCCAGGAACATGGTTAAAAATGGGGATGTAAGAGGGAAAAAGTACCTCCATTAACAGGCTACCCTTTGAGAAGAAACGTACACATTTAAAATATGTATTCCGTGATATTTATGCTCAATCGCTGATAGGGTACTTTTTGAAATTTTCGACAGGAGAAAGGGTCATGCCTAAGGCGCTGTCAAAGACATTTTTTCTGAAACCTGCCAAATTTAAAATATGTATGTATTCCTTGAATTATTGGCTTAGACACCGATTAGGCATTTTACGTGGTAAAAATGAGACCTTAAGAGTTTCAACAGCTTCCCTTTAATGGCTTGTCCAAATTATTTTGGCTGGAAATCCGAAATTTGAAATACGTGCTTCTTGGAGTATTAGTGAATTTGTTGAAATATACATGGTAAAAATAAGGTTAAAAAGGGAAAGAGTGCTTTCTTAATCACCCAACCCAACCGATGAATTTAGGAATTTAAAATTTGTCATTTTCCTAATAGTAGACATGTACTAAGTGGAGATTTTTGGAAATGCGGGTGGGGTAAAAAGTGGAAAAAATTCCCCATTAGTGTCATGTCCAAAAATATTTGGCTGGAAATCTATCTTTGAAATGGAGCATGGACTTACTCCCTTAAGAGATACCTTTGGATTTTTTAATATATGTGTAGTAAGAATTGGATTAAAAAGACAAAAGTTGTTCTTCTACACTCAGAAAAAAAAGTTAGTAGAAAAATTTGTAAACGGTTTTCAATCCCACTTTACTATTTTTGTACTGATTTTTAGTAAAAAAATCATTATTAAGCAAATCTGTTTGCTATTTACATTCTAGAAATTACAGAATTCTTACAGAATATTTACAAATTTTTGTTGCTGATTTTAAAAATCATTTTACAAATTTTCGAAAACCGATTTGCTAAAATTTGCAAAGTAATTTACTAATTTTAAAAAGTGGATATTGAAGGAAATGTTATATCTAATTACAATTTACACCTACAAACTTAAATTGCCTTAAAATGTTACATAGATTACAAAAAGGGATCGGAAGTGAATATACCAACTCATGTTGAAAAATAGGACATCTACTTAAAATAGCAATAAAAAGTTTTTTTGTTTTTTTTTGGTTCTAAAATCAGCCCTAAAAACAATTAAAATTTAAGGTCGTTAAAAGAAAAAAAACATTGACTAAACAATTTTCAAAAAGAAATTAAAACAAAATGATAAATTCGTTTATTTTTTACAATTTTGAAGTCTTTGTTTTTTTTTTAATATTGTCTAAAATATTTAAAAAAAAAAAAAAATAAAAAAAAACCTTGATTTTCGATAAAAAAAATTTAGATTTTGTACAAATATTTATAATATTTAGTAAATTTTTTTTGCTGATTTTAGCAAATAGATTTTAAATTCCACTTTACAAAAAGTTTACTAAAATTTAGTAGCGGCAGCTAATTTTTCAACAAATTTCATTGTACTACACGTCAGCAGACATGTGTTGCTAAGATTAGCAAAAAATACCGCTGGGCTCAAATTAGCAAAATTTCCCGTAATAACAGCAAAATTTTCAGTTGCCATTACAGACATTTTTTAGTGAGTGTAATGACGTAAAAAAAAAACTCTTTAAACTAGTAATTTTTGATTTAAAATTGAAAAATCTTCTAAAAAGAAAATTGTTGTTATTTACATGCTAAATCAATGCTAAAATTACCAAAAATTAAGATAATTCTTTGAAACTTAATGTCAATAAAGTGTATTAAGTTTCCCTCAACATTTTATAGAAGATTTTATTTTTCTTTTAACCACTTCTTTATTATTCTCCAAACACTATATAAATCTTTATCAATATTACACACAAAAGTGTTGTAAAATAATTACTTCTTGTCTATTGCATAAATACCTTAAGAGCAAAAGAAGTTTTATGTATAGAATTTAATAAAAATTGATTACTTTGTTGCAAGACAAACAAAAAAAAACATTAAAAATAATTTATTTATGCATTTAATTTTGTGTATGAAAATTTAAATGTTTTATATAATAAAAGTTAACTTTAGTATTAAAATTTAAATCAATTTTCTGCAAATTAAACTATATTTGTTCATATATAATAACATAAAAGAAAATCAAATATTTATATGTAATTAAATTTGATAACTTATGTTATATAATATGTATATATGTATGTTATGAGATTTTATTTTTAAATCCATAAATTTAATAACAATTAAATTGTTTGCAATTTCATTCATAGTCATGCATGTTAGACTGGGTCGTTTTTTTAGAAAGTGATCTAATCAACTTCTAAGATTGAAAACAAATTTTAGTATAGGTAATACAGGAAATGAGCAACAAAAATTTAAAATCGGGCAATGTCTTCTGTAGTCGAAAAAAAATTAAAATATAAGTTATTCTAAATTTATTAGTTAAAATTTTTGTATGTATTTCTTTTCAAGTGAGTCCAAAAAAAATTCTAATTCTTAAGTAGGAACTTCATGCAACTAAGAATATCGTAGGTATATAAATTTAAAAACAAAATAGAAATCCCTTCTTACAATGAGTGTGTTCAGCGATTTCATTTTAGCGTTTTTCAGGCAAAAGCGGTCCTGTAAAATTTTGTAAAAATATTTCTTTTAAATACAAGTTTGAGATAACTTATGAATTTATATATTTTTATTATTGAGAAGAAACGTACACATTTAAAATATGTATTCCGTGATATTTATGCTCAATCGCTGATAGGGTACTTTTTGAAATTTTCGACAGGAGAAAGGGTCATGCCTAAGGCGCTGTCAAAGACATTTTTTCTGAAACCTGCCAAATTTAAAATATGTATGTATTCCTTGAATTATTGGCTTAGACACCGATTAGGCATTTTACGTGGTAAAAATGAGACCTTAAGAGTTTCAACAGCTTCCCTTTAATGGCTTGTCCAAATTATTTTGGCTGGAAATCCGAAATTTGAAATACGTGCTTCTTGGAGTATTAGTGAATTTGTTGAAATATACATGGTAAAAATAAGGTTAAAAAGGGAAAGAGTGCTTTCTTAATCACCCAACCCAACCGATGAATTTAGGAATTTAAAATTTGTCATTTTCCTAATAGTAGACATGTACTAAGTGGAGATTTTTGGAAATGCGGGTGGGGTAAAAAGTGGAAAAAATTCCCCATTAGTGTCATGTCCAAAAATATTTGGCTGGAAATCTATCTTTGAAATGGAGCATGGACTTACTCCCTTAAGAGATACCTTTGGATTTTTTAATATATGTGTAGTAAGAATTGGATTAAAAAGACAAAAGTTGTTCTTCTACACTCAGAAAAAAAAGTTAGTAGAAAAATTTGTAAACGGTTTTCAATCCCACTTTACTATTTTTGTACTGATTTTTAGTAAAAAAATCATTATTAAGCAAATCTGTTTGCTATTTACATTCTAGAAATTACAGAATTCTTACAGAATATTTACAAATTTTTGTTGCTGATTTTAAAAATCATTTTACAAATTTTCGAAAACCGATTTGCTAAAATTTGCAAAGTAATTTACTAATTTTAAAAAGTGGATATTGAAGGAAATGTTATATCTAATTACAATTTACACCTACAAACTTAAATTGCCTTAAAATGTTACATAGATTACAAAAAGGGATCGGAAGTGAATATACCAACTCATGTTGAAAAATAGGACATCTACTTAAAATAGCAATAAAAAGTTTTTTTGTTTTTTTTTGGTTCTAAAATCAGCCCTAAAAACAATTAAAATTTAAGGTCGTTAAAAGAAAAAAAACATTGACTAAACAATTTTCAAAAAGAAATTAAAACAAAATGATAAATTCGTTTATTTTTTACAATTTTGAAGTCTTTGTTTTTTTTTTAATATTGTCTAAAATATTTAAAAAAAAAAAAAAATAAAAAAAAACCTTGATGTTCGATAAAAAAAATTTAGATTTTGTACAAATATTTATAATATTTAGTAAATTTTTTTTGCTGATTTTAGCAAATAGATTTTAAATTCCACTTTACAAAAAGTTTACTAAAATTTAGTAGCGGCAGCTAATTTTTCAACAAATTTCATTGTACTACACGTCAGCAGACATGTGTTGCTAAGATTAGCAAAAAATACCGCTGGGCTCAAATTAGCAAAATTTCCCGTAATAACAGCAAAATTTTCAGTTGCCATTACAGACATTTTTTAGTGAGTGTAATGACGTAAAAAAAAAACTCTTTAAACTAGTAATTTTTGATTTAAAATTGAAAAATCTTCTAAAAAGAAAATTGTTGTTATTTACATGCTAAATCAATGCTAAAATTACCAAAAATTAAGATAATTCTTTGAAACTTAATGTCAATAAAGTGTATTAAGTTTCCCTCAACATTTTATAGAAGATTTTATTTTTCTTTTAACCACTTCTTTATTATTCTCCAAACACTATATAAATCTTTATCAATATTACACACAAAAGTGTTGTAAAATAATTACTTCTTGTCTATTGCATAAATACCTTAAGAGCAAAAGAAGTTTTATGTATAGAATTTAATAAAAATTGATTACTTTGTTGCAAGACAAACAAAAAAAAACATTAAAAATAATTTATTTATGCATTTAATTTTGTGTATGAAAATTTAAATGTTTTATATAATAAAAGTTAACTTTAGTATTAAAATTTAAATCAATTTTCTGCAAATTAAACTATATTTGTTCATATATAATAACATAAAAGAAAATCAAATATTTATATGTAATTAAATTTGATAACTTATGTTATATAATATGTATATATGTATGTTATGAGATTTTATTTTTAAATCCATAAATTTAATAACAATTAAATTGTTTGCAATTTCATTCATAGTCATGCATGTTAGACTGGGTCGTTTTTTTAGAAAGTGATCTAATCAACTTCTAAGATTGAAAACAAATTTTAGTATAGGTAATACAGGAAATGAGCAACAAAAATTTAAAATCGGGCAATGTCTTCTGTAGTCGAAAAAAAATTAAAATATAAGTTATTCTAAATTTATTAGTTAAAATTTTTGTATGTATTTCTTTTCAAGTGAGTCCAAAAAAAATTCTAATTCTTAAGTAGGAACTTCATGCAACTAAGAATATCGTAGGTATATAAATTTAAAAACAAAATAGAAATCCCTTCTTACAATGAGTGTGTTCAGCGATTTCATTTTAGCGTTTTTCAGGCAAAAGCGGTCCTGTAAAATTTTGTAAAAATATTTCTTTTAAATACAAGTTTGAGATAACTTATGAATTTATATATTTCATTCCGCATGAGTTAGCTGTTTTATATAATTCAATTAATTTCAACTGTGACTCTTTTTTGATTTTAAATTAATTTTTTTTTGGATTTTAAATTGTTTATGAATCTTATAATGAATGTTTTGTTATCTATTTTTTAGTGTTTCCAATTATTCAACCCTGCCGGTTAATCGGTAAGGTCATTATTTAAAAAATGAAAAAAATTGATTAACCGGTTATTTTGGTCGATTAATCGGAGAAATTTACGATAAATGTATTCTTTCATCAATAATAACACAAAGAGCTGCTTTTTGCGGAAATATCAAGTTAAGTCTATTGCGTTAGTTTCTAAAGTCTTTGTTTAGGACAATTTAAAGCATCCTGAGATTTTTTAAAGAATCATGCCTTATAATCTTTGGGTTTTTATACCCTTCAACACAGGTGGAAGGGTATATATAATTTTGTCATTCCGTTTGTAATTTATACAATATTGATCTTAGACCCTATAAAGTATATATATTCTGGGTCCTTATGAAGAGCGAAGTTGATTTAACGATGTCCGACTGTCCGTCTGTGTGTTGAAATGGGTTTTCCGAAGAACCCAGACATGATGAGGACTTGATTGTTTTTTATTTCTGTTACATGTGATCCATTTCTGTTTGCTATTAAAAATCAGACATATCGGTTAATAAATGGCTGAGATATTAGCAAAAAACCAGGACTACCTCTAATTTTTCGTAAAATCCCTTTGTTTAATATGTATGTAGAATTTTACGCTTAACAAACACATCCATGTGTAAAAATTCTTTTCTTTCATCTCCACCTTTTATACACAAACAACACACATACAAAGATTTGTCATTTAAATAAAAACTAAACAAATCTCTAATGAACGAAGACTTTTATATATGTTATTCTATTGACGATGATTTTGTGTGAGCTTCAATAGTTCAGTTGTCTAGACGCTATGTCACAAATACTTTTTTTTCTCTGGTTCGAATCCCGGTCAATTCACTTTTTTTTGTACATTTTTTTTTATTTTCTTATTTTTGGTTTTTTTTATTTTTGTTTTTTTTTTAACATTTAATAATTAATTTATATAAAATTTTATATTAATAATTAAATAATCCATAAATAGGCTAAAAACATCAAAATTTTTATAAAAACCTTCTGAAACAAACAAAATACAAACGTTTTTATACCCTTCACCACAGGTGGAAGGGTCGCGGGTTCGAATCCCGGTCAATTCACTTTTTTTTTGTCCATTTTTTTTTATTTTCTTAAGATTTTTTTTTGTTTATTTTTTGTTTTTTTTTACATTTTATAATTAATTTAAATAAAATTTTATATTAATAATTAAATAATCCATAAATAGGCTAAAAACATCAACATTTTTATAAAAACCCTCTGATACAAACAAAATAGAAACGGTTTTATTTCTATTTTTTGCTCCGATTTAAAAGAATTTATAAAAAGATTCTTAAACCATTTTATTTCTACTATATTAAGAAAATTTTATACATAATTTCCATTTGAGTGCAACTATTTTAGGTCATAACTTATAATAATTTATAAGAAAAAAATTATAAACTATTTTCCTTCAAATTTTTAAAATTAATAAATAAAAAAAAAGCGAAATAAAATCCCGTATGCAAATTTGCCAGCTAAATCAAACGTTTTTGTAGAAATAAAAGACTTGCAGTTCTAGTGATTTCTTTTAACGATTTGCTGAAATTCTTTTCTTTCACCTCTTCACCTTTTATACACAAACAACAAACACTATTCTAGAGCTGTAATATGACCTATGGATACGTCTTATATAGCAAAAGATCGAAAATCTTTAGTATAACATATTTGCTGAAAAACTCGGAAATATCGGTTCAGATACAAAAAAAGTTTTTTTTAAATACCTATTTTCTGGAACCATAAATCTTCCCGAGTCCAAGTTTTATCACCAAACTAAATGGTTAATTTCCTCTTAAAGGCGTCCGTATATAAATCTGTCCATTCCATATATGTCCATATATAAACTTCACTTTTTTCCCAACCATGGTGAAGGGTATATAAGATTCGGTATAGCCGAATTTAGCCGCTTTTACTTGTTTCAAAAGAATTTGGCTTTAAAAAAAAATGTCGGACGTGTTCAGTAGAAGTAAACTTTTCAAAACGCTGTAAATGGTACATTTTGTCGATAAAGTTGGTTTTTATTTTCTTTATATGACACTGTCCAAATTAAAATAATAAAAATGCTTAATAAACAAAAGATGTCTTTAATAAAAATTCAATAACAAATTCTTAAAAATATGGTACGAATAATTTTTACGAAATTCACAAACAAAGTTTGATAGAACTGCCACTCTTTCCTAACTGTTTCACTGTTTTAGAGTTAAAAAAAAGCCCTCACCGATAAGAATAAGCGAATTCTTAAATATTTTTTACTAAACAACTTAATTTTACTGTAGTTCCTACTTCATAAAAATTTGTTGATAAATCAAATTAGAAACAATAATCCATGTTATTTTATTAGTTTCTATAAATTTTTTCATAGAATTTAAAATGAAACTGTTTTTTTTTAGAAAATACAGTTTTTGAATTTAAAGCAATTTTATATTATTATTTTATAATATAAGTAACGCAATATACATAGTCACGTGTTTCAATACTTAAGAGAAAAATATATATTTTAATAAGTCTTTTGTTAAGGGTTTGCTTAGAGGCTCTATCTCTTCTTAAACTTCGCGTTCTGATGAGATTTTTTGTCAGCTCGAAATACATTTCTATTGAGGTTGAAAGCTCTATTTCAATATTTTAGACGTGAAGATATAATTTTGTAATATTTAAAATAAATTTTTTAAAGGAATTGAAAAAGATGAAACAAAAATAATCAAAGCTATATCAAAGCAGATGAATCAGTCGATTTGAAAAGAATTTGATTGTATTTTAGTTGATGTTTTTTTCTACGATTTTCTTGCCAAAGTTAAGAAAATTAGGAAGGTTTAAGAAAAAATAATAGAAAAATCCATAATAAAAATGTAACCGGTTAATCGACCTGCTTTAATCGATTATTCGAGTCAAATAATTATTTGAGTTTTAAATTATTTGTTTCGAAATTAGCCGAAATAGAGGCGTGTAGGGATTTCTTCTCTTCATTTTTATGTATTTCAACTTTGAAATTTATTTATTTAAAATAAGTTACCTTTTTGATTAATGTCTTTGAATTTTAGTGATTATTCTAGTTATTATTCTTTTAAAATAAAGAACATTTTTATATACAAATTATATTTTTTATATATTATATGTGGGATACCTACAAGGCGATGAATCGAGGAATCTTTTAATCGATTAACCGAACTGGAAACATTACTATTTTGTAAACATTTTTATAAATATTGATGCTGAATTTACCCTGCGGGAAAAGAACCTATACCAGGATACCTTACGTGACCGTTTCATTGTTATAGGGACCGGTCACGAGACTGGTTTTTTATATGAAAGGCTCCGGTCACTTTAACATGGGCTTGTCCTAGGAGGTAGTCAATTCACCTCTGTGACATGTCACAGAACTGGTCTTAAAGAACATGTCACACAACTAACCCCAAAGGATATATCACAGAACCAACGCAAAAAATTGTGTCATTACTTTTAAACCGGTCGCGTGGTAGGTACTTTAGAAAGCAGTCCTATTTTCACCTATCTCGTGATATGTATTTTTGGAACCGGTCCAGTTTTTAAATATCACGAGACAGCTCCCAATGCCCAAATGACCCCTTTTTTCCGGCAGGGGACTTTTAAATCGTTCACGTGGTAGGTACTTTAGGAACCGCTCCTCTTTTCTGCTATCCTATAATAAGGTTATTTCGCAATAGGTCATGTATTACCCTATCACGGAACAGGTCCCTGCAGGGTAACTCAAGTTTTAAAATTTTATCTGCTATTTTACAGGTTGGTTAAAAAGTTCCTGCGCTCGAAATTAAATAATACTGTTTTTGTTACGAAATATATTTTTTTATTCAAATAATTTCCTAGAAGCTCAACACACTTGTTAATTCGACGAAAAATGCTTTCCACTAAGGAATTGTTTGAGATTTCTGAAGAGATAGTAGTCACTGGGAGCCAAATCTGGTGAATACGGTGGATGTTCAAGCAATTCGTACTTTAATTCTTTGAATTTAGCCATCGTCAAAACACTTTTGTGAGCAGGTGCATTGTCTTGATGAAAAATGATTTTTTTCTTCTTTAAACCAGATCTTTTCTCACGAATTTTTTCATCCAGCTGATCCAAAAGGCTGCAATAATATTTAGAGTTGATTGTTTTACCTTTCTGAAGATAATCAATCAACAAAATTCCTTTTGCATCCCAAAAAACTGATGCCATAACCTTCTTTGCTGATCGTTGTGACTTCACCTGCTTTGGAGCTGAACAACCAGCTTCAGTCCACTGTAAACGTTCTTGTTTCAATTTAGGATCATGGTGGTAGATCCAAGTCTCATCCATAGTTATAAAACGACGCAAGAAGTCGGTTTTATTCGGCTTAAAACGCTCCAAATTACGCTGAGAAATTTGTTTTCGATCCAGTTTTTGTTGAATTGTTAATGCGGCACTAACTTTCCAAACAGTTTTTTCATACGTAATTCTTCATGTAAAATATGGTGTACTCGTTCGTCTGAGATGCCTATGGCATTAGCAATTTCACGCTTAGTCAAACTTGGATCTTCACTAACCTGATTATGTACCTGCTCAATGATTTCTGCTGTGGTTGTAGTTTTTGGTCGTTCTTCGCGTGGATCGTCTTTAAGGCTGGTACGACCACGTTTAAATTCACCAGCCCAAAATTCAACGGTGCGTTTTGAAGGTGAGGACTCCTTATACACTTCTAACAATTGTTCATAAATTTCCTTTGCTTTTAAATCCTTCAAAACAAAGAATGTAATGACTGCACGATATTCAATTTTTTCCATATCAAAAAAAAAAAAAATCAATGACACGTCAACTTCAAATGGCTTGTGAACAAAGAAAGAATTGACAGAAAGACTTGCAACTTTGCATGTGTTCTCAGGACAGTTATACCAACTTGAGAAAAAAAAAAAGTTTGGAGCTAGCAGTGCCATCTCTTGGTGAGCGCAGGAACTTTTCAACCAACCTGTATATAGTAAATTGAACATTTTCACATATTGTCTTTTTTGTTCCCATTTTTTTAATATATTGCATTTAACTATAATATGTTTTCAATTATCACACTACGGTGTAGTTTATACATAAGAAATTGTTTTCATACTTATCGTCAGCTAAAATGTTAAAGAGCGTAACTGCCAAAAATTCTAAAAATCGGTTTTGGTAATGATTAGAATTGATTTAGCGAAATTATATTAGAAACTTCGGCTAAAATACACTTTGCCGGGCGTTGCTCAAAAAAGAGGAGGTTACCTCTGGAATAAAAAAAGAAAATTTTTCTCTATCTTCCATTTTTGGGGCCGGACACATAGGGCGCAAAAACTGGTGCGCGTAGTAACATGTAAGTGTGGCCCTTGGGGCCTTACGGGCCCCTGCATCAAAAATGGAAGATAGAAAAAAATTTTCTTTTTTTATTCCAGAGGGAATCATATTTATTATTTATGTTTTTTTTGAGCAACTCCCAACAGTGCTTTTTTGCCGAAACTTCTATAATAAAATATAACTGTTTTAATCTAAACTATTTTTTTTTGTTGCGTGTTAAAGTTATGTAGACTCATTATGAAGCTCAGCATGAAACTATATTTCTCCACAGGATTTTATTAATCTATGATTAGAACAGTCAATTTTATTAATGAATTTGCTTAAATTCCTATCAAAGTTTTTTGGTTCTCCTGAAAAAAAAAAACAGAAAATATTAATTATGCCACTTTACGTCTAAGCTAACGACGTTTAGCTAGAAAAAAATGAAAACTGTCAAAAGTATTTAAGCTGATTTCCCAAAGTGCTTGCTTTTACCATTTTTTACTCTTTCTCTTAACCTTACACTTTAATAACAATATCTGCCATAAGACATCTTTACAATTTCTTAGAGAATTTTTAAAAGTGCATACTTTTACATGAGTAAATATTTTATGCTTGATACTAACATTTGTTTACTACATTTGTTGTTGTTTTTTGATGTTGTTGACTAAAGTTGTCATATTGTTTTATGTAATGGTAAATAATATGATAAATATTTGTTCTTCTTAATAAACTAAAGTTTTGCAAAAGTAACACACATATCAAATATCAGAGATTTTTAGAACATATGATTCTTAACTTATTGTATACACTCAAAACACTATGCCAGCTATTACATGACAGTTGCTTTTGACAGTTACTAGTAGGTGTTCCTTTTAACTGTAATTAGAGTTATTGTTTTATAGAAAAAAAAAAAAAAATAAAACAAAAAGCAATTATTATAACAGTTATTTAAAAACACTACTAAGTAAAAGTAATGTATTTTGGACAACTATTCTCAATAATATTTATAATGAACAATAAACATATTAGTAGTTTGGCATTAAACAGTTCATTTTTGTTAGATATTAAAAAAATACAGAAACACGGTACAATATTTAGTTCACATTTTAGGATGAATGAAGTAATATTAAATTTTGTTGTAATTTAGAGAAAAAAAAAGTGCTTTTAATAAAATATCTAATAATTTTGACTGGAAAAACAGTAGTTTTTACTTATTTTTATCTGTTGTTTTAAAAATGTTCTAATAAAAATTCATCAGTTATTTTTATGACATTTTCAGTTATTTTTACTGTATTTGTGAGTTGTATTTTAACACTTAAAAAAACTAAGTATCTGTATAAATTTGTTTTAACTGGTATTTTCAGTAAATTCTACCGAAAAACAATTGTTTTGAGTTTATATAGTAGCCGTTCTTTATACAAAGTCTAAAATAATCACTTTTTCATTCCTTCAAATTCATTTCTATTGACAAAAATATTCTTTTGTAATTTTATTTTGTGTATGATAAAAAAAGTTCATAAATATAATAAAACATTTATAGTGAAGTTTTTATTTTATTATCGATCCTTATAAATTGCATAGGAAATGTATTTTAGTCCATTTCGAGATCATGGGAAAATTTTCAAATGAATTTTTTAAATAATTTTTTATTGCATTTTTTGAAATTTTTTATAAATGCTATGAAACGTTTTATTGTATAAAAATCTATAAAATATTTTATAGATATGGTGAAGCTTTTTTTTGAGTGTATAACTACAGTGAAATGTTGACAAAAGTTTTGCTCATACAAATTTGATATTCATTGCTATACACGCAGAGAGAAAATATGATTGCAACATGTGATCACTGCTACTATATTATGCTTGCTGCATGCGGATATGGTTGACACAATCATGTTATTGTAAATAGGTTTTAACCATCAATATGGTCGCTTCCATCATAATTATAGTAAATATTTTATTCTTTCATGATTGCCATATTCTATTTTATAACATGATTGGCTGTAACTATACTGTGGTAACAAAAATTTTGACTATGAAAAAAATATGACTACTAGCGAACTATAAAATGCTGACAACAATCAATAAATAATTATATTTTAATATTCTAAGGCTTTTCTTTTAATAAAAAACTTTTAGATTCTAAGGACTTTTCCTAAAAGAAAAATTCTGAGACTCCAAGGACTATCTAAACAAAACTTAAAAATGTCCTTAGAATTTAAGAATTTAGAATTAAGAATTAGAAAAAGTCCATAGAATCTATGCTTTTATTAAAAAACACCTTAGAATTTAACATTTTTTTTGAAGTATTTTTCAAAGAATCAAAGAAATTTTTTTGAAAAACATTTTGAAAGAAATATTTTTTAATTTAAAGAACTGTTTCGAATGCTTACATAAATGCAGTGACCATAATATGGTAAATTTATAGTTATTTTATTACCATAATATGATAACTGCATTATAAGACTATGGTTGACACAATCATAATCCCAAAAATATATGATGCTTTTCGAATATGATTGCCCCAACCATGTTTTTTTCTGGTTATTAAAATTTAAATTGATTCTTATTTATATGTACACTCACCAAAAAAAGTCTGTAGTGGCAACTGAAAATGTTGCTGTTATTACGGGAAATTTCGCCAATTTTAACCCAGCCTTTTTTTTTTTTTTTGCTAATTTGAGCAACACATGTCTGCTGACGTGTAGCAGAATGAAATTAGTACCTGGTACTAAATTTTAGTAAACTTTTTGTAAAGTGAAATTTAAAATCGATTTGCTTAATCAGCAAAAAAATGTACTCAATATTATTAATATTAGTGAAACCAGATTTGTATAAAAAATTAGTAAGCGCTACTAAATATAGTAAATTCAATAAATTGTAAAATATAGCAAAATTTTATTTATAAAAAAATATTATTAAAATGCGCAAATAAACTCAATTATTTTTAGATACACTTGTTACACTTTAAAGCTGCTAATTTCTTTTGAAATTGCCTTATGAATTCGAATATACAAATTTATATATTTTTTATCGAACATTTCATATTTATTTTTTTTTTAAATATTTTACACAAAATATAAAAAAAATTCAAATGCTTAAAAATAGTCAAAACAATCGAATTTCTCATTTTGTTTTAATTTGCTAAATATTGTTTTGAAAAATGTTTTTTAATAAATTTTTTTGAATTTTAAGATTTTTAAAACTTAAAAAGGTTGTAGTGCTATCTTAAGAGGATGTCCTATTTTTGGGCATGAGACGGTCCTATTTTTGGGCATGAGACGGTTTAAGTTTGTAAGTATAAGTTTTAATAACTAGAAATAACATTTCGTTCAATATCCACTTTTTAAAAATTAGTAAATTTTTTTTGCTTATATTATTAAATTTGTTTTCAAAAATCTGTAAAAGGATTTCTGAAGTTAGCAACAAAAATTTGTAAATATTCTGTAAAAGTTATGTAATTTGTAAAATGTAAATGAGCGTCCCGGTAGGCTAGTTGGTAGCGTGCTAGCTTATCACTGAGGGGGTCGTGGGTTCGATTCCCACCGTTTTTTTTACTAAAAATTAGTACAAAAAGCAGTTTACAAATTTTTCTACTAACTTTGTAATTTGAGTGCAATTTAGCCTATAACACATAGAACACTTATTTGCAATTTCAGATTTCTAGCCCAAGGAATATGGGCAGGTCGTTAAGGGTAGACCTTTCCCTTTTGAACCAACATTTTTACTACGTTTTTGGCGAAAATTTAAAACAAAAATGTCAGAAACAAAAATTCGAGTTTTCTGGCACATGGGGTTTGGGTAGGCCGTTAGAGGTACAGTTTTCCCTTTTTAACCACCTTTTTAAGCACCATTTTCTAAAAGTATCTAATCAATGAATTTGCCCCTTTTTATTACCCCATAGTACTTTTCAAAAATAACGTCTATTGTAGAGTACACACTTTCGATTAAATTAATATTTTTCTTCTTTTTTAGATCTACCAATCAGAACATTTTCTTTTCGAATTATCTGTTCTAATTGGTCGATTTTTAAGAAATTTATCAATTATATTGGAAGGAGCACATACCAAATTTCAACTACCTAGATCAAGTGGTTGGGGCTAAACGATGTTTGGTATGTCTTGCAGTCAGTCAGACAATCGATCGATCAATCAATCAATTTATCCGAAAAAAAATTTCTAAGATGTATAACGATTTTTGCCTTTCAAGCTCGGAGAATTTTTGTCGCAACCTGTGGAAAAAATTCCCAAATGGGGGGTCACGACCATCTGGGGGTCCGTAGTTGCATTCAAATGGGTCCGCGAAGATGTCGGAAAAAATTCGTTAAAAATAATAAATAATATTCAAGTTTTTCTATGATTGTTGCCATAATTGTATTTAAAAAATCTACAAATATAATGAATATAGCGCCATTTTCAAAACTTTTGAATGAAATAAGTACTAAATTTTTTAAAAACTAACTGTTTTTTTAAATATACTTAAAATTTTAGTTTTTTAACATTATGCTTTTTAATTTTTAAACCACGTGGTATGTTTTACAACAAATATTTGATCATAACGGTACTTAGATATAAAAAGAAGGAATGTAAAAGAAAATAATGTAGTTTTTAATGCGAAATTTGTTTAGCCGCAGTTGGGTTTAATGAGTCATACTGGTAAGTTGTGTTAAAAGTTTTAATTTTTTTTGATATTATTTATCAAGGTTACATTATTTTAAATGCTCAGCGAGTTTTTGTTGTTTTTTTTATGAAGATCTGTTAAAATGGTGCACAAGAAAGTGCTAAACGAGGTGGAAAAAGGTCAAATAAAGGTTTTAAAGAAAAATCGCCTTTCAAATAGAGCAATTTCAAGACAAATACAAAGATCGGAGAATGTTGTAAGAAATTATTTAAAATAAGGCGATAAATACCGCGCTGGAACTTCAAAATGCAAACGGAACACAAAATTAACCATACGTCAAATAAATGAAATAAAACAAGAGGCCACTTAAAATCGACTATATTCGACACAAATTGTGGCTAAATTGCAGCTTCCAGTTGGAAAACGTCAGGTACAACAGATATTAAGCGTAGATAAAACAATAAAATGGAAAAAAACCTACAAAAAAAACCTCAGTTGACGGCTAACCATAAAGTGGCACGATTGACATTTGTAAAGGCGCACATATCGTGGACTGAAACTTGGCAAATTACTTTTTCAGACGAAAAAAAATTTAATCTTGATGGACCAGATGGTTTCAGTTACTATTGGCACGATCTGCGCGCAAATAACCCTCCGCGAATGAGCCGCAACTTTGGAGGGTGGTCAGTCATGATATGGGGTGCATTCTCATACCACGGAAAGCTGAATAATGCTTCGTTCCACCAAAATGGAATCCGGAATGTACATTGCAGTGTTGGACGACGTTTTAATTGAATAGTTGGAAAGTAATAATGAAATAGAATTTATATTTCATCAAGACAATGCAAGTATTCACGTATCAAGTAAGTCGAAGGAGTTATTTTCATCTCGTTCTATTCCACTGCTTGAATGGCCAGCGAGAAGTCCAGATTTAAACCCAATTGAAAATGTTTGGAGCATCATTGTAATGTAAAACAGTATTTAACGATCCAAGAGCTTAAAATATCAATTTTGCAAGCCTGGCTTAATTTAGACGTAGAGATGCTTCGAAGACTAATTAATTCGCTTCCTACCCGGATTTTTCAAACAATTAATAAAAATGGAGGCTCTACAAACTACTAAACATATAGATTTTTTAAATTTATTAAGTTTAATTTATGATTTTCCATAAATTATTACTGTGCGGCTAAACAAATTTCGCACATTAAAATGGATTTTTTGTGATAATTTGATCTAATTTTTTACTTCATGCTAAAAAATTAAGTTGTTTTTGTAATTTTACAATAAATAAAAAAAAAAAAAAATACGAAAAAAACTTCAACAAATATTTTATTTTTTATGACTTGTTTGGCCAAATTCAAAACAATATTATATGCGGCCAAACAAATTTCGCTCACTGTAGAAAAACTTAAAAGATTTTACCAAAAATTATTATCTAGTAAATATTTTAAATTCTGTAAATTCTAATGAAAAGGTTTTTCCATCCTTTTATTTATTTCATTTTTTTAATCTTCGGATTTAAATATTTTTATTTAAATATAAAAAATTAAAAAATTTGGGGGGTCCGTCAGTCAGTAGAAATTCCTGAAAGGGTCCGTGAAGAAAAAGTTAATGGGAACCGCTGATTAAAAATTTTTAAAATTTTTCTGATACCTTAAAATATTTTTAAATCTATTAAGGATTGTTATACAAACAAATATTGCCAAGTACCACCTGTGGTTCTTGTGGCTAGATTTCATTAAAACACACACACACGAATGTAGAAAAATTCATACCCCAGCAAACATGGCAATAGAAAGAGGATTTCCCCCATCTTATCTCCAGGAAGAAAATATTTATTGTGGCAGTAGTAATTCTGTTGAAAGACAAAAATACTTTTTGCATTTCCAAAAAAATAAATCTGCGACATTTTAATATATTGACTATTACCAAACTAACGCCATAAGGAACGACATAAGATATATTATTGTTTAAATTTACACCATGTTTTTATAAAGCGAATGGAATAATTCCTACGGAGGAATTATTTTATTCGCTTTATAAAAGCAGGGGTTAAATGTTTAAATACATCGTTATGTAATATACGGTAATTTATGTATTTTTTTATATACAAAATAAAATATTATTTATTAAAGGATTGTCGAAATTTGTTCCATGTGATAATAAAAAAATATACATATATTTAAAAAGGAACATTGAATATTTTTTTGTGATTTGAAAAGAAGAGATAAGTATTGCCGCAATATCTTCTAGACGACATAACAAACCAAATGTTTGCAGGCTATTTGTTTTTTTTTTTGCGTCATGAAACAATAAGAAACTTTAACTTTAGTAATATTTAAAAAAAAAAAAAATCTTGTCTTTGAAATTGTTTTTTAATATTAAAAATTTAAGTAGTCAGAAGTAGAAATGGAAAATGAAAGGAAAAAAAAACAACAATATGCCACAATATGTTTTGAAAATGTTTTCTTTTATTAAAATCTGTACGGAAATCTTTTTAAGCCCATTTGAAAAGTAGTATCTAACTAAATTTGAAGTGGTATTTTAAAAGATTAAGATTAAATAGATGTTTATTTTGGAAAAAAGTTTTACACAATTATTTAACAACATGAAAAACAAATTTAACATAATTTACTAAATAATAATGCCTTACAAGTTTTGAAATCGATTAATTTTGATTGTCTACATACAACTTGTGTTTTTTTGTTGGTTGTTTATAGAGGAAGTAAAAGTCCTTGAAGGCTGTAGAAAATTGTTTTGTATATATTTAAGTGTTATAATATGATGTTTTTGTTATATGTATGTGTATGTATATGTATGTAATGATTTGTTTATTTTTATTCAATGGCTTCATTATATTGCACAGTATACTAAATGATAGATTTGAAAACAAATGTTTAGAAAATAAGGAAAAAAATCTTAAAATATATTTTATTGCCCATAAAAAATTGCAATATGTTCCACTGTAAATCTTTATATAAAGTTATTTGTAACGGATGTTATATATTACAAGAAAATTGCCTATGTAGGATTTTTTCGTATTTTTTGTATTTATAATAAAATCAATATTTATATACTTGTTACATTTTATACAAACATTATTGGGAAAATTGAAAAAAAAAAAAAATATTTAAAGAAAAATAACAAACTTAAACATACAATTATTATTTTCTTTAACTAAGCGGGTGTTTATAATACAGTCTTAAGCATATTCGAAAAGTAAAGAATTAAAAACTTCAAAAATACTTTTTTTTTATATAGAATACAATGAAATGTTGTGAAGGAAAAAGTTTGTATTTTTATGTAAACGAAAACTCAAAACATTTTCTCATTTTCCAACAATAAATTTAAGTTCATCTTTTGATTGTTTTTCAAGTATTTACAAAAAAAAAAAAAGAGAAATAAACTGAGATAAAATCGATTTTAAAACACACAAAAATAGAAAAACTTTAAACAAACTTTTCTTTTAACATGAACAAGTACGATTGCTAGAGTAAGTTGTGGGAATATAAAATAGCCGGGTAATGTGGAACACACAGTTACTTTGTAAACTAATAATTATTTGGTGAAAATGTTACAATACAAACTATATTTGTGAAATTTTGAAACGATGTTACGCCCAAAGTCATTAATATATTAAAAACTGAATTTTCCGAAACCAGCAAAGCTATTTCACTTCAACAATCAAGGTATCCCCGGTGCCAGCTAACGATTTTATTTAGATATGTGATAGCGGAAAGAAAATCAATGCAAAATTTTTAACAAGCAGTTACCTTAGAATTTATTTCGGGGAACTAATAGGTCAAACTCTCTACAAAAAGAACCGGTTGCAGAACATATATTGGAACTTATACTAATGCAGTACAAGGTGTTCTGCACCAGAGAACTGCAAAATCAACTTTTTTCTTGATTTAATCATACACAAAAATTCTTGTTCACATTTAATAATTCAACAAAATTCACTGTAGAATAAAATCAGCATCATGTTACTGAACGCGTAATTGGGATCAGTGTGAATCTTCTGTCGATTATGTTTTATGCAAATGTAATCACTCAACAACAAACAACGCGTATAAGTGTAATCATAATCAAAACAAAATAGAAACACATTTCATAAATTATGTTGTGTACATTAGGGTGGGACTTAAATCCGCTTTTTTGGAATTTTTATTAGTAATACAATATTAAAAATATTCTTCTTTGTGAAATAAAAATATATTTTTGTTTTTAAAAAATTAGGTCGATATCTCAGGCAATATTTAACTTTAACCGGATTGGGAAAGCCTGAGATATCGACCTAAATTAAAAAAAAAAAATTTCACAGAGAACAATATTTTTGGTATTACTAATAAAAATTAAAAAAAAAAGGATTTTAGACCCACCCTAATTTATGAAATGTGTTTCTACAAAACCACCCCCTTTTTATAGATAAGAAACTATTTTGTTTTAATTATGAATACACACATACGCGTTATTTATTGCTTTTTCTGATTTATTCTACATCAAAATAATTATTGTTGACTCAAACGAACAGAATAAAATCAATGGTATAAAAAGAACCGATGATTATAAATCAGTGCTAACAATTTGCACATCGTTTGATTGATTTAAAATCATCAACAAATATGTGTGTTGGAGTATATTCAACGTTTGAACGCAAACACATATTTATTCTTGTGTTGATTGCGTATGAACGTTTTGCAATCAGCATTTGCAGTTCTCTGTTCTGCACCCATTTTATAGGAATTTACATTTTTACTGGGTATATTTATGTGATAATTGCGCGGGTTAAAACAAGGAGTTTTTCATTTTGTTAAGAAATTTTATATTCTTTAAAAGAAATTAAGGCTAATAGGTTATCAAATGAAAGGTATTTCAAATTCACAAACATCCAATCAGAAATGTAACTAGTTTTTACAATTGTTAACTATTTTAAAGTTTTTTTTTTTTGTAAAATTTTACTTTTCTTACAAGTTTTACTCAAATAAGTATTCAAACAAACCTAACCGGGCATGTTCTGCAATTAGTGCGAATTCAAATCTGCGTGAAATTGAAATTTAGGGCATCTATTTCATTGATTTCCTAAGTTTTATTTGATTCGATTTTAACTTTACAATCATTATTTACCTTAATTTTTAACGAAACTAAAAAAAATTAAAAAAAAAAAATTATCTGATTTTCACTTTCACCTAAAAGTGAAATCTAGAACATGTCTGAATCTGTTTTCAAAATAGTCTTCGGTTAACAGTCGACTTAGAAATAGTCTATTGTTGATTTCGTAAATTCTTCGCTACTATTTCCTTAAACCTCTAATGACCAAGGCTGACAAAAGACGGACTTAAAATATTTTTTTTTAATTAAAGCTTTTATATTATATCGATAAAAAAATAATTTACTACTTTTTATACCTTTAAACGGTTTTTATTCAACGAACGATTTTCAAGCGTAAGTAAGGATTTGAAAAAATTAGCTTTTTGAGAGAAAAAAAATATTTAAAAAATCTTTCAAAATAATATTATAACAAAGGTCCGTGCATGGAACAATTTCATTTTACCTATATTTATTAAGTCAGGCGAATATACTAAATTCCTTACGACCATACATGGTCTCATTTATGAGCATACATGAATACCCTCAAATTTTGGATCCTAAGGTATATGGTCATATATGACATCATATATGGAAATATATTTAACCATGCATGTACGTATATGACCATGCACATAAATGATCATAAATGGATATGCATGACCATATATGTCAATATATGGTACAATATATGACCATTAATGTTGTCATATATCACCATATAATGGTTTTCGGTTCCAAAATTTGATGGTTTATAGCCGTATATGGTTATTTATGCTAATATATGCTTGATGTAAGATCATATCTGATCACGTATAACTATATACGGCCATATACAATAAAATTTTGTATCCCATGATACATATATAATTATATATGAGATCATTTATGGTCTCATGTGTAGACGTATATGGGAATGCATGCCAATGTATGATCATACACCAACCCAAATCACGTACGAGGGCGATTCAATAAGTCCTTGACTTTTCAAACTTCCCTCGTAGTAATATGAAATTCAACAATGCTCCCATCAAGTACCACCTGTTAATAGTCTACTGTCAAATTTTGAGCAAATTCCGTCATTTACTTCGCATTTAACAGCTGTTTAAAACATACAACTCGTGGATTTTTTTAAAAATGACAAAAAGTGAAATTCGAGTGCTCATTAAACATTATTTTTTGCGAAAAAAAAACCGTCAATCAAACCAAGGAAAAGCTTGATAAATACTATGGGTACTCTGCACCATCGTTTTCTATGGTAAAAAGTGGTTTACTGACTTTCGTTCTGGACGGCCAATTGAGGTCAATACACCCGAAAATGTCGAAAAAATCTACGATATGGTGTTGGCCGATCGTAGAGTAAAAGTGCGTGAGATTGTTGATGCCATAGGCATTTCATATGGCAGTGTGGTTTCGATTTTAAATGATCAGTTGGATTTAAGAAAGCTGTCTGCAAGATGCATGCCGCCTTTGCTCTCAATTGACCATAAACGTAATCGTGTGACAATTTTAAAGGATTGGAAACATTTCATGAATTTGGCTACGAATTGGTACTATTCCTATTTCCGAACCTATAGAAATGGCTCGGTGGAAAGAGATTTAGCTCCAACGATGAAATTGTTGATCAAACAAATGAACTAAAAGGATAATGTGTTGAAAAATATTTTTTTTTTTTTTTGCAAAAAAAACTGTGTTTCATTCAAAAAGTCACGGGCTTATTGATCCGCCCTCGTATGTTCATATATATTACGATTTTTGTTTGTAGCAAAAACGGAAATTATTTCATTGATGGATTTCTTGATTTATCTTCAAGTTTTATTGTGCAATATCGCCTAGATTAAGCAATATATCAAAAACAGGTATTCCCTATTAGCAGCACCTGCTCTATAATAGCATGTACTTTGAAAATGATAATGGTAACGATGATATGTGTTTGAGTTTTAAAATCTGCAAAAATCCTTTTACTTAAATTTCCCTTGATATTTAAATATTGATTATTTAAGTTTTTTTTTTTATATTTTTGTTGATGATAATTATTGCGATGCATTTCCAATTCCATTTCAATTTATATTTATAACTATATAAAATATAACAGTCAACACAAGTGTCAAAATAAGTTCATGTTAATTTTGTGCTATTGAACAATTATAAAAATTAACCATAACTTTTAATCCCTTCCTCCCGACCCCCCAACAAAAATATGTATGTCAACAGAAGTGACAAAAGTAGTTTTTACAATATAAATACTAATATGGTGTGATGCATTAAAAACAATACACCTATACCTAGCTTGTCACAGATTTTTTTCCTTTCTAAATTTTTAAACGGGTATTTGATTTACAATTTTTGAACTAGTGTAAATTGACATGTTTATATGGTAAAAATTGTTTTATAATCAAATAATTTGTTTTTTTTGCAAAATTCTATTAAATTGAGGGTTAGGTTTAGAAATATAGTTATACTGTGTAAACTCAAAATTATATGCACTGTAAAAAAATGGATAATCTTTAAGTAAATTTCTTTAAATTTAAGCTTCTTTTAATAAAAAAATGTGCTTAATAATAAATTTACTTTGCAGTGCAGCCAAATTCCGGGAATGCAGAAATAATATGAAGTACGGAAAAATACATATAATGCTAACGAAAAAATATATAAGACACAAAAATATTTAAGACACAGCTTGTGAGAACCAAATTTTTTGCCAACCGAATGGTTTGGTTGCAGCCACCGACATATGTATGTCCCGGTGGCAACTGAAATTCGGTAAATTCAACAGGTAATGCGAAGAGGTGAAAGAAAATAATTTCAACAAATCGTTAAAAGAAATCACTAGAACTGCATGTGTTTTATTTCTACAAAAACGTTTGATTTAGCTGGCAAATTTGAATTTGGAATTTTATTTCGCTTTTTTATTAAAAAAATATTTTTAATTTCTTTAGCTTAATTTTAAAAATTTGAAGGAAAATAGTTTATAATTTTTTTTTTATAAATTATTATAAGTTATGACCTAAAATAGTTGCACTCAAAGGGAAATTATGTATAAAATTTTCTTAATATATGAGAATAAAATGGTTTAAAAATCTTTTTATAAATTCTTTTAAATCGGAGAAAAAAATAGAAATAAAACCGTTTGTATTTTGTTTGTATCAGAGGGTTTTAATAAAAATTTTGATGTTTTTAGCCTATTTATGGATTATTTAATTATTAATATAAAATTTTATTTAAATTAATTATTAAATGTTGAAAAAAAAAAAAAAAATTACCAAAAAAAAGAAGTCTTAAGAAAATAAAAAAAAAATGTACAAAAAAAAGTGTATTGACCTGTATTCGAAGCGTCTAGACAACTGAGCTATTAAAGCTCACACAAAATCAACATATATAAAAAGTCTTCGTTCATTAGAGATTTGTTTGGTTTTTATTTAAATGACAAATCTTTATATGTGTTTGTTGTTTGTGTATAAAAGATGGAGATGAAAGAAAAGAATTTCAACAAATGGATGTGTTTGTTTATGCGTAAAATTCTACATACATATTAAACAAAGGCATTTTACGGAAAAAATTAGAGGTAGTCCTGGTTTTTTTGCTAATATCCCAGCCATTTATCAACCGATCTGGCTGATTTTTAAAAGCAAACAGAAATGGATCACATCTAACAGAAATATATAATAATCAAGTCCTCATCATGTCTGTAGAAATCATAAACGGAATGACAAGCTTATATATACCCTTCCACCTGCGGTGAAGGGTATAAAAATGGGCACCAGTTATGATAAAGTTGGTACTATTGCACTGCTAGGTACTATTTGGTACAAAGTATTTAAAAATTTTCATGCGTTGATGAATTACACACAAACATATGTATATTTGACAAAAAAATAATAACAAATTTAATTAAAATTTTAATTGATTTGAATCTGGAATTTCAATTAAAAAAATATAAAAAGCCCATCACTATGATTTTGATTTTTTTTTTTTGCAAAATTAGTTTGTTATGTATTTTAAGATATATTAATTCTGACGGCCGTTTGCACAGACATTTAATTGATTCCTATAACAGTCTTACAAAGAACATTTGTTGTTGTTACTGCTAATGGGTCAGTTCATATTTCATGCAGCATATGTTAACGTCATAGTGCTTGTTAGGAAAATAACTTGACCATTTATTTGCCAATGCTGGGAATAGGAGGATTTAAAGAAGAAATTCTTTTTTGTTCTTTTTGTAAACAATAATTATTAATTTGTTTTGGAAAAATTTTTATTTTTTGCCAACTCGTCTCTCTTCTTAAAATCGTGTATACTAACTTTTGAAAATAAATTAAAAAAACAAAAAAAAAAAAACGAATAACATAAAAATAAGGAAAAATGGAAGAGACATCAAAACACATTAAAAAAGTAATAACAAAAATATTCTTTCTTTCAAATGGTGAACGTCGTGAAAAATCGGTTATTTACAATCAGTTCTAGAACAAATTCTGGAAAATAACCAGCTTTGATGACTAACTTAAACAAAAATCATCGGAGATGGCTAGAAATTCTACCTCATTATAAAGCATTTTAAATATGTCTAAGTAAAACTAGTTTAAAAAAACCTCGAAAGTTGGGAGCCCTAGACCAATGATATATGATGAGCGTATATATAAGTCTGTCATTCCGATGTATAAGTCGATTTGTGATCTTTAGTCGCTTAGAATTAAATAATAATTTTATATTCTTTTCAAATATTTTTCACCACAAAAAATTTTTTTAACCTCAAAATTTTTTTTCCAACATAAAATTTGTTTCCACATCTAAAAAAGTTTTTCACCTCAAAAAAATTTTTTTTTAACCTTCATAAATTCACTTCTAAAGTTTTTTACATTAGTTGGTGGAGGGCACTCATATATTCGGAACAGCCTAATTTAAGCCTTTTTTTACTTGTTTATTTTTTTAATTAAATTTTATTTTGGAATACAAGAAATGACATAGTCTTTTAATCTCAACGATGCTATGCTTAATTTTTGTGTAATTTTTTCTCTACATTCACAATATATTTTCCGTTACCGACTGCAGCTTATTTAAAAAGTAGTACGTAGAATCAATTGAGATACATTGAAATAAGTTTTTAAACTATTTTAGTCAGTATTAAAAAAAAAACAAACTATAAAAATTTAAAGACATTCAGTATAAGTTGAATTTTTTTTGTAAATGTAAGATTTTATGATTTTTGCTTCTAAAAATAGAATTTCACATAAGTCTTTTTTGTTTTTAATACCCTCCACCATATATGGTGAGGGTATATATCAGTTTGTCATTCCGTTTGTAACATGTCGAAATATAGGTCTAAGACCCCATAAAGTATATATATTCGTGATCCTTATGCAATTTTAAGTCGATTTAGCGATGTCCGTCTTTCTGTCCGTCTGTCTGTCTGTTGAAATGGCGATCACGACGCGAAGAGGCAAGGGGGGGTGCCTATTTTTACCCAGATTATTGGACATCCTCCCGAGCATTTTGGTGTTGAAAATGAGCAAAATCGGTCTAGCGGTTAAAAAGTGATAAGTGAAAATGTGAAGATACCTCTAAGTTTTCCATACAAGTTAGTGTATTTTAGTGCAATTTCATAGTAGCGACTGGTGCATAATATATTTTCTCATATTTTTTCCCCACTTGCTTAGAAATGAATAATACTTTGTGCTATGTATTCACACAACGAGATGGATAAAATACACATGTTTATAAATTGACTTTATAGAAAAGAGTGATTTTTTATTAACGTCAAATATTACATATTAAAGAAGAGAGTTGCCAGATGTTTATAGTGCGAAAACTATAAAGCTAATACCCAACACTTTGTATTTACAACTAAAATTTTTTCACCACAAAATATTTTTTTCACCTCAAAAAATTTTTTTCACCTCAAAATTTTTTTTCCACTAAAAAATGTGTTTTCGTATCCAAAGTTTTTCACCTCAAAAAATTTTTTCCACCTCCATAATTTTACTTCCATATTTTTTTACATTATTTGTATCAAAAACAGTAGAGAACATTTTTTTAGGAAATTGGTGGAGGTTATTCAAAGATTCGGCACAGCCGAATTTAAGCCTTTTTAACTTATTTTTTACTTATTTGTTTATTTACAAAACTATATCAATAAAAATTACAAGAAATTATTCAAATATAGATACACACATAGAAAATAAAAATATATACATTTGTGTGTGTTGTATTTTGCAAAATTACATAAAAATAAAAAAATTCAATTTGAAAAACAAAACAGAAAAATTGTTTTTTCTACGTCATTTAAAAATAAATGGTTATTTTCAACGACTTTCGATTGCTTTTACTACTTTTGTCGATTAAAAAAAAAAATGATTAAAAATAAACAACAAAATGAACTGAATAAAATGAAAAATCAGAAATTCTCCTTTTGATTGTATTTTCGATTAATTTAATATGTACTTTACATCATTTTTAATAAAATAATATTGTGAGTGTACCTTTAAATACAAGTGGTGATGAAAGGATTAAATTTTATTCAAGCTAGGGTTAACAATACTAAAAAATAAACTTAACTTTTATTTTCTCTATGTGTATATATTTATTCGTTTAATTTCAAAAGTAAGTTTGAACAAAACTCTTTTTTTTATAACACAAAACATAAAACTAAACTTTGTGTAACTAAATTTTCACAACCATAATTGTCAAATCAGTTTTTTTTTATATTGAGACTGATATGTTTTGATAGCTTAAATTGGAAAATATAATATGTGGCAATAAACAAAAAAAAAACACATTTTATAGAAATAGTTTTAGCATATTTTGTTATTTTTTTATAACAAATAATGTTTTTGATGAAAATACAACTCTTTTATAGACACTAAAATGTTTGACCTTATTTTAACTAGTGGTATATGAACATAAATTGTATTTTTTACATAGTATGCATTTTTAAATTTTATGTTAAAGCATAGTAAACTGTATTTGCCGTAAAAATATTTTACTCGAACTTTAATGGCCACAAATCGTAATTTTAATTGTAAAAATTATTTTTTTTTTGTTATAAGAAAGACATAATCACATTAAAATTTTAAATTTTCACTATAAAAAAAAATACTGTTGCATTTGTGTGACAACAAATTGTATTAAATTTTCACGTGAAACGCGAACAATTTACTATGCTTAAGTGAAAAAATATAAATATATTTAAAATTTAATTTAGAGCTCTGGAAAGTAGAAACATCAAATTTCAAGTTATTAAGTCTGTTTCGAATTGTTTTTAATTAAATAAAAAAAAATAAGTTACTATACCAGTAGTGTGGTTCACTAACTTTCTAACTAATGATAATATACGGTTGAGTTGCCAACAAAGCTATTCTGGAATTTTGTTATTAAATATTTGACCAGAGACGCCAACAACGAGAGTGTTAGTTTAAATTTTATTTGCTTTGAAATTTTATCAAATAACGAAAAAGGTAGGATAAATTTTGGGAATAACTTTTTGAATTTTAAAAAAATAACTACATAGTTTTAATGTGATTAATTTACGGAATCCCATCACAGGTTAGTGAGAACTTTTAATAAATTTACTAAGGCTTCAATGACTAAATATTAATCAGATCCCTTACTCCCTCTTCTTCTTTCAACAAAAAACACATTTTTTACAGACTTTTTTCACATATTTATTTATTGAATCTTTACGTAATTGGCTGTGAACTAAATATAATTATTCAAATCTTAAATCTACACCCAGAAAAAAAGTTAGTAAACAATTTTTTTAACGGTTTTCAATCCCAATTTACTATTTTTGTACTGAATTTTAGTTAAAAAAAATTATAATTTAGTAAATTTATATTTTACAAATTACAGAACTTTTACAGAATATTTACAAATTTTTGTTGCTAACTTCAGAAATCATTTTACAAATTTTTGAAAACCGATTTGCTAAAATTAGCAAATAAATTTATTAATTTTAAAAAGTGGATATTAAAGGAAATGTCCTTTTTTTCTGATTTAAGCTAACCGATTTTAAATTCCACTTTACAAAAGATTTACCAAAATTTTTGTAGCAGGTACTATTTTTTTCTTTTATTGTACTTCACATCATCAGACATACATATGTTGTTAGGATTAGAAAAAAAATACCGCTGGGGTCAAATTAGAAAAATTTCCCATAAAAAAGCAAAATTTTAGTTGCCATTACAGACTTTTTTCTGGTGGGTGTAACACAAAACTTAAGTCTAGTCAGAATTTCGACCCCATCTAGGGACTTGTTACGTATAGTAAATAAATTAGAATATCATCGGTGTACTTTGCGCCAATGACACATAAAAATCCATCAGAAATTACAAGAAGATTGAGATCAGAAGGCAACATGTGAATGAATTTAAAAATCCTAGAAGGATCAACTAGGATATCTTCCGAAAAAGTATACAGAAATCCAATATGATGACTATTTGCAAATTCAAGAATATAAAAGCTATAGAAAACGTAGTGACCGTCTTTGAACAAACATTTAAAAGAATGATGCCAAAGATTATGTTCCAAAAACATAAGCAGATTAAAAAAAAATAAGAAAACAATGGACTCAAAATTTTAATGAAAATACAGAAAGGTATTAAATGCCACTAGGAAAAACGACATAATCAGAGAGGCGTTAAAAAGCAGTTGAGAAAGAAATTGGACAGTCAAAAATATATCCAGAAGTTGATATCAACACAGGGGCATGCCCCTGGAAATCTGAGGAAGGCGCATGGACAGTATCGGCTAGAGGGCCTTTGGGGGGTTCTATTTAATACACACTTTTCCTGAATGTAGAGGGTGTATTTAACAAGTCAATAGTCAGAGGCTATAGAAATCGTATTCACTGCTTCGGGAAAAGAGTTAGTTGGCCGAATTCTGTGGTAAGTTCATACGGGTGCATACGGCTAGGGGTACTCCTCAAGATGGATTTATATAACCATTTTTGTGGATACTGGTTCCCTTCTAAGATTTAGTCGCTTAGAGACAAAAGTAGTTGCGTATGACCTTGCTCTTCTGATAAAATAGAACATAAACTGAAATTTATGTACAGGATATACAGAGCAATATTTAGGCTGAATATTGCAAACGGCGCAATTATATGGTATCCATTCATTCAGAGGGTAGTTACGGTGGCGGCTTTAAGCATTACTGGGGCCAGACGGTCAACAGCAAGTGCTTTTCGTGAATATGCGTTTAGAAAGCAGATAGGTTAGGATAGAATGGTGAAATAAAAGGGAACAACTTTGGTCCAACACATATTGTTCATACAAGGGCGGATCAATAAGTCCGTGATTATTTGAATGAAACACAGTTTTTTTTTTGCAAAAAAAAAAATTATATTTTTCAACATAACCTCCTTTTAGCTCAATACACTTAATCCAACGTTTCTCCAATTTTTATATCCCTTCCAAAAAATAGGATTTTTCGAGGTCCATAAAAAAAGCATTTGTTTGATTAATAATTTCATCGTTGGAGCTAAACTTATTACCACCAAGCCATTTCTTTAGGTTTGGAAATAGGAAATTGTCACTGGGGGCTAAATCCGGAGAATATGGCGGATGAGGTACCAATTCATGGATTTTTGCCAATCCTTTGAAGTTGTCACACGATTACGTTTATGGTCAATTGAGAGCAAACGCGGTACCCATATTGCAGACAGCTTCATAAATCCAACTAATCATTTAAAATCGAAACCACACTGCCATATGAAATGCCTATGGCATCAACAATCTCACGCACTTTTACTCTTCGATCGGCCAAAACCATGTCGTGGATTTTTTCGACATTTTCGGTTGTATTGACCTCAATTGGCCGTCTAGAACGTTCAGCGTCATTTGTACTTCTGCAACCACAACGAAAGTCAGTAAACCACTTTTTTACCATTGAAATCGATGGTGCAGAGTCCCCATAGTATTTATCAAGCTTTTCCTTGGTTTTATTGACGGTTTATTTTTGCAAAAAATAATGTTTAATTAGCACTTGATGTTCACTTTTTTCCATTTTTAAAAAAATCTACGAGGTTGTATGTTTTGAACAGCTGTTAAACGCAAAGTAAATGACGGATTTCGCTCAAAATTTTACAGTAGTCTTTTAACAGGTGGTACTTCATGGGAGCAGTGTTACATTTTATATAACTACGAGGGAAGTTCGAAAAGTCACGGACTTATCGTACATAGCCAAGGAAATCTTTGGTAATGGGTGCGACAAGCTCATACATTACCTTGTTATGTATACTCCTTACCTGTAGCATTATTTTTCAACATAAGGTAATGAGTTCCCAATAATTGTTATATAATTTCAAATTATTTTGTTGAATGTAAGGAATAAAATTCCATAGACAAATAAATTAAATAAATAAATAAATATTGCATTACTTTATAATACATTTTTCTTATTTTCAGCATTCTTTTTCAATATGAAATAATGAGTTACCAATAACTAGATACATAAAGTTATTGTTATATAATTTCAAATTGAATGTACGGAATAAAATTGCGTAGGCAAATACATTAAATAAATAATGCATTACTTTGTAATACACTTATTTTTCAACATAAAGTAACGATTTACCGAGTGTTGGTTAATTAATGCATTACTTTTTTATGTATATTCCTTACTTTCACATTATTTTGAAACACAAAGTAATGAATTACCGATATGTGGTTACATAATGTATTTCAATTTAACATATTGACTCTAAATACTGGCAAGCTTATTTAAATCATACGTAGCATAAAAGAAATATTTGATAAATAATTCAGGTTTGTAGGCAAAAGCAGTTTGCACAGGCCTCCAAAGGAGAACAATTTTCACAATATCGTAGAAACTAACAAAAATGAGTAGTTAGCCCCTACTCCATATCTGTATATAAAATTACGGGCTCATAGCAAAATGGGTTTGAGTAGGCCGTCAAGGGGAAGATTCGCCTTTTTTAACCCTTCCCGTATAAATGTTCAAAAATTCCATCTTACCAGTGAGAGTATGGGCTGAATCCAGTATATAAAATTTTAAGTTTCTAGCTAAAGAGGTTAGAACTTCCCCGTAGGAATACTGTCTGAGCGGATGTCTATGCCGAAAGGGAACCTACATACCAAATTCAGCTTCCTAGCTTTAGCGATTTGATCTGGGCGATGTTGAATGAGTGAGTGAGTGGGCCAGTGAGTAATTGAGTGAGTGAGTTAGTGTGTGTGTCAGCTAGTAACGTTATTCCTTCCCTACGGGAAATGAAGATTGATCCAAGTTGATAAATCTGTGATAGATAAATGAGGGACATGTCACAAAGCTGGTACAAAATAAATTTCAGTGTCTGAAAAAGTGGTTATTGCTGTAAAATAACACTCAGAAAAAAAAGTTAGTAGAAAAATTTGTAAACGGGTTTCAATCCCACTTTACTATTTGTGTACTGATTTTTAGTAAAAAAATTATTATTTAGCAAATCTTTTTGCTATTCACATTTTACAAATTACAGAATTTTTACAGAATATCTACAAATTTTCGTTGCTAATTTCAGAAATCATTTTACAAATTTTTGAAAACCGATTTGCAAAATTAGCAAAAAAAATTACTAATTTTAAAAAAGTCGATATTGAAGGAAATGTTATTTCTAGTAATTTAAACTTCTTCATACAAACTTAAATTGCCATAAAATGTTACATAGGATTAAAAAAGGGATCGGAAGTGAAGATACCGACTCATGTCTAAAAAGAGGACATCCACTTAAAATAGCACTAAAAAGGGGTTTTTAGTTCTAAAAATCAGCCCTAAAAACAATTAAATTTAACCTTTAAGATTTTAAAGCCTTTGATTTTTTTCATTTTGTATAAAACATCTTTTAAAAAATATAATAAAAATTTTTGATGCTCGATAAAAAAAATAAATCTAAAACTTTGTACTAATATTAATAGTATTTTGTAATTTTTTTTTGCTGATTTTAGCAAACAGATTTTAAATTCCACTTTACAAAAAGTTTACTAAAATTTAGTAGCGGCTACTAATTTTTCTACTAATTTCATTGTACTACACGTCAGCAGACATGTGTTGCAAAGATTAGCAAAAAATACCGCTGGGCTCAAATTAGCAGAATTTCCCGTAATAACAGCAAAATTTTCAGTTGCCATTACAGACTTTTTTTGGTGACTGTACCAGTGTCCCAAATATTAAAATGGTGGCATAATATTGACTGGTTCTTTCTGGATATATCATATACTTAACTAAAGAGAAATGAACATAACACCAATGTGGACTAAAGAAATTAGGTCTGTTATAGTTGAACACGCAACTGGTTCAAAAACACATTGTGATTGATACGTAACAATTTTTTTTTAATTACTTGTCCTCAGTCCTGTGGTATGTACATTTGAGCCAGTCACGTAACGTTTCATGTTGCACTAGTTCTGATAAACATCACGAAGTGCCTAACATGAGACTAGTTCTGTGAAAGATAATTCTAACCTGTTCTGTTGGGCATTCACTTACATTAATGCAGTGATATGGTACCCTACACAAGGTCAGTGATATGTCGCAAATAGCTTAAAAGGTAGAAATTGACACCTCCTATGACAACCCTATGTTAAAGTTACCGGTTACTTTCATATAAGAGAACCAACTCGAGGACCGGTTTCTGCCTCAAACTTCCGGTCACGTGACTAACTCTGTGACTGGTCTATTTGCCGTAGGGTTTATATATAGAGGTTTGATATTTTTTGATATCACCTCGATAGCTATTTTTTGTTTGCCTGACCCTAGCAAACGATTAATTAGAAATTTAAAGATATTATTATTCATTGTTTTATCTTTCTCTTAAATAATTCATAAACAGAATTCAAAAACACATAAAGTGTAACCTTTTGTTAAATTTCTAAAAGTTTTGTTTTGCATTTATTTATCATTTATTTAACTAATTTGATCATTCTTTGACAACTGTTTTTTTATTTTTGGTTGTTATTGTTTTATTTATATAATAAATGAAAAAGAAGTGTTTTGTAAAAAAAATCCCTTTTAGCAATTAACTCATTCTTAGAAAAATTCCTTGTGTGTGTTTTTTTTTGTTAAAAGCTTATAACAATTGACACTTTCAGAGGGTCATGAGATCCATTGTGGAATCATCTGTTTCTTTTGGTTTTTGGGTTTTGTATACATACAATTTGTGCAATAAAGTGAAAACATTTTTATATCTTCGAACAAAGTTTTTCTTTACTTTTGTAGACATTCTATTGTGTAATGCTTGGGGTTTTTATTCTTAATTCAACAAGGAAGGTGTCCTTAGAATTAAATATTAATGAAAGTTCTAAAGTTTTCTTTAGAATAACAAAATTTTAAATTTAAACATTTAAAAGGTGTCTAAAAAGATGGCAAGTGTTTTATTTTATTTACAAAAAAATGTTTTGTCATTATTGTAAGTAATTTGATATTAATAATAAAGGCAATCGGTCAGGGGCTGCAAGCCCCTCATATATAGTATATTATCATTACCTGATAATATACTATATATTCTCATTCTCTCAGGTAATGAGGAAACCCATTTGAAAGGAAAAATAAAAAAGTGGATTTAAGGCAATTGCATATAACATTAAAATTAGCTTATTTCGAATGTTTTTTATTAATTGTTTTGTGACCCCTTACGGTGGATGCTTTAACTTAATGTGACGGTAGGGACACATTCCTTGTTAGTACTTTTGACTTTGGGGCAATAGGATTCAAATTAACTTTTATAGTTTTTTATCATTTAGGATTTTGTTAAAAAAAAAAAATACTAAAAATGACATAAACTCTTGGATTAGGGAAACAGTAATTTTCTTTTATTGTAAACAATGTGTAGATATTAAAGGCTACGGTGAGAAACGGTCGACCGCTCTAACCGGTCTTTTGGTCGATCGGTCTTTAAAAAAGGTCGACCGCTTCTTAAGGCGTTGATAATAACGTACCAGTATCTTTAGTTTGTAAACCCCTACATACATATTGTGTAGTATACGCATGTATTGTATATGAAGGAGCAACTGCCTTTTTCGGTCCCATACACGACCTTTTTATACCTTTGCTCGCAATGGGTTAAAATTTTGTAGAAAAATATAGACTTAGTTTGGATTTAAGATTGATCGAATTTATTTAAGTTGCACTAAAAAAAATGTTTCGAAGATGGCTGTTAAATTTAGAAAGGTCTGCACTTTTCATATATTTATATGAAAATGCTACGAACTTTTTCGTTCCCATGTCCGCCGTTTTTATTACTTGGTTCACAATAGACTAAAACTTTGCAAAAATGTTCTAGACGTAATTTTGAATTGAAACTGTGAACTTTTTTAACTGGTAAAACGAAAATATTCCGATACTGGCTCTTAAATGCATTCTGATTTGGAGCTGTAAACTTTTTTAAAGTTGTGGAACGAAAAAAAAAAATACCGATACTGGCTCTTAAATTTCAAAAATCCTGTACCTGTCATAGTATATTAATATGAAAATGCCAATGTCTTTTTGCAAAAAAATCTGCATAATTCTGACATTAAATTAACATAAAATTTATATAAATTGTACGATTTTATCAAGTTTTTGGCCACAAAATAATACGTTGTAGTTGATTTAAATAAAATGATTCTAAGTGTTTGTTTCCAGATCATTTTAAGCACCACGTTAATGTAGGTACCATATCAAAATATATTCAATAAGAAAACTCGTTCATCTCGTCAAAGACGACTTATATAAGTCCTCCGTTAATTTATAGTGGATTTAAAAAAGTCGTTGTTGAAACGAATTCAAAAGAAGTAATACAATTTAAGTCGGATATGCCGCCTATACGTATAATTTAGGTAAATTTTTAAGAAACTATCCCAATTCCATGGAGGGTCTTGATCTCTTCTACGAACAGGGCGGAAAATATTCTATTCGAAATATTAACTATCAGTCAAAAAAGCCGTAGGGAAATATTGTAAACTTTTTTTCAAAGTGAGTGTTGTGCATTAAGTTCCAAAATAAGTGTTGTGCATAAAGAATGGCTTGCTAATGGACAACTCTTATGATCCTTGTCATCTTACGTTGCGTACCGATGAGAATGTGGCTGCTGTAACAGAAAGTGTACAAATCAAACCAAGAACATCGACTCGCCACCGATCTCAACAACTCGGCAATTCGTATTGAAGGAAATTTTGCGCAAATATTTGAGATTATTTGTTTGCACGGTTTAATTGACTCAGTAATTGAGGGCAAACGACTATCTACCTTGTTACGGCTTCTCAGTTAGGGCTTTACAGAAGCTCCAATCGAACATGGAGTTTTGGCCAAAAAATCATCTTTTCTGACGAGGCATATTTCATTGTCGGCGGCATGTCAATCCCGCACGTCATTATCGATAAGCCAATGCAACCACAGAGAGTGATAGTTTAGTGTGAATTTTAGATTGGTGACATCATTGGCGAAAATGCTTCTGGAATTTCCATTTTAGTCAATGGCGAGCGCTACAGAGTCATGAAGTAGGATTTTTTAATGAGCTGAAATAGAAGATATGAACTTGGATAATCTTTGGTTTCAGCAGGATGCCGCACCACAGGCTTATTTTTTTCTTCAAATTTTACAATAATATTCCATACAAATTTAAGTAGTTATAAGTCATTTATAAAAATGCTGCCAAATCTTAGAAATTCTTGGCTTTTCTCTTTTAAATGTTAACAATAATGTTTGTCATAAAAAAATTTGTTTTTTTTTTTTGTAATTTTATAACATATTAAAAACAAAAAAAGCTAACAAATGAATTATGTGTTTGTTATTTAAGATAGATGAGGGCGTTCCGACGAAGTCCATATATGAACACAGCTTTCGTACAAAGCGGCCCGAAATGTTCAAATTGTTTTTGTTTACAAAAAATAAGGAAAAGTCAGGTAAAGTCAGGAACGACTTGCGCAATAACTTGGGTAATTGTATTATCAGCCGTCTTGGCGATGTTAATTGGCCGCCACGGAGCTGCGACTTTAGACTTTTCCTTGTGGGATGCTATTAAAAAGACCGATACAATGCGAATAATCCACAATCGGGCTACACTCCTAATGCAAATTTCGTCTAAACCATTTGTGATATATGATCATACATGACTAATAAAAAGTTCGATACTAAAGATATATGGTCATATATGACATCACGTATGATCATATACTGAATTATGTTGTTCCTACCCTGCGAGAAAAGGACCTATCCCGGGACACATCACGTGATCGGTTGATTGTGATAGGGATAGGTCACAGGACAGGTCATTTTAACATGAACTTGCCCTAGGAGGGGGTCAATTGCCCTCTGTGACATGTCACAGGACTGGTCTAAAAGAACATGTCATGACTTTTAAACCGGTCAAGTGGTAGGTACTTTAAGAACCGGTCCTCTTTTCACCAATTTCGTGATATGTATTTTCGGAAGCGGTCCAGTTTTCACCTACCACGGGACAGGTCCCAATTCCCAACTCACCCCTTTTTTACCGAAAGGTATATATCTCGATTATTACATGGCGATTTAAAATTAATTTAATGGAGGATATGTACGAGAACTAGAGGTGTTCTGAACTATAAGGGATTATAGGGGAAGGATTGATCAAATTTTTTAATTTCTGTATTAAGATAGTACATATGGAACTTGTTGCAGATTGGATAAAAAATTACCACCAGAAATTAATTGAAAATTTGATTAGTGTTCACAAGGAAAAAAAATACTTTTTAATTTTTTCGTAAAATTTTGATTAAAGAAATCTTATCCGTACTAAATTATCTTTCCAAAAATGTAAACAACAAATTAAAAATCTGTTGGGTTCCTTTAAAATTCCCAGGTCATTATTGAAATATTTAGTTTTTCAATTTATCAAATTTTAACTTCAATAAAGTGTATTACTAGTAAAAACTGAATTTGGCCTATTTATTTGGTTGGTGTGTTTTTAAAAACATTAACAGTATTTCATTTCTATGTGCGAACATGCTAAATTGATACTAAACTATTTAATATATTTTTAAATTAAAAGTTGGCAACGCAACTTAGAGCATATCATTTGTGAACTAAATTATTTGTATTTAAAATTATTTTAAAATTGTGTTTCTATAAATTCGCATAAGTAGGTGTGACAAAAGATGGATATTTTTCAAATTCTGAATGACACTTTAGCCTAAATTTTTGAAAGCAGTAAGTCTGACAGAAGAATTAGTTTTCATTTAGCCAGCCCGCACACAGCCTAAATACCTGCAATACATTTAAAATCTTTCAAATTTACTTTACTGCGATCAGCAAATAATTTATTTAAGAAATAGTTTTTTCCATTATCCAACCCTTAACAAAATTGTTTTCTAAATAATCAAATGTCCTAGAATAATACAAAAGTTGTTACTTTTACGGTTAATTGGTTGTTACGACTAAGTGTTTGAGATTTGATTTTGTTTTTTTTTTTTGTGTGGGAGGTCAAGTGTAGTGTGGAAAAATATTAAGTTTAAATAAAGTGAAATTTAATCATCCATAAAAATTCTTAACACTTCTAAAAGACCTTTTTTCTTTCTGCACGCATTTACTTAACATCTTAACTGGATGAAAAAATACTTATGGGTGGAAATGTGTTCACTTACTTGTATGTGAGTGATAGGTCTGTGTGCGTTTTGTGGATTGTGTTTATTTTTAACACTTTTGTAATACAATACAACAAAATCCTCTTTGTTAAATTCACTTGTCATTTGTTTCTTTCAGTTTATTTCTTTAAGTACAATATTTAGATATCATATTACTTTGTTACTGGTAACATAGATACTGATATGTCTATAATATTTAATGATATAAGAATTTAGTTTGAACTTAAGCCTTATTTTAATCTATTTTTCTTTTAGATGTATAAATTCACAACCAAGTTGAGTTATTACGCAACTGCACAAATTCATTTAAAATCCATTGTCAATATCATGTTGTTAGAACTCATTGATAATTAAATTTATACACCCAGTGAAATGATTGATTGCAATTCGATCAAAACTATTAACATTTAATTGTTAGGATGTTATTTTATTTGGAAAAGAAAAAACATTCACGCTGAGAAAAAACATGGCTGGGGCAATGATATTTGAAGACCATCATGTATTTTTAGGATTATGATTGTGCCAACCATAGTTTTACTACAATGTAGTTATCATATGGCGCATTTGCGAGAGACCGGCATAACTCAAAAAATCGAATCCGAGATAATTGAATTGAAAGTTTTCAATTTAGCCTAATTGCTGAGAAAAATACAAAACACTTTTGGTCGCCATTTTGTGAGAAAAAGAGAGATATCAATGTCATGTTTCTTTAAAAAAAATTTCTAAAAATCTAGTATTTTGTAAGAAATCTTTTCGTTGGATTCTACAGACTGTTTCTAGTGTACTGACAACTTTTTCTTCTAGAAAGTCATTATTTTACAAGAAACATATTTTTTTTAAAATATTATTATTTTGTTCTTATTGAAAATTATTAAAATTTATAAAGTCTTTATATAGAAACTTTGAATTGATTTGTGGAAATTATAATGTTATATGTATAAGGCCTTTTTTGAAAATGAAACACCCCCAGGTAAAAATCATTATATAAAGCGTATTTTTTCTTTGAGAGGTTAAGAACTTTTATTTAAAATGAAACAAGAATTATGCAATAAATTATTTGAAATTTTTATTTAACAGCTTATTATTTGGCATTAACAATAAAAAAATAATTGTGGACACATGTGTACCGCAAACACCTGTTTTAAAACGCATTCGAAAGAACCAATTTTAAATTTTTTATTAGGCTGAAAGTGACAGTTAAAAATTTAACATATTATTACCATCATGATAAAATAACATTTCCCCAATGATTTTTCAGGTAATCTTGAATAAAAGAATTCCTTCATAAAAAATTACTTTCATCTGACAGTTTATTCGTATTGAAAAAGTTATGACAATTTCAGTCTAAAAAACATAAAAAACATAAAAATTTTCACAATTTTTTTTTTTTAATTTCGTAAATTTGAGTTTTATTTTAAATAAATATGTATTCTCAATCACTAAATGAAACCCTGTATTTTAATTTTTACTTGGGTGGCTGAACTGATATACTTTTTTTTATGAAGACAATATAGTATTATGACTGAAAATGTTAGTAATTTTTTATTTGATTTATAATTATTTACTCATTGCTGTCAGTATTTTATAGTTCCATCATATAATACTCTTATTAATTTCTGTTGAAATTTACCTAACTTATAGTAGGAAGCAGTACTCCTACTATAAGTTGGGTAAATTTACTCTGTGTGCGTAAATGAAAAAAAGTACACACATTATGCGTAAATTGATGAACACAAAATAGGTAAAATTACATTAAAAGTGCCTAAAATTTAAATCAAACTTTAAAATTGAAGAGTAAATTTACCAAATTTTTGAGTAAAGAAACACGATTTTCCTGTAAATGTACACATATAATTTGGAAAAATCTTAAAAAAATTAGCATATTTTCGATGTTAAAAATTAAACAGCCCAAAAATGTTTGTTTTGTAATAAAAACAATTAATTTATTGCTTAGAAATTCTCAATAAAAACAATAAATTTATTGTTTAGAAACCCACAATAAGAATAACAAGTAAAAAAGGGCTAAATTTGGCTGTGCCGAATCTTTGAAACCCTCCACCAAAGGGGATGAAGATGATATACGTATATACTAAATTTTGCATGAACTGTAATATGAATATGTTTTGTCAATTTATGTAACGAACTTCTGTTATTTAGTTTTAGCAATGTTTTTTACAGAGGTCTGCTCTGTTAGCGACTTTAACATTGTTCAGTTTTACGTTAACTTAGTTATCATAGTATGTAAGACAATAAATGTAATCGAACAATAAGAAGACTTAATAACATTTTTACTTACTTAACAGAAAAAAAAAATAGATACAGAAAAATTGTACAAATTTGTATGGAAAATTTAGAGGTACCTTCACATTTTCACTCATAACTTTTGAACCGCTGAACCGATTTTGCTCATTTTAAATACCAAACTGCTCGGGAGGATGTTCAATAATCTGGGTAAAAATAGGCACCCCCGCTTGCGTCTTCGCGTCGTGATCTACATTTCAACAGACAGACAGACGGACAGACAGACGGACATCGCTAAATCGACTTAAAATTGCATAAGGATCACGAATATATATACTTTATGGGGTCTTAAACCTATATTTCGACATGTTACAAACGGAATGACAAACTGATATATACCCTCACCATATATGGTGGAGGGTATAAAAAGAATAAATTTTTTGTTTAGTAATTCCAAATAATTGATAAATTTAAAAAACTAAAAATGTTTTCTTTTTAAATTTTAAAAATTTTTTATTTTTTTTTCGCTTTCAATATTTCATAATTTTTTTTACCATTATAAGTTAGTATATTTACAAACTTTGTGCATAAAATTTTTATTCAACAAAATAATAATAATTTTAGGCATAATGTGTTTAATTTTAAACACATAGTGTGTAAAAAATACTTCGTGTGTATATTATTTTATATGAAAGTGTGCGCAAAAAAGTTTTACGCATTTGGTGTTTATATTTACATAAAACTTTACCCGTTTTATAGTAGTAAATTTACAAGCATTTTGTAGAGTGTATCATATTTTTTGCAGAGTCAGAATTTTTGTTACCACAGTGTGGTAACAACCAATCATATTATAAAATTGAAAGTGGCAATCATAAAATAATAAAATATATACTATAATAATGATGGTAGTGACCATATTGTGACAACCATAACCATATGCTTGCTGCATAATATTGTAGCAGTGATCATGTCTCAACTATGTTTTTTCTCTGCGCGCGGTTTCGAAGCCGGAAAAATCGAAAAAAAGTGTTTCTAAATAAAATTTTGTGGAACGTAATAATATTTATGTGGAGTATAAATATTAAATTAGACAACGAATATTGGCTTTTACAACAAAAAATTTAATTTAATATGAAGACAGTTGTCGTAAATTCGGTGGCTACCACTGATACTCTTTCAGTTGAAAGTTTTTTTCTAACATTTTGTCAGTTTAAAATTGATGATTATTTTAAACCAATTTCGATTTTTTTTTACTACTTATGTCGTTTATTAAACAATCATTGAAAATAAACTACATAATGGACTGAAGATAATAAAAAATCAGAAAAAGATTGGTTACAATTCGATTAAACCCATTAACATTTATTTATAATGATTTAATTTTTTTTGAAATAACCACTCCATTAAAAAAGCAAAAATGTTGCATTGGGAATTAAAAAAAGAGAAAAGAAACTAAAAATCAATCCTATTATTCAATTATTGATATGTCCAATCATCTTTAAAAATAAAATTCGTTTAGTATTTGTGTGCGATGGAAGGAATGATTCATTTAGTGAATATATTATAAATTTGGTACAATCTATTAAATGTATTAAAAAATTGTCGATATTCAAAAGTGGTAGCTACAAGTACAGTTATTCTGATCAAATATATCATTTAATTAGGGTTTCAGTAGAAGCAACCGAATTGTGGATTGTATTGATAATAGACGTCACTAATGATTGGTATTGATAAACAAATTTTATACTTATATTTATTTTCCTAACAAATCGTTTAAATTCAAAATTAGCCATAAAAATGCATAATTGTTTGTGGTGTAGTAGGTAGAGAAGTAGCTCAGTACTCCGAATTTCCGAGTTCAAACCAAGAAAAAAGTAAACATTAAAAAATTATTTTTTTTTTCAATTAAAAAAAAATATTTAAAGGTTTAAATGGCAAAGATATCAAAGAAAATTTTAATTAGTTGTGGTGCAGTAAGCACGAGTGTGAACTATGAATCTGAAAAATCTAAAAATAATTTTTTTTTTTAAATAACTTTTTGTGGAACGTAATAATATTTCTGTGGCATATAAATATTAAATTAGACAACTTATTATTGGCTTTCACAACTAAAAATATAATTTAACATAAAGATAGTTGTCGTAACCGCCAGAATTCGATTGACAACGAATTCGGTAGCCACAACTGATACGGTTTTCTGGGTGTATTTTGGATTACTTTGATATGTATTTTAGATTATTTTTAACTTTATAATATTGTGAGTGAAGTTTTTGCAAAATTCACTAAAAAATTTTTCATAGAACTGCCACTATTCCCTAACTCTTTCACTACCTGCTATAAGCTTTAAAAGCGTTTTTTAGTTCAACAGTCCAAATTATTTAACGTTTGTCTTTCTTCTTTTGGCCCTTTTTGAGATTGTGGAGAACTGCCTGTACTTCGGCAGCTTTTGTAATAAATCTCCGATAAAAATTAATTAAGCCAAGAAACTGACTTAACTCATGAGTTGTCCCGGGAAGTTTATATTTTTGTATAGCTTCAGCTCTACTTGGATTAGGTGATAACCCCTTTGGATTAACTAAATATCCAAGAAAACAAAGTTCAGACTTACCAAATTCACATTTGCTAACATTTATAGCGATGCCAAAAGTTCGCAATCTATCCAATAGCTGACGTAGGTGAGCTTGATGTTCTTCCAGATTTTTAGAAGCAATCAGAATGTCATCAATATATACATAGCAGAAATCTAGACCTCTAAGTACCTCGTTCATGAATCGTTGGAAGGTTTGTGCGGCGTTACACAAACCGAATGTCATTCGAGTAAACTCAAAAAGGCCAATAGGTGTTATGATTACCGTTTTTGGAATATCAGCTTCATTGACAGGAATTTGAAAGTAACCCTTAACCATATCCACTTTTGAAAAAATGTTCTTTCCATATAAGATGCTCGCGAACATGTATATGGGGAACTGGATATCTGTCTGGAATAGTTACCTTGTTTAAAGATCGATAATCTCCGCAAGGCCTCCACTCTTTGTTCGATTTTTGTACTAAATGCAAAGGGCTGGACCAACTACTTTTGGAAGGGCGGCATATGCCCAACTCCATCATATATTCAAACTCCTTTTTTACAATATTGAGTTTTTCAGGTGGCAATCTTCGAGCTTTACTGTAAACTGGAGGGCCCCTAGTTGCAATATGGTGAGTTACTGAATGTTTGACTGGTGGTAGTTTGGTTGATGGCTTTGTGATATCTTTAAACTCTGCCAGTAAAGCATAATAAGGAGAATCCTTTAAAATGGCCCAACTCTTAACTGTAGATTCGGTAGCATCATACGATATAGAACCAACTGTACTGAAGTTAGTTTTCTTGTCAATGATACTACGTTTTTTTACGTCAACTAAAAAATCAAAATGCTCCAAGAAATCAAACCCAATCATTGCTTGTGGAACATCCGCAATTATAAATGACCAAATAAAATCTCTTCGTAAGCCGAGGCTTAAGTGTAGAATTTTTTCGCCGTATGTTTTAATTGTTGTATTGTTTGCAGCTTGAAGCTCCAATGGCTGTGGCTTTGTACATTTATGGTGAATTGTTGCAGGAATAACTGAAACGTCGACACCCGTGTCTATTAAAAACGTATGCATTGAAGTGTTGTCTCGTATAAAGAGACGACATATCTTCAAAATTCCCGCGCCCGTCACCTTAGGCGAGGGAGCTACTAGTTTTCCGATTGATATGAGCGTGGAGGACGGCATTTATCAGCATTCACACCAAATGTTATATGATACCAACACATATGATTGGATGCACCACGGGTTCTGCTATTACTGCTGTTTCTACCACGGCTATTATTTCTACTACGAGACTGTTGTTGTGATGTAGTGATTCTTTCGATTCGTTTTAGAATATCACCAATTTGACTTTCCAATTGTTCGAAACGTGAGTTCGGATTTGTTATACTTCCTTGACATAGAGAAGAAGTATCCAATTGATCGTTAATTTTATCTACCATTGCCGCAAGATCGTTAAGGCTATCTGAACTCACAGATAAAACTGCTTTTATTGTTGATGGTAGTCGTTGGAACAATAAAGATTTAAGCATGTCATCAGATACCTTACCGGATGATAATTGCCGCATTTCACGCAGCATTGCAGATGGGCGTCTGTCACCCATGTTAACATTTTCTAACAACCTCTGGAGCCTTTTTTCTTCGGAATCTTGAAACTCAGCAAGCAATGAAGCCTTCAGAGTAGCATACATGTCCTTTTGGGGAGGATTTTCAATAATGTGACTTACCGGGTTTAGAACATCAGTCTCCACTGCTCCAACCAGCGTGTGGTATTTCGTGGCGTCTTGAGAAATACCCGAATTGAAAAATTGACTCTCGATCTAACTAAACCACAATTTTGGGTTAGTCTTCCAAAAAGGCGAAACTTTTACTCCAACACGTGAAATACTGAGGGGTGGTAAAGTTGGATGAGAATGAAATTGCTCGTCCTCTGACATTGTTTGCAATTAAAAAACGTCGGGGTCATCAATGAAGAAAGACACAAAGTTTATTTTTAATAAAAATATTTTATTAAAAATTAAACGTCTGTTCTAAAACAGAAAAAATAATGATTGTCTATTTTTCTAGAAAGCAGAAATATGTCAATATTAATTCAATGAAAATGTGATTTATCAAATTATTTTAATACAAAATGATATAACAAGTAGTAGTCCCTACAGAGGTTATCTATTAGACAAAAGACAAAAAAATCACACATATTCTCGACAAGTCCTCACCGATTTTTCTGCGTTTGTGCAATTAAAGATTCAAACAAGCGAATTCTTAAACATTTTTGACTAAACAACTTAATTCTTCTAAAGTTTCTAAGTCATCAGAATTTGGAAACAAATTTCATATTATATTTTAGTTTTTAAAAATGTTTTTATAAAATTTTAAATAAAACTCTTTTTTGGAAAATACAGTTTTTGAATTTAAAGCAATTATAATATATTTTATAATATAAGTAACGTCATAGTGCTTGTTAGCAATATACATAGTCATGTGTATCATTGCTAAGCAGAAACATATATATTTTAAATGGTTTTTTGTTAAAGCTCTGCTTAGAGGAAAACTTCACATTCTGATGAGATTTTTTGTCAGCTCGAAAGACATGTATATGGAGGTTTGGACATGAAAATATAATTTTATTTTATTTTATTTAAAATTTATTTTTTAAAGGAAATCAAACCAATATAACATTTGCTTTGATTCAGTCGATTTAAAAAGAATTTGATTGCATTTTAGTTGATGTTTTTTTCTACGATTTTTTTTGCCAAAGTTAAGAGAATTAGGAAGGTTTAAGAAAAATAACAGAAAAATTCATATTAAAAATTTAACCGGTTAAACGACCTATTTTAATCGATATTTTATTTAAAATAATTATTTGAGTTTTAAACTATTTGTTTCGACATTAACCGAAATGTAAGCGAATAATCGAGGAATGGTCGATTCATCGAATTGGAAACACTAGTATTAAGCAATTTTTGTGGAAACCAATATTCAATTGTATCAACCGATTTCAGCTGAAAGTTGACAAAAGTCTTTCCCGTGATTGCCATTCAATGTTTAATGTAAGATAGGAAAATAGATTTTTAATTGCAACTGAATTTTTAGGCAACCGAATTTTTATAGTTTAATTTTGTTTATTACGAATTGTTAATTTTTTATTTTTATAAATGTTAAGTTTTATGGATTGTTATATTTTATAAATAGAATATCATGTTGCACAAAAATTTATTTAAAAATATAATCCATCGATTCATAAGAATACAAACCAAAAAATGTGAAAATATCAAAAACTTTAGTAAATAAACAAAAATTGTGATATTTTACTTAAGATTTTGTTGTTTTGACATTAATTTTGTGAGTGTATATGCTTTAGTATAAATTCCAATAATATCTTGCTTGATAAGCTTTAAATTCTTTTCATATCATATTTCTATTTTTAAGTGCAACTCAAACTTGTTGTATCATTTTTCTATTTTTAAAATGACAGCACTTTATTCCTTTTGGTGTGTTTACAGAAAAAAAAACTAATAGTAATAAAAATATATGTACACTCGAAATAATCCATTCTGGAAAATAAAAAAATATTTTTAGTAAATTTCTTTTCGTACCATTGTACGAAAAATAATTTGTATATATTATAAAACTTTCGTACATAACAAATTTCGCATATTTATTTTTATGTAAATTATAAAAAACATGACTTCTTAAATTATTTTTAGTATAAAGTATAAAAAAAAAAATTGTGACATGAAAAAGTTTTCGTACTTAGCTGATGTTAAGAACTTTCTTAAGTATACAAATTTAATAAATAACACAAAGTTTTATAGAATAATTTTTGTACAAAATTGTTTAACATTTTTACAAATATTTTTTGTATTTTTTATAAAATTTCATAAGATATATGTACAAATAAAAATTTACTAATATTTACAATATTACCACATTTTTCGTTCTGTCTAAATAATCAAATCCTTCGTAAAATGATCCATAACTTTTGTGTATTTTACCTATGGATTATTATGAGTGTATCCTTTTGTCTGAATATTGAATTTATTGTCATTTATTACTTTAACAATTTCCGTTTGTAATAAATTTGTCATATAAAATTTATTACATGTACCATGGTATGATTATCATATGCAGATACGCCCCACTGGGCGTGTGAGTAATATTTAAGATTAATATTACTCATACAACATGTATGTACTCAAAACAAATTATGGTAGAGAAAATTTAAATGTGTTTGATGGTAATTTATTCATTCAATATGTTTATTCTCACATCAGAATGTTTTTTTTTTTTTTCAAATATTTATATAATTTTATTTTCTGTTTAAAAGCTTTATGGAAGTCTTGGAAATTTAAATTTTTTTTTTGCATAATCTTACCTTGCAATACAACCTACCCACTCTGAATATGTACAGACCTGATTAAACGTCTTCTATAGGGAGTAACCCCTTTACTCCCTCAAGGGTGCAATGATCGCCACAACCAAAACAATTGGAAAATATATTTTTTACCAGGTTTGAATTTGGGGCTTTCAATCAACCTTCTCCAACAAAATTCAGCATCAAATTCGAAAAAGAGGTCCTGGCCGGTATTACACACAAAAAACAAATTCATACTATTTATGAATATTTTATGAAAATTTGCCAATGTACTAATTTAAGAACTTTTTCATAAAAAACTTAGATTGTATTTATGAACAGCTCAATAAAAAAATACAGGGAAAGTTTGTGTACTCGTTTATAATGAAATGGTTCTTAAAATATCTGTATATAAACTTATTATTTATGAAAAAGTACTTAAAAAATTTGCCAATGTACAAAATCTTATTATTAAGGAACGAGTGCATAAGTACATATAATACTGGGAATTTAGTTAGGAAATAATTGATATTATAAATAAATTTTATGTACCTATTTATATAAGCATATGAACATGTTTCTATTATGTATGTCCGCCGTCATCTAATAACGCAGGGGATTGTAAAAACATGAGTTTCATAATATTTAAGAATTAAGACATATTGAATATGATTTTTTCTTTATGAACAAAGTTCATAATAATTGTGATCGAATTTAAAAAAAAAAATACTGTAAAGCTAGCAACACTTCATAAATAGTAGGTAAGTTTCATATATAATATGAACCTTTAAAATTATGAACAATTTTCATAAATAATTATGAATTTTATTTTTTTGTGTGTAGATTAAAATAATGTGTTCTATTAATCATAAATTTGTTATAAGTACAAATCTAGTAAATCTATCTCAAAATATTGATTAGTTTACTGTTTGTAGCTTATTAAAAAACATCTTCAGTTCACTTAAAAATAAAGGAACAAACATTTATTTTTCAAAGAAATATTTATTTTAACTTTTTTATACATTTGTTCGAAATGATTTATTGTAGCAATTTTTTTTTAGTTTCATTTACTTTTTTCATTTGTTTTAAATTTAATAAAAATTTATACACAAACCGGAAATTTGTGGTTTATTTGTTTCCGTTGCAGTTATTACAAATTTAAATTTTGTTTGCTGTCTGTTTCTCGAAAACAAAAATATATTCAAAAAATTCAAATTTGTTTTTTATTTAAATTGTTTGTTTATATACAAAATTATTTCACTTCAAATTACAAGAACTAAATAAACACATACATACGCACATATGGTCATTCACACAAAATGTGTCTATAGACTGTGTGTTGTATACATTATGTAGATTAAAATACAAACAAAAATGACTAAATTAGTATTTTTTTTACGGAATTGGTAGGTAAAATTTTATGACTTATTTTTAACTGTTTAATCATTAATTTTTGCTGATATGTCAGTTGTTTAAACAACATTTAAAAACAAATAACAAAAACCATTTGATTTAACAGAAGAGTACTCAGAAAAAACTAAAATACAATTAAAACTTTAATTTAATTTGGACCATCAAAATAATTGGTTATATCAATTAATTTTTTTTGTTAAAATTAATTAAAATTTTTCAATAATTTTTTAATCATATCAATAAAATTTTTAATCAGAAATCTTCAACATTTTCAATTAAAGTTTTAGTTATATCAATTAAAACTATAAGCTCTCACCAAAAATCAATTAAAATTTTAATCAAATTTTCAATTGAATTTCCAGCATCAAATCAATTAAAATTTTAATAAAATGATTGAAATTCCAGATTCAAATAAATTCAAATTTTAATCAAGTTTTCAATATTTGTTTTTATATAAAATATATATACAATCAAATAAATTACAAAATTCAGTTTGTAATATTGAACATCTTTCATAAAATATTTTTGTAAATACAAAAAAAAAAAAAAATATTTTTTTAAAAGGCACCAACATATAACAAAAAATTTTTTGTTATTATTTTGTAACTTCAACTTATATTGTCAAAGAATTTTTATATGAAAAATAACAATTTACAAGCATTTGAAACAAAAAATTCTTAGAAATTGAATGTGAGTTTTGACAAATATTTTTAATTACTTGAAATTTTGTGATACTTTTTTCTGTGTATGTTTGGGTCTAACTCATCATGTATACAAATTTCTAAGTACCATAGTACTTTTGAGGTTCCAATAGCACCACAAAAAATATTATAGTACCAACTTTATAATAACTGGTCCAAGCGTATTCGCAGTGTTGCCAAAAAAGTTTGTTCTCATTTTCCCATTTTCAAAGTTGAAATACCCAAAAATCCTTAACAAACTGTTAAATGATCAAATTATCGTTTTTTCTTAATTGAGTTTGTCTGCTAAGAATTAAAAATAAATATTCTAGATTCTAAATATTCTTGCCTCATAATAAAAATTCAAATTTTATTTTTTTTTTAAATTAAAAAAACCTTTAAAAACATGATTCCTTGATTTAATTTTTAAATCTGTTTAAATTTTTAACGGTTCGATTTGCCAAATTCTGCTCATTGTTTGAATAATTCTCTACTTTATTCAATTAATATCAAATTCAGAGAGTCAATTTGATTTTTTTTTTCATTCTTTTCATAGAAATTATCAAATTGATTAAATTTTAACAAATCAAATAACCAAAACTCGTTTCCGAACAGAATCACACAACAAATTATTTAATCGAGTAAAAATTTGATAATTAATTTGAAGTGATTATAATTTATTCATAGATTCATAAAATAAATAATGTGAAAAAAATGAATTATGAAGCTCTGCATAAAAACAAATATGTCATTAATTTAGCAGAAATAGCTTTCGACTAACGATCTAAAAAAATTTATCCAAATTTATTTTTTTATTCAATAAATTTACAAATCTGAAGCCAAATCCCTTTATCTGGTAACACTAATGTTATACACATTAGTGTTATAAACACTACATAGATTATGCTGATTTTTTAAATTTAAACAATGAGTGCGGTTCTCTTTTTTAATACCCGTAATACCGGTAATATTAAAAATATTTTTAATAAACATTTTTTTGTTTGTTTAGGGATTTGAAATGTAATTTTGCAATTTAAATAAGTGTAAAATAAGTTATGATATAAATAAATGAAAACATTATGACAATATTGTTATGACATTATTGTAAACTAGAACATTTTTTACACCAAGTTCATTGTCAATTAAAAATTTAATAGATATGATTAAACTTTTAATTGAAAATGAATAAAAAATTACAATAAAAAAAATTTTATTTAAATATATTTTGTCAATAATGAAATATGTTTTGTTTTCAATGATATTTTCTGTAATTTTAACTTCAAAACTATTTTTAATGTTTTATTTATTCTGCAGTACTGAATTTTTGTCAGTGAGTTGTTATTTATTTAAAAAACAAATAATGTACTATTGCGGGAGTTGTGGTGTTATAGTTAAGGCGTTGGATTCTCAACAATGGCAACATCAATTTTTAAAACAAAAAATAAAACATAATAATATAATAATATAATATATTTGAGTTTTCTGTCCCTCATACGTCCTTCTTTGGTTTAAAATAACATAACAGAGCTATGTCTATATATAAAGGAATAACGTTAGTGACTGAGTCACTCAATTTCACTCAAATTCGTTCATTCAATTTCTGTCAACATCGCCCAGCCCAAACCGCAAGAAGTAGGAGGCTGAAATTTTGCATGTAAGTTCCCTCTCCGACTTAGATATCAGCTATGACGGAGTTTTTGGAAATTCCCCTTTCACGGCCTGCCCAAACCCCTTTAGCTTGAAACCTAAAATTTGAAATATGCCTTCTTGGGAGTATGTGCTAACTACTTTATAATGTGCATTTTAGAATTTTGGCCAGTGACGTTGTTGAAATGGGGTGTAAAGAGTGAAATGTCCCCCCTTTAACGGTCTGCCCAAACCACTCGCCCTAGGATTTTGAAATTTGGTATGCAAGTCCCTGCTTCAGTGTAGCCAACATTTAAGACTAAGGGCTACCCCTGAACGGCCTGCCCATACCGCTGAAACTAGAAAGTTGGTATGCAGGATCCTTCTCCAGTGTAGATAACGGCTAAGGCGTGACTTTTGGAAGATCAAATGTGTAGGGTCAAAAAAGCGGAAAATTCTCCCCTTTGACGGCCTGCCGAAACGGCTGGAGCTGGGAAGATAGAATTTGGTACATAGGTTCCTCCTCCAATGTAAATGTGCAAATGTACCAATGTGCAATTGTACAAACGTGCAAATATGAAAATATGTAAATGTGCACAAGTGCAAATGGGCAAAGTGAAAAACTGAAAATTTGATTGTTTGATAGATCGATGGTTTTATGGAAAGATGGTAATGTAAATATGCAAAAGTGCAAATGGGCAAATGAGTAAATGTACAAATGGGCAAATGTGCAAATGGGCAAATGAGTAAATGTGTAAATGTGTAAATGTGTAAATATGTAAATATTAATTTCATTAAGCATCGCCTAGCTCAAACCGCAGGAGGTAGGACGCTTAAATTTGGTATATATGTTCCCCCTCCGGCGTAGACATTTACTCAGACGGGGTTCTTGGAAATCCCTTCGTGGAAAAACTCTCCTTTCACGACCAGCCCAAACTCCTTTATCTGAAATTTGAAATATGCTTTTCTTGGAGTATGTGCTCATCGATAAAACTCTCTTCCTTAACGGTCTGCTCAAAGCGTTGGACCTAGGAGTTTCAAATTTAATATGCAGGCTCCTTTTCCAGGATAGGCGTATTTTTTGGAAAATCCAACGGGGTGGGGCAGAAAAGGAAAAGTTCTCACATTTGACGTCCTTCCATAACCGCTGGAGCTGGAAGGTTAAAATTTGGTGCAAAGGTTCCCTCCGGTGTAGACATTCATCTAGGTCGGATTTTTAGAAATGTATACGGGGAGGGGTAAAAAGGTGAACAGTCTCCTCCTGCACGGGCTGTCCCCACCGATTTAGCCAGAAAGCTGAAATTTTAAATATATGTTTACTGAAGTATGTGCTAACTCATTGATCAGCTACATTTAAGAATTTTAGCCAGGTACATGGTAAAAATGGGGGCTCAAAGTGAAAAATCTGAAATTTTAAATATGTGTTACCTGGAGAATTTTGGTCAAGGACATGGTAAAAATTGGGGACTCCGGGTAATTATATAAGGACTCCAAATACTCCAGGGCGTTAGCCCGGGCAATCCCGGGCTTTAGCTGAGGCCAGCCACCTTTTCTACGCTAACAACGTAGCGGGCCTTTCCCGCTATAAATTATAAAGGCGCTATGAAATTAGGCCCAAAGGGAGAAATGCAAAATCGACCGCAGAAGTGGAATGAAGTTGGCACCTGCGGAACTCTTCACCTGACTTAAAATTAATTATTCAGTAAATAATTATAATGATGTACGTAAGCAATGTTTTTTTTTTTTTGCTTTGAATATTTTGAAGACATTTTTCTTTTGTTTTTGAATTAGGGTTATATTGCAAACGAATAAAAGCAAAATTCATTTTGGGGCTATTTTTCGTGTACCCTAGGCTCAGTTTTTGGCATCATTTGCAAGTCACTGATGTGACTACCCTCAATATTATCATCGTTTTGCTCAACATGCAGAAAAAAAAAATAAATCATGGCCGTGTAAAATTTGTCAATATTAAATTTTGTACTGTTGGTTCTTATACTCCAAAAAGTTGGGTATATGCGAATAAAAAATTTTTATTTTAAACTGTCAAAAAACAAAACAAACAAATACAATGACGTAAAAATAACTGCTAAACTTTTACTACGAAAATTTTGAAACTTCTGACAAACATTGGCAAAAACAACTGTATTTTACAGCTAATTTTTTCGGCATTTTAATAGATTACAGAATCACATTCAGACTACGAATCAGATTTAATACAAGAAAATACTTAAAAAAAGGATTTTTGTTCAGTGAAATAAAAAAAGAGAGTTGTACTTAAAATTCCTTTTACCCTTAAATACTTTTATTTTTATATTTTTTTCATAAAATATGCATCTTAGTTTAATTAATACTAACACCCTCCAATTCATTACAAAAATCTTGTTCTTTACGAAATTCTTCCTCCTCTTCTGGGGTAAAATCATTTTGAATATTTAAAGTTCTACGCATTTCTTCTATAGATTTTCCCCGAATCGAATCTGCAACAGTCAGGCAAGTAATATGCATTAGACCTTTAATGTCCAAATAATTGGCAGCTAAAATCAGTTGATATAAAGTAAACTGATCAACTTTGAGGAAATCCGCATCCCAGCGGCAAATAAAATCAGAATCATTTATTGGTCGTTCATCATCATCTTTGTGATATTTGGCCCAATCTAAAACTTTACGTAAAATTGCCGAATTCACATTTGCTAAGGGCACTATGGCGTCGTCAGCATCTCCCAAGCCACAATCTTCCAACATTATTTTGATGGTACCCGAACATTTTGCAATTTCTACGTCCGTCTCGAAAATTTCACCATCAGATGATTGCAACTTGATACGAGTATTAGGCATATTGATGTTGTTGGAAATTGAAATTCTGTAAATATAAGTTTTATTTTAAGACTTGCTGAATTTTTTATTTTAAACCAAGAAAATGGTGATTCTAAGATATTTTTTTTTGTTATTTTATTACAGTAAATTTAACAATTTCTTACCAGTACAAGAAGAAAACAACAATAAGCAGTTATTGAACTTACAGTGGTGTGGGCAAAATAAAAAAGACGATATTTTTTCGCTTAAGACTTGTAGAAGACTGATTATTAAGTCTAAAAAAAAATCCTTAAGTACTGAAAATGAAATTTTTAAACCTAATCCTTGCAGCATCTGCAGGGTATTTTTCAATCCAACTACAACCTACCTACCTCCAGCTGCTAACGATATATAATTGCAGCTGCAAAACTATCGATGGTGGGTTCGATGGTACCCTAAGTGGCGATTAATTCAGGGAAGCCGTAGTTTTAAACCTACACGCAGAGAAAAGATTGGTTGCAACTCCATCAAAACCATTAATAGTATTTATTTGTAAGAATTTTATTTTATTTTTAATAATCATCCAGAGAAAAGATTGGTTGCAATTCGATCAAAACCCTTAACATTTATTTGTGAGGATTTAATTTTATTTGGAATTAGCTAAAATCCATTAATAAAGCAAAAATGTTGTATTGGGAATTAAAAAAAAAAGAAAAATAAACCAAAAATCAATTTTATTATTCAATTATTGGTATTTCCAATCATCTTTACGAACAAAAATCGTTAAGAAATTGCGTACAGTAGAATCAACCACTCGTTTAGTGAATGTACTAGAAAGTTAGTACGAGCTATCAAATTTATTAAAAAATTGTCGATATTCTAATGTGGTAACTACAAATGTGGTTATCCTGATAAAATGTATCATTAAATTAGGGTTTCAGTTAAACCAACCGAATTGTGGATAGTATTGATTAAAGAAGCCACTAACGATTGGTATTTGTAAACGAATTTTCTGCTATATTTATTTTCCTAAAAAATTATTTAAGTTCAAAATTAGTAATTAAAAATTATAAGTGTTTGTAGACTAGTGGGTAGAGAGCTAGCCTAGTACTCCTAATTTCCGACTTCAAATCCCGGTAAAGGCAACGTTAAAAAATATATATTTTTTTTAATTAAAATGAAATATTCAAGTTCACAAATATATCAAAGAAAGTTAAATTAAATTGTGGTGCGGTAAGTAAGATTGTGAGTTATGAATTTGGATGCCTAGGTTTGATACCGGAAAAATAAACGTTTTTTTAAAATAAAATTTTGTGGAACGTAATAATATTTATGAGGAATATAAATATTAAATTAGACAACTTATTATTGGCTTTCACAACTAAAAATATAATTTAATATGAAGATAGTTGTCGGAACCCCCAGAAATCGATTGGCAAAAATTCGGTGGCCACAACTGATAGTGTTTTCTGGGTGTATTACTATTATAAATTCGTTTGTTTATCTGTCCGTCCGTCTGTCTGTCTGTCTGTCTGTCTGTCTGTCTGTCTGTCTGTCTGTCTGTCTGTCTGTCTGTCTGTCTGTCTGTCCGTCTGTCTGTCTGTCTGTCTGTATTATAATACAGTATAACACATGATTTTGGGACTCAATTCTAAGAACTGCAGGTGAAAAACAAGTAAGAGCGGCTAAATTCGGCTATACCGAATCTTATATACCCTTCACCATGGTTGGGAGCAAAGTGAAGTTTATATATGGACATATATGGAATGGACAGATTTATATACGGACGCCTTTAAGAGGTTTGGTGATAAAACTTGATCTCGGGAAGATTCATGGTTCCAGAAAATAGATATTTAAAAAAAATATGTTTTGGGCATAACTTTTTTGTATCTGAACCGATATTTACGAGTTTTTTTTTAGCAAATATGTTATACTAAAGAATTACAATCTTTTGCTATATAAGACGTATCCATTGGTCATATTACAACTCTAAAATAATATATGAGAAATAAAATAATATATAAGAAATAAATTGGTTTAAAATTCTTTTTATAAATTCTTTTATATCGGAGCAAAATATATAAATAAAACCGTTTGTATTTTGTTTGTATCAGAGGGTTTTTATACAAATTTTGATGTTTTTAACCTATTTATGGATTATTCAATTATTAATATAAAATTCTATTTAAATTAATAATTTAATCTTAAAAAAAAACAAAAAAATAAAAAAAGTCTTAAGAAAATAAAAAAAATGTACAAAAAAAAAGTTGAATTGTGTCTTCAGTAGGATTTTAACTCGCGTTATTAGAAAAAAAAAGTATTTGTGACATAGCGTTTAGACGACTCGGCTATGAAGGCTATATGGAATCATGGTTTATAGAGTTAAATGAACAGTTTTCGTTCAATAGGGATTTGTTTGGTTTTTATTTAAATGACAAATCTTTGTATGTGTTTGTTGTTTGTGTATAAAAGGTATAGAGATGAAAAAAAAGAATTTCAACAAATTGATGTGTTTGTTATGCGTAATATTCAACATACATATAAAAACAAAGGGATTTTACGGAAAAAATTAGAGGTAGTCCTGGTTTTTTGCTTATATCTCAGCCATTTATCAACCGATCTGGCTGATTTTTAATATCAAGCAGAAATGGATCACATTTAACAGAAATATATAACAATCAAGTCCTCATCATGCCTGGGGTCTTCGGAAAACCCATTTCAACACACAGAAGGACAGACGGACATCGTTAAATCAATTTCGCTCTTCATAAGGACCCAGAATAATACTTTAATACTCTATAGGGTATAAGATCAATATTGTAGATATTACAAACGGAATGACAAACTTATATATAATAAGAACATCTGCATCACTCGTTTTGTCAAGTTGGCTACTAGTTTTTTTGCTCAAGGTGGTCACGACAACGGTTTTCATATAAAATTATATTTTTAGTTGTGAAAGCCAATATTCAGTAATATAATTTAATATTTATATTCCACAGAAATATTATTATGTTCCACTAAATTCTATTTTAAAAAAAAATTATTTTTAGATTTTTCCGGTATCGAACCTAGGCATTCAGATTCACAGCTCACACTCTTGCTTACTGCACCACAACTAATTTTAATATTCTTTGATATATTTGCCATTTAAACATTTGAATATTTTATTTTAACTAAAAAAATATTATTTAAACAATTTGATCGGAAAATAAATGTTTGTTTATCAATACCAATCATTAGTGATGTCTATTATCAATACAATCAACAGTTCGGTTGCTTTTACTAAAACCCCAATTAAATTATATATTTGATCAGAATAACCGTACTTGTAGTTACCACATTTGAATATCGACAATGTTTTAATAAATTTGGTAGATTGCACCAAATTTCTAATGTATTCACTGCAAACAAATAATAAACTAATTTAATTTTAAAAGATGAATGGAAATACCAATAATTAAATAATAGGATTGATTTTTAGTTTTGTTTGCTTTTTTAATTCTCATTTATTGATGGATTTTAAGTTAGGTATAAACATCCACCCAGGTGGGTTTTTTGTAAATTCCTACGAGGAGGTGCAAAAACGGGAAAAATCTCCCCCTTCAACGGCCTGCCCACACCTGAATAGCTCGAAACCTGAAATTTGAAATATGTGTTACTAGGAGTATGCACTAACTCATTAATAAGCCACGTTTTAGAATTTTAGCCAAGGACGTGATAATAATGGGACTTAAAAGTGTGAAATGTCTCCCCTTAACGGCCTGCCCAAACTACTGGACCTAGGAAGCTGAAATTTGGCATGCAGGTTCCTTCTCCTGTGTACCAACATCTAAGTCGGGATTTTTGGAAAATCCAACGGCGAGGGGCAAAAAACAGGAAAATTCCCCCCCCCCCCCTGTCCAAACCGCTGAAACTAAAAAGTTGAAATTTGGTATGCAGGTTCATTCTCCTGTGTAGCAAGAGCTAAGACGGGATTTTTGGAAAATTCAAAGCTGAGGGCAAAAAAGCGGAAAGTTCTCCCCTTGACGGCCTGTCAAAACCGCTGGAGCTGGGAAGGTAAAATTTGTTACATAGGTTCCTCCTCCAATATAAATGTAAATCTGTAAATGTGCAAATTTTCAATGAGAAAATTTACATATGTACATATATGCAGATTTGCAAATGTTCAAATGAGAAATTGTGCAAATGTGCAAAAGTTAAAAATTGATTGTTTGAGGTTTGATGGTTTAATTGATTGATAGATTGATGGCTTAATAGATTAATGGCAGATGGTTTGATGCATTGTTAGTTTGGTGGTTATGCAAATGTGCCAATATACATATGTGCAAATGTGAAAATGTGCAAATGTGAAAATATGCAAATTTGCAACGGTGCAAATGTAAAAATGTGCGAATTTGCAAAAGTGCAAATATGAAAATGCAAGTGCAAATGGGAAAAGTGGAAAAGAGGAAAAGTTGATTGTTTGTTGGATCGATGGATTGATAGTAATGTAAATGATAATGTGAAAATATGCATATGTGCAAATGGGCAAATATGCAAAGGGCAAATGGTCAAATGAGTAAATGTGAAAATGTGTAAATATGTAAATATGTAGATATGTAAATATGTAAATATGCAAATATGTAAATATGTAAATATGTAAATATGTAAATATGTAAATATGTAAATATGTAAATATGTAAATATGTAAATATGTAAATATGTAAATATGTAAATATGTAAATATGTAAATATGTAAATATGTAAATATATAAATATGTAAATATGTAAATATGTAAATATGTAAATATGTAAATATGTAAATATTTAAATATGTAAATATGTAAAATATGTAAATATATAAATATGTAAATATGTAAATATGTAAATATGTAAATATGTAAATATGTAAATATGAAAATATGTAAATATGTAAATATGTAAATATATAAATATGTAAATATGTAAATATGCAAATATGTAAATATGTAAATATGCAAATATATAAATATGCAAATATGCAAATATGTAAATATATAAATATGTAAATATGTAAATATGTAAATATGTAAATATGTAAATATGTAAATATGTAAATATGTAAATATGTAAATATATAAATATGTAAATATGTAAATATGTAAATATGTAAATATGTAAATATGTAAATATGTAAATATGTAAATATGTAAATATGTAAATATGTAAATATGTAAATATGTAAATATGTAAATATGTAAATATGTAAATATGTAAATATGTAAATATGTAAATATGTAAATATGTAAATATGTAAATATGTAAATATGTAAATATGTAAATATGTAAATATGTAAATATGTAAATATGTAAATATGTAAATATGTAAATATGTAAATATGTAAATATGTAAATATATAAATATGTAAATATGTAAATATGTAAATATGTAAATATGTAAATATGTAAATATGTAAATATTTAAATATGTAAATATGTAAAATATGTAAATATATAAATATGTAAATATGTAAATATGTAAATATGTAAATATGTAAATATGCAAATATGTAAATATGTAAATATGTAAATATATAAATATGTAAATATGTAAATATGCAAATATGTAAATATGTAAATATGCAAATATATAAATATGCAAATATGCAAATATGTAAATATGTAAATATGTAAATATGTAAATATGTAAATATGTAAATATGTAAATATGTAAATATGTAAATATGTAAATATGTAAATATGTAAATATGTAAATATGTAAATATGTAAATATGTAAATATGTAAATATGTAAATATGTAAATATGTAAATATGTAAATATGTAAATATGTAAATATGTAAATATGTAAATATGTAAATATGTAAATATGTAAATATGTAAATATGTAAATATGTAAATATGTAAATATGTAAATATGTAAATATGTAAATATGTAAATATGTAAATATGTAAATATGTAAATATGTAAATATGTAAATATGTAAATATGTAAATATGTAAATATGTAAATATGTAAATATGTAAATATGTAAATATGTAAATATGTAAATATGTAAATATGTAAATATGTAAATATGTAAATATGTAAATATGTAAATATGTAAATATGTAAATATGTAAATATGTAAATATGTAAATATGTAAATATGTAAATATGTAAATATGTAAATATGTAAATATGTAAATATGTAAATATGTAAATATTTAAATATGTAAATATGTAAAATATGTAAATATATAAATATGTAAATATATAAATATGTAAATATCTAAATATGTAAATATGTGAATATTTAAATATGTAAATATGTAAATATCTAAATATGTAAATATGTGAATATTTAAATATGTAAATATGTAAATATTTATTTATTTCATTAAGCATCGCCCAGCTCAAACCGCAGTAGGTAGGACGCTGAAATTTGGTATGCAGGTTCCTCCTGCGGCGTAGTAGTTCACTAAGACGTGCTTCTTGGAATTTCCTTCGGGGAAAAACTCTCCTTTCACGGCCTGCCCAAACTCCTTTATCTACAAACCTGAAATTGGAAATATGCTTTTCTTGAAGTTTGTGCTAACTAATCGACAAAGTCTCTCCCTTAATAGCCTGCCCAAATTGTTGGACCTAGGAGTTTGAAATTTAGTATCCAGGCTTCTTCTCCAGGGTAGATAATAGTTTAGACGTAATTCTCACCCCTGACGTCCTTCCAAAACGGCTGGAGAAGTTGTAATTTGGTGCAAAGTTTCCTCCTCGGCTATAAATTATAAAGGCGCTATGAAATAACCCCAATTTGTTTGATATAAAATTATATTTTCATTAAATTTGTATTTTCTAGTAAAACGTGAAATTTTACTTTTGTTTTGATTTTCTTGAAGTTGCAATCTAATTGCTTTTGCAACGCGTTGAAAATAATCGTCGGAACGTGCATAATATCTACCGCAGAAATGGTATAAAGTTGTCGTCTTATATTGATGTACATAAAAAATGTTTTTTTTCTTGCTTTGAATATTTGTCAAGTATTCAAAGCAAAAATATTATTTTGCAAACACTTGTCTTTTTTAAAATTACGGTTATTTTGCATAACGAATAAAAGCCTAAAAATTTGAAATGAATATATGCCACAAAATTCATTTTGGTCGTAATTTTCATGTACTCTAGGATGAGTTTTTAGGATTGTTTGCAAATCACTGATGTGAATACCCTCAATATTATCATCGTTTTGCTCTACACACAAAAAGAAACGGCGATTATTTAATAAAGCATGTAAATATTTCCTACAATAGATTCTGTACAGTCGGTTCTTGTACACGCAAAAAAGTTGGGTACATTGGAAATTAAAAATGCGACAAAAATTTTGTTATTTTAGACTGTTAAAAAAAACAAGTAAAAAAGGCTAAATTCGGCTGTGCCGAATCTTTATACCCTCCACCAATATCTTAAAAAGATGTTTCTACTGTTTTTGATACAAATAATAAAAAAATGTTTGAAGTAAACTTATGTAGGTGAAAAAATTTTTTGAGGTGTAGAACTTTTTTAGATGTCAAAAGAACTTTTTTGGTGGAAAAAAAATTTTGAGGTGAAAAAAATTTTTTGAGATGAAAAAATTTTTTGTGTTGAAAAGAATTTTAGTGGTGAAAAAATTTTTTGAGGTGAATAGAAAATATTCACTTCAAAGTGACTGGTGAAAAAATATGAGAAAATATATTATGTACCAGTCGCTACTATGAAATTTCATTAAATTTGTATGGAAAATTTAGAGGCACAAAAACACATTTTAAAGCATAGTTTTTGTTACTGGCTAATGGGACTAGCTCTGCAGCAGAATATGCCTAATGGAGAGAATGCACTTTCTGATGAGTCATAGTTGCAACGAATGTTATTTCTTAAAAAAAATAATGTAGGACAATATGCCTAATGGAGAGAATACAGTTTCTCATGCGCCACAAATAGTTACAACTAATATTTTTTCTTTAAAAAATAATATTATTGATTGGCACAGCTTTAATTGGTAGAAAAACAAAAACAAAAAAATATAAATTGGCAGTTTTACAAAAACAAAAATACATTTTACTGAATGAAACGAAAATCCTACAAAGCCTATCAATGGAAAATAACCATGGTTGGCAAACAATACCTTTTTATTAAAACTGTAGTTGTCTATCACGCTCTTCAAAATTGAACCGGTAGAATAGCGCAATAAACCCGGTTATACAAAAAGACACTTGCCCTTAATGGAATGGCCATTTTAAAAATTTTATATCGGTCTTAAAGTAGATGTGGTAGCCAACTACCGTTATTATGAAAAGGTATTGAATGCCAAATATAAAAATAACAGAAAAAAAAAAATAGAAAAATATAGAAGCATTTAGAACCATTTAGAAGTTAAATACTGTATTCTATCTATTGTTACATACCGATTTTCTAATAAATATGAATCGATGAGTAATTGTTTGTTTGTTTTTAATATTAATGAAATGAAATGATTTGATTTTAATTATTTTATTTAGGCAAAAATTAAATAAAATACATTCCACTTTAAATTAAATGGCCAAAAAACTTTAACGAATGTTCTCAATTGTCATTTTTGACAAGCAGTAGTGTTAATTATTACACTCAGAAAAAAAATTAGTAGAAAAATTTGTAAACGGTTTTCAATCCCACTTTACTATTTTTGTACTGATTTTTAGTAAAAAAATTATTATTTAGCAAATCTTTTTGCTATTTACATTTTACAAATTACAGAGTTTTTACAGAATATTTACAAATTTTCGTTGCTAATTTCAGAAATCATTTTACAAATTTTTGGAAACCGATTTGCTAAAATTAGCAAAAAAAATTACTAATTTTAAAAAAGTCGATATTGAAGGAAATGTTATTTTTAATAATTTAAACTTATACATATAAACTTAAATTGCCCTAAAATGTTACATAGGTTGAACATAGGGATCGGAAGTGAAGATACCGACTCATGTCTAAAAATAGGACATCCACTTAAAATAGCACTAAAAAGTTTTTTTATTTCTAAAAATCAGCCCTAACAAAAATTTAAATTTCACCTTAAAAGTAAAAAAAAATGAATTGACTAAAATATTTTTCAAAACAGAAATTACCAAATTAAAACAAAATGATAAATTCGTTTATGTTTTAACAATTTTTAAGATTTTTAAGCCTTTGATTTTTTTTTTTCATTTTGTATAAAAGATCTTTTAAAAAATATAATTAAAATTTTTGATGCTCGATAAAAAAAATAAATCTAAAACTTTGTACTAATATTAATTGTATTTAGTAATTCTTTGCTGATTTTAGCAAACAGATTTTAAATTCCACAAAAAGTCTACTAAAATTTAGTAGCGGCTACTAATTTTTCAAATTAGCAGAATTTCCCGTAATAACAGCAAAATTTTCAGTTGCCATTACATACTTTTTTTTGGTGAGTGTAGCTATATTATAAATATAAACAATTAAAGTTTTCAACAGCAGGTCTATTGCACGATTATTGCATGAAATTCTTGTTTGGATGGCGAACGGTATAGAGAAGCAAGCACGGTTTTTATTTTTCGCATGTTTTTGTTATTTCTCTTTCGCACTCATATGTATTACTCTTTTGTTGCTTATAGTACATATTCCGACAAAACTTAGCAAGCAACTTTAAAAAGGAAATTGAGAACAAAGCATGCAATCAATTGCATAATACCGTATTACGTACCAAAAGTAAAATAAACAAGTAAAAAAGGCTTAAATTCGGCTGTGCCGAATCTTTGAATACCCTCCACCAATGTTCTCTATTGTTTGTATCAAACAATGTAAAAAACTTTTGAAGTAAATTTATAGAGGTGAAAAAATTTTTTAAAGTGAAAAACTTTATGGATGCCTAAACGAATTTTTTTACGTGAAAAAAATTTTGAGGTGAAAAAATTATTTTACGTAAAATAATTTTTGTGATGAAAAAAAATTTTTGTGGTAAAAAAAATTTTTTGAGTTGAAAAATATTTGAGGTGTACAAAATATTATTAATTTCTAAGCGATTGGTGAAAATATATGAGAAAATATATTATATATCAGTTGCTACTATGAAATTGTACTAAAATACACCAGTTTGTATGGAAAATTTAGAGGTATCTTCACATTTTCACTCATAACTTTTGAACCGCTGGACCGATTTTGCTCATTTTAAATACCAAACTGCTCGGGAGAATGTACAATAATCTGGGTAAAAATAGGCACCCCCGCTGGCGTCTTCGCGTCGTAATCGCCATTTCAACAGACAGACAGACGGACATCGCTAAATTGACTTAAAATTGCATAAGGATCACGAATATATATACTTTATGGGGTCTTAGACCTATATTTCGACATGTTACAAACGGAATGACAAACTGATATATACCCTCACCATATATGGTGGAAGGTATAAAAACAATAAACAAAAAATAAAATAAATAAAAAAGAATGAATTAATTATGTACGTCTAAGGCTCTAATACAGCGGTTCCCACTAACTTTTACTTCACGGACCCCTTGAGAAATTTTTACTGGCTGACGGACCCCAAATTTTTAAATTTTCAGAAAACTGTAGTAGTAAGTTATACGAAAGATGGAAAAACGTTTTTATTATTGTCAAATTTACAGAATTTAAGAAATTTATATTTCAATTAAATTAAGGGGGAAAAAAAACCTAAAAACCAGGATCTTGAGGAGTTTTCTAAGTATCTGTGATTTTTATAATAGGAAAAATTGATTCTCAAACAAACTCGTATGATTTTTTTCGAATCTGAGAACGTTTTCTATATCAGAAATAAAAAATAATGTGTATTCAATTAAACAAAAAAATTTCCGGAGTCTGAAAAGAATACTCCAACTTTTCATTAGAGTTTTTTATTTCCTTCTAAAGTTTTGAAAATCGCGGTATAATAATTATTTTTTGTTTGGATTTTATTTTTAAATACAATTCTTCTTCTTATTTTTAAAAATTTTTTTACGAACTTCTCACGGATGCAGCTACGGACCACCCCACTTGGAAACCGTTGCTCTAATAGTACTGCAAAAAGTACCTAATAATAATATTTTTTATCATTTATTTATTTGTTGTATGTTACAAACAAAAGCGACTGGTGGGAAAATATGAGAAAATATGTTATGCCATTTCAACAGGCAGACGGACATCGCTAAATCGATTTAGATCTATATTTCGACATGTCACCATATATGGTTTTACAAAAACAAATTTTCATATGGAAAGATAGTATGTTTTCATTAAATTATATAATTTTCGAGTATTAAGGCATTGTTGAATATATATTTATGTTTAATTTTTCTTTCACAAAAAAAAAAAAGAATAAATAACAAATGCACTTGAAGAAATTGCAATATTGTGCTCTTTAATATCTATATGATTTTGAATTGAAAAATTAAAGTATAATATTCACATAAATCACATTTTTTTGCATAGTTATTTGCAAATATTTATTTATGTTACGAGGGAAATAGAAAATCAATAATACTCTAATTGAATATTGGTAACACAATATGTTTAATGGAGACAACCTGTAAGGCTGAATATGCCTAATGAATGGAATTACTATTCAGATGCACCATCTATTGACTAATGGCGAGAATTTATATTTCTTGCGCCACCTATTGACAAATGGTTAGAACTAAAGTTTTTTCGGCACAACTTAAATTGGTAGAAAAACAAAAATATTAAGTATGAGTTACTAAAACAAAAAATACATTTTATGGAATTAAACGAAAAACCAACAAAGCTTAACAGAAAAAAAAAAATAGATACAGAAAAATTGTACAAATTTGTATGGAAAATTTAGAGGTATCTTCACATTTTCACTCATAACTTTTTAACTGCTGGACCGATTTTGCTTATTTTCAATACCAAACTGCTCGGAAGGATGTTCAATAATATGGGTAAAAATAGGCATCCCCGCTTGCGTCTTCGCTTCGTTTTCGCCATTTCAACAGACAGACAGACGGACATCGCTAAATCGACTTAAAATTGCATAAGGATCACGAATATATATACTTTATGGGGTCTTAAACCTATATTTCGACATATTATAAAACTCTTATTTCTTTAGATTACAGAATTATATTCAAACTACGAATTAGATTTAATACAAGAAAATACTTAAAAAATTACTTTTGTTCAGTGAAAAAAGATAGTTATACTTAAAATTCCTATAACCCTTAAATACTTTTATTTTTTTATTTTTTACATAAAATATGCATCTTAGTTTAATTAATACTAGCTCCCTCCAATTCTTTACAAAATTCTTGTTCTTTACGAAATTCTTCCTCCTCTTCTGGGGTAAAATCATTTTGAATATTTAAAGTTCTACGCATTTCTTCTATAGATTTTCCCCGAATCGAATCTGCAACAGTCAGGCAAGTAATATGCATTAGACCTTTAATGTCCAAATAATTGGCAGCTAAAATCAGTTGATATAAAGTAAACTGATCAACTTTGAGGAAATCCGCATCCCAGCGGCAAATAAAATCAGAATCATTTATTGGTCGTTCATCATCATCTTTGTGATATTTGGCCCAATCTAAAACTTTACGTAAAATTGCCGAATTCACATTTGCTAAGGGCACTATGGCGTCGTCAGCATCTCCCAAGCCACAATCTTCCAACATTATTTTGATGGTACCCGAACATTTTGCAATTTCTACGTCCGTCTCGAAAATTTCACCATCAGATGATTGCAACTTGATACGAGTATTAGGCATATTGATGTTGTTGGAAATTGAAATTCTGTAAATATAAGTTTTATTTTAAGACTTGCTGAATTTTTTATTTTAAACCAAGAAAATGGTGATTCTAAGATATTTTTTTTTGTTATTTTATTACAGTAAATTTAACAATTTCTTACCAGTACAAGAAGAAAACAACAATAAGCAGTTATTGAACTTACAGTGGTGTGGGCAAAATAAAAAAGACGATATTTTTTCGCTTAAGACTTGTAGACGACTGATTTTTAAGTCTAAAAAAAATCCTTAAGTACTGGCAATGAAATTTTTAAACCTAATCTATGGGTATTTTTTAATCCAACCTAACCTCACTCCAGCTGCTAACGATATCTAATTGCAGCTGCAAAACTGTCGATGGTGGGTTCGATGGTACCCAAAGTGGCGATTAATTCAGGGAAGCCATAGTCTTAAACTTACACGCAGAGAAAAGATTGGTTGCAACTCCATCAAAACCATTAATAGTATTTATTTGTAAGAATTTTATTTTATTTTTAATAATCATCCAGAGAAAAGATTGGTTGCAATTCGATCAAAACCCTTAACATTTATTTGTGAGGATTCAATTTTATTTGGAATTAGCTAAAATCCATTAATAAAGCAAAAAAAGAAAAATAAACCAAAAATCAATTATATTATTCAATTATTGGTATTTCCAATCATCTTTACGAACAAAATTCGTTTAGAAATTGCGTACAGTAGAATCAACCATTCATTTAGTGAATGTACTAGAAAGTTAGTACGAGCTATCCAATTTATTAAAAAATTGTCGATATTCTTATGTGGTAACTACAAATGTGGTTATCCTGATAAAATGTATCATTAAATTAGGGTTTCAGTTAAACCAACCGAATTGTGGATAGTATTGATTAAAGAAGCCACTAACGATTGGTATTTGTAAACGAATTTTCTGCTATATTTATTTTCCTAAAAAATTATTTAAGTTCAAAATTAGTAATTAAAAATTATAAGTGTTTGTAGACTAGTGGGTAGAGAGCTAGCCTAGTACTCCTAATTTCCGACTTCAAATCCCGGTAAAATAAAATATTCAAGTTCACAAATATATCAAAGAAAGTTAAATTATATTGTGGTGCGGTAAGTAAGATTGTGAATTATGAATTTGGATGCCTAGGTTTGATACCGGAAAAATAAACGTTTTTTTAAAATAAAATTTTGTGGAACGTAATAATATTTATGTGGAATATAAATATTAAATTAGGCAACTTATTATTGGCTTTCACAACTATGAATATAATTTAATATGAAAATAGTTGTCGTAACCCCCAGAAATCGATACTGTTTTCTGGGTCTATTACAGTCTGTCTGTATTATAATACAGTATTGCAGATTGAAAATTAAAACTTCTGCATCATTCATTTTGTCAAGTTGGCTGCATTAATAATTTAATGGCCATTCGTTTTTGTTCTCAAGGTGGAATTTTATCACTTTTTCCATATTTTAACACAGTTATATCTCGGTATACCGTACGGAATATCTCTTTTGTGTCTAAAGCAAAGTTGTAGATATTGAATAGGAAGGAAAAAAAAAGCGTAACAAACCGAAAATGGGTATATTGGTTCCACCTTAGGTGTAGACATCCACCCAGGCGGGTTTTTGTAAATTCCTACGAGGAGGGGTGATTTTTGGAAAATCCAACGCTGAGAAGCAAAAATGCAGAAAGTTCTCCAATTGACGGACTGTCAAACAGCTGGACCTGGGAAGGAAAAATTTGTTACATAGGTTTCTCCTCCAATATAAATGTAAATCTGTAAATGTGCAAATTTTCAATGAGCTAATTTGCAAATTCGCAAATGTGAAAATGCACAAATAGCAGATGTGCAAATGTGGTTTGGTGGCTTGATGGATTGATAGATGGGATAAGTGGAAGAGTGAAAATTTTATTGTTTGATGGATCGATGGATTGTTGGTAATGAAAATGGCAATGTGAAAATATACACATGTGTAAATGTGCATATGGGCAAATGCGCAGATATGCGAATGCGCGTTACCTGGAGTATGGGCTTACTCATTATTGAGGTACATCTTAGAATTTTGGTCAAAAACATGGTAAAAATTGGGGACTTCGGGTATTAACCCGGTTATTAACTCGGTCAACCTTTTTCTACGCTAACAATGTAACGAACTTTGTTCACGTATTTTAAACTTTTGGGGTCTTTTTTAATTTTCGCAAAAGGAAAAAAAATTTAACTCAAGAAAGAAAAATGACCTCAGAAATTCTTGTGGTAAAAATTCATTTGTGTATGTGCCAGAGAACTGCAAATGCTAATTGCAAAACGTTCATACGCAATCAACACAAGAATAAATATGTGTTTGCGTTTAAACGTTGAATACACTCCAACACACATATTTGTTTATGATTTTAAATCAATCAAACGACGTGCAAATTGTTGTCACTGATTTATAATCATCGGTCGTTTTAATACCATTGATTTTATTCTGTTCGTTTTTGTCAACAATAATTATTTTGATGTAGAATGAATCAGAAAAAGCAATAAATAACGCGTATGTGTGTATTTATAATTAAAACAAAATAGTTTCTTATCTATAAAAAGGGGGTGGTTTTCATAAATTAGGGTGGGTCTAAAATCCGTTTTTTAGAATTTTTATTAGTAATACCAAAAATATTGTTTTTTGCGAAATTTTTTTTTTTAAATTTAGGTCGATATCTCAGGTTCTCCCAATACGGTTAAAGTTAAATATTGCCTAATTTTCCAATTAAAATAGAAGAAAAAAAAATTTAGACAATATTTAAATTTTTCGGAATTAGGCAGGCCTGAGATATCGACCTAAATATTTTTATTTCACAAAGAAGAATATTTTTAGTATTGTATTACTAATAAAAATTCTAAAAATCCGGTTTAAAGTCCCACCCTAATGTAACTTTATGAAATGTGTTTCTATTTTGTTTTGATTATGAATACACTCAAACGCGTTGTTTGTTGTTTTTTCTGATTTATTCAACGCTGACTTTTTGTTGAATGATTACATTTGCATAAAACATAATCGACAGATGATTCACACTGATCCCTATTACGCGTTCAGTAACATGATGCTGATTTTATTCTAGAGTGAATTTTGTTGAATTATTAAATGGGAACAAGAATTTTTGTGTATGATTAAATCAAGAAAAAAGTTGATTTTGCAGTGCTCTGGTATGTATTGTTGAATTTTATTTTGAAATTTAACCCCAATTTTCAAAAATGAAGAATCACCCCAATTTGTTTAATATAAAATTATATTTTCATTAAATTTGTATTTTCTAGTAAAACATGAAATTTTACTTTTATTTTGATTTTCTTGAAGTTTTTATCTAATTGCTTTTGCAACGCGTTGAAGATAATAGTCGGAAAGCGCATAATATGGACCGCAGAAATGATATACAGTTGGCGCCTGCGCAACTCTTCACCTAACTTGAAATTTATTATTCAATAAATACTTTTATAACGATGTACATAAAATATGTTTTTTTTTGCTTTGAATATTTTGCAAACATTGGTCTTTTTTGTAAATTACGTTTATTTTGCATAACGAATAAAAGCCTAAAAAATTGAAATGAAAATATGCCACAAAATTCATTTTGGGCGTAATTTTCATGTACTCTAGGATGAGTTTTGTTGGATTGTTTGCAAATCACTGATGTGAATACCCTCAATATTATCATCGTTTTGCTCTACACACAAAAAGAAACGGTGATTATTAAATAAAGCATGTAAATATTGCCTACAATATTTTTTGTACAGTTGGTTCTTGTTCACGCAAAAAAGTTGGGTATATTGAAAATTAAAAATGCGACAAAAATTTTGTTATTTTAGACTGTTTAAAAACAAAAAAAAAAAAACAATACAAACAATGACGTGAAAATAACTGCTAAATTTTTACTACGAACGTTTTGAAACTTCTAACAAACATTGGCAAAAACAACTGTATTTTACAGCTAATTTTTTCGGCATTTTAATAAAAAACTTTGTTTCTTTTGATTACAGAATCATATTCAGACTACGAATCAGATTTAACACAAGAAAATACTTAAAAAAAGGATTTTTGTTCAGTGAAATAAAAAGAGAGAGTTATTCTTAAAACACCTTTTACCCTTAAATACTTTTATTTTAATATTTTTTACATAAAAAATGCATCTTAATTTTAAAATTAAGCACGCTTCAGTTTTTTAAACGTTGCCATTTCTTTAAGAATTTCTTCCTCCTCTTCTGGGGTAAAACCATTTTGAATATTAAAAATTTGACGCATTTCTTCTCTACATTTGCCCTTCATCATATCTGCAACAGTCTGGCAAGTAACATCCATTAGACCTTTAATGTCCAAATAATTGGCAGCTAAAATCAGTTTGAATAAAGTATGCTGATCAACATTGAGGAAATCCGCATCCCAGTTTGTTTTATCATCAGGATTATTTCTGTGATATATGACCCAATCTAAAACTCTATTTAAAATTTCCGAATCCACATTTGCTAAGGGCACTACGGCGTCGTCTGCATCTCCCAAGCCACAATCATCCAACATTATTTTGATGGTACCCGAATATTTTGCAATTTCTACTTCCGTCTCGAAAATATCACCATCAGATGATTGCAACTTGATACGAGTATTAGGCATATTGATGTTGTTGGAAATTGAAATTCTGTAAATATAAGTTTTATTTTAAGATTTGCTGAAATTTTTATTTAAATAATAAGAAAATGGTGATTCTAATTTTTTTTGTTGCGCAAATAACTTTTGTTGTAGCTCCAAACATTTTAGTAATAGAGTTTGCATTTCTTTTTTTACCATTGAACTGTAACTGCAAACAAAAATCTTGCGGTTTTGTAAAGAATTCATTACAATACAAGAATTCAAATATTTACAATTCATGTGAAACTTTAAATTTTTAGATTTTTTTACGCTGAGTCAACCTGAAAAACTGTCGTTTTGTAAGCAGCATTTTTGAAATTTTCTTTTAATCAACTTTTCGGTATAAAACTAAGCATAATTTGTGTTATAAATTCTGAAATTTTTATTAATTTGAAATCGAATTTATTTTATTTTTTCCCAAATAGTAATGAGCGAGTTCTTCAATCACTGACGTAGTGTTAATTATATAAAAGCTGTCTCTGTAAGAATGCACTTTTTAATTTTTAAATAAAAACACGTATTTTGTTGATATTTTGTCCATTTAAACGTACGTTAAAATTTTGTTAAATGCAAACTCAATTTAAATAAAAAATGATAAATTAAGTTATTTTATTACAGTAAATTTAACGATTTCTTACCAGTACAAGAAGAAAACAACAATAAGCAGTTATTGAACTTACAGGGGTGTGGGCAAAATAAAAAAAGACGATGATTATTCGCTTAAGATTTGTAGAAGACTGATTTTTAAGACTAAAAAAAGCCTTAAGTACTGACAATGGAATTCTTAAACCTAATCTATGCTTACACTTAGCAAAAAAGTCTGTAATGGTAACTGAAAATTTTGTTGTTATTACGGGAAATTTTGCTAATTTGAGCCCTACGGTATTTTTTGCTAATATTAGCAACACAAGTCTGCTGACGTGTAGTACAATGAAATTAGTAGCCGCTACTTAATTTTAGTAAACTTTTTGTAAAGCGGAATTTAAAACCGGTATTAATACAAAATTTTTTTTTGAGTATTAGTACAAAATTTTAAATTTAGTTTTTTATCGATCATCAATTTTTTTTTTATTTTATTTATTTTTTTTTTAAATATTTTATACAAAATTATACAAAATTTTATTTTATACAAAATTAATTATTGTTTTGAAAAATATTTTAGTCAATATTTTTTTTTTACTTTTAAGGTAAAATTTTAATTGTTTTTATGGCTGATTTTTAAAACTAAAAACCTTTTTAGTGCTATTTTAAGTGGATGTCTTATTTTCAGACATGAGTCGGTATAATCACTTCAGATCCCTTTTTTATTCTATGTAACATTTTAAGGCATTTTATGTTTGTAGGTGTAAGTTTCAATTACAAATTATATTACAATATCCACTTTTTTAAAATTAGTAATTATTTTTTGCTAATTTTAGCAAATCGGTTTTCAAAAATTTGTAAAATGATTTCTGAAATTTGCAACAAAAATTTGTAAATAGTCTGTAAAAACTCTTTAATTTGTAAAATGTAGATGGCAAAAAGATTTGCTAAATAATAATTTTTTTACAAAAAATCAGTACAAAAAATGTGAAGTGGGGTTGCCAACCGTTTACAAATTTTTCTATTAACTTTTTTTTCTGAGTGTGAAGTTTCTTTAGGGTATTTTTCAAGCCAACTACCTACAACTACTTACGGCGTCTACCTAACTGTAGCTGTCAAACCAGCGATGGTGGGTTCGATGGTACCCAAAGTGGCGGTGAATTCAGGGAAGCCGTAGCTTTAAGCCTACACGCAGTAAAAGAGATTGGTTGCATTAACATTAACAACCTTTAACATTTATTTGTAAGAATTTTATTGCATTTGGAATAATCTATAATCCATTATTATACCAAAAATGGCATTGCGAATTAAAAAGAGGGAAAATGAACCAAAAAAAGAATACTATTAACTAGTTACTGATATTTCCAGTTATCTTTACGAATAAAATTCGTTTAGTGAATGTACTAGAAAGTTAGTACTATTTATCAAATTTATTACAAAATTGTCGATATTCGAAAGTTGTACCTACAAATATGATTATCCTGATGAAATATATCATTAAATTAGGGTTTCAGTTAAACCAATAGAATTGTGAATTGTATTTATTAAAGAAGCCACTAACGATTGGTATTTGTAAACGAATTTTCTGCCATATTTATTTTCCTAAAAATTATTTAAATTCAAAATTAGTAATTAAAAATTATAAGTGTTTGTAGGCTAGTGGGTAGAGAGCTAGCCTAGTACTCCTAATTTCCGAGTTCAAATCCCGGTAAAGGCAAACATTTAATTTTTTTTTTTTAATTAAAATAGAATATTTAAATGTTTAAATAAAAAATATATCAAAGAAAGTTAAATTAAATTGTGGTGCAGTAAGCAAGAGTGTGAACTATGAATCTGAATGCCCAGGTTCGATACCGAAAAAATATAAAAATAAAATTTTTTAAAAATAAAATTTTGTGGAACGCAATAATATTTATGTGGAATATAAATATTAAATCAGACAACTTATTATTAGCTTTCACAACTAAAAATATAATTTAATATGAAGATAGTTGTCGTAACCCCCATAATTCGATTGGCAAAAATTCTGTGGCCACAACTGATACTGTTTTCTGGGTATATTAATATTATAAATTCATTTGTTTATCTGCCTGGCTGTCTGCCCGTCTGTATTATAATACAGTACAACACATGATTTTGGGACTCAATTCTGAGAATTGCACGTGAAAAACAAAACTTTAGCATCATTCGTTTTGTCAAGTTGGCTGCATTAATAATTTAATGGCCATACGAATTTGTTTGCTCAAGGTAAATTTTAATCACTCTTTCTATATTTTAACATGGTCACTTCTCGGTATACCGTATGGAATATTTCTTTTGTGTCTGAAGAAAAGTTGTAGATATTGAATAGGAGAAAAAAAGCGTAACAAACCTACCTGAAAATTGGTATATTGGTTCCACCTTAGGTGTAGTCATCCACCCACGCGGGTTTTTTTTGCAAACTCCAACAACGGGAAAAATCTGTCCCTTTAACGGCCTGCCCACACCCAAATAGCTAGAAACCTGAAATTTGAAATATGTATTACCAGGAGTGTGCACTAACTTACTGATAAACTACATTTTGGAATTTTAGCCAAGTAATTAAAAATAATGGGGCTTTAAAGGGTGAAATATCTGCCCTTAACGGCCTGCCCAAACTGCTGGACCTAGAAAGTTGAAATTTGGCATGCAGGTTTCTTCTCCTGTGTAGCAACGTCTAAGGCGGGATTCTTGGAAAATCCATCGGGGAGGGGCAAAAAACGAGAAAATTCCCCCCCCCCCCCCTTGAAGACTTGCTAAAAATCGCTGCAGCTAGAAATTTGGTACATATGTTCCCCCTCCGGTGTAAACATCTACCCAAGAGGCAATTTTGTAAAAAAGGGAAAGGTCTCCCCCTGAATGGCCTGCCCAAATCGCTGAAACTAGAAAGTTTAAATTTGCTATCAGATCCCTTTCCTATGTAGCAACAGCTAAGACGGGATTTTTTGGAAAATCCAACGCTGAGGGGCAAAAAAGCGGAAAGTTCTCCCCCTCGATGGCTTATCAACACGCCTGGAGCTGGAAAGGTAAAATTTGTTACATAGGTTCCCTTTCCAATATAAATGTAAATCTGTAAATGTGCAAATTTGCAAATAGACAAGCGTGTAATTGTGAAAATGTGTATTTGCTTTGTTAATTTGCTTTGTTTTTGTAAATATACAGAGGTTGAAAAACCTAGAAAACAAAAAAAATTTACAATAATTTCTTTCGAGTATAAGGGAGAAAACAAAATTTATTTTTATATTTTTTTTTCTATATAAATAGAACATTTTTGGTCTCTTTTAATTTTAGTATCATCATTGTGCCTGTTAGGAAAATAACTTAACCACGTGTGTGATTAATAAGAAGACAGAAATGTACTAAAATATACGTTTTTAAAAGGTTTTTGTTTAGGCTCTGCCTATTTCTGTAGGCTCTAGCTTGTCTAAAACTTTGGGTTAAGAAGAGATCTTTTGCCGGATAGAAATACATGAATCAACCTAGCTAAAAATTGTGAATTTGCTTTGTTTTAGTAAATATACGGAGGTTGAAAGCTCGCTACAAATAATAATAACAAAAAAAAAAAAACCACGTGGTATATGGAAAACCTAGAAAACAAAAAACTTGTGTAAATATTTATTTATTTCATTCAATTTCAATCAACATCGCCCAGCCCAAAACGCAGGAGGTAGGACGCTGAAATTTTGTATGTAGATTCCCACTTTCGACGTAGACATTCGCCAAGACGGGGTTCTTGGAAATTCCGTCGGGGAAGAGCAAAACGGTGGAAAACTCACCTTTTACGGCCTGCCCAAATCGCTTTAGCTATGAACCTGAAATTTGAAATATCCTTATCTTGGAGTATGTGCTAATTGCTCATTGATAAGGTATATTTTAGATTGTTTGCCAGTGGCGTGGCAAAAATGGGTGTTTAAAAGGCGACAGTCTTCCCCTTAACGGCCTAGCTATACCGTTGAACCTAGGAAGTTGAAATTCGGTATGTAAGCTGCTTATCCAGTGTAGATAACAGCTAAGACGTAATTTTTGGAAAATCCAACTGGGAGGGGCAGAAAAGGGGAAAATTCTCACCTTAGATGTCCTGCCAAAGCCGCTGGAGCTGGGAAGTTGAAATTCGGTACATAGATTCCTCCTCCGGCGTAGACATTCACATATGACGGATTTTTGGAATTGTCTACGGAAAGGGCAAAAAGGTGAAAAGTCTTCCCCGCAACGGGCTCCTCACACCGATTTAGCTAGAAACCTTAAATAGGTTAATTCATTGATCAGCTACATTTTAGAATTTTAGCTACATTTTAGAAATTTGAAATATGTGTTACCTGCACACAAAAAAAACATATAAAATTCTGTTTGTAATATTAAACACCTTTCATTGAATATTTTTGTATATACAAAAAAAAAAAAAAAATATTTTTCAAAAAGGCACCAACAATTGTAGCAGAGTTTATTAATTTGCTAGAATTACACATTTACATACATTGGTCTCGTTCTTTTTTTGCGCATTTGAGGGTTAAAAATATGTTTTATACATATATTCAAGTATTTTAATGTTGAAAAATCTACTTAATTGCATGCTATAATTAGTTAAAGAGAGTCTGTAGTAGTAGGAGAGTCTGCAGTAGTCTAATTCAACCGCTTATAATTATAAATAATTTGTATATTTGTAGTGCATAGCTTAAATGGTCGGTAGACTACTTTCTGAAACTTCTTTTCATTTTGGTCAGCCATCTTTTAAAGATCTTTATAAATTTAACTCGAAAAAAAAATTAATTTTAGGTAATATAACCTAAAATAAAAAAATTCAATTCTAATATTTGAAAATCAAAAAAATATAAAAAAATAAGTTTTATAAGTAAAATCATTATTTTTTTTTTAATAAATTTCGATAAGTGTGACAAAGGAAATTTGCAATTTATTGTTCATAAAGAAAAACTAAATTGGTGAGTTTAATTGTAATATAATTCAAAAAGTCAGCATTGACAAATTCCCTTAATTACAATAGGATTCTTCAACATACTGGTAATAATCGCAAAAAAATCAAAAAAAAAAAAAAAATAATCAGGGATTGAATATTCTTCCCTCAGTTTGTCTACCAAGACAAGTCTTAATTTTGATGGAGAACAAATCCAATATGGTATCATCAACTCAACTGGTACGCGGAGTTATTTTTTTAAAGTCTGTTGGCCAGAGTTTAAACCCTTAATTGCCTAATAATTGTTTTAATGGACTATTGGGAAATTCACATCACCAACAATCAATATTAAAGATTTAACAACCCTCAAAAATATCCAAATTGAATTAAATTTTGAGAAATTAGAACCCTGAGAAAAAATTTAATTATCCACAGAAAAATCATTACAAACCATTAAGTGATGGATCAAAATAATTTAATAATGGTTTAGAGTAATTTAAAAAACAAAATCAGATTTCTACATTTTCGCACACCATGCCCACTGTGCAAGAATTATGCATATTTTGTTCCCGTGACGTCACTAACTTACTTATGCGTGTAACACTAATTTATTGGAATAAGCTGTCGATCAACATCAACTGAATAAAACAAGCCAAAATGTATACTCTTCTTCCCGTGACGTCATTAATATTACAATCAACAAATAACATTTCATAAATATCATTCGATACACACAGATTTTGTATACATTTTTTTTGGTTATTTATATATATATTAAACCACTAACCATTTTTGCACCACTAATGTTAATTAAAAAGTCATGGTTTTTGTTATTTTGAAGTATTTTTTTTTTGAAACGATGAATTTGTTTTTATACATAATAAAATTTACTGATTATATATAGAATTGGGCAAAAATTATAATTATACAAGAATATTAAAACATGATCAGTACATTCCTAGAATATGTATAGAAACTAACTAATTTTTTTGCAACCAGAAGAATGAACCATATCTAGTTCATCTAAATTTAATTAATAATCAATTTTAAAGTTTAATTTAAACCATGGAAAGTTAAATTGTAAAGCTATTAATTAACATGTCACTTTAAAGATTAAAGTTAAAAAACAAAAAATTATTAGCAAATAGCTAAATATGTATGAGTATAATTTTGTATACTAATATTGACAATTATTAACTTAAATGATTTATATAGACTAAAGGCTGGATTAGCCAGACGTATACGTAAACGTATCTGTGTATAGCAAATTCAATGAGTTAAACAAGAATAGAAGATGTTGTGTTGTATTTTTTGTGTCACTCTTATGCATTGAACATATACAATACATACACAAAACGTAAGTACACAACAAAAATCTAATCAAAACAGATTTTCGTTGTGTACTTACGTTTTGTGTATGTATTGTATATCTTTAATGAACCAGAATGACAAATATATACAACACAACATCTTCTATTCTTATTTAACTCATTGAATTTGCTATACACAGATACGTTTACGTTTACGTCTGGCTAATCCAGCCTTAAGTAAGTAGCATATTTGAATTTACATCGTGTAAATTCTCTACATTGCAAAGGCTTAGTATATAAACGATACATTTGAATTTTGAAACCAAATGTAAAGAATTTACACTAATGTCTGAATTAACAAACTAATATTAGTTGACAATTGTTTTTTGCAATTGTGGTAATAATATTTCTTAAATTACAGAATAAATCTACCAACCGTTTGCATTGAGCTCAATTGATTTAAAATTTATAGGCATCGTAATCCTCTAAACAGGATAAATTGAACACAAATCTTTTAGATATATTTATATACTAACTAAAGTTACTATTCAAAATTTATTTGATATTTAAAAGTGTAAATTTATATACTTATATAAACACTCGTCAAACGCTCAAGCTGTCAATTTTCATTCGTGCTGCGATTAGATTAAATTACATTTTAATTCATCGATTTAAGGGTCTTGTTTTACCAATAAATGAATTTTGGAAAGCCAGAAATGAAATAAGTGCGTTATAAATGGGAATGTTAGCTAAGATAACAAGACGGGTATGATAAAGTAAGTACAAAAAAAAAACGGATTTTGGGAAGTGATTTGGGAAATAATTAAAGGAACACGTAATCACTTAAGTGCTGAAGGGTAAGACATTTTATAAGTGTTCTAGCGATATAAAACCAATCGCTCAGTGATTTTTAGCTTAGTTTTGATGCAGCAAGTCTTGGAATATATTATTCTCTTGTTAGTAGTTGTGGTTTTAGGTAGGTCAAGAACCTCCCCCAATCCGGCGAGCGTAGCCTTTTCTGATATTCCAAGCCGACCGAACTAAAACATGATGTTTACACTTATTCTAAAAGTGACTGCTACACAAGGAAATTTGTAAATACAAAAAACTTTTTTTTTTTTTTTGTAACTTCGGTTTTAATTTTCAAAGGATTTTTATATGAAAAATAACAATTACAAACAAAAAATTATTAGAAATTGAATTTGAATTTTAACAAATATTTTTAATCACCCCGCTCCAGTAGGCTAGTTGGTAGCGTGCTAGCTTATTATCAGTGCGGGGGTTGTGGGTTCGATTCCCACCAGAGGCTCTGGTCTGTTTTCGCTACAACGAGCCAATAGCCTATGTTGCTAGTGCTCGGTTGGGGTATTAAGATATTATTTGTAATTAAGATATTATTTGTATTCAAAGATTCGGCACAGCCGAATTCAAGCCATTTTTAAGCCATTTTATACTTTTTTCTGTGTGGAGTATGAATAAAAGTGTTGCTTTCTGTGGAAAGATGAAATACTTCAAATATGGCAGCACTGTAATTGCGCGAGTGGGAAAAAGGGGGTCAGTTGGTAATTGGGACCTGTCCCGGGATAGGTGAAAACTGAACCGATTCCGAAAAAACATATCACGAGATAGGTGAAAAGAGCACCGGTTTCTAAAGTACGTGACTGGTTTCAAAGTCACGACTTGTCCTTTTAGACAAGTCTTGTGACATGTCACAGAGGGCAATTGACCCCCTCCTAGGACAAGCCCATGCTTAAGTGATCGGTGCCTTGACCGGTCCTAATCACAATGGTCCGGTCATGTGACGTGTCCTGGGATAGGTCCGTTAGATAATAGACCTGTTATATTATTTTACTTCGGTAGGCTTAAGTGCTATTAAAATTACAGCTTTGATATATTTAAATCTTTTCATCTTTCACTACCTTTCACCTTTCATCTCTCATCTACCTCCTTTCCAAAGAAAGCAACAAATTATCTAGTAGGAATTATTTCCTGAGTGTTTATTCTTTAAAAAAAATAATATTGGTAATTAATTATTACAAAAACTATATGAGTTAGCCTTATTATTCACAAACCTGTAGCTATTTATGTCTTAACTGCTTATCACTAAACGAGTATTTGTATATTTTGTTAACTAATTATTTTTTATACTTTGTAATGTAGCGAGTAAGCAGGTGTTACAATTTTGTGCAGCTTTTATTATATTTTTGCATAAAAATAATGAGTTTTGCCACTGTAATATTTATATTTATACTTCTTATTATTTAGATATTAGTAATGAGTAGTCATTATCTCAGTAATGAGTATATGCTGGGCCATGACAAACTTATAACCCTGACCTATTTCAATTCGTATTTTATTCTGTTGGTTTTTCATATAAAATAATATATAATGTTGCAGTTATAATATTATATTGTAGTTGATTAGAATAAAAAAGTAATTTTCATAACTTATGAACTACCACAATAATGTGTTTAATAACACAGTTCAGCACAAAAAAAATTACTGGGTTCAGATGATTGATTCTGGTTAACGAGACCAACAAAAATATACGTGTGTCGGCGTTTTGATAGTTTACATCGGAATTTCATTTTAGAGGCGGTCAAATTTTCCCAGCTTTGGGCTGTTTTTGCAGCATATCGGTATATAAAACTATGTTTTCTTTACATCTGAGGTGTAGGGTATGTTTAGCAACTTTGTAGATAATGGTATGGCAAATATTTTTGTAGAACATATTAAACCTCAAACTCCCCCTTATAACGGCATTTTTTGGCTTTAATCTAACAAATTGTAAAAACACCCCGAAGAAGGGGAAGGGCGGGGATAAAATGAACTACAAAAATGTTGGCCATAAAATTCTACTATATATGTCAGAACACACCAAAAGCCAAAACTTAACATAAACACCAAAAACTAATCAAATTCATGATTGCTCATCAGATTTCTAGTCAAATTTTGGGATGACCAACATATTGAAAGTCAGATTTTGGGATCACCTACATAATATTTCGGTCATCCCAAAATGTGACTATAAATTTGATGGGCAATCATGAATTTGTCTGGTTTTTGATATTTGTGTTAAGTTTTGGGCTTTAGTGTGCTCTGACATATATAGTACAATTTTATGGCCTACATTATTGTAGAACATTTCATCCCCGCCCTTCCCCTTTTTCGGGGTGTTTTTTACAATTTGTTAAAATAGAGCCAAAAAATGCCGTTATGAGGCGGAGTTAGAGGGTTAATATGTTCTACAAAAATGTTTACCATACCATTATCTACAAAGTTGCCGAACATACCCTATACCTCAGATGGAAAGAAAACATAGTTTTATATACCGATATGCTGCAAGAACAGGCCAGAGCTGGGAAACTTTGACCGCCTCTAAAATGAAATTCCGATGTAAACACAAGTATATTTTTGTTGGTCTCCTTAACAAGAATCAATCGTCGGAACTCCGTAATTTTGGAAATGTTTGAAATTGTTTTACAGTGTAATTTGTATGTAATATTTATATACAATTTGTAACTGCTGTTATATTATCTTTAAAATATACCACTGAGAGTATTTGTGCTTGGAATATATAATTATTAGCCGGGCTAGGAAGTTGATGCATTGATGCATTTAGAATCATTTTCTATGTATATAAAATATGAACTTTTAAGAGAACTACTAGTGCTTCGAATCAGGGATATAACTTGTTAGTGTGGGTGTGAGGTTTGGTAAACGTTGTTCTCCATCAAACATGTATTTGCATAAACTTCCTAGCCCTAATTATTATATATAAAGTTGGCTAAATTGTATAAATCGTTTTAATAAAACATGTAAGTATTTTAAAGCTTAAATATACTGCAGTATTTTATTTTTTTTTTTCTGAATTATAAAAGCATAAGAGTATAAAAATAAACATAAATCATATGAATACACATGTTTACAGAAAATAGATGCATTGCTGCGACCGAATATTTTATCAACAGAATTTGTATAGTCACATGTAACATTATTGTCGATACGATTACAAATTTATTTTAATAATACACTGTTTTCAAAGAGTTTTTTTATTATTTTTATTGTGAAATGTCATGAAAAAAAGATTAATTTTGGCAAACACACGTGGTCACACCCATATAAGAAAAAAGGTTATGTATAGATAAAAATTAAATTCATTTTATAAAATTAAATTAAATTTGCACTTTTCTTGGAAAACCGCAATCTTCTAAATAAAAACAATTTTTCAAAAACCTTTTTTAATTTTTTTAAAAGTAAAATTAAAAAAAGGTACCATTTTGGCAACAACACTAATTAAAATATATTTTTACAGAAAAAAGGAAATATTTAAACAGTGCCATTTTCATAAAAAAAAAAATTAAGTTCAAAAAAGGAAAATTTTTCAATAACGGCTTTTCTTTTTGAAGAACGGTAATTTTGAAAAATGTGCTATTTTCATAAATTTTTTTTTGTAAAAGAGCTTATCTGTAATTTCTTACTTTTCAAAAGGACCTTATACCGAAAAATAAAATTTTTCAAAAAAATATATTTTTATAAAAAAAAAACAAATTTTGAAATAAGTATCATTTATTGTAAATGGTACTTTTTTACACAGGTAAATTAGAAAAAAAAATCTTTTTTTTTTTTAAATAAACCTTTTTTAAATTTGAATTCCTTAGAAAATGCTTTGGATAAAGGTACACTCGGAATGTTATGCAGTTGTAGTTTAATAGCCTGTTCCTCTATTTCGAAAGAACAAGTTCGTTCGCTTTTTAAGCGAAATCAAACTGATATGGATTTCAGTAACTCTACTTCCTTGCGAACGATGACTGGAACGACAAGTCGAATGAAAACGTAACTGTTTCATACAAAATTTGGGTTCTCTATTTCGATCAGTGCGAATGTCAAAATCAGTCACTTGCTAGTTTTTTTTATCAAGTGAATTTATTTTTGATATTTTTAAAAACAAAATAAAGTAAAAAAAAGCTATGGATAACAAAAGTTAAGTACAAAATAATATATATGAAATATTTATTTAGAACTTTAAAATTCCCGTTTAAAAAAATCAACAATGGACCAGAAAGGCCTGATTTTGCTAGAGGGACTCCGGTGATCAGAGCAAAAAAATTTTTCGCATAGGAGGAAAATTTGACCACAAAACTTAATCCCTTTTCACCCCCTATTACGCTGTTGCTGAGTGGTAAAAGGTGTGTTTAAATTTTTATTTGTGGCTTGCCCCAAGCAGCTCATATTTACATTTTTTATTTTACAAGAGCTAATAGGACTGTAGCAGTGAACACACCGAACAGACAACAATGACACCCACAACCAATCCATAACAAAAAATTTCACAAATATACACTTCCTAGCAAAACTTTGGTAATGGGTGCCATATTCTCATGCGTTACCTTGTAATTATAGCTCGTTACCTTTTTCATTATTTGCAAGCATAAAGTAATAAGTTACTGATTATTGATTGCGTAATATATGATTTATAAATGTTAAGTAATAATTGAAATATTTTTGAAAATCTATTTTTAGATACATTACTTTGTGTTTTTTTGTAAGCAAAAGGGAAATATATGTTTGTTTTGATAACACTAGCGAAAAAACGAAGTGCAACAATTCATTTAAGTTTAAAGCAATCAAATACTATATGCGTCGGTAGCTCAGTGGGTAATGTTCTTGGCTGGCAACCAGATTTCCCTGGTTCGATTCCCATCTTGACCACATTATTTTTAATTACAAATAATTTAATTAAAATATTTGTATTAATTTTTTTTAAAATAAAATGTATGTTATTCTTTACGAATCTCTTTTTGAGAACATTCAAAAAAGTTAATAGTGAAAATTTTTCGATTTGTAAGAAGTCACTTTAAACAGCTTCTAAAATATTGATTTTTTTTAACAATTCCATTGAAATGCATATAAATTTTTTAATTTTAATATTTATTTATAACAATTAAAAATTATATTTAAAATTAAACAATTACTTAGTTGGTCCATAAATGGTTAATTTCTACAGTCATTAAATGCCTAATTGAAAACATATTTTGCATACCAGTGATATCCACTTTGTCCTCGTCAAAATAATAATTCTTGGCGTTTTCAAAATCACATTTTTAACTTTATTTATATTTATTTTGTAGTCCCTATATTTAACAACTTCCATAAATTTATAAAAAAAAGTCCCTCTGATCCTAGATTTTTCATAGCAACAAAACAAACTACTTCCTCCCAAATGACACGCCAATGTTAAAATCATTAATGATTCACCGAAATTTTCACAACTTCGGGTTCAGTAGATATAGTGTTTAACTACTTCTTCCTCAGCTCATATTTTGCTGGGCTGTTAAATAGGGTTGTTTTTTTTTCCTTAAGTAGTTAAGTAGTATTTATGGTACTTTTAAAGTAAATTGTAGTAAATGCTCAAAATATATGATCTGGCATCGCTGTGATTTGTTAATGCGTAAGAAACAAATATTTACACACGTAAGACAATCGAATGTTTTCGAAATAAAGAAATCCAAATTGATTCGAATTCGAGTGACTTGCTTTCGTTCGATTAGTTTTTTGTTCGAAATCGAGGAACAGGCTATAATAAAAAAAGTTTTCAATTTAGATAAAAATATAGAAATATACTTTTATTTTTTAATGAAATTTTAACTTTTTATTAACTGTTGTAAAATTTATCATCTCTGGCACAGTGTTGCCATTTTTGTAACCCTTCCAATCTTAACCCCTTTCCAAAAAAGCAACACTTTAATTAATAGGCAAACCTTATTATTCTTAAAACAAAAAAAACAAAAATCTGTTTATAATTGTATATTTTAGATTATTGTTTATTGCAAGAGCTTATAATGTCTTATTTTCTATAAAATTGTTCTATTTGTCTATTTTCTTTTGTCTTGCCCTAAATCTATTAATAAATGTCAATAGTCTACAAGTTTGTTAGATATTTTAAAATGTTTATTTTGAAAAAAAAAAATCTGACAACTTAAGAAATCCTAGAAAGCACATCATTTATATGGCTTTAAGTCAAGAGATATTTTACATTGTTGCCAATTTTATTAATATTATTTTTGCTTTAATTGATAACATCAATAAAACATTTTTATTTATGTTTTTAATAATAGAATAAACAACAGGTGGCGTTTGATGAATTTGTAGCATATGTGTACCCAGCAAAAAAAAAATGGTAGTCATTCTGTGACTATAACTTCCTTTATTGCTTCCTAAACTTCAGTTGGCAATTCCAAAAGAATGCATGTGTTCATATTTCAAATGCAGTGATCTGGATATAAACCCGATGCATACCTAAAAAATTCACTCTTCATTACTTCTAAAGCATAAGTTATAGAATATCGTATATATTTTTTTTTTTAATCTAAAGCATTTATTCAAATTGAGAAAATAGTTCTAATGAACTTTTTAAATTTTTTTATTAAATCTTATTTTAGATTTTAGTTTTAAATTATGCAGTTTTGCAATTTTTATAAAAGTTTTGAAAACCACATTTTTTTCACCTTTAATTGAAACTAGCTGGCCTGTCATTTGCATTTTTTTAGCCTCAAATATTTATAACGACGCAATCTGTGCATTTTTGTATTATGTATTTTATTTAACACTATATCATTTCCAATTTTAATTCCGAATTTACCAAAATAATTTTAAAATTGTATAAAAATTATTTCAAATTGCCCAAAAATGTTTTAAAATAGAGCAAAAATTATTTAAAATTGTTAAAAAAAAATTTAAAATAGTCTAAAAATGTTTCCAAATTGTACAACCAGTTTATAAATTATCCAAAAATATTTTAAAATTTGTCTAAAATTTAATAAAAAATGTTTGAAAAATGTTTTAAAAATGCTTTTTCACTTATGCAGAATTATTTATTTAAACTTATTTTTCTGCATTCTTATGAATTAAATTTTCATTAGAGCTTAAATATTTCAAAGTATATGAACATTTTCCACTCATGCATCAGAATACCTCTAATCATTGTATTAGCATTGCTTCCTTAGAGTAAAGTATGAGTAATGCTAGTAGCTACTTTTGCCTACTTCTATCCTATGACACGCTAATGTTAAATTCATCGATGAAACCATCAGAGAATAAGTAGTGCCTTTGCCATAGTAGTGATGATTTTATTGCTTCTTTGGCAGCTTCATTTTTGCTGGGATATAAATATGCATAAATCATACGCACCGTAGGTTATTGTTTATATAGAGCAAGGGTGCCCAAGCCCTATGCTCTTGATGCTCATTTGTTTTTGTAAAAGCGCTTAGCTATAGGCTGTGTGTTTTCATACACATAGAGCACTCAGCATAAGGAACTTTTGGGCACCCCTGATAAGAAGTTTATGGTAAGTAAAATGTTTGCCAATAAATTGCATAAAACAGCTCTAACTTTTTTTTTTGGTATAATTTATAGTAGTTTTAAAGTTTTTGTCTAAAAAATATATAAACATTTATTTAGAGGTTTTTCGTATAAATTGTTGGCAATAAATATTTAGAAATTTTTCTGATAGAAACATTTTAAGATTTTCCTTAAGCTTAAATTCTCAGATTCTGCAACATATATTTTAGATAAAAATTCACATATTCTTTAAAAAACTTAAATTCTAAAGTATTTCTTTGAATAAAAATTCATAGATGATGAGGACTTTTCATCATGAAATCTACATACACTCACCAAAAAAAGTCTCTAATGACAACTGAAAACTTTGCTGTTATTACGGAAAATTTTGCTAATTTGAGCCCAGCGGTATTTTTTTTTGCTAATCTTAGCACACATGTCTGCTGACGTGTAGTACAATTAAATTAGTAGAAAAAATTAGTATCCGCTACTAAATTTAAGTAAACCTTTTGTAAAGTGGAATTTAAAATCGGTTTGCTAAAATCAGCAAAAAAATTTACTAAATATAATTAATTTTAGTAGAAAATTTTAAACTTATTTTTTATTACTTTTAAGGTAAAATTTTAATTGTTTTTAGCGCTGATTTTTAGAACTAAAAAACCTTTTAGTGCTATTTTAAGTGGATGTCTTATTTTCTGACATGAGACAGTATAGTGTCTTCCGACCTCCTTTTTTAATCTATGTAACATTTTAAGGCAATTTTAGTTTGTAGGTGTAAGTTTCAATTGCAAATAATATTTCCTTCAATATCCACATTTTTAAAATGAGTAAATTTTTTTTTGTTAATTTTAGCAAATCGGCTTTCAAAAATTTGTAAAATGATTTCTAAAATTAGCAACAAAAATTTGTAAATATTCTGTAAAAACTCTGTAGTTTTTAAAATGTAAATAGCAAAAAGTTTTGCTAAATAATATTATTTATTACTAAAAATCAGTACAAAAATAGTAAGGTAGGATTGAAAACCGTTCACAAATTTTTCTAATAACTTTTATTCCTGAGTGTGTGATTCTAAGGACGTTTTCTAGTAGCAATATTCTTAGAATTTGAGGACTTTTTATAAAAGAAAAATTCTGAGAGTCTAGGAATTTTTCTATCAGAAAAGTGCATATAATCCTTAGTCCTTAGAATTTATTTATTTAGTCCGATGTTGCTCATCGGAAATGATTGCCCCAACTATGCTTTTCTCGGCGTGTACGTTTCTGTTTTTCATGTTTATGCAAACCTTTTTCAGAAGAAGGTCCCTAATATTCGAAGTATCCCTGTCTATAAAAAACCCACAAATTCGGATGATTTTTTCCTTTAAAAATTTGATTTTTGAAATTTTGATTACGAAAATTATTTGCTATATAAAATAAAAAATTTCAGGTTTTGAGGATTTTTTTCATTAGAATTTGAATGTGTTTTTGATAGAAAAAAGTAGTCACGTCTAAAATTTTTTTTCCTAAGAAAAAGTAGTTAGTAATAGATAATTATTTATGGTAAAAAGTCTTCACAATATAAAATAGTCTTTTTTTGCAGCATACTGTTCTCAAAATTTGATGATTTCGCAAAATTTGGGTCTATTTCCATAGAGAAAACTTTTCTTTAGAAAAAGGTCCTTAGTCCCCAGAATGTAATATTTTTTCTTTTGAAAAAATTTTTACATATCTGGTGGTTTTTCTGTAGAAAACTTTCCAGAAAATCTCAAAATTTTTCTTTAAAAAATGTTGTTAGAGAAAAAAATTAAAAATTTGTCAAAATATAAAAAAACACACATTACCAAATAATGGATAAAGTAATGTATAGCCATAGGTGCCGATGGATTACTTTACACCTTACTTCATTGATGAATTTTACAGGCGATGAGCCTCAAAGTAATGTATACACCCATTACTTTAGAGGTTATAATGTAAGGGGTTATTTATATAGTTACAAGAATGGAAAAAGTAATGTGTCTAAAGAAGAGGAATTTTTATTAAAAAAAATATTACAAATATTTTATTTAAATTATTTGTAATTAAAAATAATGTGGTCAAGATGGGAATCGAACCAGGGAAATCTGGTTGCCAGCCAAGAACATTACCCACTGAGCTATCGACGCATATAGTCTTTGATTGCTTTAAACTTAAATGAATTGTTGCGTTTCGTTTTTTTCGCTATTGTTATCAAAACAAACATACATTACCCTTTTGCTTACAAAAAAACACAAAGTGATGTACCTAAAAATAGATTTTCAAAAATATTTCAATTATTACTTTACATTCATAAATTATATACTACGTAGTCAATAATAAGTAACTTATTACTTTATGCTTGCAAATAATGAAAAAGGTAACGAGCTATCATTACAAGGTAATACATGAGAATATCGCACCCATTTCAAAAGTTTTGCTGTGTAGTAAACAAAAACATACAAATATCGCAAACAACTCACGCGGAGTACAAACTTGATGATTAATATCGATAAATATAAAAATATGTTAAGTTGTATAATTTGTTGAGTTTAAAATAAAATATTACTACAATAACTTTAGCTGGAGCAAACGTTTTCAGTAAAAACTAGTAAAATTTTCCTTTAAATTCTTTTCTTCTCGTATTTTTTGCCATTTTTTTATAGATTTTTGAGTATAAAATATAATATGAGTGTTAATGATTGTAGACTTAAAATAGTTTGATGATAATTTGATTTTAAACCCGGCCTATTTAGTTTTTATTTAAATCAAATGGTTTTTGTTATTTATTTTTAAAATCTGACACATCAGTAAAAAACAAATGTTTAATCAGTTAAAAATAAATATTAAAATGTTACCTACCAATTCCGTAAAAATAACTAATTATTCATTTATATTTTTGTTTGTGTTTATCTATAAAATGTGTACTCGCACATTCTGTGTGTCATTTTATGCAAATATTAAAATTTGCCCGTCAAGGCTGAATTTTCCATCCAAAAATATGAGTAATTGGGTTTTTTTGGGCATGTGTTTTTATGAAGTTCTTGCAATTTGAATTTAAATAATTTTGTATATCAACGGATAATTTAAATAAAAAAAATTATATTTTTTAAATATTTTTGTTTTGAAACCGTAACGGAAACAAATAAACCACAACCAGAAAAAAATGTAACGAAAACAATCGGAAAATGACAGTAATACATTTTCAACAAATGTATAAAAAATTAAATAAATATTTCCTTGAAAAAGAATTGTATGTTCCTTAATTTTTAACTAAATTGAAGGCTTTTTTTTATTAAACTACAAATAGTAAACTACATAATATTCTGGGTATATTTCTGCGCTAACTATTAAACTTTATAAAAATTGTAATCCCTTAAAGTTTAATTAAAATAAAACCATAAATTATATTGTTACAATTAAAAGTTAACATATATTTTTAGCATACACTTTGAATAGTTTGTAAGTTAAAATAATAGAAAATGAAATTCCAGGTAATAAGTATTCAATTTCAAGGTCTATTTTATACAAAATTATTTATTTTTCATCCAATATTTCGCTATCTCAATGGATATCTTCTTCAGGGATTTTTTGTTTTTTAATTTTAAACAAATATTTGTAAAAAATAGACCTTGAGCTTGAATACTTATTACCTGGAATTTCATTTTTTTTAGTATACTCGTACAATACAAAATGTATGTATGCATAGCTACCCTGTAGGAAATGTCGATAGTGAAACTGTGCTGATTCGCTATTGACTTTGTCACCAGTACTACTGACTAATTAAGCCCCAGCCAACGCTTTCTGCTGTAGACATTTAACATGTGCGTGTCATTGCGAATCTACACAACTATTGACTAGGTGTTGAGATTGGAACCAGAGGTTCACTAGTACATTTTAGTAATTCTAGTCTACACTTTTAGAACTTTTTACTAGATTTCCCCACTAGAAAAGAAATAAGATACAACAGGTGCATTTATTTTGCTAAATTAGATATTTTATTAATAAAATTTTTATTTATAAATTTCATTAAAGTAAAAAAAAATTTCGTGAAAATTTAATTTTCGAGTAGAAAAATCTTAAAAAGACTGCACAGGCTCCGTAAAATCTTCATCAGGCTCCACAAAATTTCTAGAGTTTATAAAAAATTAATTGTTTTTTTTTCACCTTTTAAATTAATTTTTCTTTATATTTCTATTAAAAACTTTAATTTTGCATGCAGCTATGAACATGTATTTCCAACAAAATAAAAGAATAAAAAACCAAGAAAAATCACAGCTTTGCAGCTGCAAAAAAGGAATGTAGAATGTATAGACGCTTTGTGGACATGTCACCAAAAAGTCACCCAAAATAGTCGACAAAAGTGGTGACTTGTAGACACTTGACCCCAGGGCTCCTACAGGGTATATACACTTTTGTGCCAATGGGTTTGTGTGTGCCTGTGCGTTTATGAAGTTCTTGTAATTTCAGTTAAGAAATTTTGTATATATACAACCGATTTAAATAAAAAACAAATTGAAATTTTTTGAATATTTTTTTTTTGAAACAGACAGTAAACAAAATTTAAATTTGTAATAACTGTTACGAACACAAATAAACCACTAATTTCCGTTTTTTTGGTAAAGTTTTATTAAATTTCAAATAAATGAAAAAATAAATGAAACTGAAAAAAATTGTTAAATGGCAGTAAATAATTTCGATAAATGTATAAAAGAGTTAATATAGATATTCTTTGAAAAATAAATGTATGTTCCTCTTCCGGTATTCGACCTCGAGAATTCTGAGTACTGAGCTACCTCTCTACCTACTACAATACAATCCACAATTCGGTTGCTTCTACTGAAACCCTAATAAAATGATATATTTGATCAGAATAACCGTACTTGTAGTTACTACTTTTGAATATTTAAAATTTTTTAATAAATTTTATAGATTGTACCAAATTTATAATATATTCACTAAATGAATGATTCCTTCCACCGCACACAAATAATAAACTAATTTTATTTTAAAAGATGATTGGAAATGCCAATTATTGAATAAAAGGATTGATTTTTGGTTTCTTTTCCCATTTTTTAATTCCCAATACAACATTTTTGCATTATTAATAGATTTTAGCTAATTCCAAATAAAATTTAATCCTCACAAATAAATGTTAAGGTTTTTGATCGAATTGCAACCAATCTTTTCTCTGGATGATTATTACAAATAAAATAAAATTCTTACAAATAAATATTAATGTTTTTAATGAAATTGCAACCAATCTTTTCTCTATGTGTAGGTTTAAAACTATGGCTTCCCTGAATTAATCGCCACTTCGTGGAACCCACCAGTGCTGGTTTTGCAGCTGCAGTTAGATGTCGTTAGCAGCTGGTGTTAGGTAGGTTGTAGTTGGATTAAAAAAGACCCTGCAGATGCTGCAAGCATAGATTAGGTTTAAAAATTTCATTGTCAGTACTTAAGGATTTTTTTAGACTTAAAAATCAGTCTTATACAAATCTTACCGAATAAACATCGTCTCTTTTATTTTGCCCGCATCACTGTAAGTAACCGCTTATTATTGTTTTCTTCTTGTACTGGCAAGAAATCGTTAAATTTACTGTAATAAAATAACAAAAAAAAATATCTTAGAATCACCATTTTCTTGGTTTAAAATAAAAAAAATCAGCAAGTCTTAAAATAAAACTTATATTTCAGAATTTCAATTTCCAACAACATCAATATGCCTAATACTCGTATCAAGTTGCAATCATCTGATGGTGAAATTTTCGAGACGGACGTAGAAATTGCAAAATGTTCGGGTACCATCAAAATAATGTTGGAAGATTGTGGCTTGGGAGATGCTGACGACGCCATAGTGCCCTTACCAAATGTGAATTCGGCAATTTTACGTAAAGTTTTAGATTGGGCCAAATATCACAAAGATGATGATGAACGACCAATAAATGATTCTGATTTAATTTCCCGCTGGGATGCGGATTTCCTCAAAGTTGATCAGGTTACTTTATATCAACTGATTTTAGCTGCCAATTATTTGGACATTAAAGGTCTAATGGATGTTACTTGCCAGGCTGTTGCAGATATGATTAAGGGCAAATCTGCAGAAGCAATGCGTAAAATTTTAAATATTCAAAATGATTTTACCCCAGAAGAGGAGGAAGAATTTCGTAAAGAACAAGAATTGTGTAAAGAATTGGAGGGTGCTAGTATTAATTAAACTAAGATGCATATTTTATGTAAAAAATATAAAATAAAAGTATTTAAGGATAAAAGGTATTGTACGAATAACTCTCTTTTTTCATTTCACTGACCAAAATTCCTTTTTTTAAGTATTTTCTTGTATTTAATCTGATTCGTAGTCTGAATATGATTCTGTAATCGAAAAAAAAAAGTTTTTTTTTTTTCAATAAAATGTCGAAAAAATTAGCTGTAAAATACAGTTGTTTTTGCCAATGTTTGTTAGAAGTTTCAAAATTTTCGTAGTAAAAATTTAGCAGTTATTTTCTCGTCATTGTTTGTATTTTTTTGTTTTTTTTAACAGTTTAATGTTAAAAATTTTTATTTGCATTTTTAATTGAATGCACCCAACTTTTAGGAGTATAGGAACCAACTGTACAAAATCTAATAATGACAAATTTTAAACGGCCATGATTTATTACATAAACACCGTATTTTCTGCATGTAGAGCAAAACGATGATAATATTGAGGGTAATCACATCAGTGACTTGCAAATGATGCAAAAAGCTCAGCCTAGAGTACACGAAAATTAGCGCCAAAATTAATTTTGCTTTTATTCGTTTGCAAAATAACCGTAATTTAAAATCAAAAGAAAAATGTCTGCAAAATAGTCAAAGCCAAAAAAAAACATTGTTTACGTACATTATTTTAAGTATTTACTGAATAATAAATTTTAAGTTCCGCAGGTGCCAACTTCATTCCACTTCTGCGGTCGATTTTGCATTCCTCCCTTTGGGCATTAATTCATAGCGCCTTTATAATTTATAGCGGGCAAAGCCCGCTACGTTGTTAGCGTAGAAAAGGTGGCTGGCCTCAGCTATAGCCCCGGATTGCCCGGGCTAACGCCCTGGAGTATTCGGAGTCCTTATATAATTACCCGGAGTTCCCAATTTTTACCATGTCCTTGACCAAAATTCTAAGATGTACATCAATAATGAGTTAGCCCATACTCCAGGTAACACATATTTCAAATTTAAAATTTTTCTCTTTAAACACCCATTTTTACCATGCACCAGGCTAAAATTCTGATCAATGAGTTAGCACATACTCCAGTTAACACATATTTAAAATTTCAGCTTTCTGGCTAAATCGGTGGAGACAGCCCGTGAAGGAGGAGACTGTTCACCTTTTTGCCCCTCCCCGTACACATTTCTAAAAATCCGACCTAGGTGAATTTCTACACCGGAGGAGGAACCTTTGCACCAAATTTCAACCTTCCAGCTCCTGCGGTTTTGGAAGGACGTCAAAGGTGAGAATTTTTCCCTTTTCTGCCCCTCCCCGTTGGATTTTTCAAGAGTTACGTCTACCCTGAAAATGGAGCCTGCATATTAAATTTCAACCTTCTAGGTCCAACGCTTTGGGCAGACCGTTAGGGAGTGACTTTATCGATAAGTTAGCACATACTCCAAGAAAAACATATTTCGAATTTCAGATAAAGGAGCTTGGGCAGGTCGTGAAAGGAGAGTTTTTCAACGAAGGTATTTCCAAGAACCCCTTCTTAGTGAATGTCTACGCCGGAGGGGGAACATACATACCAAATTTAAGCGTCCGACCTCCTGCGGTTTGAGCTAGGCGATGCTTAATGAAATTAATATTTACACATTTTCACATTTACACATTTACTAATTTGCCCATTTCCGCATTTGTACATTTTCACATTTGTATATTTGCGCTTTTGCATATTTACATTACCATCCTTCCAGCAAACCATCGATCTATCAAACAATAACATTTTCAGTTTTGCACTTTGCCCATTTGCACTTGTGCACATTTACACATTTGCATATTTGCACATTTGCACATGTGCACGTATGAACTTTTGCAAATTTGCGTATTTTCAAATATGGTGTACTTTAAGAACAATAGCTTTAGAACTACCCAGGCAGAAAAATACGAACGGCAAAGCATTGCCCCAGTACTTTTACCGATGGTGCCAGCGTTGGCAGAGCGAAAGATTTTGAAAATAATAGTACTTTGCCAACCCCAAAATGATAACACCGAGCTGGGCTTGGCCGTTTCTTTTTCAAAGCGTTGGCAAAGTATTGGCAAAACAATCAATAAAGTACTTTTGGGATAGTAAATTGAGTGATTTGCCAGCCCCAAAATTGTAATTTAAAAACGTTGGCAAAGTACTAGGGAAACAATAAATAAAGTGTTTTTTCAATGATGAAATAAGTGCTTTGCAAACACCAAAATGATAACACCGGGCTGGGTTAATTCGGATTATGGATTATTCGAAGTTAAAAATTTGATTAAAAATATTAAAATAAATATAAATGATAAAACAGTTGTTATAAAACCTTCACATCAATAATTTAAAATCAAATTATTTATTTATTCTCTAGTTGCTAATAAAATTAAAATATATAAAAAAATAAGTAATAAATTTTCTTTTAGTACAGGGAAATAATATTTTGTATATAATATTTTTGTATTTAAAATTGTTGAAATACACTCAATTCTGGTATTACTTTTTTTAGTTTATTCCAATATTTTTAACCCCAATGAATGCTAAATTTATATTGAAATATATGTTAAAAACAATTACTGTGAAATGTTCTTTTAAAATCATACATATTTCATTGCATAAATGATGGTAAATTTTGTAAATCGGCTAATTTTTGTTTGCATTGGGAAAGTTTTGTAAACAAGTGCTTTGCCATTGCTTTTTATATTTTTTATTTCATAAGAAGTTGTAAATTTTATTAATCGAGCACTGGCAAAGTACTTTTTTCTAACGTTGGGACTGCGTTCTAAACTAGGTCTTTGCCAGTGCTTTTTTGTTTTTGAGGTTGTACACTTTGTAAATAAAGTACTGAGCCAAAAGCTCAAATTAATAATAACTTTGACGGAAACAAAAAAACCACAAATTTCCGCTTTGTGTTTAATTTTTTTTTTATTAAATTTTAAATAAAAAAATAAACAAAGAAACCTACAAAAAATCCTTAAGTGAGTGTAGATATTTTTAATAAATTTATCACAAAGTTGAACTTAACATTTCTTTGAACAATAAGGCCGAGTTTTTGGGATGTGACTTAAACCTTGGTTTAGTTAAACCGAAATCGAATTTTGTCAGCCATTGTCAAGTTTATGAACATAATTTGCCCGAACAACTTTTCATTGCATAGAACTTTGGCCTTTATTCAAATAAAACAACACAAACGAAATTTCAAAAGCAATTTTCCAGTCACAAGCTGCCATAAACTGAGTTTAAAGATAATATACATCCCAAAAACTCTGCTTCACTTTAGCTTAACTGAAAATGTTTTTTTTTTTTTAAACTTCAATCATTGAACTACATAATATTCAGAGTGTATTATCTTTAATTTAGGCAATATCGAAATGTATGTATGTATGTATTTATTTGTGCATATTTTTAATTTGGCTTTTATCCAAATTTATAAACAAAAAAATATGTTTTTTTTTTAAAGCAATTTTCCACTTGGCTTAGAATATTGTTAATTAATTTTTTTAGACTTCTACTACATAAAACATTATAATCCATATTATGGCAGTAGATATGTATGTATTTACATGTGTATATGATAACCCAATTTATATTGCAATAAAATTTAAGCCAGTAGAAATATTTACTCAATGTAGCCATTATTAGAAATTTGTTATACATGATTATATATATTTTATTTTGGTAATTAAACTACAGATTGCGGTCAATGAAACAGTGATTTATAAAAAATATAATAACAATATTTTTTTTAATGATATTTGTTACAAAAATGGTGTTATGGATGCCCATTGGAGGCCTCCAAAAAAAATTATAATAAATATAAGGAGTTCCAATTGCCCTAAGTTTTTCGTTCGCATAAAAAAGATAACTGAAATTATTTTTATTATTTTTTCAATATTCAAAACAAAACATTTTTTTTAGTTTTTAAAAATTTAAAACATATATAGTTTAGGTTTTTAAATAATTTAGTTCAAAAAACTATTATATAGGGTCCGCCAAATAACTTTTTTTTTGAAAATGCTATAAAAAAACTACTGAATATTTTCTCAAATTTATTTTTTATTTGAAAGTACAATCTTTCCGGTTAATAATGGAAAATAATTTCATTCAAATGGCTGCCTCGGCTGGCCATGCAGTAGCCTACACGATCGGTCCAATTTTTAAGCACATTATCGATTGTGTGCAGCTGTATTTCACCAATGGCTTCACGAATATTGTCCTTTAAAACGTCAATTGTCTCTGGCTTATCGGCGTAACACTTATCCTTGACGGCACCCACAAATAATAGTCCAACGGTCCAACATCAGCTCTGCGGCTGATAATGCGACCTTCAAAAACGGGGCGCAAAACATCGAGTGTAGCTTCGGCTATGTGGCACGTAGCGTCGTCCTATTGAAACCAAATATTGCCAATATCCTCCTCTTCAATTTTTGTGATAACGATCGCCATTGACTGTAACGGCCACTCCTTGCTTATTTTCGAAGAAAAATTGCCCAATTATGCCTCTGGACCAAAATCCGCACCAAACAGTGACTCGTTTTGGGTGCATCGGCTTTTCAATGCCCCAAATGCGACAATTTTGCTTGCTTACAAACCTGCCAAGATCAAAATGAGCTTCATCTGAAAAGATGACATTGAAAAGATGACATTCTGCAACATTACCATGATTTTCACAGTAATGTCGCAATATTTCCCAGCGTTGTTCAAGCGTATACACAGCCATATTCGTTCAGCGGAAGGATAAAACTAATTATCTGTCAAATCAGACATGAGCTAAGTGTTACCATTCACGAAATAAGCACTAGTTGAAAAAAAAGGTTAGATGGCGGACCCTATATACAAAATACATATATTAGTTTAGTTTAAATTTAGCCTGTTCGCACACACCCTTAATTATTATTCCAATAAGTTACAACAAATTAAATTCGTTTGGAAAATATCTAAGTTATTACACCCTGAAAGCAGATTTGTAAGTATTACTGAATTTGTTGGCAATTGAGTTTATCAATTAGATCAATTAAATTTTGCGGTTGTGGTAACCAAATGATGGTTGAGGCAATCAAAATTCTTTTGTCCCAGCCAAATTACACAGCCGAAAAATTCCAACAATTACCAATTCCAAAAATTGCCACAAAGGAACCTTTCAGATCGATTCTGTTTTCACTCTGTTCAAATGCCCCAGTTTATTAGTACGCCAAATACAGCTTGTTTTTATTAGGAAAAGTTACACTCGGGAAATTCTTCCTATATATGAACGTGTTGGTTTTTTTTGTGGAAAGGTGGTGTTTCCTTTATTGAAATAATTTTTTTAAAACACAAATCTAGTGTTTGAGGATTGGCATAAAAAGTCACAATTCTTCTCTATGTTTATATCAAAAAATAACACGACTAACTGGCTCATTCAACATCGACTATCGTATATCGCTGAAGCTAAGAACTTAAAAATTCACCCAAAGAAAAGATTGGTTGGAATTCGATTAAAACCATTACCATTTATATGTAAGGTTGTTATTTTACTTGGAATAACAAATTATTGTAATCCAAAATTAGCTTTATAAATTTATAAGTGTTTGTGGTGTAATGGGTAGAGAGGTAGCCTAGTACTCCGAATTTCCGAGTTTAAATCCCGGAAAAGACAAATATTTAAATAATTTTTTAATTTGATATTTAAATAGTAAATATATCAAAGAAAATTAAAATTACTTGAGGTGCAGTAAGCAAAAGTGTGAACTATGAATCTTATTGCCCAGGTTCGATACTATCAAAATCTTAATATTTATAATTCGATTGGCAACAAATTGGGTAGCTACAACTGATACTGTTTTCTGTGTGTTGACATGTGAGATTCCTCCCCAGAGGGTCAATTCTCGTTCTGTGAAACGGTGAAATGAAAAGTTTTTTCACGTTTTCATAGTACTTTTGATTCGCGTTCTGTGAAAAAATGTAAAGAAATATCAAAACGTTTTCATATGAAAAAAAAAGTGGAACGAAACAAGATTTTTTCACGATTGCACAGCACTGGCGATTCTTGTTTTGTGTAACAGTGCAAACAACTGTCAAAATATTTTCATATGAAAAAATTGTTTACACAGACTATTTATAAGTGAAAAAAAAAGAGAATATTGTAAGAGGAAAGCGTGCCAGCGAAAGCCAAAAGGGGTATTTAATTAATTATTAAGAAAAGCATGTGGACATTGCAAACGATAAGTAAGTAGCTTAATAACCATAATCACACTTTTATTAATCCCATATTTACAGATTTGTAACTGCAGATGGTGCCAAATTTAGAGACGAAAAGTGTAACGAATTAGCGGCGAGCCTTAACAGTTTTAGTGGGACGCAAAAGGACAGTGATAAATGGCAAAAGTATGGCATATTTATTTATAGTTTATTTATATTCTTTATGAAATTTTTTTTCTTTAAGTAATATTAGACTTCATACGCGCACCAAATATAGTTCATTTAAAGTAAGCCGATATAAATCAATGAAGTGCTTGTCGGTTGTCATCTCGAATGGATTGTGGTCAGCACGAAGAATGCGTCTCAGCACTCTCAAAAAATTCCTATAAATTATTAAATTATTTACTGCAATTAAATGCTTGTAACATCATTGTCTTACCTTTATTCATCCGGAATTCTTTGAGCAATATCCATACAATTAATTCAGATATTTTTATAAAATTATTTAAAATAAATTTTACGAACTTAATTCACTTTTGTTTACGTTTTTCTCTGTTTTGACATTTGCTTTAAATTTTGGGTAACACAGTTACAAAATTTTCATGGGTACAGTGCGAATGAAACATTTTTTTCATAATACATACGAGAATCGCAATTTATGTATTTGTGAAAAGTTCGAGTGAAAAGTGCTTATGAAAACGAAAATGAAAAGTTTTTTTTCACTTCACATTATCACAGAACGAGAATTGACCCTCAGCGCAGAAGTCCGCTGCACCCAGAGAAAATATTGGTTGCAATTCGATCAAAACATTTATTTGTTATGATTTTATTTTATTTGGAATAACATATAATCCATTATTATACCATAAATATGGCATTGGGAATTACAAAGAGGGAAAAGAACCCAAAAATGTATTCAAATATCCAATTTTTGGTAGAAATTTTTAGAAATTTCCTACAGTAGAAGCAACCATTTATTTAGTGAATGTACTAAAAAATAAGTACCATCTATCAAATTTATTAAAAACTTGTCGATATTCGAAAGTTGTAACTACAAATAAGGTTATCCTCATCAAATAGTATATCATTAAATTAGGATTTCAGTTGACCCAACCGAATTGTGGATTGTATTGATTATAGAAGCCTTTAACGATTGGTATTTGTAAATCAATTTTCTGCTAAGTTAATTTTCGTAAACAATTATTTCAATTTAAAATTAGTCATCAAAATTTAATGTTTAAATAACAAAATTTGTGTATTAAATTTTATCAGGCTCGAGGTAATAATTAAATGTTACTAACGAATAGTAAACACAATTTTTTTATAAATGAAAAATCTTGTGTGGAAAAGCGCTAAAAGGAGTGAACACTTTCGACCTGAGCGACCAGGTTATCGTCAGCCTCCTAAGGAACATGAATATGCGAAATTCCTTTTTTTCACAGTTAGTGAATGATTACTTGTACAAATGAGCCTTTTTCGGTCTCTTTATAGAATAATCCTTGTCAACCATCTTCAGTCTCCACCCTTAAAACCCTACCAAGCCGCGTTTCACCGGGAACGTGGTGAAAATGAGGATTATAAAATTCGAAAAAGTCTTACTTTTAATGGCCTGCATAACACTTTTTGGCTAGAAATATAAAATTAACATATGCACTAAGGTATAATTCATTGATACACTCATAACAATCCATGCATAAAATACGAAATTATTGTCAAAAACCTAATAAAATTTTTCGTATATTTTACAAATAATATTTTTGTTTTACAATTTTTCGTATTTTTGTGCATGTATTATTATCAGTGTAAGAACTTTTTAAAATCTTCGCCTTAATGAGATAAAAAGGGATTTAAATGGGGAAAAGTACGTTCTAAAAGACCTACCAAAACTGGTTTGGCTAAAAACCTGAAAATTAAAGAACGAGTGGAATTGATTTTATAATAAAATTTTTGCTTTTTTTATTTTTTTAATTTTAAATTCATCATAACTTTTTAAATTAAAAAATAAAATGAATAAAAAATGTCACGAGTTTATTATAAATCGTTTTTTTGTCTCTCCTGAAAAAAGTAGTTTTTGAGATACGAAGTCCTCGATATTAACCCATTTCCAGTCAGTGATGCTGTAAGGCATCACGCGTATTCCGCAAAATTTTTAGTTTGACAGCGTGCTATAAAAAAACGGGAAGATGGTCGGATCCGATTGTAGATTCATATTGTGGAGACAGGGCTTAACAGAGCCCGCCACAACCAAAAAAAATTAAAAACAATTTTCTTCTCACGATTTGGATTTGGGACTTCCCACTAACCATCAAAATATCCACCAAAATTCAGTATCAGATTCGACAAAAAAATGTTCTGTCCGGTATTGGATTAAAATAACTCGTTCTCTTTAACAAATAAAATAAATTTAAATGTTCAAATTACTGCAGAAAATTTTACATTACAAATATGTGTTTTATTTAAATTAATCTAAAGAACATGAATTTGGGTTTAAAACATTTTGGGGATATTTGGGGACCAGAAAATAAGAATTTGGAAATTTTTGGGGATGAAAAATCAATATTTGGGCATGAAGTCTTTAAAAAAACTGACAAGTTTAAGGACTATTCTCAGTTTCACTCAAACACGGTGGGGAGAGACTAAATTTGAGGGCTAACTCCAGTTTCTCTTGAATATGATACAAAGAGTTTAAGAAGTACCCTCAAGGCAGAATTAGTTTGCACGTAACGAATCAGCTGATTTTTTTTTTTTGGTTTATGAAAAAACGTGTTGTGTCGTTAGTTTGTCTGTAACAAAATGTAAATTTCTGGACCAACTTACTAAAAATATAATTTTCTGTACTTTGTTAAGTGACAGTTAAGAAGAGCTAATTTCACTTAGTTCATTTTGATGAGCGTTCTTTTTTCAATTTTGTGCAAGGAATGAGTTCGCACTCTTAATTCAATCGATCGTTTATTAAATAATTTATTCAATAGTTAACTATTTTATCATATTGTTCTTTTTTCATTGCCTTTAGTAAACAATACTAGAAAAAATATAATTTGAAAAAAATTACTACTTGGAAAGCAAAATGTTTTGTGGAAAAAAAAAATTTTATAATAATTTTATTTGCTTTGTTTTACTTTGAATTCGAATATTTAAATTTGTTTAAAAACATCATAGGTAACTGTTGAGAAATCAATTGAAAATAAATAAATTTGTCCCCGTTGGTAACAAAAAAAAATATAAAACAAAGAACACAATAATTTTTTTTAATTTTTAAAGATTTTTTAAATATTAACCAACAAGATTTTGTGTGGAAATTATCTAAAAATAATTAAACAATGACTAGAAATATTATCCAAATAAAAAAAAATGAATGTAAAAATTTTGTTAGTAGCATCATGTATTTATGATAGAAACATTGGTTTAGCAAAAAAAAAAAACAGCTTTTAAAAAATTGAAGTTAACGCCCTTGGTCAACCGACACATTCATATATATTTAATTTTGTAATTCTAATGATTTATATACAGAATTCCCAATCACGAAGTGTTTGGCATTGGCTAAATGAATGCGTTATGTTTGCGGTTGTTCAACCTGGTCAATATGAACATCAGTTCATTTGGAAGCCAACAAACCAATAAACTAAAATTATTATAGCTGGCAATAAACTTGGGAAGTAAACAAAATATGTTTAAGGTAATAAATAATTTTGTGTTTATTTAGAGTATGAACATAAAGCTAAAATTTAAATAGTTGATTAGTTTAAAAGCTACTTATGCTGTCATTCAACCACATTCTAACCAATTTGTTGCTTAACAATCTTAATGATTCATTTGGTTTTGTGGCTTAATTCTTCCCAAAGAGTTAATTAATATTTTAATTTGTAAAATAATTGAAAAACATTTATCTTTTAAAAAGAGACCCTTACTTTCATAACTTAACTTACCTTACAAAATGAAACATCTTTTCTAGCAAAAATTCAATATCCTTACAAAGAGACATGAAAGAACACCTTTTTATAATCATTTTACAGTGTTTCTGTTTTTCATTATGCCATTTCAAGTGTGAAATTATATATTTTAAAGAAAACATAAAAATAAAAATAAATAAGAGAATGATAATTATATTGAATTTTTTAAAAGAAATTTTTCTTTGATGTTATAATTAAAAATTATAAAATAAAAAAAAATTCAAAAGAGATTTTAATAACCCAATATACACCACACATCGATAGCACGAGAATTTGAAATTTGTCCATTTGTTGGCATTGTACATTAATAGGCATTTTTATGGCTTTGTACTTTTATCGCTCCCCCTAGTGTTGGTATACGTTATTATTTTGTAGTCTTTTTTTACCATGAGTACAGTTAAACATTTATCAAAATAAAAAATTCAGGGTGCTTTTTTTTGGAGGTGTATAACTTTTATTTAATATAAAACTCAGACTTACGAAATTAATCTCTTTTTCCCAATTGAAAGTATATTTAATGGCAATTAACTACTTAAATACTTAAGTCTCCTCATTATAATTCATTCTCTTGTATGGACCAATTCGTGAGCAAAAGTGGTAAAAAATTTTATATCTTTTATACTGTAAATGGTGTAATTTCTCTACTGCCCCACGTTTGCAATACGAATTAACTTTCTAATTGAAGTAATATTTTTATGTTCAGTATTATCTGAAAAATCATTAGGGAAAGGTTATTTTATCATAATGGACAAAATTAATTTTTTTTAATTTAAATTTTTGAAAATTGCGCTTTAAAGGAGCGGTTGGGGTACATATGTGTCCAAAATTATTTTTAATTACTAAGGCCATGTGGCTAAATAAGTTACAAGCTAAATACAAATTGATAAAAGGTTTCGAAATTTCTTTGAAAAAATATTTGAAAAATTTTCAAACTTCATAAAAAATTGGAAGCCTAAATTTAATTTAGATTTTATTTAGCCAGTTCGCAACCACCCTAAATTCCAAATAAAAAGCTATCAAATAAAAACACAAATTATTTCGTCTTTATTTATTATACCCTCCACCATATATGGTGAGGGTATATATCAGTTTGTCATTCCGTTTGTAATATGTCGAAATATAGGTTTAAGACCCCATAAAGTATATATATTCGTGATCCTTATGCAATTTTAAGTCGATTTAGCGATGTCCGTCTGTCTGTCCGTCTGTCTGTCTGTCTGTCTGTCTGTTGAAATGGCGATCACGACGCGAAGACGCAAGCGGGGTGCCTATTTTTACCCAGATTATTGAACATCCTCCCGAGCAGTTTGGTATTTAAAATGAGCAAAATCGGTTCAGCGGTTCAAAAGTTATGAGTGAAAATGTGAAGGTACCTCTAAATTTTCCATACAAATTTGTACAATTTTTCTGTATCTATTTTTTTTTCTGTTAAGTAAGTAAAAATGTTATTAAGTCTTCTTATTGTTCGATTACATTTATTGTGTTACATACTATGATAACTAAGTTAACGTAAAAATGAACAATGTTAAAGTCGCTAACAGAGCAGACCTCTGTAAATAACATTGCTAAAACTAAATAACAAAAGTTCGTTACATAAATTGACAAAACATATTCATATTACAGTTCATGCAAAATTAAGTATATACGTATATCATCTTCATCCCCTTTGGTGGAGGGTTTCAAAGATTCGGCACAGCCGAACTTAGCCCTTTTTTACTTGTTTTACCATGAGTACAGTTAAACATTTATCAAAATAAAAAATTCAGGGTGCTTTTTTTGAAGGTGTATAACTTTTATTTAATATAAAACTCAGACTTACGAAATGAATCTATTTTTCCCAATTGAAAGTATATTTAATGGCAATTAACTACTTAAATACTTAAGTCTCCTCGTTATAATTCATTCTCTTGTATGGACCAATTCGTGAGCAAAAGTGGTAAAAATTTTATATCTTTTATACTGTAAATGGTGTAATTTTCTCTACTGCCCTATGTTTGCAATATGCATAAACTGTCTAATTGAAGTAATATTTTTATGTTCAGTATTATCTAAAAAATCATCAGGGAAAGGTTATTTTATCATAATGACAAAATTAATTTTTTTTTTTAAATTTAAATTTTTAAAAATTGCGCTTTCAAGGAGCGGTTGGGGTACACATGTGTACAAAATGATTTTTATTAACAAATTCCAAATAAAAAGCTATCAAATAAAAACAAAAATCATTTCGTTAGTCTTTATTTGTTTTATTTAAAAAAATTCTACACCTTTAAAAAACACCTTTTATGCAAGACGGGACAATAAGTATCACCCTATTGGAAAGTTCTGCCATTTTTCCAAATAGCGAGGTATTTCAGTTTGGTTTTGACATTCGGGAAGTAGATACGTGTGAAATTTGTAGTGAGTAAAATTTTGGAACACAATGACGAAGTTGATGATTTTCCATAAAAATTAATTATAACCGACGGTGCTCATGTTTATTTTAGTGTCCACGTCAATAAGCAAAAATCTCGGTCTTGGACGACGGAAGTCCATGAATAATTCATGAAGCATCATTACATGGTTTCAAAGTCATCGTATGGTATGCAGTTTAGTTGAAAATGTGACTGGACCTTATTTTTGCAGAAGTCAATGGTAACGCTACCTCGTTGAATGGTGATCGCTATAGAGCATGGATGTGGATTTGGAGGAAATATGGTTCCCACAGAACGGGTCCGCTTACCATAATGCACGTGACACCATGCGTATTGTGGAGTATATCTTCCGAGGGCGTGTATTCTCACATTTTGTTAATATAGCTTGGCTAGCCAGATCTTACGATTCGACTCTCATGATATTTAAAGTCGTTGATGTACGCGAAAAACCCCGCACCTTGGAGTAGTTAAATTAAGGACGGAATTAAACTAAGGATGTACAAAATGCCAAATTTTTTGCTTCAAGCTTAGGCAGCGAGCCTTGCTGCCTCGATGTCACTTCGCAATAAAATTCTTAGCTGACACCATAAGAATTTCATGGTTAAGAATTTTATGGCAACAAGGCAGCCAGGCTAAACTTAAAGCCAAAAATTTTGAATTTTGTACATCCTGAGTTTTATACCATCCTTGGTTAAGTAACAACATTCCAGTCAAAACTATCCACGTGACACCATAAATGCTGCCGTGGTGGATCCAGACCTTGCTTTTGGGAGGGATTTTTTTTTTAAACTACCTAAACCTTAATTTCTATTAATATGATCTCTTTTCTTTTTTTGGCTCCAAATCAATAATAAAAAAAAAATACCAAACTGCTGATTTCAAAATCATTTTCAATGTTCAATAACATGTGCTGAAAGAAGGTCTAATACGAGGTCGGATCAATAAGTCCGTGACTTTTTGAATGAAATACAGTTTTTTTCTTCAAAAAAAAAAAAAATATTTTGCAACATAATCTCCTATTAGCTCAATACACTTGGTCCAACATTTCTCCAATTTTTGTATCCCTTCCAAAAAATTGGATTTTTCGAAGGGAGCTAAATCTCTTTTCACCGAGCCATTTCTTTAGGAAATGGAAATAGTCACTGGGGGCTAAATCCAGAGAATATGGCGGATGAGGTACCAATTCATGGAATTTTGTCAATCCTTTGAAGTTGTCACACGATTACGTTTACGGTCAATTGAGAACAAACGGGGCATACATCTTGCATACAGCACTCTTAAATCCATTGATCATTTAAAATCGAATTGCCTATTGCATTAACAATCTCACGCACTTTTATACTTCGATCGGCCAACACCATATCGTGGATTTTTTCAACACTTTCGACATACCTCAATTGGCGTCCAGAATGTTCAGCGTCATTTGTACTTCTGCGACCATAACGAAAGTGCAGGGTCCCCAATAGTATTTATCAAGCTTGTCCTTGGTTTAATTGACGGTTTCTTTTAATGAGCACTCGAAATTCACTTTTTTCCTATTTTAAAAAAAATCCACGAGGTTGTATGTTTTGAACAGCTGTTAAACGCAAAGTAAATGACGAAACTTGCTCAAAATTTGACAGTAGTCTACTAACAGGTGGTACATGATGGGAGCAGTGTTCCATTTCATATAACAACGAGGGAAGTTCGAAAAGTCACGGACTTATTGATCCACCATCGTACAAAAATAATCCTCAAATTAAACTACCATTTATATTTAAAGAAATGTCCAATAAGAAAACATTTTCTTCAGTATATTATTTTCTTAAACTAAAAGCTTTAACATGTTAATTATCTTTGTAGCTTTAGCATTTCACTACTTGATGACAGTAAGAGATTAACGCTTATTACCAGTTGTCACTATTATCATTAAGATGGCGCTTAACAATTTAAATAAACAAATTAGTTTAAAAACATTTCAAGTTGAAAAGTCTGTTTGTATTACATTACATGGTATCCCCCACTGGATTCACACCTGGATGCAGTTATACAAAATGTAAACAAAGTGGTGGCGGCTATTTGTCAGATATGATTTTCCACAATTAATTGAAACAAAATTTTTAAATGCGAATAAATATAATCAGTTAAAAACCAAATTAGTTTTTTTTTCAATAGCGAAAGGAAATCATATGAAGTTTCTCCCCACCCTGTACGATCATATTTGAACATAAACATATTAAACAAGGTTGGAAACTCTTTTTGCTCAATTTTCAAAGACTATTCCTTTATGGAAAGAAAATACGTCATTATTTGCATTTAAAAAATGGAATAGTTTACATCGTATTTAAAGTTCATTTTTTCCATTTTTTTATTTGATATAAAATTCAAGATTATTTTTTCGTATGTTTTTACACAAATCAGCGTATGAATTTTATAACACCGGTCTTCTTTTCAAATATAAATATATATACACTCACAATATTATTTCGTTAAAAACAACTTAAAATACATATTAAATTAATCGAAAATACAATCAAAAAGAGGTCTACTGATTTTCCATTATATTCAACCCATTTTGTTGTTTATTTTTAATCATTGTTTAATAATCGACAAAAGTAGTAAAAACAATAGAAAGTCGTTTAAAATAACCATCAAACTTTTACTGACAAAAAGTTAAAAAAAACTACTTTTGTGGTTTGTTTTTCAAATTGAAAGTTTTTTTATTTGTATGTAATTACAAAACAGAAGACAACACACGCACATGTATATATTTTTATTGGCTTTGTGTGTATGCATATTTGATTAATTTCTTGTAATTTTTATTGAAATAATTTTGTATATATACAAACTATTTTGGTAAAAAAAACAAAAAGAATTATATGGATTTCAATTTTTAGAAACAGAAAACATACAATTTTACAGTTCACTGTAAATATCAACTCCCATTGAATGTATGTAAATTTGTATAGTTTGTTTTTTGAATGACTGATTCAAATATTTAAAAAATATATTTCTATGAATTTCAATTGATCCTTCATTTAAAAACAAACTGTACGTATTACTTTTTAAATAAACTACAGTCGGTAACGAAAAATATATTGCGAGTGTACATATTTTTTAAAAAGTGGTATACAAATATCATTACATGGTAATCCTGGAACAACTAAAGTTAGAGTTTTTTTCATTGTTTGTGCACACAAGACTTCGAGCTATCACATGCTTGTTATCGCATTGTAATATCAATCTCTAATCTATGGGGCCATAAAGGTAGGTATTGCTTTAAAACAACGGCACCATAAAATGGATTAAATGTCTGCTTTCACAAAACTATAACACAAAACAAATAAAATATTTAGTACAATTATAATGTCTTATATTAAATTACAAGGGTTGTGTGCCATAATAAAGTAAACCACCACTCGGAGACATATACGATACATTGTGATGTCTCTTTGGAAAAAAGATAAAAAAAACTTATCTTAGAAATATAAAAAAAGAACACACTTATCTTAAATGTTCCCAAACTAACTTGTTATTCTGGTTATTTTGTGCTAAGTTAATAGTCCTGAAAATCTTTAACATTCAAGTATTTACAGTGTTTAAACTATAATATTCTTAAGGGATTACGCCAAGTATAAAATTTACAACTAACAAAATTACTTATGTCACAAGCAATATATCTCATTTAAAGCTTGTAATATTTTGCTAAAATAGTCACGCAAAACTACTACATACAAGTAGGGACACAAATACTTTCTTAAATAAAAGTACAACAATATATCTACAGTTGGTAAATATTTCTTTCTTGTCTACATAGTCTGCTGGTTGATTGTTTTTTTTTTTTGTAATACACAAGTTTAATAACGCATAACACTTACACTGACACACACAGACACAAAACTCAAACACAAATAAATACACACGATTAATATTGTTGAATTGTGTTGTTAAGGAGAAATAATTGTACATGTGTGTGTTTGCTGTACAAGTTCATACAAAGTCCAAATCAAATACAAACACATTCCAAAACAAAAATAAGGAATTAATGTACCGTCGTCGTGTTCACTTAAAATCTTTTGTAGTAGACAAGAAATAAAATAGACGAAAGGATTTATGACCATTTCAACAACTCAGAAAGTGTATAGAAATGTTGTTGTAGAAATTGTTTATACGTAGATCGTTGTGAAAGTCAACGGTTAAGCTGAGGTAAGTAAAATAATGAGAATGATGAATAACAATACATTTGACAATAAAAAGTTTAAGTTGGATATGCCGACTATATATTAATATACATCACAGTACTATTTAGGTCATATTCCGGCAGAGGAATTTCAATTAACGTGGTAAAAAAAATATAGTGTAAGATAATATAGGGTCCGCCAAATAACTTTTTTTTTTGAAAATGCTATAAAAAAAAACTACTGAATATTTTCTCAATTTTTTTTTATTTGAAAGTACAATCCTTCCAGTTAAAAATGGAAAATAATTTCATTCAAATGGCTGCCTCGGCTGGCCATGCAGTAGCCTACACGATCGGTCCAATTTTTAAACACATTATCGATTGTGTGCAGCTGTATTTCACCAATGGCTTCACAAATATTGTTCTTTAAAGCGTCAATTGTCTCTGGCTTTTCGGCGTAACACTTATCTTTGACGGCACCCCACAAATAATAGTCCAACGGTGTCAAATCGCAGCTGGCCAAACGACATCAGCTCTGCCGCTGATAATGCGGTCTTCAAAAACAGGGCGCAAAACATCGATTGTAGCTTCGGCTGTGTGGAACGTAGCGCCGTCCTGTTGAAACCAAATTGTTGCCAATATCCTCCTCTTAAATTTTTGTGAACGAAAATTCATTCAACATGGCCCGATAACGATCGCCATTGACTGTAACGGCCACTCCTTGCTCATTTTCGAAGAAAAATGGCCCAATTATGCCATATTCCAACCATATTCGTTCAGCGGAAGGATAAAACTAATTATCTGTCAAATCAGACATGAGCTAAGTGTTACCATTCACGAAATAAGCACTAGTTGAAAAAAAAACGTTAGATGGCGGATCCTATAGATGTAATAAAATTAGGTCTGGGTCTTATAATTTCAGTAGTAACACATTTCTGTGGGGCGAGAGTACCCCCACACAAGAAACATGATTGGGGCAATCATATTTAAAGAGCATAATGGGATAATGATTGTGCCAACCATAGTCGTACTATAATATAGTTTTTATATTATGATAATAAAATAACCAAAAATTTACCGTAATATAGCCCCTACAAGTTATAATAAAGATTCGAAACTATAAAAAAGTTCTTTTAATTTAATGATATTTCTTTAAGAAATATTTTTCCTAAAGAAAACATTTTATACTACGGACTTTTTAAGAAAAATTCTTTAATTCTATGTCCTTTTTTTAAAAAAATAATTCAAACAAATTTTTAGTTTTTAAAGAAAACTACTTAAACATTTTTTTTAAATTCTAGGGAATTTTTTATTAAAAAAAAATGTAGATTCTATAGAATTTTTCTAATAGAAAAATTCCTAGATTCAAAGCACATTTCTAAGACTTTTTTTAAGATAATCCTTGGAGTTTCAGAATTATTCTTTTGGAAAAAGTCCTTAGAATCTAAAAATATTTCTACTAGATGAAGTTCTTAGAATCTAAATATTTTTCGTGATAAATGTTTTAAGAATTTTAGATTTTTTTTGTTCAATATATGAACTTTTATCTTGGAATCGGTTTGCAGAATCTGAAACTCTCTTAGGTTCTACAGACTTTTTTTGAAAACAATTATTTTATTAATATTCTGAGTAATTTTATTATTAGAGTTATTATTATACAAGAAAAACAAAAATTTGACCCGCTGAACCCAAAAATTTAACCAGGTTCGGGTTCAAAAATATAAAAAAAAAAATATTCTTGCTGTTCATGGCGTAAAAAATGTTTGATAGAAAAATCATAAAAAATATTTCCTTTTCATATAAAAAAACCGGTCCCGTGACTGATCCCTATCACAATGATCACGTGACGTGTCCTGAGATAAGTAATTTTCCCGCAGGGGCTGATTAGTGGCTGAGTTAATACGAAAACATTTTGTTTCTCTCCCACTGTACGACGAAAACACAAAAACATGACAAAGCATTTTGCTGGTTGCTGAGGTCATCAATATCAATTTAAAACTTACCTTACTACCTACAAACAATAAAGACATTCATATATTGCAATCATACATTTAGATTTAAATATTTTTGACAAAATACTTTAATACAAAATCAAAAAATAAATAAGAGATATTCACGACTTATCTAAAAAAAGGGTTGTAGTATCCCTACGGGAAATGAAGGGTCGATTAATCCAAGGTGATGAATCTGTGATAGATAAATGAGGGACATGTCACAAAGCTGGTGTAAAATATAATTTAGTTTCTGAAAAAGTGGTAATTGCTGTAAAATTATCAGTGTCCCAAATGTTGAAATGGTGGCAGAACATTGACAGGTTCTTTCTGGATATATCATGTAACTTAAGAGATTTGTACATAACACCAATGTGGACTAAATAAATTAGAACTTTATAGTTGAAATAATGACAGAACACGGAACTGGTTCAACAAATTTTGCTGCGTATGAAAGAACGTCAATCGGTGGCGAAAATCCCAATCCCGCGACTGTTGCAAAGCTGTCATAATACTGAACTGATTTAAACAAAACTGACTTAGTGACTGCAGAAATGATGACATAACACGAATCTAGTTGAATAAGAAGAGATTACGCAACTGTTTAGACTTGTACCTGCATTAATATAAAATGCATCCAATATGCATGATGAAGAGTCAATGACAGAGCAAATCAAGCTGCCCGCCACTGGCTAATAGGTATCACAACACTTATGGGTTTATTAAGAAACACTTAGGAGGGATGTTATCCCTAAAAATTCAAAATTTGTTATTGAAATTTTCGATCGACGACTCTTTTCCCTTAACATTGTTAAAATTCATCAAATTAAAATATATAAAAATTATTTTTCACTTAACTCCATTATGGACCCTGTTTCATTTACACGGCTATATAATTGAAAATGGCTATCTGTTTGAAAATTTCTTAAGTAAAATTTAAGTCAAAAATCCTAATAAGTTGTTACTATAATGCTGGCCCTTAGGCTTTATTTTTTTAAATTATATTAATCCATTTTCCGAATTAATTTGAACAAAAATTTTTCACAAGTCTGTGATTATATTATAATAATTGTTAAGGAATAATTTGGCATTGAATGAAGTGGGATATGATTTTTTTATATTAAATTCATTTTGTTTTGATAAAATAATCTGTTTTATGATTTAATTCGTGAAATATATATCAAATACATATATGTACTAAAATTAAAAAATAAGGAAAAAAAAAAATTTTTTTTTCATTTGAAAAAACTTTTCCTATGATCTCGAGTCAAACTAAAAACACATTTTCATACATATAAGTATTAAAAAGATCAACTATAAAATATAAACTTCAATATTAAAATATAACTTGACACGGTTAAAAGAATTGTTTAAACACATGTAAAAACAATTTTAAAAAACACATGTCTTTAGTATTAGCTAATAGCTAATTTGGACATACGGTAAACAAAGGAGAATATAAATAACACAAAAATAGTTAGTAAATTTCATCTGTACTCAATAATAAAAATCAACTGTATGTTAGCATAAAATAGCTTTTTCCGTTGATTTGTGAGTTAAATAGAGATATTTACAATTGGTATTTCGGCACAAAGAATGTTGATGAAAGTCGTAGCTGACCAGAAAATGCATTCCATTCGGCTGGTGTCTAATAACTTTTTCTGTGTATTCTCCATGTTTACTAAAATTAAAAAATAAGGAAAAAATTTTTCATTTGAAAAAACTTTTCCTATGATCTCGAGTCAAACTAAAAATACATTTTCATACATATAAGTATTAAAAAGATCAACTATAAAATATAAACTTCTATATCAAATACATCATTTTTTGTTGGAATGATTTGTTAAAGTTGATCACAAAAATTACAGAAAGTCGCTCAAATGCTCCACCCTAGCTCAGCTCATTTTAAAAGAAATTAGAATTTAGCTTGTCTATGCGATAATTACGTGTGTGTAAAATTTTATATAAATCCGATAAACCACCGAATAATTTTCAATATGTCCCACTGTGTTGTTAGCACGGTTTTGATACTATTCTTGCCAATATGTTGATGTTTGTTATTATAGAGCTTAAGATATTCATATAGGCCCGTAAGATTATAGCGATTTTTTTTTTAATATAAGATTTTTTAAATAGCAATTTTTAAAGGGACATCTAAATTTTTGGTATTTCATCAAAATGTGTTTGGTGAAAATCCCCAACACGCCTTGAATGTATTTATGGAATGATATTTGAGTCAAGGTCAATTCAAAACTAATTCTTTATCATCCTTATAACTAAAAAGTACTGACTTGAAAATCTTTTAAGTCTAAACATTTGTCTGAATCAAATGAATTTTGTGCAGTATAAGAACCAGAGAACTGCATTTGCTGATTGCAAATCGTTCATACGCAATCAACACAAGAATAAATTGTGTTTGCGTTCAAACGCTGAATATACTCCAACACACATATTTGTTGATGATTTTAAATCAATCAAACAATGTGCAAATTGTTTTGTCACTGGTTTATAATCATCGGTCGTTGTTAGACCATTGTTTTATTCTGTTCATTCGAGCTAACAATAATTATTTTGATGTAGAATAAATCAGAAAAAACAACAAACAACGTGTATGAGTGTAATCATAATTAAAACAAAATTGTTTCTTATCTATAAAAGGGGGATGATTTTGTGGAAATACATTCATATATGTTATATGTATATGAGGGTGGGTCTCATACCCGTTTTTTTAGAATTTCTATTAGTAATACCAAAAATATTGTTCTTTGTGAAATTTGTTTTTTTTTTTTTTTAATTTAGGTCGATATCTCAGGCTCTTCCAATCCGGTTAAAGTTAAATATTGCCTAATTTTCCAATCAAAATAGATGAAAAAAAATTTAGGCAATATTTGAATTTTTCCGTATTAGGCAAGTCTGAGATATCGACCTAAATTTTTTTTCAAAAAAAATATTTTTTTTTCACAAAGAAGATTATTTTTAGTATTGTATTACTAATAAAAATTATAAAAAAGCGGGTTTAAGTCCCACCCTAGTGTGTGTTTCTATTTTGTTGTAATTATGAATAATAATAATAATAATAATAATAATAGTAATATGCGTTGTTTGTTGTTTTTTCTGATTTATTCAACGCTGACTTTTTGTTGAGTGATTACATTTGCAGTAAACATAATCGACATATGGTCCACACTGATCCCAATTACGCGTTCAGTAACATGATGCTGATTTTATTCTACAGTGAATTTTGTTGAATTATTAAATGTGAACAAGAATTTTTGTGTATGATTAAATCAAGAAAAAAGTTGATTTTGCAGTTCTCTGATAAGAACAACTAAAATTTCGAGAACTTCTATTGGACAATATGGTTGAAATCAAGAAATAAATATTTTTGAACATAAACCGAAAATGATCTTTTCGCACTAATTCGAGAAGATCTAACATTTTTGATTTGCGAAATATTAATTTTTAATTTGTTTAAAGTACTCTATTTTTATAAAAGCATTGATTTATTAGGAGTAAATTTAATTTGCATCTGCAATTTTTATTCGCACAATGAAAAAATTGTGAAAACTTTTGTAATAAACATTGAAGGTAAATTCAGTGACTGGACCTTATGGAATCTCTCAGAGACACGTTCTCAATATGAGACATGTGGGAAAATATTGACAGGTTCCATGCTAACTAATTTTTGTTTGCTCTATGTAATGTGCACTTGCAACAGTCAAGTGATATGTCACGCAATTATTCATTCCCTACAAGTTCTGCAACATAACATATTGTGATTGATATGTAACCAGTTTTTTTATTAATTACTTGTCCTCAGTCCTGTGGTATGTACATTTGAGTTAGTCACGTAACGTTTCATTTTGCACAAGTTCTGATACACATCACGTGGTGTCTAACATGAGACTAGTTACGTGTAAGATAATTCTATCCTGTTCTGTTGCGCATTCACTTACACCAATGCAGTGATATGGTACCCTACACTCACCAAAAAAAGTCTGTAATGGCAACTGAAAATTTTGTTGTTATTACGGGAAATTTTGCTAATTTGAGCCCAGCGGTATTTTTTGCTAATCTTAGTAAAAAAATTAGTAGCCGCTACTAAATTTTAGTAAACTTTTTGCAAAGTGGAATTAAAAACCTGTTTGCTAAAATCAGCAAAAAGAATTACAAAATTTTTTTTTTATTTTATTTATTTTTTTTTCAAAAAATATGTTAGACAAAATTAAAAAAAAAAATTAAAGGCTGAAAAATCTTAAAAGTTGTTAAAACATAAACAAATTTATTATTTTGTTTTAATTTGGTAATTTCTTTTTTGAAAAATATTTAAGTCAATTTTTTTTTACTTTTAAGATCAAATTTTAATTGTTTTTAGGGCTGATTTTTAAAACTAAAAAAACTTTTTAGTGCTATTTTAAATGGATGTCGGTATATTCACTTCCGATCCTTTTTTTAATACATGTAACATTTTATGGCAATTTAAGTTTGTAGGTGTAAGTTTTAATTAGAAATAAATTAGTATTTTTTTTTGTTAATTTTAGCAAATCGGTTTTCAAAAATTTGTAAAATGATTTCTGAAATTATCAACAAAAATTTTTAAATATTCTGTAATTTGTAATATGTAAATAGCAAAAAGATTTGCTAAATAATATTTTTTTTACTCAAAATCAGTACAAAAATAGTAAAGTGGGATTGAAAACCGTTTACAAATTTTTCTACTAACTGTTTTTTCTGAGTGTACACAAGGTCAGAGATATGTCGCAAGTAGCTTGAAAGGTAGAAATTGACACCTCCTATGACAAGCCCATGTTAAAGTTACCGCTTACTTTAATATAAGAGCACCGACTCGAGGACCGGTTTCTGCCACAAAGTTCCGGTAACGTGAATAATTCTGTGACTGGTCCATTTCCCATAGGGATTGAAAATAGACTAATTTGTCTGAAAAAGACTAGAGTTAATAGTTATGTCCATACAAATTAAGCACTAGTAACAACAGTTTAGCAACAAACTTTGTTTAAGATAAGTTAACAGACTAAAGAGTACTTTATTTTTAAACAAAAGAAAAATACATGCATTTTAAAAGCAATATTATTTAAGGCTGAACATTCACTCTTTTACTAGTAGTATCGTGAATACCTTTAATATTTACCTTTGTATAAGGATTTTACAATAAATTAAGGGACAAAACAAATAAATAAAAAAAGACACATTTATGTATGCTTTTTTGCTTCAATCTATCCACCTGTATATCTTCCTTTCATCACAACTTAAGTAATTTACCTTTTATGTCTGCTCTCTGAACTTATTCATCGGTTTCTTTGCAAACAACGCAGTAAGAATTTTGTTTCATTAAAACTAAAAGAGCTGATTACAGAGTTTTAAGGAATTTTTTCTTAAGAATCATGTAGACAATAACAACAGCAACAAAAAATAACTGCTATTGGGTTTTGTTTATAATCTTATTTTCTTTAGAAATCAAATACAAGTAGTCCTAGTATTTAGATTTGTAATAAAGTAGAAAAATATTGTTTTCCCCCCAAGTATTAAGTTGATTGATGTTATGGCAATTTATAGGCCACTGTATTAAAGCCATTGTGATTTAGGTAGACAATATATAGACAAATATAAATATAGGAAAATTGGACTTATAAGTTGTACGCAAAAGGAAGGATATTTCAAATGAGAAAGTTGTATTTAAATTTATGGAAAATTGATTGCTATATTTATGTTGTTTTGTTTAAAATATTAGCTTTATAGCAAATCTTATTGTATTTTTATTTTTTATTAAAATCAATTTATTTCGCTATTGTAAAGGGTGTCCCAATAAGAACGCAATTTTTAAATTTTAAATAAAACACATATATTTAAAAAAAAATCGTGAAACTTTATTATATTGTAAAGTAGACAGAATGAGGTTATGTATGGAACAATATATCGTGCAGATGGCCGCCGTGGCTTTGCTGGCATGCACGCGAACTTTTAATGAAATTTTCAATGACCGTTTTGCATGAATGTTGCGGTATTTCATTAATGCAGCGTCCGATTTCCTCTTTTAAGGCTTGAGTCGTCGTCGGCTTATTCACGTAAACTATCGACTTCAAAAAACCCAAAAAAAAAATCTAATGGTGTTAAATCGCACGATCTAGGCGGCCAATTTTGATCTCCAAAACGCGAAATAACACGACCGGGAAATGACTGATGCAGCAATTGAATTGTTTCTCTGGCTGTATGACATGTGGCGCCGTCTTGTTGGAACCACATGCCCTCCACATTCATTTCTTCAATTCTAGGCAAGAAAAAACTGGTTATCATTTCACGATACCGAACACCATTGACTGTTTGCGCTTGACCTGCCTCATTTTCATAAAAAAAGGTCCAATGATTCCTCCAGCCCAAAAACCACACCACACAGTGACACGTTGAGGATGCATTTGCTTCTCGTGAATCACTCGAGGATTTTCCTCACCCCAAATGCGACAATTCTGCCTATTGACGAAGCCATCAAGATGAAAATGGGCCTCGTCACTGAAGATGATTTTATCGGCAAAATCAGCATTTTCATGTTGTCTCTCCAATACCCAATTAACGAACTCCCTTCGCTGTCCATGGTCAGCTGGCTTCAGTTCCTGAGTCAATTGAACTTTGTATGCATGAAGATGCAAATCTTTCGTCAAAATTCGCTGCAAAGTGGATTTGGAGACACCAATTTGCTGAGCTCGGTGTCGAATTGAGGTGGATGGAGTTTGAGCGACATCATCACGTACAGCTGCGACATTTTCGGTCGATCGACCTGGTCGATGGCGCGTTGTTGTCTTTACATCACTAACAGACCCAGTTTCGGCAAATTTATCCATTAATCTCTTTACAGTTGACTCTTTTGGAGCATTATTGTGACCCCAAATTGATCGCAATTTGCGAACTGTAGCCGCAAAACTTTCACCATTTTGGTAAAACAATTTCACAATGAGAATGCGTTGTTCATTCGTGTAGCGCTCCATTTTTACTAACCTGGTACCTTCTACTAGCAAACAATAACAATTGTTCAAATGTCAAACAATGACACTTCGAATGTTGCCAGATTTAAAAATTGCGTTCTTCTTGGGACACCCTTTATTTAATTTTCTTAATTATTCATTCATATTTTCCGCTTCATATTATTTCAACTAACAGTATCATATTTTATTAAAAAAAAATATTGTATAATGGAGGAAAACTAAAAAGATTATCATTTTTTAATATGAGCGTTTTGGTAATGTCATTCTTAGTAAATGTGATTCTAAAATCATTGTACTTTTAAACAGTAATTGGGGTCAAGGTTTTTCAATGAGAAGGAAATAAGTGATTTAAAGAAAACAACATTCAACAGATAAATATTTGTGACCGACAGGATAAACATGATATGAAGACGAAATTTATTGGAATGAGTGTGAAAAAAATATCTGCTACTTTAAATATTGAGTGTTATTATACACTCAAAAAAAAAAAAAAGTTTGTAGAAAAATTAGAAAAAGGGATTGTAAGTTACGTCAAGTATACTAGATTATAAATTTTTTTTTCTTTGTTGAAGTTGTTTTTTTTTTTCAGCAAGCTTGTCTAAATATAGTAATAATATACAAAATTTACATACAAAAACATAGGGCACGATGTAATTTATAATCTAATACAAAAAACAACACTCAAATATGGTGTGAAAGAAAAAATATTAGTATGCCAGATTCCCAATTCGTTCCCCGAAATGGAAACATTAACATTTGGAATGGCAACCCTGTCAATTAGTGCTTCGAAATCGAAGATGGTTGCCAAAGGGTATTTCTATTAATATTAACTGAAAAATGTAATTTCACATAGAGTGTGTAATATAAATGCCTGTTCAAAACCATGATTTATTTGTGTTGGGTGGTTCAGAAGGAGGCTGAAGATGACGGGTCGCTGGGGTCGAAAGTGTGCACTCCTTCTAGTACAAAATTAAAATATTTATAAAATATTTATAAATGTAAGTTAAAATAACAGAAAATACCATTTAAAAGAAATGATATGTCATTTAAAACCCGGTATATTTACATTTCATTTAAATCAAATTGTTTTTGTTATTTATTTTTTAATAGTGTTTAAACAACTGACACATCAATAAAGAAACAAAAGACAAATTATTTAAAAATAATTATAATTTTACCTACGAATTCCGTAAAAATAACTGATTATTCATTTATTTTAAATTGTTCCGTTTTTTTTGTATTTTTGAAAAATGTTCACTCACACACTCTATAAACACATGTCGTTTTTAGTATGTGTGTAGGCCAAGTGCTTGTTATTACAAATGAAATAATTTTGTTTATAAACAAACAATTTAAATAAAAATCAAAATTGGAGTTTTTTGAATATTTATTTTGTTTTTCGAAACTTGCTGTCTGTTTCAAAAAATTAAAATTTGTAATAAATGTAACGGAAACAATCAAAAACACTAATTGCCATTTTGTGGGTATATTTTTAATAAATTTCCAGCAAATGAAATGAAAAATAAATGAAACTGAAAAGTATCTATAGATGACAGTAAATCATTTGAAACAAATGTATAAAAAACTCAATAAACATTTTTGCTGGAATAATTGTTAAAATCAAGTGCTATTCAAGTCATATTTTCCAATTTCAAGCGTTGATTTATACTTTAATTACACTTTTATTCAATAGCATATTCCAACAAAACGGATACTGGAATTTAAGTCGAATATTTCAGTGGGAATATACTTTAATTCAAGCCTTGAATCACAGTCAATTTCAAGTTAAAATAAAAACATTATAATAACACTTGTTTTCAAGCCCTAACTTTAAGTTTAAATAAAGCTATAAAAACACGGTAATGATTGGTTTTGATACAATTTATTAATTCTTTTTTTAAAATATTAGTTTTGTATATTTAATCTTGCCTTTTTAACACTCTATGTTTTTTTCACTAATTCCGTTTTTTTTATTCAGAAGCGTAAAAATTTGTAGAATCTTTCTGAAATATGAAAAAGATAATGTAAGCATAGAGTGTAGTTTTAAAAAAATGTGGCTCACCTTTTACGTAAAAATTCATGGAAGCAATTCAGATTTTATAAAATATTTCACAGGAGATTTGTAAATTAGAACAATTGTTTTCTTTTATTTATTAAAGATTTGGAGCGCCCCGGTAGGCTAGTTGGTAGCGTGCTAGCTTATCAGTGCGGGGGTCGTGGGTTCAATTCCCACCAGAGGCTCTGGTCTGTTTTCGCTACAACGAGCCGAAGGCCTTTGTTGCTAGTGCTCGGTTAGGGTATTAACATATAATTTGTAATTATATGATTAATAAATAAAAATAAATATTTATTAAAGAACAATCAGTAAGCTACATAATATTCTGAGTGTAATGATTCTTAATGGAATTTAGCGAAAATAACATAAATTTTATTTCTATTTATTTTATTAATATTATTATATACTTTTAGATTTCCAATTAAAATATGTCGACAATGCGGTTGTCTGAATATATTTATATTTTAAGAAGGATTTGTAAAACATTTTCAGAATAACATAAGAAAAACAATAATAAATAAAGTAACTAAAATATATTTTTTCTATAAATATTTGGAGTTTTCTTCAGTCTTTTAATATTCAGCAAAAAATTATATTGGTTTTAGCAAGGATTTTTTATTTACAATCGACAGCTCTCTGATTTTCACTATCACGATTTTGCTGACATTAACAATTTTTCTGCAAGCATGCTTATGACTAAAATTTTACTTACTCAGCAGCATTTTTGTTACCTTTCTAACTTTTTTTTGCTTGAGTGTACTTAAAGTATATAAATGCAAGTAAATTATGGAAAATCCCTTTGTTGCAAATGAATTATATTGTTAAAGAAATTACTTTATTTATTTTTATGGAGTTTGTTGCTGTTATTTTGCACTACACTGTATATTCGAAATTTGTGCTTTTGTTATGCCATTATTAAAATTTAATTACAATAAAATAAAAAAAAGTTTTAGTTTACTGCACAAAGCTCCACCTGGTGATATCGATTTCGTTATTACTTTTTTTTGCTGCCAAACCAAACTGTGTTGTTTATTTTAATATGCTTTTTTAATATTTTAATATATTTTTTTATGCCTTTTAAAATTTGGCAAATAATGGCAACATTATTAAAAAAGAAATTTTTGTACTTTTCCACGAGAAAATTTTCAACATTGGTTTTGGTTAGTGGGAATTTACCAGGTTTGTGAAAAATGATTGGCAAATGTTTGTTATTGTATTTAAATAAAATTTCTACACTTTCACAATTTTTCAAGACCTAAAATTTGTGACATGAATATCCTTATTGTATTCTTCATTTCAAATTTGAAATTATCATCAATTTAGTTTGAAGGGTTTTCTTCTCTGTAGATAAATTTTCTTATATATATTTTTTCATAACATATAGTTAATGTTAAAATGTAAATTTTCTTTTATTTAGCCTTGCAGGAAAATATTATGTTGAGCATAAAGTCGAATAAATAATACATCATTTGTAGCAACTTGTTTAAAATGAAGAACGTTGTGTAATGAAAGAACACTTAATGGTAATTTAAGACTCAGATTGCATTGAAAATTACACAGTACAACAAACAATAAGAAAAAATTTATGCATTGATGTTGGAACACATCACTTTTATTAGAAAATTAGTAAAAAAGTAAGGTCGGGCATACTGACTATATGATAACTTAAGCTAAATTTTCGAAAAGCTGTCCATATTCCGTGAGAAAAATGTAGTGATAAATCTCAAAGAAATTAGAGAAAAAGTTAATATCAATAAATGCCGGGAAGGTATTTAGAGGCGTGATTTATGGTACCATATAGCGTTCTGTGAAGGGTATCATTTTATTTCATTTTTATAATTAAGTTTCCTTTTTGTTTCCGTTTCAAGTTTTGAAGTATGTTTAACAATAATTTGCATTCATACAATATTTATCAGTCAATATAATACATCATTATTTTTATTATATCTCTACTGGGTGTATGATTAATATTTATTTATTATAACATCAACATCACTCATACATTAATGTACACCTAGATAAATGATTTGCAAAAAAGGAAAAATGATTAACCCGTACGCTACTGTTATACACTACGGCTGGAGTGCACATAAATTTCTTAAGTTTAACATTTGTTAAGGTACACATTTTGCCTTTGTTAAAAAAATACTATGCATAACCGAAAAATTACATAACGTTAATTCTTCGTTTAATCTGATACTTAGAAAAAACTGAAATCGAGTTTCATTTAAAATATTTGTAAATGCAATTAATAATTTAATTGACTTTGGACCAGCAAAAGAATTTGTTTTATCAATTATTTTTTGTTAAAATTACTTGAAATTTTTTAATAATTTTTTTAATCATATCAATTAAATTTTTTATCAAAAATCTTCTAAATTTTCAATTAAAGTTTTTATTGTATCAATTAAAACTTGAATTAAAGTTCTAACCAAAAATCAGTTCAAATTGTAATTAAATTTTTAATAGAAATTCGAGCATCAAATCAATTAAAATTTTATTCAAATTTTTAATTTTTTTTTGTCAAATATACGAGTACATATCCTGCGGGAAAAGGACCTATCCCAGGACATGTCACATGACCGGTTCATTGTGATAGGGACCGGTCACGGGACCGATCACTTTAACATGGGCTTGTCCTAGGAGGGGGTCAATTGCCCTCTTTGACATGACACAGGACTGGTTTAAAAGGACAAGTCGTGTCTTTTAAACCGGCCACGTGATATTTTCTTTAGGAACCGGTGCTTTTTTCACCTATCTCGTGATATGTTTTTTCGGAACTGGTTCAGTTTTCACCTCTCCCAGGACAGGTCCCAATTCCCAACTGACCCCTTTTTTCCTGCAGGGTATATTTGCAGGAAAACTTCTAAATACTTTGTAGCAAATAGTTCATAAGTGTACCATAGCGCTTTTGAGGTTCCAATAGCAACACAAAAAATACCTTGGTACCAACTTTATCATAACTGGTGAATGTGTATCCGCAGTGTTGCAAAGTTTGTTCTCATATTCCCATTTTCAAAGTTGAAATACCCAAAAATTCTTAACAAATTGTTAAACAATCAAATTTTCCTGTTTTCTTAAATGATTTTTCGCAGATTTTGTTTGATAAAAATTAAAAATAAATAATCTAGAAAAAAAAAGGTGGCATCATTAAAGAATTCAAATTTTATCAAATTAAAATTTTAACAAGTTTTTTATATTTTAAAATAGACCCTTAAAAACATGATTCCTTGATATAATTTTTTAATCTGATTCAATTTTTAACGAATCGATTTGCAAAATTCTGCTCATTGTTTGAACAACTTTCTACTTTGTTCAATCAATTTCAAATTCAGAGTACCAACTTGATTTTTGTTGATTCTTTTTATAGAATCAACCAAATTAAATTATGTTAATACGTGTAAAATTAAAAATATTTTTAATAAACAATCTTTCTTTTTTTGTTTAGGGATTTGCAGGGATTGCATTTTGCAATTTAAATAACTGTAATAAAAGTTAAGATATAAATAAATCAAAATAATTTGATTCTTGTATGTTGTCTATAGTGTTTATTGTAAGCTAGAATATTTTTACAACAAGTTCATTACCAACTAAAAATTTAATTGATATCATTAAACTTTTAAATGAAAATGAACAAAAAATCAATAAAAAATTTTATTGAAATTTATTTATTTTTATTCTCTTCGCTTTCAAATAAACTGCTAGTGATTCATAAACTTACACTCACCAAAAAAAAATCTGTAATGGCAACTGAAAATTTTGCTGTTATTACGGGAAATTTTGCTAATTTGAGCCCAGCGGTATTTTTTGTTAATCTTAGCAACACATGTCTGCTGACGTGTAGTACGTGTATGAATGAATTTTAGTATACTTTTTGCAAAAGTGGAATTTAAAATCTGTTTGCTAAAATCTGCAAACAAATTACTAAATATTGTTAATATTAGTACAAAATTTTAAATTTATTTTTTTTATCGAGCATCAAAAAATTTTTTTTTTATTAATTTTTTTTTTAAATATTTTATACAAAATTAAAAACAAAATCAAAGGCTTAAACATTGTTAAAACATAACCGAATTAATCATTTTGTTTTAATTTGATAATTTCTGTTTTGAAAAATATTTAAGTCAATTTTTTTTTACTTTTAATTGTTTATAGGGCTGATTTTTAGAACTAAAAAACTTTTTAGCGCTATTTTAAGTGGATGTTCTATTTTCAGACATGAGTCGGTTGTGAAAAGTATCTTTATTTTCGATCGCTTTTTTAATCTTTGTAACATTTTAAGGCAATTTAAGTTTGTATGTATAAGTCTTAATTATTAAAATTAGTATTTTTTTTGCTATTTTCGCAAATCTGTTTTAAAAAATTTGTAAAATGATTTCTGAAATTATCAACAAAAATTTGTAAATATTCTGAAAAAACTCTGTAGTTTGTAAAATGTAAATAGCAAAAAGATTTGCTTAATAATAATTTTTTAACTAAAATTCAGTATAAAAATAGTAAAGTGGAATTGAAAACCGTTTACAAATTTTTCTACTAATTTTTTGTTCTGAGTGTAGTTAACGATTGACTCATAAATCGTGGAAGAATAATATTATTTTGCAGATTTTATGAATAAAAATAGTTTATGATAAATCAGCACATAAAAAAAATAATTTTTGAATATACACAGACTAAAATTAAAAAATTCTGTTTGTATTATTGAACGTCTTTCATAGAATATTTTTGTAAAAAACAAAAAAAAAAATAAATATTTTGTAAAAAGGCACCAACAATGGAATTTGTAAATACAAAAACTTTTTGTTATTTTTTGGTAACTTAAATTTTTATTTTCAAATTAAATTTAAATTTAAACAAATATTTTGTGATACTTTTTTCTGTCCAAGTTTCAACCGAATCGGATAAAAATTTCGGATATCCGTAAAACAAGAAATTTCGGATTCAGAAGAGATATTTTGCTATATAGAAATATATGTATCAGCCTTGCTGCAATTGCTTAATTTGGTTAATTTTTGTAAATATTCGAAATATGAAAGCTGGTTAAAAATTAACGATTTTTGACAAATTTTTTGGAATATATTTAACTTTTATTTTGCAATAGAGATAAGATAAAAAGAATCCCACAAATCAAAAAATAAAATTCAAAAAGTGGGACTTTTAAACATTTAAAGCGGAGCTTAAAATTAACATATACCATTTCATTACATTAAATTTCGGTATTGCACTCAGAGGAAAAATTAGTTAAGTTTGAAATTTGTTTCAAAAGATGATCAAATTTGGAGTGGTCGGAAGGGAAGAACAGTTAGTAAATGAGAAACATATTTTCTGTTAGGTCCATTTGAAACAAAGGGACTTAGTATAATATAAATACTGGAACTCTTGTTCAATCAGGAGGAAAAAAATGTTCAAAATTGTTAAATTACATTTTATTTTTATTTTCAAATATATAAGTGCTGCGGTAGGCTAGTAGGTAGCGTGCTAGCTTATCAGTCGTGGGTTCGATTCCCACCAGAGGCTCTGGTCTGTTTTCGCTACAGCGAGCCAAAAGCCTTTGTTGCTAGTGCTCGGTTATAGTATTAAGATATAATTTGTAATTGAATTTGTAATTGAATTTAAAACATTTTTTTAATATTTTAACTAATATTTTCCAGCAAATTCAGACTTGATTTATCTTTGTCATTGGTAACAGAACCGACCAGGTTTTTGCAAATATGCAAAATTTTTATTTTGAACTGTGAATAACTTATAAAAGTTAAGATATAATCGATAACAGTTAACATGTTGTCTTATTGGCCTTTTCTTATTTTTATTTTAAATCTTTTCTTAATTACAAATTAGCAATTTTTAAATATTTTCGAATGCCCGAGGTACCCTATTTTGCGGCCTATGTACTAAGCTCTCGATAAGAGTATGGGGGGTTCCACTATGATTTGTTAAATGATTACTAGGGTGACCAATAAACTAAATCTCGAAATTATGTTTTATATGAGTGCATGAAGTTTCATGAAAATCTGTCCAATCGGTAAGAAATGGCTGATTTATTTTTAAAATATTTAAATTTTACATGACTAAAAGGGTGTTACGAGATAAAAATTTAATTAATACTACCCAAAATCTAAGTTGAATTCAGATTTTCTTAAGAAATCTTGTCTTGATTGAAGTCAGCCGGTCACAATCCCGAAAAAAATAAGTAGTTTTTGAGGTAATAAAATTCAAACCTACATGAGAACGTACAACACGCCAATTTTCGCTCTTAAGTAAATGTCCCGTTTTTGGACATGAGTCGGTTGTGATTTCTATTTTTCAACCTAACCTAATTTCACTCAAACGATGCACCAAATATGGGAAAATAAGTAATATATTTTGCAGGCGATCTTTAGTTCCCTTCCAGCATTTAAAGTTGGAAGTGTTGATGTACTCGTATAAAAAACTTTAAAATTTCTTTTTAAAATTTTGTATCAAAATATGCTTAATAACGAGGCCGTTACAAAAAATATGTGTTAAAATTAATTAATTTTTGTACGCTAATGCTTCTTTTTATGATAAAAAAACATTAATGGAATACATCTTTTACATCAGAGATCAAAAATATCTGTTAACTAAATAAATCAATAAAGAAATTTTGCAAACATTTTAATTTGATAAAATAATAACACGGTTACTTTTAGAGAACCTTATGGTACTTCATGAAATATGCGTGGATTTTCCATACCCCAAGAACTTTTGGCATACGATACCATTTGCAAAAATGTTAACTCCACCTTGTTTAAATAAAACTTCAAAATTTTTGCTGGTATGGTGGTCATTTTTCTATATTTGTTTTTGTTATACCATTCTTTTTATTTTTATAAATTTTCTTTCTTATTTTTTTTAAATCTAATTTTACAAATAAAGATATATAATTATCACATCTCATATACATAAGTTTATATATAATTTAATATATAATATTTTTGTTTAATTTCATTAATAAAAATTTCAACTAATATGAATTCTAAGTTTATTTGCTATAATTTATGGTACAGGAATAATGGTTATATTTTGAAAAATAAAAATTTGAGATATAATAAAAATGAAAACCATAATTAATTGGGATATGAATTTGTGCATATATTATGTACTTTAAAAATGTTAAATAGTAGACATTTAAAAAAGTGAACATCAATATTTTTGATTTTATTGCTAAATATAAATATGGTATTAGTTGAGTTCTTTAAGACGTACCTTTAAAAAGAATGTATACTCTGAAATAAAGAATTTATAACAAACAAATTTTTAAATTTTGTAATTATTCTAATGGCTGATATTTCAGAGAAAAATTAAAAAATATTAAATGAAATGATAAAAAATTGTTAAAAGATTCCATGGAAATTAAAACAGTTTTTGATAAACATTTTTATATTTCAAATTAAAGCTGTAATATATAAACTTTCCATAAGCTGTCAGTTTTAAGTTGTTTGCTTGTGACTAATGGGGTTCTTAGTTTGATTTCCAATCTTTAAAAAATTATACATTCTTTAATATGCATGTCTCATTTATTGCTTTCTGTTGAAATAGAAAATATATGGTATTTTTTTATAATTTTCAATGGTATTTTTAAAACATCTTTTTTAAAAATTGGCAACAGGGTTCATTTTAATTATTTCAAAGAACTTATATATGTACGTACTTATAAATCTTAAGAGATAAGTAAAAGATATGATTAAAAAAAATCTTTATAATTATAATTTATTAAAATTCACACTTGTGTAAAAAATTTTACACAAAAAAGGAAATAAGTTAAAAAAAGTATTTTCAACTAATTGCTTTAAGATGATAATTTTATATAAAATTTAAAAACTTTTCATGAGAAAGAAAAAAATTTAACAAATAAAATATTTAAATAAATTTTTGGTAAGGAAGGACAAATTTAACTATTCACACATGTTATTGTTACAATACGTATGAGTAATACATTTATAAAAAAAAATTTATTACGTATACGTCCAAGTGACCTGTTTGTACGAAAAAGTCGTTAAAATCAAAAGCAATGTTTAGAATTAAAATAATTGTAATAACACAACGGTGGCCGAATACGGCCCTTTGTCGAATTTTGTGTGGCCTTCAAAGACATTTTTAATTTGTCTCTTTTAAAGTTTTTCCAAAACTTTTTTTCGTATTTCCTTAAATTGTTTTTTTTAGAAAACTTTTTGAGTAAAGTTTTTAAGTTCACAGCTATGTAAAACTCTCAAAATACCTAAGTTTGCATCACTAATCAGCGACTGAATTAACCCTTTTCGGACGAAAATTTTCTCATGATGTAAAAGTGCTTAATTTAATTTTTATTCATTTCAACTGTTCAAATTATAATCATTACTGTTTTAGATTTTTATTTTTCCCAAAACTATCGGTAGAATATGTAGACTGAAAAATCTCTAGAAAATAACTAATTTTTCTAGAATTCAAAATTTTGAAGATATAAAAAATTCTTGTTAACTTTTCAAATTATGTTAAAAAATTGGAGGAAAGCTACAATTTTTCAAAATTTAAAAATTTTCCTAAATATTGTAAAATAAATATATTCAAAACCCCTAAACACAGGGCTTGGTGCAATAACATGCTAAGCCAAAATATTAAAGTATTTAAATAATCGCTTTTAAATTTTAAAAATATGTAAGTCTAGCCTGCACACAGAAAAAAAACATGGTTGCAACATGATCACTGCTACTATATTATGCTTGCTGCATTCGGGTATGGTTGTCACAATCAACATGTTTGTTTATAAATCGATTTTTACAATAAATATGGTAACTATCATCATAATTATAATAAATAGTTTTGGATTTCATGATTGTCACTTTCTATTTTATTACATGATTGGCTGTGACCATACTTAGAATGTAAGAATTTTTTTTATTAGAATAAGTCCATAGAATCTGTTTTTTTAAGTCCTTAGAATATAAAAATTTTTTAAGTATTTTTTTTAAAGCCCTTCAAAATCAAAGAAGTTTTCTTGAAAATGTCCTTGAAAATTTCCTTTAAAACATTTTTTAAAGAAATATTTTAAAATTTAAAGAACTTTTTCAGATTCGAATCATACATAGTATAAGTGTAGAGACAATAATATGAAAAAAATTATAGTTATTTTATTATAATAATATGATAGCTACAGGTTGGTTGAAAAGTTCCTGCGCTCACCAAGAGATGGCACTGCTAGCTCCAAACTTTTTTTTTTATCAAGTTTGTATAATTGTCCTGAGAACACATGCAAAGTTGCATGTCATTCTGTTAATTCTTTCTTTGTTTACAAGCCATTTGAAGTTGACGTGTCATTGATTTTTTTTAATATGGAAAAAATTGAATATCGTGCAGTCATTAGATTCTTTGTTTTGAAGGGTTTAAAAGCAAAGGAAATTTATGACAAATTGTTAGAAGTGTATAAGGAGTCCTCACCTTCAAAACGCACCGTTGAATTTTGGGCTGGTGAATTTAAACGTGGTCGTACCAGCCTTAAAGACGATCCACGCGAAGGACGCCAAAAAACTGCAACCACACAGAAATCATTGAGCAGGTACATAATATGGTTAGTGAAGATCCAAGTTTGACTAAGCGTGAAATTGCTAATGCCATAGGCATCTCAGACGAACGAGTACTCCATATTTTATATGAAGAATTACGTATGAAAAAACTGTTTGGAAAGTTAGTGCCACACACATTAATTTGGAGCGTTGTAGGCCGAATAAAATCGACTTCTTGCGTCGTTTTAAAACTATGGATGAGACTTGGATCTACCACCATGATCCTAAATTGAAACAAGAACGTTTACAGTGGACTGAAGCTGGTTGTTCAGCTCCAAAGCAGGTGAAGTCACAACGATCAGCAAAGAAGTTTATGGCATCAGTTTTTTGGGATGCAAAAGGAATTTTGTTCATTGATTATCTTCAGAAAGGTAAAACAATCAACTCTGAATATTTCAGCCTTTTGGATCAGCTGGATGAAAAAATTCGTAAGAAAAGACCTGGTTTAAAGAAGAATAAAATTATTTTTCATCAAGACAATGCACCTGCTCACAAAAGTGTTTTGACGATGGCTAAATTCAAAGAATTAAAGTACGAATTGCTTAAACATCCACCGTATTCACCAGATTTGGCTCCCAGTGACTACTATCTCTTCAGAAATCTCAAACAATTCCTTCGTGGAAAGCATTTTTCGTCGAATGAATAGGCCATAGCAGTCGTAGACGGTTACTTTGCAGAGCTTCCGGAAAACCATTATAAGGATGGGATAAAATTATTTGGAACAAGTGTATTGAGCTTCTAAGAGATTATATTGAATATAAAAATATATTTCGTAACAAAAACAGTATTCTTTCATTTCGAGCGCAGGAACTTTTTAACCAACCTGTATATTATTGTGCAACTATGGTTGGAACAATCATAATCCTAAATATAAAATAACAAGAATAAATATCATAATCCCGAATATAATAGCATCAATAATAGCGTGTAAAATAGGCAAGGTTTGAAACCGATTATAAAAAATGTTCAAGGAATTTTCATAAGCTGGGTAATAACATTTTTTGATTCATCTATACAAAAATGAAAGCATTAGTTAACTACCGAGTAGCAAAACATACTAATACCGAACCAGTAATGTACTAGTTTATTTGAACCAGACAACTAGTACGTGTTCTGCCGCCTCTCCATACAAACAACTGTAAAATTTAACATGGAGATGTCATTGGACTGGGGGCAATTGTCTCCAAACACCACTTTTAAATACTTAAACAACTAGTTAAACATTACTAGTTGCAGTATTAGTGTAGCATTACTATTCGGCGAGACAAAGGATATATTATTGCTGTATTTACTAAGTAAGTGAAAATTAATGGTACTATATCAGTAGTTTTTACTAGAGATTATGGATATTTTATTGGACTAGTGCTAAATTTCAGTTCAAAAATCTGATGAAATAAAATAGATTTTATATTTTGATATAAGTATAAAGTTATATTTAAAGTAATATTAAATTAAAACAATTTGAGAAACAGAAAAAAATAGCATGTGAAAATTAATGAGTTTATATAAAATATGTTAAAAAATTAATTCAAATTCAAATTAAAGAAAATTCTATGTATATAGGGATTATGCATATTATTTGCACCTCCATTTACAAAATATTTGCAAAATCAGACTTTATTATTAAAAGCAAATGTAAACAAAATGAGAATTTCAAAACTTGTATTTCATTTTAAGCAATTTTTTTTAACAGGCACTACATCGATACTATTAAACTAGTACACAACCGGTTCAGGATGATAAATTTGAGAACTAGTTTTGCAATTACTAGAATAAAAACTAGTACTAGTTTGAAGCTAGTTCGGCCATTTGCTACTGGGTATTTCTGCTTTAATTTTACATAAGGATATTTATTTTCAAAATATATGATGTCGCCCTTCATAATTTATGAAATATAACAATATGGCCCTCGGTAACATAAATACGCTAAGACTCTTTTGAGGTGTACTCGGCTTATTTGATGTACTCGGCTTATTTGATGTCCAGAGAAGAAACATGGTTGTGGTAATCGTTGACGAAAAGCATCATATATTTTTGAGATTATGATTGTGCCAACTATAGTAATATAGTTATCATATTATGCTAATAAAATAACCAAAATTGTATCACAATATGCTCCCTACAGTTATATGTTATTATGATTCAAAACTATGAAAATGCTCTTTAAATTAAAAAATATTTCTTTAAGAAATGTTTTAACTAAAGAAAAATTTCATATTAAAGTCTTTTTCAAGAAAAGTTTTTTTTTTTGATTATAAGGACTTTTAAAAAAAAATACTTCAAACAAATTTTTAAATTCTAGGGACTTTTTTTTAATAAAAAACATAAATTCTATGGACTTTTTCTAATAAAAAAATTCTTAGATTCTAAGGAAATTTAGATGGCTTTAAGGCCACATAATTTTTTTATTACAAAAATTACTAGAGAAAGTTCTTAGAATTTAGATACTCTTCATGATGAAAAGTCCTCACTCAAATTGTAAGAAGTTTTTAGAATCTTCGTTTTTTTTTTAAAGAATATATGAATTTTTTATCTAAGAAACAGCTAACAGAATTTGAGTATTTAGGGAAAAGTCCACAGATTCTAAAATTGTTCTATCAGAAAAATTTCTAAAATTTTAGTATTTTGCATAAGAAAACTTTTCGGTGCTTCAGACTTTTTTGTGTGAAAAATTATTTTATTAATATTCTAAGTACTTTTTTCACAAGAAAGTCGTTTTTTTTAAAGAAATGAATTAACAACTATTTTTGTTTTTAAAAAATTATTATTTTTGTTATTCAAAAATTATTATTTTTGTTATTCTTTATAAAAAATATTTTTGAAAATTAATTTTTGCTCCAATAAATTGATAAGTGTAAATTATAAAATTTAAGGCATTTTCGAAAATAAAACCCCCGAGGTGAAAATGATTATATATTATCATTTTTATATGGGTGACTGAAAAGATAAAACTTTTTTATGAAAGCAAGACAGTATTACGACTGTAAATATCGAAGTCATGTTTTATTTGATTTATAATTATTCATTAATTATTATTATTTTTTTCATACGCAGAATATTTGTTGCCACAATCATGTTATAAAATAGAAAGTGGCATTCATGAAATAATAAAATAATTACTATAATAATGATGGTTAGAACCTATTTATAAACCCATAACTTGATTGTGACAACCATACCCGAATGGAGCAAGTCTAATATAGTTCCAGCGATTATGTTTCAACCATGTTTTTTCTCTGCGTGTATGTTTTGACAATTAGTTAAAGATAAAAATAAAATTAACAACATGATTAAGGCACACAATATTGCATAAAATAATACTGGTTTACAGAAATTTTCAAAAAATTTTATAAACATTAAAAAAAACATGAAAAAACAATGAAAAAAACACTAAAAATATTTTTTTAAGCATTAAAAGAAAGTGTGCAGTTTGGTCATTTAATATTATTATGCTTTTGTACAATTAAGATTATCGCTTGGTTTTTTTTTTACTCTCTATACATATTTCTATATATTTAGTTTGTGCATAGAAAAATCTAATTATTTTGCAAACTAGTGTAATATATATATTTACAACCCAAATCATTTTGACAGCCGACTTAGTCTACTGAAAGCTTTCTTTGAATTTTTTAGTTTATAAAAGTTTCATTTAAAACACATTACTAAAATGTGTATTTTATGTTTTCGCAGTTTTTCTTAAGAGAAGCAACACTTAGTAAATTCTCTCCATTAATTATTAAATGAATAAGAATAATTAATATGTTGCTTTTATGTATGTAAATATAATGGCGGAGAAAGGCGGAAGGCTTTAAATATTTTAACAATGTAGTTGTGGTAGATGGTAAATTTTGGAAGATTTGCTGCATGCTAAAATGATGTTGTAGTCATTAGAAATTGAACCAGCACCCTATAATGTAACAGTCTGACCTGCTATATGGACAAGATTTAGGACGACTTTTTTATTATTACTGAACACAATAGTTCCCATTTAAAAATGATAGGAATCATTTCGAGCTATATTTTTTCTCATCTCAATGAAAAAATGGATTAAGTTTCCATAATTTGGCAACCCTAAACCAATCATTTCCCAGCAAACCTTTGGTAATGGGTGCGATATTCTCATGCGTTACCTTGTAATGATAGCTCGTTACCTTTTTCATTATTTACAAGCATAAAGTAATAAGTTACTCATTATTGATTACGTAATATATGATTTATAAATGTAAAGTAATAATTGAAATATTTTGGAATATCTATTTTTAGATACATTACTTTGTGTTTTTGTAAGCAAAAGGTTAATGTATGTTTGTTTTGACAACACTAGCGAAAAAACCAAGCGCAACCATTCATTTAAAGCAATCAAATACTATATGCGTCGATAGCTCAGTGGGTAGAGTTCTTGGCTGGCAACCAGATTTCCCTTGTTCGATTCCCATCATGACCACATTATTTTAATTAATATTAGTAATAATTTTTGTAATTAAAATTTCTCTTTTTTAAAAATCTATTTTTAGACACATTACTTTTTCCATTCTCGTAACCATATAAGTAACCCCTTACATTATCACCTCTAAATTAATGGGTATATACATTACTTTGAGGTTCATCGCCTATAAAATTCATCAATGAAGTAGGGTGTAAAGTAATCCATCGGCTCCTATGGCTATTCATTACTTTACCCATTATTTGGTAATGTGTGATTTTGCTGGGTTAGCTTTTTTCTTTAAATAAAATTATATCTATGAATATTTGTGAACACATAGGCCTTAAATCGCAATTAGATCTCAAAAATACAATGCTGACTATGAGTAAGAATGGACCCGGTTTAACCCACATTAGTGCTTGTGCTTATAGATCTGTACATCTAACATGGATTAAAAGTTATAGTAATTTTTCTACTAATTTTCCACCACTGTTTTGGTTTTGTATGTTGACGCAGCATAGCTTTTATTTGCTTTTAACGTAAATAAATATTGCTTACATTCTTTTGACGTATTAAATTTTAATGAGTCTTTAGCCTTTTGGCATTGAATTTATTTTTTTATACATCAAATAAATAATGAACAAAATTAATGGACATTTTGTGTATATTGTTGATAGATTAAAATACAAATTTCTTACAAACAATAAAAATTATTAAGGTGGTACTTAAGGTTTCAAATTTAGTAAATAACTTAATTTTTGCTTTATCTCTGAACTACCCAGCAAAACCACACATTACCAAATAATGGGTAAAGTAATGTATAGCCATAGGGGCCAATGGATTACTTTACCCCTTACTTCATTAATGAATTTCACAGGCGATGAGCCTCAAAGTAATGTATATACCCAGTACTTTAGAGGCGATAATGTAAGGGGTTACTTATATGGTTTCGAGAATGGAAAAAGTAATGTGTCTAAATATAGGTTTTTAAAAAAAGTTGATTTTTTTTTAAATTATTACAAATATTTTATTTAAAATTTTTGTAATTAAAAATAATGTGGTCATGATGGGAATCGAACCAGGGAACTCTGGTTGCCAGAGAAGAACTTTACCCACTGAGCTATCGACGCATATAGTATTTGATTGCTTTAAACTTAAATGAATGGTTGCGCATCGTTTTTTAGCTAGTGTTATCAAAACCAACATACATTACCCTTTTGCTTACAAAAAAACATAAAGTAATGTATATAAAAATAGATTTTCAAAAATATTTCAATTATTACTTTACATTTATAAATCATATATTACGTAATCAATAATGAGTAACTTATTACTTTATGCTTGCAAATAATGAAAAAGGTAACGAGCTATCATTACAAGGTAACGCATGAGATTATCGCACCCATTACCAAAGTTTTGCTGGGTAAAATTGGAATGTTTAAGGCCGGACATATATGGTCGGGTATATATCAATTTGTCATTCCGTTTGTAACATGTCTAAGACCCCATACACAGAATAAAATTACAAAATTGTGTTTGTAATATTGAACATCTTCCATAGAACATTTTTGTAAATACAAAAAAAATATTTTTTAAAAAGGCACCAACAATGGAATTTGTAAATACAAAAAACTTTTTGTTATATTTTTGTAACTTCAATTTTTATTTTCATAGAATTTTTATATGAAAAATAGCAATTTACAAACAATTTAAACAAACAATTTTTAGAAATTGAGTTTGAATTTTAACAAATATTTTTAATCACTTAAAATTTTGTGATACTTTTTTCTGTGTAAAGTATATATTTTCGTAATTCTTATGCAATTTTAAGTCAATTTTGAGATGTACGTGTGGCTGTCTGTTTTTTACTCAGTTTATTGAACATCCTCCTGAGCAGTTTGGTATTGAAAATGAGCAAAAACGATCCAGCAATGAAAAAGTTATGAGTGAAAATGTGAAGATACCACAAAGTTTTCCATACAAATTGTAATATTTTAGTACAATTTCATAGTACACTCACCAAAAAAAGTTTGTAATGGCAACTGAAAAGTTTGCTGTTATTACGGGAAATTTCGCTAATTTGAGCCCAGCGGTTTTTTTGCTAATCTTAGCAACACATGTCTGTAGCCGCTACTAAATTTTATTATACTTTTTGTAAAGAGGAATTTATAATCTGTTTGCTAAATCAGCAAAAAAAAGTACTAAATATTAGTACAAAATTTTAAATTTATTTTTTTATGGAACATCAATTTTTTTTACTTTATTTATTTTTTTCAAAAAATATTTTATACAAAATTAAGAAAATCGAAGGCTTAAAAATTGTAAAAA